>CAWUFW010008714.1:0-600000 GCA_963921515.1 Calotriton arnoldi | reverse complement strand
CCTACCATTTGGGTACAGTTGGCTGCTGGCAAGTTGACCATTTTCCCAGGACACGTCTGGCTCCGGTCCTCTTGGAGGTTTCCACATGGGAGAGTGATCGTTGCCCCTATTACTTTCTTTCTGGTCTTTTACACTGTATCAGTATCTTTTCTGCTGTGTTTGTCCTTGTTGCACTCCAGATTTGGCGAGATACACAACAAAACAAAATGACAACATTGAAGAAAAGTATGTATAACTCAAGTTATACATACACCAAACACCAACACCAGCCTTGTCCCCAACATTGAACCAAAGAACAACAAGGAAAGCGCCTTATTTAAATCTGGGGCAGCCAAGTGTGTAAACGAAGCACCTGCCCCTTACTTTACACTCCAGGGTCTGGTTTGAATGTTTTTCTCTTTCTTTCTTTTCTCGCAGGTTTTCTAAATTGAAGCTCTTCAATGAAGTCTAGGAAGCTTCTGCTGCCAGGAGCACAGAAATAGATTAGGCATGTTCCAGAAGCTTAAGCATGCTTTAGAACCATTCCCTATGGAAACCTTAATAGCAGCAAGGCAGAGGATACTGCGCATGACTTAAATGCAAAGCTGCACCCAAGATGGCTATCACTCCCATAAGACTTAGGAAGGATTGCTGGGACAATCTGCCTACCACTTTCATGTCTGCTACGTGCTGTGTCTTACACTTGAACTATCACAGTGAGCTGCCCCAGATTTGATCTGATAAGTGTTATTTTACTGTATACAGTGACAAGCCACCAAGGCGTACTGTAAAACAGTACTGAGATCAAAATCAGTCAACACTTATTGTTATTTCTGCAGAACTACTGTTACTAAGAAAGTCTTAAGTACCTGTATTTTCTCTTAGCCTGTTGTACCAAGAGTGAGTAACATTATGTTGCCCCTGTTATGCCCTGAACAAAAAAAGAATGCAATTTAACATAGCAACTGATCTTATGTCTACAATTTTGAGCCAAATCTGTTATATACGCCATAAAAACCTGTTTATTCACACATTCTTTACTTGCAATTCTTTACTCTTGAAATTCTAATATCCTCAAATTTGCATTTCATCATGCGATTGTTTTCGGGTAAAGCGCTGCATTTCTCAATAGTCTGATTTAAATGACTAGTAGCAAGCTTCATGCAATAGTTTTTTTTGATCAAAAACCTCAAATTCAGAAAGCTGAGTGTCTCTTTTATAAAGTTTTTTTTCTGAATAGGTGTGATTCACAATTAAAAGAAATTAAAACAATTAAGATGTGTGCTAACGAGGCACCTGCCCTTACCCTACACACCAGGATCTGGTCTGAATGTTTTTACTTTCTTCTTTTTCTTATGGGTTTTCAAAATTGATGCTCTATGATGAGGTCTAAGAGGGTTCTGCAGGTAAGAGCACAAAAATAGAAATAGATTAGGCAAGTTCCAGAAGCTTCAGAATGCTTCAGAATATTTCTCTATGAAAGCCTTGGTAGCAAACAAGGCATTAGATACTGCACATGACTTAAGTACAAAGCTGCACCCAAGATGGTCACTTCTGCCGCAAGACTTCAGAAGGCTTGCTTGGATGATGTGCCTTCCTTCTTCATGTCTACTCTGAGCCTTGTCATTCACTCGCACGATCATTGTGAGCGGGCCCACATTTAAATAAGGGTGCCCTCGCTGATATTCTTTGATCCAATGTTGGGGGTAAGTCTGCTGTTGGGAGGATTGTGGGGGCCATGGGGACGAGACTAGTGCTGAGAGCATGTTTGGGACATGACACTTTCCTGCAGGTGTCTTGTTTGATGATGTGTTGTGTTATCAGTGACAGCAGCTGCACTGTTGTTCTGTCAGTTTTCTTTATGAGTAGGCCCCTTCTTTCCTGACTTCGGTCCTGCAACTCTTTTGGGAAGGAAACCATCGGTGGCTGTCTCTGTGTTGGAGCCCCTCTTACGTCATGCGGTCGTGGTCAACTTGTGAGCCCTGCTGGGCACTGGAGGAGGGACATCCCTTACTTATTTTAGTTTGCCTGTTTCGTGGTCTTGGCCAGTGTAGCCCTTGGGCTATCAACAGTGAGTGGTCTGTTGTCTTAATGAGCGGCGGATGGTGGGTAGTCTGATTCTCCCTCCATGAGTGTTTCCCGCATGAGTGTTTCCCGAGGGAAAATAAAAGTGAGAAACGAGCAGAAAGAGGCAAAATAGAGGTTAGAAACCAGCACCAAGAGACAAAATAAAGTTGAGAAACGAGCAGTAAGAGGGTAAATATAGATCAGAAACGAGCAGAAAAGGCAAAATACAGGTGAGAAACAAGAAGAAAGGGGCAAAATAAAGGCCAGAAACTAGCAGAAAGAGTCAAAAGAGAGGTCACAAACGAGCAGTAAGAGGCAGAATAAAGAGCAGAAAGTGCCAGAATAAATGTCAGAAACGAGCAGAAAGAGGCAGAATAAAGGTTAGAAGGGAGCAGAAAGGGCAGGATAAAGGTCAGAAGGGAGCAAAAAGAGGCAGAATAGAGGTCAGAAACCAGCAGCAAGAGGCAGAATAAAGGTCAGAAATTAGGAGAAAGAGGCAAAATAAAGGTCAGGAGCGAGCAGAAAGAGTCAAAATAAGGGCAGAATGAGCAGAAAGAGGCAAAAGAGAGGCCAGAAACGAGCAGCAAGATGCAAAATGGAGGTCAGAAAAGAGCAGCAAAAGGCAGAAAAAAGGTCAGGAGCGAGCAGAAAGAGGCAAAATAACGGGAAGAATGAGCAGAAAGAGGCAAAATAGAGGGCAGGAGCGAGAAGAGAAGAGGCAGAAAAATTTGCAGAAAATAAGCAGAGGAGGCACAAAACTGAAGGTAGCAGAGGGTAGCGGACTGCTGGCAAGCTGGACAGGAGGACAGTCACAGGAGGAGCTGGCACGAGGACTTGCTCTCGTGTGCCCCTACCTTTTTTTAGTATGCACCCACTGAGAGACCACTCATACACTCATGTACCCACTCACAGACCCACTCAGAGACTCACGCACCCACTGACATACACACTCACTCATGCACCCACCCACAGATGCATTCAAGCACTCATTCACCCACTCACAGACCCACTGACTGACTGACTCACACACACATTCACAAACCCACACAGAGTAACTCACACAATCATGCATATACTCACAGACCCACTCAGAGACTCACACACCCACTTTCAGACCCACTGAGACACTCACACACCCACACACAGATCCACTCAGACACTCATGTTCCCATCCACAGACCCACTCAGAGACTCATGCACCCACTCACAGATCCTCCACTCAGAGAGTCTGGCTCTCACTGACTGATCCACTTAGACACTCACCCACCCATTCAGAGACTCACACAACCAGTCACAGACCCACTCAGATACTCATGCTCCCACTCATAGACTCATGCACCCACTCACAAACCCACTCAGAGACTCACACACTGACTCATACCCACTCAGACACTCATGCATCCAGTCACAGACCCAACAGACCTACTCAGAGACTCGTGCACTCACTCACAGACCCACTCAGAGACTCATGTACTCACTCACAGACCCACTCACCCATCCACTCACAGATCCACTTAGACATTTACACACCCACTGACAGACCCACTCAGATACTCTAAAACCCACTCACAGACTTAATGAGACACTCATGCACTCACTCACACACTCACTGCCAAAGGTTAGTGGTTACATTTAGGAAATAAAACTACAAAAAACTTAGACATTCACGTAAAAAACCAAAGGTTACAGGGACGTTATAGTTAGGCTTAGATTTCACTCATGCAAAACAAGTGAAATTCAGCAGTTATAGTTAGCTGAGCTAACTACAACTTACATCCCTGCAATGCACTACATATGACCTCACATATTACATCACTCATGACATGATCAGTGACATCACTGGTGACATCATCCAAAGTAGCACCCACATGCCCACTCACACCCCTACACGACCTCTCATACACCTGCTCACGCACACAAAATCACTCACATACCCATTCTCAGACCCACACAAGTACTCACACAACCATTCACTCATCCAGAGCCACTCACACAGCCACTCTCATTCATACAGCTACTCATAGAACCAGCCACTTACCTATACAGCCACACACTCATCCATACATCTACTCACACACCCACTTATTCACCCGTACAGCCACTCATACACCCACTCACTCACCCATACAGTCTCTCAACACAGCCACTCACTCACCCATACAAGCACTCACACACTCACACAACCACTTACATACTCATTCACACATCCACACAAGCACTCTCACATCCGCTCACTCTCCCATACAGCCACACACAGACACTCACTCTCCAATACAGCCACTCACACACCAACTCACCTAACTAAACACCCATTCAAACATCTACTCACTCACCCATACAGCCACTTACACACCCATTCACTCACTCATACAGTCATTCAGACACCCATACAGTCACTCACACATCCAATCACCCACACAGCCACTCACTCCCATAGAGCCACTCCCATACCCACTTATACACCCATACAGCCACTCAGACACCCACTCACACACAGATACACACAGTCACACAGCCACTCACATAATATATGTTAGAAGTAGTATCACTCATTGTTAGTGCGCCTAGTATACTAATCTAACTTTTGTAGTAAGTTAGTATATATCTTTAACACTCATAAACTCTTAGCAAACACTTACACTCACTGGATGATGTCATCAGTGATGTCACTGACCATGTCATGAGTGATGTAATATGTGAGGTCATAAGCAGTGCATTGCGGGGGCTTAAGTTATAGTCAGCTCAGCTAACTATAACTGCTAAATTTCACTGGTTTTGTAGGAGTGAAATCTGAGCCTAACTATACGATCCCTGTAACTTTTATTTTTTTCAGTGAATTTCTAAGGTTTTAAAAAAATTCTATTTCCTAACTAAAACGCCCCTCTAACTTTTCTTTTTTTAGTGAATATATATTACCTACTGGTGGTCGCCAGTAGGTAGTTATAGTTAGGACCTAGTTTCCATAGGAAAAGCATTTTTTGACTTGCCTATAACTTTGTTGTCATTTGACCAAACTTATAACATTTTCCCAAAAAAGTGTCAAAGTAGGTTCTATGTGTCATGGAATGTTTGGGGGTGATCCATGCGGTGGGGACCGAGAAATAGGGGCACAAAAAAAGGGTGGGTTTGTAACGTTAATTCTCATAGGAACGCGTTGTCGAACCTACAGCCCAAACCGCTGTACGGAATTACACCAATTTGGCAGAAAGGTAGATGTTGTTACGCAGATTGTGTTTTTTGTTATTTGGTGCAAATCCGTTCAGTAGTTTCTGAGAAATTAAAGCCAAACAATGTAGTGATATCTCTTTTTATGGATATTTCGCGTCGATTTTGCGATGGTCATGGATATTTTGCGACGATTTCGCGGTAAATCAGGAATGCGCACGCCAGTATGAATGCTCTGATTGGCTACACGCAACCTGAATAGTTGCTGCCGTCATTTTATCTATTAGGAACGGTTACCGGGGCTAGACATTTGTGTCAAAGCTAGCATAAGGGGTCAGGTTGGAGATACTCAGACCCCATGTTTGAGAAATGACGGAGTTAGTGACAGAAGTTATGTGTCCCAAGTTGATCTTTTTATTCATGTCCGATATTCGTAATGATGACATGACCGCCAGCGCGGCCCCGTGTACCATTGCGGGGACATCGCGAATATCGCGGCGCCATCGTAAACTTTGCTGAAAATATTTTAAAAGATATATATATATATTTGTACACACTCTCCAGTCACTGTCACAGACTCATGTATGCACTCAAAAACTCACTCAGACACATACACCCATTCACATACCTACTCACACACTTATACATCCAGTCACATACCCACTTAGATACTCATGCACCTACTTACAGACTCACTCGGAGAGTTATGTTATAAAAATTTATACAGCGCACGTACACCAGTAGGTTTCATGGCGCTAGCTCTAGAATTTGCCGAATCCAGTGGAGGGAATTATTCGTGGGGAGTGATGCACCCATGTACAGACCCACTCAGAGACTCACGCACCTACTTAGAGACCCACTCATACAGTCATGCGCACAGTCTCATAACCCCTTAGAGACTCTTACACACACTCACAGACCCCCCCTGGGCACTAATGTATCCACTCACAGACTCAGTCGGAGAGTCATGCACTCATGTACAGACCCACTCAGAGACTCATGCACCAACTTACAGACCCACTCACACACTCACGTATGCACTCACAGACCCACTGACAGACCCACTGAGATACTCAACCACCCACTCACAGTTCTACTCAGATACTCATACACCCATTCACATACCCATACAGTCACTCACACACTCAGTCACAGACCCCCTCAGATACACACACATCCACTCACAGACCCACTCAAACACTCGTCCTCCCAGTCATAGACCCACTCAGATACTCATGCATGCACCCATTCACTCATCCACTCAGAGACTTATGCTCTCACTCACAGACTCATTGAGCACTTATACACCCACTCACAGATCCACTCACAAACCCATACAGTCACTCATACACCCACTCACTGACCCACTGAGAGACTCATGCACCCAGTCACTCATATACCCAGAGACTCACAGTCCCACTCAGAGACCCACGCACCCACTCACAGAACCACTCAGACACTCACGGTCCCAGTCATAGACCCACTGAGAGACTCATGGACTCACTCACAGACCCACTCAGACACTCATGCATCCACTCACCCACTTAGACACTCATGTATCCACTCACAGGTCTTGTCAGTCATATACTTACTTACAAATGCACAAAGGCACACATGCACCTACTCACAGATTGATTGAGAGACTCATGCAACCAACCAAAGACCCATTGAGACACTTATGCACCCACTTATAGATGTACTGACACAGTCACACAGTTTGTTACAGAACCATTGATAGACTGATGCACCATCTCACAGATCCACTGAAATACTTATACAGTGACTGAGAGACTTACTGATACAGTGATATATGGCAGTCACAGATTCCACTGAAAGAGTTATACACTGTGTTATAGAGATATTAAGGGAGTTATACATGCTATTACAGAGTCTTTTACATAGTAATGTGTTTAGTGTGTTGGTTATAATCTATTTTGCAGGTACAAGTTTTGCATGTAGTGGTGGCTATTGAATGTCTGGTTTTGTTTTGTCATTTGGTGACGTATTCACGGTGATCGCGGCTACCGATATCATGGCGGCGCCCGGAATCATCGCGAAAACAGAATTTTGGTTTAAAAGATTGTTTTTATAAAAACTCCCTACAAAAATATGACTTTAAACAGTGCAGTAATAAACCCCTAGTGTCTAAAATACTGTAAAATGTGTACATATATGTGTTTTACACCGCCTATAAACAGGCAAGATCATCGCGGTTACCGAAGGCATCGCGAGTATCGGCATCATCGCAAAGACGGAAAGTAGGGTTCAAATGCAGTTTTTCTAAAAACTTACTAGAAAAATATGTGTACAAACATGTTTTTTAAGTAATGATGTAGTTAGTAATGTGTGTATTGTAATACTCAGAATTAATTTTTTAAGTTAACATTTTTGAATGTGGTGGTGGTTGTTGAATGTCTGCTTTTGTTTTGCGATTTCACGACGAATTTCAAAAATTCAAAAAAATAATTATTTAACAAGAAAATGAACAACATTTTGGGTCTTCGGTGGCTCTGACAAGAGCCTTTGTGTTGAGAATGTGTATACGACAGTTACAGATAAGAGTATATGCAGAGTTTCAGGTTGCTTAGAAACACCCTGTTCCCTTCGTCTGTAAAGTGAACTCTATCAGTTCTATAGATTCCATGCATGTAAAAATGCAGACCGTTGTTGTAGATAGAGCACATGTTATGGTCTCTGAGGAAAGCTGAAACAGTTGTATTAACATGTTTCCTGGCTTTGTCATACAGTGGACAGCAATTGATTAGACTACTTCCATTTCTGTCTTTGGCTTATGTTAGAGTACACCAAGACAGTGTTTATTTATTTTATTTTATTTGAAGAGTTTTACATAGCGCTGGCTAGACCCGGAGGTATCAGAGCGCTTTACATAAGGAAGTGGTTACAACAGAATGGTGTTACATACGTTACATTATTTTCCAGAGCAAAAACATAGCATGGAGAAAGACAATTATTACAAAAATACATCCGTTACTTAGAGCATAAGAATAACATAGAAAACGAGTCCAATGGAGCAAAGATGGTAGATGGGGGAAGAGTAAAGGGTTTGAGATGTACATAACAAGTCTCAGGACGACCGGTCATGGAGTAAGAGAACTTGCCGGGGATACCAAAAGTCAGACAGGCAAGTTGAACAAAACCGAAGAGGTGTTCCAGGGATCCACAAAGAACCGGTGCCGGACTTCATTACTGGGTCGGGTAGAGAGTTCGAAGTGGAAAGGGTGCCTCACCAAGACCAAACACGAAGAGCTGGGAGAAATTGATTAAGAGAGGCAATGATCATTCCAGAGGCATAGGGAGCTGGCCAGTGGTAAGGAACAGTCAGGGGCACAGTCAAAACCGCAAGATGGAGGCACCAAGGACACGGACAACAAGAGTTTCAAAAACAAGATGGCGGGATTGCGGGAAGATAAAAAACCGATTATAAAAAATCCAGAATTAAAACCTACCCCAAAAGCAGAGCTGAATGGGGAAGGCAGCAGCTTGGTACTGGAGGGAGGTAATGATGAAAATCGCCTCTCTCTCCCGGGTCATCCACGGCAGGGGAAGTCAGCGCGGGTGCCCAGGCAGCAGTCCCAGGAAGAAGAAAGGCAGCTGCAGTAAGGAGGGCGAGCAACTCAGGAAAAAAGGAAGCAAGCTCAGTGGTGCAGGGCAGCAGTGCCACGAGGTTTTCATTTCTTGATTCGCGTTGATTCTTGTTCCAGCGCAGCGGGATGCCAGGCAACCACGTCTTCGATCCGGAAGGCAGGCGACGGCCGGAGGAGAGGATCTCCAGGGCAGCTAAGTCCGCCAACAGCCACCCAGGAAGAAAGAAATTTTCATCAGAGTATCATCCGGAAGACAGGGGAAGAGGGAGGCACGTCGGAGAGGCGAGGAGAACTGTGCTCGATGTCCGGCTGGGTAGGTGACGGCCGCGGCGGTGAAACCGGAGCCAATCTCCCCTATAGCTGTCTGGCAGCTCCACTGGGCATCGGCCATGATTGCTCGGGCTCCGCAGTCTCAAAACAACGATCCCATAATCCTCTAAAGATCTCGAGTCGATATGCGGGAGATAGGAGAAGATGAGGACTGCAGACAAACAGGACCCCAGGTGAGTAAGAGGGTCCAGGAAGGAGGAAGTAAATCGGGGATTTAAGTCAAAAGGCAATCCCAGGCCGGGAGCTCCCGGCCGGAGCTCCTCATCTGTCGGCCATCTTGGAATCCTCCAATGAATCCTCCAATGAGTGTGAGGGAAAAGCATCATCAATTCAGCAAAGGTATCCTTTATTAGGATTTTCAGTCCTACTCTAGTTAATGTGCCTTGGTCATTGCCACCACAGTGCCCAATCATACGATCAGGGGCTGGTGAATCCACAATGGTTTTAAATAAAACATGTCTATATATGTGTATATACTTAGTTTTAGACGTGGTATTCACGACCACCGACATCATCAAAACTGTCCGGTATCGCAGCGAACAAGGAAAATGCATTTCAGGTGTACTTTTTTCAACAAATGTATACAAAGGGGAAAGTTAAATCAATATCTTACTAAACAGCTAGACTCAAACTTTATGTAAAATATGCCTATATATGTGTTTTACACTTTGTCAAAAACTCACGGTATTCGCTATGTCTCCTCGGCAATCGTGACGTAGTTGCGAAAACCAAAAATATCTTGAAATAAGATGATTAATGTACTTTTTAAATAAATAGATGACAAATACAACAATAAGTGGTGCACCATGCATATGTAATGTTTAATATCTAATTATAGAAAAAAATACAAGGACGTTATAGTTATGAAATAGAATTTAAAAAACCTTAGAAATTCACTGAAAAAAACAAAGGTTACAGGGACGTTCTAGTTAGGAACTAGATTTTGAAAAACCGTAGAAATTCACTGAAAAAAAACAAAGGTTACAGGGACGTTATAGTTAAGAAATAGTATTAAAAAAACTTAGAAATTCACTAAAAATAACAAAGGTTACAGGGACATTATTGTGAGACTGACATTTCACTCATACCAAAACAAAGAAATTCAGCAGTTATAGCTAGCTGAGCTAACTATAACTCGCGCCCATGCAATGCACTGCTTATGACCTCAGATATTACATCACTCATGACATGGTCAGTGACATCACTAATGACATCACTGATGACATCATCCACAGAATCCCTGACACATCCACTCACACCCCCATATAACCTTTCATTCACCCACTCCAACTTCCACACTACCATTTTCAAATCCATTCACACACCCATACACACTCATACACCCACTTACTCACTAATACAACCACTGATGTATCCACTCATACACCCATACAGCCACTCACACACTGAGCCAGTCACCCTTTGAGTTACTCAAACAACTGCTCACTCACCCATACAGTCAATAACACAGCCAGTTACTCACCCATACAGTTACACACACACTCAATTACTCATACAGATACTAACACTCACTCACCTATACAGTCACTGACACAAGCACACACTCACCCATACAGCCACTCTCACATTCACGCACTCACCCATAAAGTCACTCACATGCCCGATCACTCACCCATACTGCCTTTCACATACCCAGTTACTCATCCATACACCACTGACACATGCACTCAGTCACCAAAACAGCAATACACATACTCACTCACCCATACAGCCCTTCATACACACACTCACTAACCCATAGAGCCACTGACTCACCCACTCACTCATCCATACAGGCAGTCACTCAGCCCCTCACCAACCCACACAGACACTCAGACACCCACAGAGGTATTCAGACAACCAATCACTCACCCATACAGAAATTCACATACCCACTCGCACACACATGTACCACTTAGACACCAACTGACAGACTGATATAAAAATTCACACAACCAGTCACTCACCCATACATTCACTAAGACACCTAATCACTCACTTATACAGTCAGTCACGCACCCACTGATTCATTAATACAGACACTCTTACACCCACTGATTCATCAATACACCTTGGTATATATATTTAACACTCATAGGGGCATATTCTCAAGTAACTATCGCCGAGTTAACTGTACTTTATCTCAGCCAAAGTCGTGATAAATTCATCGCCCCATTCACAAGCTGGTGCAAACAGCCGATATCACCAGTTAACCTGCGATAGCAGCCGCAAAAAACATCGCCACAGATGACCCCGGCAACTAACGCTAATGATATGCAGAGTAGGCGATCCCGTGCAAAAATCCGCGACAACACTACAACGAAACATTCTCAACGACCAGCCAGATCCGCGATAAGAACACAAAACATGCGATAAGGCGCGTTAGCAGCAGGAAATTAACACCTGCTCTGACCTGGTGCAAAGTCGGACGACAACCTGCACCAGAAAAGGGAGCCCACAGCCACACCTGAAGAACAACAGATGCCATGGAGCTACTCTTCATGCAGCTTGGAGCCCCAACAGGGCCACAACACCCACCGCCACCACACCCAGGTCCGCCACCCCCCCGGACCACCCGCACCCCCCCTGACCCCCTCGCCCCCCACCCCGGACCACCACGGAGGCAGCATAGACAAAGACAGCGGACCTTCAGGAAACGCACCAGCCTCACAGACTTGACACCAGAGAATGTCATTGCCCACTACAGACTCAAAAGGTCAACAATCCTCCGCCCACAGGCTGACGGTACCAACACAGCGGACAACCAACATCCCACCTCAGACAAAGCTGCTGGCCGTGCTGCACCTGTTGGCCTCTGGGACATTCCAACCAACAACTGCCAGAGTCGGAGGAGTCTCACAGCCAGCCCTATCCAAGTTCCTCACACCTGTCCTGGATGCCATCACCAGCTTGGTACCCCAGTACCTATACTTCCCCCACACTGCGCAGGAACAACTGGAGACCATGCAAGGCTTCTATGCCATAGCAGGCTTCCCGCACGTGTTGGGGGCAATTGACTGCACACATGTCCTACTTGTGCCCCCTGCCGACACTGCACACAATTACCGCAACAGAAAGCACACGTATTCCATCAGTGTGCAGGCAATAGTCGACCACCGGGGACTCTTCACCAATGTCGTCGCAAACTACCCAGGCAGTGTGCATGATTCATACATCTTCCGACAGTCCATCATCAACCGGCGCTTCCAGGATGGCACCTACGGAAATGCAGTGCTTGTTGGTAAGTACCAAATGAACACACCACACACCTCAAATCCACAATCATGCAACTCACAACCCTGGGAATGCACACGTTACAAACACACATACAACATGCCCACCCACCAGACACGACTGCACAATGTACTGCGGAAACCTGGGCTAGCCATGTACATGAGCCATCACCGGCATGGCACCTCAGCCACACAATAGCAGTATGCGGGGAGAGGTGGGAAACAGGCATGTGCGAAGGAGGCAAGTGACCCATGAATGAGAATGCACACAATGCCAAGTGTGGCGTGGAAGTGCTGGACAGACCGCAGTATGCACACCACAGACATATCCATGTTGACATATACTGCTGGTGGTGGTAGTGTTGTGGACAGTGGACGCAACCATGTCACCCCAGCCAGTGGGGAAGGTCTCGGAAATGTAGCCTGTGACGTCCCCCCCTGCAAGCGTGTGCGGAGAGGGCTGGCCCGGCGTACGCCAGGCCAGCGTAGGGGTGTGAATAAAAAGCACATATCTCTGGGCGTGGTTCTCTTCCGGAATGCCCAACGTGTCTGCCAGGGCGGCACCTCCCACCCTGCCACGAGGCCGACGCCGTCACCGAGAGCGGTGTCGCCGCAATCCTGTGCGTCCGCCGCAGCATGGGCCGCTGGACCCCGAACCAGTCCTGCCCGGCCGTGCGCATCAGGCCTCACTGCTCACCTGCCGACACCGGCGTGTCCCCAAGAGGGCGCACCACGTGTCTGCGCTTGCACCAAGCCAGAGGCCCTCGAGCTTGGCAGCCTCCTCAGACCACCACGGCCTCCGCGGGCAAGGCTCGCAGTACTCCTCTGTCGTTGACGTACTCCACCGGCCTACACAGCGGACAAGTAGGCCACACATTTGGAACTGAGTCTTGATTACACAATGGCAGAGTACACATGTTAATGCAGAGTCTAAATCAGTATACTCCCTTTGCGGTGGTGCCACCAACTCTGTGCATAGCATTCCGACCACACATGTCTGTGGGCCCTTGCTGAGCGCTGCCTCCGGCCTACACTGCGGTCGAGTAGGACACACAATTGGAACTGGGTCTGGATTTGTCAATTGCAGACTTCATGTCATTGTACAGGCCTCATCGCAGACTGCATCCCCTTCCGGCTCTGGTGCCACTGACTCTGTGCCACGGGAGTCATGGACACTCTCTGGTGGAACTCTGGTGGCGTCAGAGTCTATGGCCTGGGGTCGACTCCATCATCATGTAGCTGATACTGACATCGTGGGGAAAAGGAGACTGTAGCATTCAACTCCTCCATATTGCCTGTTCCTGCTTGCTTCTTCCCTCTGCATCATGCCCTGGATGGACACCTTCCACTGTCCCCCATAACACTCTGCGACACTCTCCTTGGACATCAATGTGCGCCCGCTCAGCTCACCTGGCCCTACCTCAGTGCATCGCAAGTCACCGTCCCGTGGCGGTGTGCCTGTGCCGGCCGCTGTGCATCCGGGGCCACCGACTCTGTGCAGCTCAAGTCTTGGAACCTTGCTGTTTGTGCTTTGAACTTCTGATTGTCTGATCAGTGTTGTAGTTGCTGCCAGCACCAACCAACCCCTGAGGGGTGGCGTACACTACCCAACTCCCATCCAGCACAGGCGTCACTGGACGTGTGGCCCTGGCAATAAAAGGTGCCGGGCGCACGTGCCCGTAGCCAGTTCCACGGATAATCTCAGTGTGTCCGTGTGGTCATTATGTATGCATGTGGGCCCCGGGCCATACCACATTACGTTGTGCCATGTACAGCGGGCGCAACCTAGTCACCTCAGGCAGTGGGGTAGACCTGGGAATGTGGCTGTGTCAGACCCCCCTGTGAGCGTGAGGGAGTGGACCTGTGTACGGCAGTACGGCGTAGGGGTGTGGTCATTCCACAGGTGGCTCTGGGCGAGGTTAAGTTTAGGCCTTGCCAGGGAAGTAACTAATGCGTGTGTCTCAGGTGTAGTGTCGGCGCCACACGTCACGCAAAATTCAATGTTGCCATGTAGCATGCGCCCGGAGTACGGGCTCGGCCGAGGGGTAGATGAGGGTGCGCAGGCCCGCTGGGGGTCAGGGATCAGACATGCCAACTGTTGTGTGTGTCGCGATTTCCGCAGCATAAGCCAGAGGTCTACCCTCAGCCGCATGGCGAGTTCAGCCAGGCATGAACTCTACTTCTGTGTCCGCCCTGTCTTTACCATTGCCCTACACACACGTGTCCGTCCACCTTCAGCGCAGGACATCACTGTGTCGTCGTAAGGCTTGTGGACATGCGCAGACAGGCATGACAATAGTGTGCCGTAGGGGTGCAAGTGATGCAACCGCGCTGCGCACTCTGGTGAATATGCTCGGGGGAGGGAGAAGCGGCATTGAGGCTACGTATTCCACATTGATGCCGCTCATTTGCAACAAGCAGTACATGTCATGCAGGAATCACAAAGTCACACATATCACACACCAATGAACCAGTGAGCCTGCCAACACATCAGGCCGAACCAACTATTGACTCATGTCTCTCTGCACTGTCACAGGTGACCAAGGATATGCACTCTGCGCTTGGATGATGACACCCCTCCGAGCCCCGAACACACAGGCCCAGAGGCAGTACAATGCGGCCCACAAACGCACCAGGGGCATCGTGGAACGCACATTTGGCGTGTTGAAGTCACGTTTCAGGTGCCTGGACGTCACAGGTGGAAGACTCCTGTACAGCCCAGACATCATGTGCAAGATGATTGTTGCATGTTGTGTGTTGCACAACATATGTGTACGCAGCAGGGCACCATGGATACATGTGCCAGATGCACCAGACGATGATGATGGGGATGAGGCAGGTGGACCACAGCCCACTGCAGCCGCAGCAGGAATAGCCCGTAAGAACACCATCATTGACAATTTCTTCACATGAGCACGTCACATTGTGGCAGTCCTTGGCAGTATTGGGACAGTACATAATGACCACAGGCAAAGCATGTGCAAATAAATGCATTTGAAGAACACTATCCCTGAGGGCATGTCTCTCATCTGTACAGGCACATCACTCAGACAAGTGTGAGTGCGACATGTATTGCTGACATTTTTGTGATTTGTTCATGTGTGGTGGGTGTGTCACCTCTGTGCAGAGAGGCTGTTTAGGGTGTCACGTGTTCGAACTGCCAGTTCTGTGTGTCGCAGTTAGTAGGGAATCCCACTCTTCGGCGTTTCACATGTGTCCAGATTCATTCCATTTTGGCTGCCATTTGTGTCCTGCAGGTGACAAAAGGGCTCCTTTTGGGCTCAGATATATACCACCATGATGCAGGGATGCCCCCTGTGACTCAGGTCCCACAACATGGGCAACATGTACGTATGCAGGAGTCACTGCCCCTACATTCGTCCACGCTCTCGTGATTTATTGGTCATGGTCATGACACGTCTGTGTGCAGGAGGGGTTGCTTGTCCCTCTGCAATGTGAGGGCGAGATGCGGTTTCATTGTGTGTTACATGCATGTTTCAGCATTTGCGCAGTTTACATGTGGGCTGCATGTCAATGTACATTGTGACTGTGGGGAGATGCCTATTTGATGCGGGACGATGCTCAGTTGTTCTACGTCACGGATGTGGGGTTGTGCTCGTACATTGTCATCTCACCGTTTTTTTTCTCTGCTTTTATTGTGCATTTCCACGCAGGACGCGTGGGTATTGCAGGCCTCTCACTGGTTATCGCTGATTTTTGTATCGCGATTGGCCTCATCACTACTATTTTCGCGTTCGTGTTTCGTGTTTTTTCAGCGTCGCGTTAGTTTTAACACGTTCATTTGATGCGTTATCTTGTGTCTATCGCATGGTGCCGCCGTTTTGTGAATACCACGTTAACAAGGAGTTGTTTTCCCGCGATGGACTGCGATGTGAAGGGTTGCGTTAAGCTACACTTGCGGTAGTTATCACACGTTCTTGTGAATATGCCCCATAAACTTTTAAAAAACACTCAAAATCACTAGATGATGTCATCATTTTTTTTTTAAAGTCTTTTTATTAACTTTGCTCAAACAAAGACCATGCTTTACATCAATCACATACAGTCTTACTTGGTACAGCTCTAACTTCACTGCTATTACATGAGGGATAGGCATGGAGACCTCTATCTGCAGAAGCTTTAAAGACACAGGTTTACCACAAGATAGTCCAGATCCATTTCCCACTCCCTCAGCGACAGTGGTGAAGGTGCTCCCCACCTCCTTGCAATGTTCCTTTTAGCAATACCTGCTGACAAGGCTAGCCATATCCCCACGTGCCTCGGCCAGTCGAGTTCTCCCTTAATCATCAGGAGGAGCCATTTGGCGTCCATTGGGACCGTCTCTCCCGATACCCTGGACATTACTCCTGTGACCTTCTGCCAATATCGGGCAATCTCCTGCCATGCCCATAGGATATGGAAGAAAGTCCCCTCCCGTTGACAACCCCTAACGCAAAGCGATGTGTGTGCTTTACCCCACTTATATAAGTGTGAACGTGGATAGTAGGTACGGTGCAGAATTTTAAGTTGCACTAGTCTAAATCTTGTCCGGATTCCAATCTCTCTTGGGCTTTGTTTGCCTCCAGCCAGTCTTCATCGTCTATATTCCCAAGGTCATCAGTCCATGACGCATGCAGAGTAACCAGCGGGTCCGGGACATTATTTATTAATTTGCAATGTATCGTGGATGTCGCTTTCCCAGGGATGGGGTCTAATAATAATCTATCTTCTAGGAGGGAGTGATCTGGAACGGGGGTACCATGTTGAATATGTCGCCACAGGGAGTGCATCAATCTTAGGTAGTGATATCTCTGTGTCTGCACACAATTACCGCAACAGAAAGCACACGTATTCCATCAATGTGCAGGCAATAGTCGACCACCGGGGACTCTTCACCAATGTCGTCGCAAACTACCCAGGCAGTGTGCATGATTCATACATCTTCCGACAGTCCATCATCAACTGGCGCTTCCAGGATGGCACCTACGGAAATGCAGTGCATGTTGGTAAGTGCCAAATGAACACACCACACACCTCAAATCCACAATCATACAACTCACAACCCTGGGAATGCACACGTTACAAACACACATACAACATGCCCACCCACCAGACACGACTGCACAACGTACTGCGGAAACATGGGCTAGCCATGTACATGAGCCATCACCGGCATGGCACCTCAGCCACACAATAGCAG
Source organism: Calotriton arnoldi (assembly GCA_963921515.1). Lineage (NCBI taxonomy): Eukaryota > Metazoa > Chordata > Amphibia > Caudata > Salamandridae > Calotriton > Calotriton arnoldi. Next base: position 582,421 of record CAWUFW010008714.1, on the reverse strand, counting down.
TATGCGGGGAGAGGTGGGAAACAGGCATGTGCGAAGGAGGCAAGTGACCCATGAATGAGAATGCACACAATGCCAAGTGTGGCGTGGAAGTGCTGGACAGACCGCAGTATGCACACCACAGACATATCCATGTTGACATATACTGCTGGTGGTGGTAGTGTTGTGGACAGTGGACGCAACCATGTCACCCCAGCCAGTGGGGAAGGTCTCGGAAATGTAGCCTGTGACGTCCCCCCCGGCAAGCGTGTGCGGAGTGGGCTGGCCCGGCGTACACCAGGCCAGCGTAGGGGTGTGAATAAAAAGCACGTAGCTCTGGGTGTGGTTCTCTTCCGGAATGCCCAACGTGTCTGCCAGGGCGGCACCTCCCACCCCGCCACAAGGCCGACGCCGTCGCCGAGAGCGGTGTCGCCGCGATCCTGTGCGTCCGCCGCAGCCTGGGCCGCTGGACCCCGAACCAGTCCCGCCCGGCCGTGCGCATCCAGGCCTCACTGCTCACCTGCCAACACCGGCGTGTCCCCAAAAGTGCCCACCACGTGCCTGCGCTCGCACCAAGCCAGAGGCCCTCAAGCTTGGCAGCCTCCTCAGACCACCACGGCCTCCGCGGGCAAGGCTCGCAGTACTCCTCTGTCGTTGACGTACTCCACCGGCCTACACAGCGGACAAGTAGGCCACACATTTGGAACTGAGTCTTGATCACACAATGGCAGAGTACACATGTTAATGCAGAGTCTAAATCAGTATACTCCATTCACGGTGGTGCCACCAACTCTGTGCATAGCATTCCGACCACACGTGTCTGTGGGCCCTTGCTGAGCGCTGCCACCGGCCTACACTGCGGTCGAGTAGGACACACAATTGGAATGGGTCTGGATTTGTCAATTGCAGACTTCATGTCATTGTACAGCCCTCATCGTAGACTGCATCCCCTTCCGGCTCTGGTGCCACTGACTCTGTCCCACGGGAGTCATGGACACTCTCTGATGGAACTCTGGTGGCGTCAGAGTCTATGGCCTGGGGGTCGACTCCATCATCATGTAGCTGATACTGACATCGTGGGGAAAAGGAGACTGTAGCATTCAACTCCTCCATATTGCCTGTTCCTGCTTGCTTCTGCCCTCTGCATCATGCCCTGGATGGACACCTTCCACTGTCCCCCGTAACACTCTGCGACACTCTCCTTGGACATCAATGTGCGCCCGCTCAGCTCACCTGGCCCTACCTCAGTGCATCGCAAGTCACCGTCCCGTGGCGGTGTGCCTGTGCCGGCTGCTGTGCATCCTGGGCCACCGACTCTGTGCAGCTCAAGTCTTGGAACCTTGCTGTTTGTGCTTTGAACTTCTGATTGTCTGATCACTGTTGTAGTTGCTGCCAGCACCAACCAACCCCTGAGGGGTGGCGTACACTACCCAACTCCCATCCAGCACAGGCGTCACTGTACGTGTGGCCCTGGCAATAAAAGGTGCCGGGCGCACGTGCCCGTAGCCAGTTCCACGGATAATCTCAGTGTGTCCGTGTGGTCATTATGTATGCATGTGGGCCCCGGGCCATACCACATTACGTTGTGCCATGTACAGCGGGCGCAACCTAGTCACCTCAGGCAGTGGGGTAGACCTGGGAATGTGGCTGTGTCAGACCCCCTGTGAGCGTGAGGGAGTGGACCTGCGTACGGCAGTACGGCGTAGGGGTGTGGTCATTCCACAGGTGGCTCTGGGCGAGGTTAAGTTTAGGCCTTGCCAGGGAAGTAACTAATGCGTGTGTCTCAGGTGTAGTGTCGGCGCCACACGTCACGCAAAATTCAATGTTGCAATGTAGCATGCGCCCGGAGTACGGGCTCGGCCGAGGGGTAGATGAGGGTGCGCAGGCCCGCTGGGGGTCAGGGATCAGACATGCCAACTGTTGTGTGTGTCGCGATTTCCGCAGCATAAGCCAAAGGTCTACCCTCAGCCGCATGGCGAGTTCAGCCAGGCATGAACTCTACTTCTGTGTCCGCCCTGTCTTTACCATTGCCCTACACACACGTGTCCGTCCACCTTCAGCGTAGGACATCACTGTGTCGTCGTAAGGCTTGTGGACATGCGCAGACAGGCATGACAATAGTGTGCCGTAGGGGTGCAAGTGATGCAACCGCGCTGCGCACTCTGGTGAATATGCTCGGGGGAAGGAGAAGCGGCATTGAGGCTACGTATTCCACATTGATGCCGCTCATTTGCAACAAGCAGTACATGTCATGCAGGAATCACAAAGTCACACATATCACACACCAATGAACCAGTGAGCCTGCCAACACATCAGGCCGAACCAACTATTGACTCATGTCTCTCTGCACTGTCACAGGTGACCAAGGATATGCACTCTGCGCTTGGATGATGACACCCCTCCGAGCCCCGAACACACAGGCCCAGAGGCAGTACAATGCGGCCCACAAACGCACCAGGGGCATCGTGGAACGCACATTTGGCGTGTTGAAGTCACGTTTCAGGTGCCTGGACGTCACAGGTGGAAGACTCCTGTACAGCCCAGACATCATGTGCAAGATGATTGTTGCATGTTGTGTGTTGCACAACATATGTGTACGCAGCAGGGCACCATGGATACATGTGCCAGATGCACCAGACGATGATGATGGGGATGAGGCAGGTGGACCACAGCCCACTGCAGCCGCAGCAGGAATAGCCCGTAAGAACACCATCATTGACAATTTCTTCACATGAGCACGTCACATTGTGGCAGTCCTTGGCAGTATTGGGACAGTACATAATGACCACAGGCAAAGCATGTGCAAATAAATGCATTTGAAGAACACTATCCCTGAGTGCATGTCTCTCATCTGTACAGGCACATCACTCAGACAAGTGTGAGTGCGACATGTATTGCTGACATTTTTGTGATTTGTTCATGTGTGGTGGGTGTGTCACCTCTGTGCAGAGAGGCTGTTTAGGGTGTCACATGTTCGAACTGCCAGTTCTGTGTGTCGCAGTTAGTAGGGAATCCCACTCTTCGGCGTTTCACATGTGTCCAGATTCATTCCATTTTGGCTGCCATTTGTGTCCTGCAGGTGACAACAGGGCTCCTTTTGGGCTCAGATATATACCACCATGATGCAGGGATGTCCCCTGTGACTCAGGTCCCACAACATGGGCAACATGTACGTATGCAGGAGTCACTGCCCCTACATTCGTCCACGCTCTCGTGATTTGTTGGTCATGGTCATGACACGTCTGTGTGCAGGAGGGGTTGCTTGTCCCTCTGCAATGTGAGGGCGAGATGCGGTTTCACTGTGTGTTACATGCATGTTTCAGCATTTGCGCAGTTTACATGTGGGCTGCATGTCAATGTACATTGTGACTGTGGGGGGATGCCTATTTGATGCGGGACGATGCTCATTTGTTCTACGTCACGGATGTGGGGTTGTGCTCGTACATTGTCATCTCACCGTTTTTTCTCTCTGCTTTTATTGTGCATTTCCACGCAGGACGCGTGGGTATTGCAGACCTCTCACTGGTTATCGCTGATTTTTGTATCGCGATTGGCCTCATCGCTACTATTTTCGCGTTCGTGTTTCGTGTTTTTTCAGCGTCGCGTTAGTTTTAACACGTTCATTTGACGCGTTATCTTGTGTCTATCGCATGGTGCCGCCGTTTTGTGAATACCACGTTAACAAGGAGTTGTTTTCCCGCGATGGACTGCGATGTGAAGGGTTGCGTTAAGCTACACTTGCGGTAGTTATCACACGTTCTTGTGAATATGCCCCATAAACTTTTAAAAAACACTCAAAATCACTAGATGATGTCATCATTTTTTTTAAAAGTCTTTTTATTAACTTTGCTCAAACAAATGCCATGCTTTACATCAATCACATACAGTCTTACTTGGTACAGCTCTAACTTCACTGCTATTACATGAGGGATAGGCATGGAGACCTCTATCTGCAGAAGCTTTAAAGACACAGGTTTACCACAAGCGACATCCATAGGCAAAAGACGAAATACCCCGTCCAACAGTTCCCCTCCACTCTTATATCAAGGCATAGCCTACGCATCCTCCTCCTCACCCAGCGTTTCTCTGTATTGGCGCCATGATTGCCATATTTTCTCCCACTTTTTGCCGCAACCCCTACTTTTATACACTGTTTCCTCTGCTCGTTGGCACCAGTCCAGATCCATTTCCCACTCCCTCAGCGACAGTGGTGAAGGTGCTCCCCACCTCCTTGCAATGTTCCTTTTAGCAATCCCTGCTGCCAAGGCTAGCATTATCCCCACGTGCCTGGGCCAGTTGAGTTCTCCCTTAATCATCAGGAGGAGCCATTTGGCGTCCATTGGGACCGTCTCTCCCGATACCCTGGACATTACTCCTGTGACCTTCTGCCAAAATCGGGCAATCTCCTGCCATGCCCATAGGATATGGAAGAAAGTCCTCCCGTTGACAACCCCTAACGCAAAGCGTGTGTGTGCTTTACCCCACTTATATAAGTGTGTACGTGGATAGTAGGTAAGGTGCAGAATTTTAAGTTGCACCAGTCTAAATCTTGTCCGGATTCCAATCTCTCTTGGGCTTTGTTTGCCTCCAGCCAGTCTTCATCGTCTATATTCCCAAGGTCATCAGTCCATGATGCACGCAGAGTAACCAGCGGGTCCGGGACATTATTTATTAATTTGCAATGTATCGTGGATGTCGCTTTCCCAGGGATGGGGTCTAATAATAATCTATCTTCTAGGAGGGAGTGATCTGGAACGGGGGTACCATGTTGAATATGTAGCCACAGGGAGTGCATCAATCTTAGGTAGTGATATCTCTGTGTCTGATTTAAATTATATTCCTGACATAAATCCTCAAAGGCGGTAGGAGCCTCTCCCCTCCACACGTCTCCCAGGTACTCGATTCCTATCAGCTTCCACCCTCTAAAGCCCGTAAGGGCGGCTACTTCTTTCAGTGTATCCCCGAACCACAGTGGGGTCCGACCAGTCAATTTCTCTGTCCAGCCCAAGAATCTATTTGCCTCCCTCCAGCACCCCACCACCGCACCAGTGTGTGTCGGCCATTCCGGGCGGGCTTTCCAGGAGTACAAGAGCGGTTCGCAGTTTCCACTTGGCATACTGGCTCTGTCCACTCTATAGGCTGGCTCGTGGACATCTGCATACACCCAGTCATTTATGACAAGCAACTGCGATGCCCAGTAATAGAGTCGAATATCCGGGACCGCTAGGCCTCCATCATACACTCCCTTTTGTAATTTATGGAGTGCTATTCTGGGGGAGCCTCCCTGCCACAGGAGTGTACGACCTTCCTGAGCTATCTTTTTAAAAACCGCCGGGGGAGCTGGACAGGGGGTATTTTGGAGAAAGTATAGAAGGCGTGGCGGGGCCATCATTTTAAAAAGGGCCGCTCTGCCCATTAGAGACAATGGCAGATTGCGCCAGTGGCGTACGTCGGCACTCAGCCAATCTATCTGGGGCTCAAGTTTCTTCCTCAGGAACGTCCCGCGGTCTCTCACAATATGTATGCCTAAATACTTAAATCCCTCCTCCACCACTGGGGCCGCACATCGTGTCGGTATTCTCGGCGGAGGACCTGACAACGGGAAGACCACTGACTTGGTCCAATTGATCGTTTATCCTGAGTAACTCCCGGACAACTCAAAAATATGAAGAACTCTAGCCAAACAATGGTACGGTCTTGACAGATACATGAGAATGTCATCCACATAGAGCGAAATTCGCTACTCCCACCCCCCAGGTGCCTCAATGCCATTGGGTCCCTCCGAATCCAGTACGCCAGCGGCTCCAGTGCAAGGGCAAACAACAGAGGGGACAGAGGACAACCCTGTCTAGTGCCCCTCCGTCACTGGAAGGGTCTGGACAACGTTCCATTAACTCGCACTCGGGCCTGCGGTTCCCTGTACAACAACCTCACCCAGCTGCAAAAGGTAGGGCTGAAGCCCAGTCTATGCAGTACCATAAACAAGTAGGGCCACTCTATACTATCAAACGCCATTGGCGCGTCCAGCGCCATCAGTGGCGTCTGTTGAAAAGCAGGGTCACGTGTCATATGGAGCACTCCATACAACCTCCGGAGGTTGTGGCGAGTGCTTCTAATTGGCATGAAGCCCGATTGGTCTACATGTATAATCTCTGAGATAACCGGCGCCAGCCTATTCGCTAAAACCTTAGCTAGCACTTTCGCCTCTATGTTGATCAAGGAAATTGGGCAATATGAGGCACACTGGTCTGGTGGCTTCGCTTCCTTGTGTATCACCACCACTGTGGCCGCCCGCTGGTCCGGCGGCAGCCGCCCCAGTTCTCACACCTCAAGCAACATGTCGCGTAACGGTGGTATTATTATGGATGCCTGACATTTGTAGACCTCAACAGGGAGTCCATTTGGACCCGCCGCCTTCCCTGAATGGAGAAGTCCCAGGGCCCCCGTAATTCCTCTTCTGTGAGGTCAGCCTCAAGAGTCTCACTCGCTTCTTCGGTTAGCGTAGGTAAGGAAAAATCTCTAAGTAGTTCCTCACAGTCGCTTTCGGATCTAGTGCATACGGGTGCATAAACTTCCTCCAGGTGCGCCGCAAATGCTTCCGCTATCTCTGTACTCCTTGTTTTCAGTACCCCTTTTTTGTCCTGCACCTCAGTCACCCAGGATCGTTCCCTATTGCGCTTTTCCAGCCATGCTAGGAGTCTTGATGCTTTGTCGCCAACATCATATAAGCAATGCTGATTTGCCAAGGCATATGCTCTCGCTTCATTTTCAGCCATAGCTCGTAGGTCACGCTGACGCAACGCCAGTCTGTGGCGCAGGTCACTAGTGTTGTCACTTGACGTCTCTGCCTCCATCTGAGTTATCTCCTGCTCTAACAACCTGATTTGTATAGTATCTTCCTTCTTTTTGGCTCCGATTAGGCCTGTGTTTGCCCCCGCAGCACCGTCTTTTAGGCCTCCCATAAGGTTATGTGTGAGTCTACTGTCCCAGCATTTTCCCGAAAAAACAACTCCGAACTCTCTCGGATTTTGTCTCTTAGTGCCGGATCTCGCAGGTGCCAGGGGTCGATCCTCGGAAATGCTGCCCTGTCTAGGAGCGGGCCCCTAAGGGTCACCCCCACTGGGGAGCAGTAGCGGCCCGTGGAGGGAGTTCCGTGGGGCAGTGAGGCGGGGCGGGGGAGGGGCCGGGTGGGGGGTAGTAAACACCGGAATATGGATGAACGGAGGTAAGTAAACAGTTAAATAAATAAAACGAATTTCGTTGCGCGCGCTGCAATGCATTTTGCAATGCAGGGAGCGCAACGAAATTAGTTTTATTTATTTAAATGTTTACTTACCTCCGTTCATCCATATTCCGGTGTTTCCTACCCCCCACCCTGCCCCTCCCCCGCCCCACCACCCCACGGAACTCCCTCCACGGGCCGCTACTGCACTGAACCCTGTAACACCCTGCCTAAGCTAATACGCATGTTTTACCATATTGAGTATCACGAAGTCAATGCTGGCCACGTTATAGCACTTTAAAAAAAAAACTTTCAACCATGCTGCATAGCAGCCACACAGCTGTACAGAATGCCTTAAAAATTAAAATTGCAAATAGCTGAGAAATTAGGAATGTTTCTTTTTTTTAAACTTTCAACCATATTGCACAGCAGTCACACAGCTGTACAACATGGCTTAAAATATAAATCCAAATATTAGAGAGATTTGGAATGTTTTCCAGCAGCATGGCTGCTGTGCTGCATGGTTAAAAACAAACAAATATATATAACACTAACAGCATTAACCACATCATTGCACTTTTAAAAAAAAAAAAAGAAATGCCATGCTGCACTGCAGCTGGCTGAAAAACATCAACAAGCCAAATAGATCTCGCATAGGCAAGACCTATTGGCTTTGCCAATGGCTTTTTGAAGTGTTAGTTCCGCTTCTATTGCCTGATCTACACTCTCCCTCCTCCCGGAGTTTGGGTTCAGTTGCGCCCCTACTCACCCTAGAGCGACTCTCTTGTATGTCCCAGGCACTCAGGCCCCATGCAGCCAGTCCTGCCAAGCGTCACTCATCAGGCGTTAAATAAATGCTAATTTAGTAATTTTCCTTCATCCCCGCACTTGACAGAATTGTCACACATATTAAAGTCTTCCTTAAGAGGACCAGCTGTTTGGAAAAGACACTTAAGAGTGCACAAAGGCCGGCGATGGCTCCTCAAGGGTTAATTTAATCCTGTGGTGAACTTGACTAGCATTTAGCTGCTGCCCGAAAGTCGTGGAGGTGGTTGCCATAGTTACAAACTGGGGTTGTTACTTGCACATAAGAGCTTACATAAGTTAAAGCAAGAAGAAAGGGGAGATCCTGGCTTCCTAGGAATTGCACATGTGGGAAAGAACCTTTAAAATTGTGTGCGTGTTTCTGCCAGGGACATCTGGAGATGGTGAATGGATTAGGTCCTTGCTGCTAGCTATGTTTGTGCAACTAGAGCCCAACCTCGCACCCCAACAATCATCGTCAGTTCTGGTAAGCTGTAGGACAACTGCTCAAGTAACTAGAGCTGTAATTTCCTGCCTGGTCGGTGGCAGCCTTGGGCAGTAGGGGGCTCTACTTAACAGGGGTGTCAGGGCCAGGGGGAGGGAGCTGGGGGGTAAATTAAAAAAAAAAAACTTACCTGCAGGCCGAATGCCACCTCTCGGTCCTCTTCGGCTCTACGGTCGGCTCCAGGAGCAGGAATCAGGAAGCACACAGGCTTCCAGACTCCCCTAGCCAATCACGACGTTGCATAACAGCAGCGCTGTGATTGGTTGCGGCGCTCAGAGAGGGGCTGGGACGATGTGCATGTTCTCTACCCAGGCTGCGCAATACAGCAGGTGGAGAACAGGCAAAGTACACTTGAATCTTTGGCCGGGCCAAGACGGATAGCCAAATTGTCATGCGCACTTAGGGTGTGCTTACCACTCCTCCCCTGGCCCCTGCTCTGGCCAGCCCCGCACCTAAGCGGGAACGGAAAAATAAAATAAATATTGCGTTATCACTTTATTTTTCCTTTTTAAACTGCTTGCAGAGCAGTGGGGCGACGCTCCTTCCCCTTAGAGGAGGAGCTGCTGCTGGCCATGGGTTAAATGGGGATGAAAGCCCTCTGTTTTCCTGCAACTCCTTCTTGTGCCAGGAAATATCACCTGGGGCCTGATGGGCTGGGACAGGAGCAAGTGGTCCTGCTTGAGGAGGCTGCTGTGTCACGCTGTTGTCAACAGATAACAGAGCTTCACAATGCTCCAGTGTTATATACCATTTTCTTTTTAACTCCCTAAATGGAAGAGTGTAATTAATCCCACACCTTCTCATGTAAGTGTGGTTTTGTCTTGTTGAGCAGACATTAGAACGCTGTTGGCAATTTACTTAGTTTACTGTAACTAGACCGCATGGCATTTTCTCATGCCTCGCTAAAGGCTGCTTTCGCTTTTCATTTCTCCCAGGCCTCGCCAGTAGGCACTGTGCCACATGGTGATCTCAGCAGAGACCATAGCCTGGCAAGCTTTGCCGACAAGGCTGTGCAAGGGTGCTCTTGCCCTTCAGGCTGTACGGATAAGGGACTGTGCTAACCGGAAACTGTCTGCAGGCCTGACCATTTATGGTGGCCCTGCACGCATGGTGTCAGCAACATGTACAAATGGGCTCTCTGGTCAGTGCATAACATGCGGAGCATCATGTTCAACAACAGAATACATTCCATGCCTTCTTGTCTTCAAAGGAACTTTTATTTTTCATTGCTCAATCTGGCGTATCAAACATCTTCAGTAAGGCCTGGCTTTTTAGTCAACAGTGCACAGAAAAGTTAAACTACATTTCCCAGAATGCAACTTTATAGTGGATAAGAAATGTCATAAATGGCTGAAAATGTAACACACTATAAGGATTCTTTTGTAAAGCAGTTCACCTGTCTTGGCATGACAATGTTGCTCTACAGCCATCAGCTTAGGTCACACTCCCGGACCTTCAAATGTGTGCACTTGGCTCCCTCGATAAAACCATCTAGGTAATCGAATTCAGCAATGCAGCTATGTTTGTACTTTATGCTACGGTTCATATTTGCATTTTTTGAAGAAATTGTGCTCTCATCACCAATCCTGTAGGCTGTTAATATCATGGTTACACATTTCTTTTTAACTAGGATCAGGTTACTAGGGCACTAGGTTAGTGCCCTTCCATTTCTGGTGCTTTCCAGCAGCTTTAAGAGCTTCTTAGAGTTTTACGTTGCTCAAATGTGTGCAATTTCTGATATTTATATGTTTCCTCATCTTCATTGCTTGATTTTGCTCACAAGAAAGTGTCACTCATAGTCGTTAAATGTCACTCATAATTACATTGAAATTATGAAAATGTCACACTTAAGCAATCTGAAACTTTGGCAGCTATGTGCAGTCCTATCTCCAAGTGCTGCTTTATTATTGAACGTTCCAAGCAGTAATATCATGATTATGTTTGCAAACGAGCAGCCCCCTCATTTTGGAATTTCTCCACTAGAGAAAAGAGCTGTTGGAGATGCGTGATCTATTGGAAAAATGTTGCTTCTGGAGTGGGGAATCTTACCTTTGAGGATTTCTTATTTCTGAATTCTTAGGGTGACACCACAAATTATTTCACCAACAGAGATTATTACAAGTAGTTACAGGTTTACTTGTGGGAGCCGTTTTTTCTTTTTTCAGGTCAGTGGAAGAAGAAACAATACGAGTAGCCTCAGATTTGTGCTGGCGCCGAGCCATGCTATCTGTTTCCAGAGCAAATATGAGAACAGGGTTGTCTGCCTGTGGGTTTGTAGCAGGGTCGGATTGGGAAGGCGGGCAATCAGGTATTGGTCGATGGGCGGGTGCCTAAGGTTCACCTGGGACCGGTTTTTGGGCCTCTGTAAGCAGGCCAAAGAGACTTCCCCACTCCCAGCCAGGCCACTTTAATGTGGCGCCAGCATCACAGAGCACTCCCCTGACATGCTGTAAACTGAGGCTGGGGTCCAGGTGTTGCTTTAGCCTTTGGGGCATTCTAACCTCGGCGCACTGCCTTGCGCGCTACCCCCTCCCCAGCCCGTTATAGCCTCAGGGCATGTAGCTGGCAAGGGAAGTGTCAAAAAGAAGGAGTGTTATCCCCGCAGGGCCATCACTTTTAGACCATGGGGGGTGTAAGAAGGTGTGTTGTAAGCAGGGGCCTCGCAGGGGGGCAGGTGATATTTAGCCATTCTGGCCTAGGCTATAATGGGCTGGGGAGGGGGTAAGAGAAGTGGCCTCCGTAGCAGCCAGGTGCTGTCACCTCAGCCCCAGTGTCTTTTAGGCCTTGTTGGGGGAGAGGAGAGGGTTGCATATAATTGAATGCAGCACCATGGTCAGAGCTGCAGACATTGAAACTGAGGGGCATATGTACAAGCCCCTATCGCCACGGGAACGTCACTTTTTCTGACGTTCCTGTGGCGATAGGGGCTCTGCCTTATTTACAAGGCAGCGTTAAGCCACTTAACATGGCTTAACGCTGCCTTGTAAATAAGGCCCCCTTTCACACTATGCTTAGCGTGAAAGGGATGGGCAGTGGGTGTTGGGGTGGGCGTTCCACCGCAACACCCATTGATTTTGACACTGCCCCTTATTTACAAGGGTGGTGTAAATAGGAGGCAGCGCCAAAATTAAGACCAGGGAAAACCTGATCTTAACTTGGCTAAATGAGGAGAATTGCTTGATTTCGCCTCATTTTTGCTTTTTCTATGTGTGCTGCCTTGTGCAGCACACATGGAAAAAGCAAAATGCCTTGTATTGTTTATGTTCAGGAAGGTTACCCTTCCTGCACATAAACAATCTTTAAAAAAAAAAAGAAGACATTTTGTAACTTCCATGTGTGCTGCATTAAGCAGCACACATAGAAGTGACAAAACGGCATTTAAAGATTGTTTATGTGCAGGAAGGGACACCTTCCTGTACATAAACAATCTTTCCCCTGCACGCAGACACCCTTGCACTATGGTGCAAGGGTGCCTGCGTTGGCGCTACACTGCTAAGTGTAGCACCAGCGAAAGGGGGAAACACAAGGCGGCACCATATTCTTGTAAATATGGTGCAGCCTTGCGTTTCTGAAGTGGCGGAGTGAGGCGTAAAGCCATGACGGCTAACGCCTCACTCCGTCACTTCTTTGTACATATGCCCCTGAGTTTGAGTCCCAGCTCAGCTCAACCTCCTGTGATTCTGGGCACATCACTTAACCAGCAGCCGGGACCATGGGAGACCGCAGTAGGTTGTAGCGGGATATTCGTCTTGACGAAAGTGTGACTACAGACGATTCCCCTCCCGGGCCCTGATTTCCTGCTAGACACTATATTCTAGTGTTACTTCAAGTGGGGTCGTAAGTACCGACTCCCTTCATTTTTTCCAACTCACCTTAGCGTGTGAGTTGTGATTTTTTAATACTCACGTGGCCATATTTTGCCACTCATTCACTTTTCTTCACCCGGTCCTGATGAAAGCCCCCTCTATTTTCTCTGTAGGGGCTGAAACATGTAGACCTATCACAGACAACTACGAGTTTAAATAACTCTATTCGTTGCGCTCTTCGATATTAATATATCCTGGGCCACCACAATTAAATACATTTGGCAAGGATCCCCAGAGATATTTTTAATTTGCACATCTCACATCACACTATCACACTACACCAGCTCCGCTGTAATCAGGCGTTGAAGCACAACCGGGCGGCATTAGGCCACCCGGTTGGGACCCCAATGATGAAGCATGACACCAACCAGGTTGGTGTGTGAGGGGTCTTTTAATAAAACCTAAGGGTTGTGTGGCACTGCTGCTAGCACAGTGAGTCCTGACTCTTTGTTTCTTTCAGTGGGTACGTCCACATTGTTTGTATACATCACTTAACCTCCATACTGAAAATGAAAATGAATTTGATCTTGTGTAATGTAACTGGTGCTCATGTCTCCAATGACTTTGGACCGAGTTCACGCTATAGAAACCTATAACAAAATATAACCAGCCAGATTAGAGTGAGACGAACCAGAAGGGGAATGTGGGCCACTTTTTTGGGGTGTGCCCGGGCCTAACTGTGATCCCAATCAGACCGTGGTTTGTAGCAATGGTTCCCGGCTTTAGACACCAGCTCTTTAGCTATAATCTTTAGAGACGGGAAAGGAGAGGCCAAAAAGCTGGACAATGGAAAACGGTAGTGACTAGATCCCGTCAGTGACAGACAGTTGCTCTCGGCCCACTAGCAATGTAAAGTAGGCGTGTCCTTGTGGCTGGCGGTAGCATGCATGCAGCCTACAGGCATACAGGCGAGGGGATGGGCTCCTCTGCACAGGGCTCAGGAGCTGAGCGATATGCATGACTGGAGGAGGGGCATGGGACCCCAGGGTCAGTAATGCTGTTGGTTAATTGAGCTTGAACCCAAAGGGTTCTGAGGGCCAACGGGTAGAAGTTAATCGTATGTGAGTAGCAGCTTTAAATGAGTCTGAGGGTCTCTGGAGGCAGTGGTGGCCCTCAACGTTTTGAACAAGTGTGGTATCGAGGCTGAGACAGCACACAGGCTGGCGTTGCGCAGCTGGACGTGTCTGAAGAGACACAGATAAAGGATATAACAATGGGCTGGCACCCCTCTGTTGAAACCATCCTTTGCCTACAGATTCATGTGAAATAGGTGGAGCTCACAAAATGACTCCTGCGCTGGATGGGTGCTACTCAGAGGGGGCCGCCAGTGCATGAGGGCATTATGAGTGAACATTGTTTTCATTTGTAACCAGTGGTCGAAGTGGGGGAAAAAAAGTAGAGGAACTGTGGGCGGAGAATCAGAGGGCGGGAATAACCCGAGGATTGGATCAGTGGGCGGAGTCAGAGTTGTGGCCAGAATGCACAAAACATCCCAATTTTTAGTATTTGTTTGGCATTTCACTAACCAGTTACAGCTTATAATGTTATTTAATTCAACCAATGGATACACATGATTATTTAAGGTTTAATATGAGTTATTGACTTTAAAATACATTCACAAAGTGGGACATGTTTCCAATCACAGAATGTCTCAAATATGCTTAAAAGTGGAAGCACAAGCCATTTGTCTCCGAGCCATGCAGTTTCTGTCATACTTACTTCTCCTCCCTTTTTCCACCAGAGCAGTTCCAACATGAATAGCAAAATATCCTAGTTTGCAAATGTTTTCTATATAATTATAGCTCTGCCATAGTTGACACATAACACAACATCTGATACATAATCTGACAATTTTAAATAATAAATTGTTTGTAGCTCAAACGGATCAAAAGTTACAAAAAAATGGGACTTATGTTGCTGCGAAGTGGACAGCCCGTCACAAAGGTTGACTGATCACCTTTCTCACTGCTGTATTTGTATGTTACACTGGTACTAATAAGGCAAAATCTTTCCAGAGACTGTTAGCATGTGTAAAATGTCAAAATAATAAAGTATCAGAAAATATACTACATTACCCTGCAGCCTTTTTTGCTGCATAATTTAGTCAACACTGCGGCATACTTTTGTCCTCCTTTGCTGCATATTTCCAGTGACCCTAAAGCAGGCAGGACATGTTAAAAGTGCTTGTGCATGAAGCAGAGAGACTGTGAAGTTTGCGAACTTAGTTTGGTGTGCGTGCAAATCCTGCATTGCCGATCCCTAGTGAGTTTCAGTTACTACTGCTGAAACAAGCCCAATGGAGGTACCAATGGGTGAGGCAGACTGGCCTCAAGGGCAGGGCTGGCTTTAGCGCTGGTGGCGCCCTGTGCAACAATGTTTGTTGGTGCCCCCTATGACCACCTCCGCCATGGATTCCCTCACTACCACCCTTTAACAGTGCCCCTCAAGTCTCCATAACTACACTCTCTCTCACATGCATTTAATTTGATTTACAGCGCCGCTCATACCAGTGTAGGTTGTCAGAGCACTTTACATCACACACATTACACAGAGACAATCAATTATACGGGTGTACTTCACTGTATAGGAAATGTTACATAAGACAAAGGACTACAAGGTGTAGGAGCCACATGACAGCCATACTAGTAGGCAATACAGTTTAATAGTGGTTGGTCTGGAGAAACACAAATTGAGAATTTAAAACGTAATACCATGGTTGGGGGTTCTCTTTAATAATCAGAATTGATTTCCATCTGAAGGAGCACCTTTTGCAACATTAGGATAATCAAAGACTGGGGAAAAAACACATAACGCTCTAATTTATACCTTGCAGTTTGCATGCAGCTCTTAGATGACAGTTAATAGCTCACTGTTCTATGTTAGGATTTTAACTTATAAATTGCAAGTAATAAAAGGATCTCTCTGACAAAAGCAGTGACCCACTGACCTATTTACATTATGTGCACTTTGTGATCTGCATGGTACATGTTCTTTGCAGCAGGCACATTAACCCTCTGCGCTACCCTTCCATGAGTCAAAACTTCCACTAGACAAAACTCTGATCTCTCTCTCTCTAGGAAAAACATTAATCACCAGTGTTATCACACAGGTCGCACTGCCCTAGAGCCAGCCCTTCTCAAGGATCCTGTGACCTCAGTGACTGAGTCACTGTTGCTCTAGGGTATGCTGCTTCATAGGCCTGCCCGCAGGACTGGAGGTGAACTTCAGTATGGATTGTGATGGACAGGCTTGCCACCGCTAGGGTCCACCTGCTAGTGCTAAGACACCAGGGCTTCTAAGGTCTAGTGGGGCCATCTATGGTCTAGCACGGGAATGCGCTCCCTCAGGAGCGTGGTCTGGGGGACTGGTCATGAAGGCTGAACTTGGTTCCCCAGTTCCAAATTCGGCAGCTCTGACCATAGTGCCACATCCTCTCCTCCACTGAACACCATACTGCCCAACTGAGAGAAACTCGCACTGCCTTCAACTACAACCCAATTGTGCCCCGCTATTAACACCTGGATGTAACTCAATTCAAATTACACACTAGACAAGAGCAATATGCTGCCTAAAAAAAAAAAGTACCAACATCCTGGAAAAAGCAAAGTAAAGCATGTGAAATTTAAACAGGAACAACATGGTTACCAATCCACCCATCAATCAGGCATTACAGTACCTCCAGGATTGGTGAACTTCCCCACCCAGGGAAAACATTGCTGTTCAAAGAAAAACAAGAAAACAAAAGTAGCGCTTCACTGGCGAACTCTGTAAAGTGGCGCTAATGTGTTTGGGTGTGAATAAAATCAATCTGGACACTTTTTGAACACTCTGTCTTGCTTTATTTGATTTTTTATCTATTTTTCATAGTTTGAACCTTTTATTCCTGAGGCTGCACTGTGGAAAACAAAAATGTCAGAAAAAGACGACAAAAGTGATTTTTCTGTTTTTGGATCCATTTCACAGGGGAACAAATAAACGAACGGAGGAAAGAGAGGGTGAAAAACGTTTCTTGAAGTCACGGTTTTCAGTAAGTGAGGAGGAGCGAGACAGAAAGAGGGGGAATAAGAGAAAGAAAGAGAGGGGGCAGCTGCCAAAGGCAGAACAGAAGTGCACACTGTCCTTGTCTTCTCTGGGCAAGAAGGAAAAGAGTCCTTTTCCTCCTCTGCCCGCCACGCCCATCCTCGAACGGCCACGAATGCCGAGCCTTCTTTGCAGGCCTTGGCAACTTTGCCGTCCTGGGATGAATGTTTAAAATAAACAAAGTAGGGGAACGGAATCTACTGAAACAAGCATTTGCAATGCAATCGGTCTCGCCTTTGGGACCTTATATGTATTTAGCTATGCAGCACATTAGCCTGGGTGCTGAAACGTCTACTGTTCTTTAACATGGAGGGAAAATAAGCACCAAACTGCGTGACATGCCAGGTATGGGAACACACGGAGAGAAATATTGCCTTTCAGCGGGAAATGGTATAGTCCAAAGCTCTGTTCTTAACATAAAATCAGGGCTTTCGGTGGTCATATCACTGAAAATACAAGATTTGAAAAAAATATTATTGTCTACGGGTGCTCGTGGAAGACAATTTCTATGGACTGGAATCTAGAGAATGCTAAAGTGATTCTGGTATTTTACTGACCTCTGCTGGTCGTTTTCTATCAAGAAAGTTAAATAGAGGCAGTTGCCAGGAAAATAAAAAAAAGAAAGTCCCTCAGTAGAAAGCAATTCTGGTATTTTACTGACCTTTGCTGGTCGTTTTCTATCAAGACAGTTAAATAGAGGCAGTTGAACAGAAAAAAAGTCCCTAAGCGGAAGCAGACAAGTCCTAGGGCTCTTCTCCAGAGCCCACAAAGTACATATAAGTATATATAAGTATATCCCGAAGTATATACAAGAGGTCTCGAATGCTCGACCGAAAAAAGAAGTAGGGGCACGCCGTGCCCCGCCGATCCCGCCCACTTCGACCACTGTTTGTAACACTAAGATGGCAGACTCTCAGCTAAGAGTTACAAAAACTCATATATGGTCTTACTTGTTACTTTGTTGCTCTTTATATCTTACGTTTACTTTACTTTACGATTAGAACTATGCCGATTTCTGGTGTGCTAGATTTTTTTATTTACTTTCTAGATGTTCTCATTTGTATTTTCCGTTATATTTCAAATATGATTAACTGTGCAAACACACAAATACGACCACAAAAGTTTCAGTTCTGTGGCAGGTCCGGAGGCTCAGATTATGCTCAACAACTTCCTCTTACTGCTTATAGCAGCCAATAATAACAAAAACTACACTACCTATAAAACCAAGGATCCAAACTACAGATCACATGGTTAACTATCACCAGTCACGATGACAACAGGTCAATAACCTGGTTCCACCAGCACCCACGTTTTTCTTTCTTTGCTTCCTGTGGCAACTGAGGTGTGTTCTCCATCTCCTTTCATACAGTCAATATTTATAGCACTTTGTTTAAATTTTTTTAAATTAATATTATTATTGGGCCATATAACAGGTTGTGTAGGGTAATATGCACACTTTTGCTGCTCAGTGTTCCACACTGGTAAGCGTTGACTTTCTCCCTGAGAAGGCGGGGATGTGGCACACGCCTTGTGGCTTCAAGCAGTAGGACTGAGCGCGCACCTTGATGTACAGTGGCCTCTCTGCTCGTCTCCTCTGGGCAGCTGCACACCTTCTATAGCCTGTCAGAGAGGAATCAGAAACACTTTAGCGACTTCGGGGTCCATTTTTCAGCTGGTAAAGAGTGGGACCTGGTGAAGCCATTTTTTTGGACTGTTTTAGATGAATGGTGATCTTTCATCATGTGACCTGTAGTTTGGACCCATGGTTTTTTGGTGCTGTAAGTTTTAGTATCCTTGGCTGCAGTGAGTAGTAAAGGAAGTTAATCATAATCCTTGTCTCTGTGTCCCTCATTTAATTGTGTTTGAGCTTTGTATTAGCTAGAAAATGTTTCAATATTTATAAATGCTATCTGGTAGAGGACCGGTTGATTTCAGTGTGGACCTCTGATAGTCACTAGAAGGAACCATATTGTCTCTGAGAACTATTTGGGGGGGTGGGGGAGGAGTCTGATGATGACTTTGGATTCTGTGCTTTCCTAATCAGACTTCTTCCTAAGATAAAATCCAAGGAACAGATTTGGCAGTAAATACATGGGTGGCCTAGCTATGAGAACCAAGTTCCTCTTGATTAAGGGAATTTCACACCTCTCCCTTGCAGCCTGAGATACGCCCTTCCGGCTACACTTTTCACCAACTCATGCTGCTTGCTGGTAAGGGGATTTTGAGGTGGGAATAAACATCAACATGGGTGGGGCAGGTGCTTTTGCCCCACTCTTGCTCTCCCTGTACCTATGGCCCTACTTGCCATCAATAAATAGCAACAAATCCTTTAGACCAGCATACAGAATGCTGCTAGTGTGTGATGTGAATGGGTATCCAGCAAATCTTGAGCTGGAAAACTGTTATACTGGAAGTTTCTTATCTAACAAAAGGAACAGCAAGTGGCTGTGGTAGGTGTACACTGTTGTGGAGAACAAGTTACTTACTTTCTGGAATACTATTTCTGGTATAGACTAACTGCAGATTCCTCACCTTTTGAAATTTCCCCAGGCGTCAGTTTGGGATCTCAAAACATATTCAGCAGTACCTCTGCATGCCGTGTCAGTGGTGCCCTGCGGCTTCGCACTGACGCTGTTCTGCTCTGGAAATAACATGTGGGGTCGATGTAGTAGCCACTCCCATGCACTGACGTTAGTTGCATTTTAAGCTGTCTGCCCCCCAGAGTAGAGTCCAATTCACAGAACAGGGGAGGACTGGAGGGTTGGTGAGGAATCTGTGCTTGGAGACTCAACCAGAAAGAGCATTACTGAAGGTAAGTAACTTGTTCTTCTGATGGACATTTCTAACCACAGATTCCTCAGCTTTGGAATAGATACC
Source organism: Calotriton arnoldi (assembly GCA_963921515.1). NCBI lineage: Eukaryota > Metazoa > Chordata > Amphibia > Caudata > Salamandridae > Calotriton > Calotriton arnoldi. The sequence goes on along the minus strand of CAWUFW010008714.1, from coordinate 563,091 downwards.
AGAACAGTACCTAGTAGGAAGTGGGTCTGTGAATTGGCTCAAACCAAGAAGTCCTATAGGACTGAGTGTGCAAATGTTCAGTAAACCTTGGTGTCCAGACAGTAGTGCTTCATGAATGTATGGCACAATACCGATGTTAGCCACCTGGAAGATGTCCAGGACAGGGACTCCGCATGCCAATGCAATGGTAGCAGCTTTGGCCCTAGTGGAATGAGCTTGCAATCCTTCCTGAGGATGATTTTTGACCAGTGTGTAATAGATCTTGATGCAGAGTATGATCCAGAGGGGGGCTGTCCTTTTCTGCACGGGCTTGTCTTTTATCACTCCAGCGAACCACACAAAAAGTTGATCATCCTCCAGGTGTCCTTTGGTACAATTGATATAAGCTCAGCGCTCTTTTGGGGTTTAAGCGATGGAGCCTCTCCTTCATAGAGGGGTCAGGCGGTGAATAGAACGCTGGCAGGGTGATGGTTTGGCCGTCGTCACAACTTTAAGCAGGAAGGATGCTCGCATCTGCACAACCAGTTTGTCTCGGAAGAAGGTAGTATACAGCGGATTGACAAAGAGAGCCTCAGCTTTCTCACTCGCTGCACCGATGTTATGGCGACAAGGAACACCATCTTGAGAGTAAGAAGCCACAAAGGACAGCTGGGAAGCAGCTCAAAGGGGGTACACATCAAATATGTAAGGACCAAGTTAAGGACCCAACTCTGGCATGGTGAAAGAAGAGGGACGAAACAAGTGTTGGAGACCTTGCAAATACACATCACCACTAGTGATTTAAACAATGAAGGCTGGTCTGGCAACCACAAAGAGGCAGAAAGAGTCAAAGAGGTATCCGTTAACTGTGCCCAAAGCAACACCTTGCTGGACATGAGACAAAACAAACAACAGAAAGTCAGATAACTTGGCCTGGAGGGGGTCAATCTGGGGTGTGCCACACCAAACCACAAATTTGTCCCACCGACAGACACATACTGTTTTTGTCAAAGGATACCTGGCTGCCAAAATAACATCAACCACCTTCATAGGAAGGTTGAAGGTGTTCAGCTGTTGCTCCTCAATCTCCATGCATGAAGGTGGAGATTGCTAAGTCCGAGGACAGGAGGTCATCCTGGAGGGGCAGCCTGATCTGAGGACAGATGCTAAAGTCCAGGAGCTATGGATACCATACTCTCTGTGCCCAGTTTGGTGCTACTAGGATCACTTGGGCCTGGTCGGTCCTGACCTTCTTCAGAACTCAAGGCATGAGGAATCTGCGGGAAGGCATACAGGAGTCGTGACTTCCACTCTAGGCAGAATGTATCCCACAGAGAGAGACACCTTGGAAACTCTGATGCGCAGAACTGCTGACATTGCATGTTCTCAGCGATGATGACTAGAAAGAGCCAAGGTTCTTCCCATTTGAGGAGAAGAGCTTGTGCCACCTCCATGTGTAACTTCTACTTGTAATCCACTAGGCGTCAAAGGTTGAGCTTGTCTTCCCTTACATCTCAAGGTTTGTTTTTGATTTGATTTGAAATTTATAAAGTGCAGCAATTACCCAAGGGCATCAAGGCGCTATAGATCACTGTCTGGAAGAGGTCCACTAGTACACCAGCTTCAGAAGAAACATTACACGGAAAATAGCCATGTCTTAAGAGCCTTCCTAAAGGGCAGGAGCTGCGGGATGGCCCTTATATTTAGTGGTAGGGAGTTCCAAAGTTTGCCTGCGGCCGTCGAAAATGCTCTATCTCCCCATTTCTTTTTTTTGGTTCTCGGTACCGCGAGCAGCAGTTGAAGCGATGAGCAGAGAGGTCTGCCTGGGGAATGCCAACTGAACAAGGTTTTTAATCTTGCTGGATATGGAAGATGAAGCGCCTTATGTATCATGCAGAGAGATTTGAAGCTAATGCGCTTATTAATAGTGAGCCAGTGCAGGGTTTCTAGTCCCTTCCCAGCGGACTGCCTTCTGGAAATGTCCAAAACAAGTGTCGCCAATGCATTCTACACCACCTGGAGTTTATGCTGCATATTCTTGTTTGAATCCAGATACAGCGAGTTACAGTAGTCAAGACTGGACATTACTAGGGCAAGAGCTACCTGCTTACGTGCCGGCCGCTGGATGAATGGAAAGATTTTCTTCAGCATCCTTATAATCCAGGGGCAGGTAGCAATAGTACGATTCATTTGGACATTAAAGTTAAGTTCAGTGTCCATCAGTACTCCAAGGTTTTTAGCCTTCTTACCTGGAGTAGGACAGGTTCCTAGGGAGTGTTGCCAGCAGTTACTATTCCAACTTGATGTCCCTGGGCCGAATGTCATAACTTCCGTCTTGTCCCCATTGAGTTTCAAAAAGTTACATGACATCCATTCTGCCACTTTAGTCATGCAACAAAGATGCTATTGAGTATGAGTTCTTGGGGATTGATACCATGATCTGAGTGTCTTCTGCATACGACACTAACTACAATCCCAAGGAATGGATTACAGCCGCTAAGAGTGCCACATAAAGATTGAACAGCGTAGGGCTCAACGATGAGCCCTGTGGCACTCCACAAGGTAAGGAACAGGCCTCTGAGTGGAAGTGATGTAATTTCACCCTTTGGGATCTTTCCCTAAGGAAAGAGGACAAGAGGGCTCACCGCCAGAAACATCCCTTGATGTTCCAGCCATTTTCAGGGGCGTAGTGCCCCTTGGCATAGGGTACCGGACTCCACACCGCCCTGCTTGTTGCAATTCCTCATGGTGGGTGTGTTGTTTGTAAGCACTATCCCTTCTTTGATGGAAAGAAGAAAGACTTCCAACACCAAGCAAACGGCCCTCAGGATGTTGATAAGGAGCTGGGCCTCTGCCGCAAACCAGAGGCCTCTGATCTCCACCTGTCCGAGATGGGCGCACTAACCCAGAAGGGTCACCACTACCAACTCTGTGTGGGGTAGTTAGAGGGATCTGCAGCTGACCCATTCATGGTCCAGCAACCACTACTGCAGATCTTTCGCGTTCTCCTCAGAGATCTGGACGTGTTTTGAGAGGTCCATTTGATGTTAGGTCCACTGAGATGTCTGATCCCACTACAGAGCTTGCATATGCCAACTGGCGAGCTTGACCAGGAGGATGCAGGAAGTCATCAGTCCCAGTAGCCTCAGAGTCGACCTCACTGAAATTCAGGACGGAGGTTGAGAGATCAGGATCATATCCTAAATATTCTAGATTCTCATTTCCAGGTGGAAAGGCGCAAAACCGAACCGTGTCCAGAATAGTTCTGATGAAAGGGAGCATCTGAGGAGGAACCCTAAAGATGGCAGGTGGTTGACTACTTTAGCAGCCAGTTGTCAGGTATGGGAAAGACAGGAACCTCTGACCTCAGAAGATGTGCTGCTACCACCACCACGCTGCTACCACCACCATCACTTTTCTGATCTTCTGATGTGAGACCAAAGGGAAGCACAGCAAACTTAAAATGCTCCTGTCCCACCACTAACCGCTGCCGATCAGTCTGCAGGTCTGGTATATGGAAATAGGCGTCATGCACGTCTAATGCCACCATCTAGTCTCCAAGGTGGAGGACAGCCAAGAGCTGGGTCAGTGTGAACATCTTGAATTTTTCTTTCCGGAAGAAGGTATTGAGAGTGCGCAGATCTAAAATAGGATGAAGGACTCTGACCTTCTTTGGCACCAGAAAGTAGCGGGGATAACAACCATGACCTAAGTCTGGCGTTGGCACCCTCTCAATAGCCCCTTTGGTCAAAAGGGTTTGCACTTCCTGTCCAGAGATGGACAGATGGTCCTCCGTCAGCCGCTCTGTGGATGGTGGAAGGTGCAGCGGAGTGGCAATGAAGGGCAAAATGTACCCCGTCTGGGCTATCTGCAGGATTTACCTGCCCAATGTGATGGCCTGCCACCCAGCAAAAATCATTGGGTGATGCTTCCAACTGTGTGGCTGTGCTCCACTAATGGCACACTAAAAGGGTTTGGCAGGTCAGGCGTAGACTGCGTAGCTTGCTGACACTGACCGCAGGGGCAGTGGGCGCCACAGCAGCAAAACTGCTTGGCACCTGGCTGGGGCTGAATTGGCTAATGGTACGGGGTACCTCTGCTTAAGCTGACAGGACAGATAAGCCTAAGGAGTGTGCTGTGGCCCTGCTCTGTTTAAACTGTTCCAAAGCGGAATCTGCCTTATCTCTAAACAGACGGGTCCCTTCAAAGGGCATGTCCATAAGGGTTATATGTCGATGCAGATGCCAATAGCCTGCCCAATTGAATCAGTGGCATCTAAGCCGCAACAAATTGTGAACTTGGCTGCATCATGATCGTCCTGCATGGCTTGCGTTAGAACAGGTTGGAGGTCTTCTGGGACACCTAGAAGAAATTGAGCCACTGAATCCCAAAGAGCATGGGAATAGCGGCTTAGGAGGCAGCTGGCATTCACAGACCTGAGGGCCATGCTGGTGGGAGAAAATGCATTCTTCCCAAAGTTCTCCTCTCGTTTGGACTCTCTGTCAGGGGAAGTAGTGGGAAAGATATTTGGGTTCATCTGACTTGTAGATACCTACACCAACCTTTCAGGGGAGGGGTGCGGACCCAAAAAGGCAGGGTCATCAGGGGCAGGGCTATGTCATCTTGCAACTTGGCGATTAACCGCGGGGCCATAGCAAGGATTGGCACAGTCCCCTAAAAGGGAATCTGTAAGTGTCTCATTGAAGGGCAAGAGGGGCTCAGTAGATGTTTGCCCCGGCTGGAGCACTTCCATCAAGACATTGGTTTTGGTCTCTAAGGTAGGAAGCTGGAGATCAAAAACTTCAGCTGCTCAATGCTTGTGTTCCGGGTCAGGGTGGACCTGGCTTGGCAGTATGGGCTGGACTGTTCCTATTGGAGCAGGGTCAAGACTGATTTGCATATAGCTGGGTCCAAACTGAGGTGGCATGGTGTGCAAAATAACAATGGATTGGGATGCAGCCCGAGTTATTACCAGAGGATGAGATTAATTCAAGCATTAATTCGAGAATTTGGAACTCCCTACCAGTGGAAACAAGACTGATTCCATCAACATTTGCCTTCAAAAGGGAAGTTAAAGCTCTACTAATGAACACTGCGCTGAACTAGAAGCTTTTCTCCTCGTACCTCGATCCTGTTTAACTGCTGTACCTACATCTCATTTGTTGCGGCCCATAGTCGCCCGCCACAATGTCCTTATTTGCTCCTGTTGCTTATTGCCTGACTTGTTTACTTCTCTCCCTCAGCTATCTTACTATGTCTTCCACAACCGTATGTAAAGCGCTCTGATACCTGCTTGGGTCATGTTCGCGCTATACAAAACTTTAAATAAATAAATAAATAACCTCCATCTATCACTATTTTGCATACTTCCTTGTGGAGGTGGCAAGTCAAGGGGGGAAGTGGTGCTTTGATGAAAGTCGAGCAGGGCCTCTGTCGAGGTCATAGCAGCACCGAATCAGAGTCAGAGAGCATAATGAGCAGCCTTGTCCAATGGCATCGATGGAGTCAGTATCGGCCTCGAGGCTACAAGAACTGGCATGGAGTGTGGCCCTGGAGGTGGAGTTGGTGCATGAGTCTGAGGAGGCCCAGTGGTGGATTCAGAGGGTCCATCTGGTGCCAAGGGCAAACTTGCCAGAGGGATCCCTAATTTGAGGAACCTCTTGGCACCTTATGGACTGTAGATGTGCCAGAAGGAGTCTGTAAGGATCATAAAAGTCGCAGCACAGCCTCGTGGAACCCTTCGAGCTGCCTCGTAGTCGCAGATGTCCCAGGATACTTGGGTTGTACCAAGACAAGTGCAGGATGGGCTCCAGTGTCAACCGACTTCAGGAGCGAGACCCAGAAGTATGGCGATGTACCCCGTGACTGGCTCACGCTTAGATTTTTTATGTTTTTTCTTCGACTTACCCGCAGACTTGGAGCACAACTACCGACCTCTGGAGTGACGTCTGGACCAGGAACAAGACTGGTAACAACCTTTCAACTTGGGATAATCTCATTGCAGAGTCTTCTGGTACTTGGCAACAAAAGAGTTTCGCCTTGCGGTCTCGTGTGGCCTTTGAGTTCAATATGCGCAGTCACTGCAGGCCTTAGAGTCGTGGCTCGACTCCATGCACCACAGGAAAACCTGATGAGGATTTGTCACAGACATTTGTTGGCCTTCTGTCATTTCAAGAGGTGACATTTCCCTTGCACACTGCAAAATCTTTAGTTGAAAAACTGTCTCAAAGAGATGATTGATAGCTTTGGATCCCCAGCTGGTGGTATAGAAAAAACCAAACTGATGTCCTTGCATGGGAGTGGCACATACATGGGCACCACACATTATTTGTGGAGCGGAATGTTGTCAGTGCGGAGCTGCACGGCACCACTTACTGCTAAACAGAGGTACTGCTAAAAAAAGTTTCCAGATTCCAGTTGGACGCCTGGAGAACATTCAAAAGGTAAGTAGATATCAGAAATGGGAGCTCACAGCAAATAATACTGTTGCTCATGGAAGGCATCTTGGATGGCTAGCATCTATTTTTTAAAGTTCCTTAAAAACTGCACAAGCTTAGGAAGCTGCGACTGATCTTCACTAATATAGGACTGAGCCAATCTAAAACTGTACTTATCTGTTTTTTGGGTCCATCTTGGGATTTCTCTTCACCCTTGGTAAATGAAGATAAATCCCAAAAACTCCACACTAGTGGTGTGGCACAATCATTTGCTTAAATTGATCTACGCGCCATGAACTTAAAACATTTGCAGGACCTTGATAATATGACCAGGTTTTCCACTTCCGAGTCTGAAAAAATACGGATGTCTTCGTATTTAGGTGATGATAATGCTGTGTAGGTAGTCATGGACACCCACATGGACAAGGAATTATAAAGCAGGAGGCACATTACACAATACAGAAGGTAAGAAGTCACATCATGGAAATCGTAGCAAGTTTGAAAAGCAGGTTTCAATCCATCCCTGCCACTTTATTGGCCAGGTTATAGTTAATCTGTTGGCCTAGGTTAGGTAAATCTTGGTGGTTTTTCACCTGTCCAAAAGAATCTATGATTACTAGCGGGTCACAGTTAACAGTCACACAGTTCTGGGCCGAGTAAATAATGTTTGTTCTTTGATCACCGCTTGACAAGGGAACAACAGGAAGTAGAGAGGTTCGAGCTGGCCGGCCAAATGACTATTTGCTAAGTTGTTTTGCAGGTAATTTTTGGAGAGTTCATTGTCAACCTCTATTAAAGCATACATCCTACACCAGGGTATGAGAGGTGTGAAACTGAATCAATCCTAAAGTCAATAGATTTGGGTATCAGTTTGCCAGCCCTATTTTTGTAAAAAAATTCAAGCACACTTAGTAACAAGCATGAATGGTGGTATGAAATTCATCAGTCACTGGTACAACATGGACTTCTTAGGAAGCTGAGAAACCTGCTGCCATCTTATATTTCTCAATCCTCTTGAATCTGCCTGACTCAGGCCACGATCACTAGAGAGGTCTGAATTGAAATACATCAAAAGCAACCCCTCTCCCCAAGACTATGTGGGTTTAGGTCACCACAGGCATGAATCTTAAATTGTGGAGTGTCCTTGGAATCATACTAATGCTATAGTCCTGACCCATTAAGGCTCAATGCTTTCTGTTATGTGGGTGACTAGGCCAAATTTGGGGGTGACAGGGTACCCAATGGAACACGCAAATCTGTTGTTGATAACATTTCGTACTGCCCCCCAATGTACTTCGTCACAGGGTATTATGTGTCAAATAAAAAGTTTGATAATCAGATGTACCAACTGCAGAATCTTCAGTTTGTTATAGTACTGCTACAAGATGGAAGTTAATAGACCTCAGTATGTACACAAACTGGATTTTTCCATTTTCCCTTCTCTTTCTAACTAAATAGCCCCACCCACTTATTCTACCATTTTGAATTGTTTGTTCAACATCTACAGTTTTTACAGTTTGAATTGGTTATTCACGTTCAACAGTTTTCCAAAGATCATCTCTCTCAGGGTATGCAAGGAAGAACAGTTCAGCCCTTTTGCATAGCCCTGTCCCTTCCATTCCACTCCTTTAGACATAACCCTAGGCTATTGAAGTATATATGTTTCTGGCACAGTGGTTTAAATTGAAAAGAACTTCCTTCAGTTTCTCATGCTGTTGTCTAAATAATGCTAAAGTAAATATTTCTTTTCATAATACACACAAAGTGTGATGGGAGGAATGAACGCAAATAGTGTAACCACTGGTAGTTGCTCGGTGTAGCATTCCAACGAATTGTTTTTCACCCTCTTTGCCTGTCTAGATAAAATCCTGCCTTTTGCAAAGAAGTACTGATCGTGCTCCTCATCGGAACAGTTCATCCCAAACTGCCAGACGAGGCACCCCAAGAAGGGACTATGAGCAACGCCAGACCGGTTTTGGCCTACTAAGGCCTTGTCAGTGAAGTATGGCTTGGATCCTATGGCACAGTGAGCAAGGGTCTCTTTTCTGGGAATACCCTTGGCCAATTAAGACATTACATAATACACATAAAAGGGATGGGAGGAATACTTGCAAATAGTCAGTCTAACCACTGGCAATCGTTCGGAGTAAGATTTCAACCCTCTTTTTCTCGCTCACCATGACACTCTAGACAAAGACCAGCCTTAGGCAAACCAGCACTGACCCTGCGCTCCTCATGGGAACTGTCCATCCTGAACTGCTTTTTTTCTTTTCGCCAATTGGCTAGAACTACAAACCAGCTGTCACCAGTCAGATAGGTAAGAATGACTGTTCCCTTGCTTCAGATCGATCAGCTCACTATCAGTGACACCATATGCATCCTACCTCTGCTAAGATGGGCCCAATCATACAGGAATGTATTATCAGGGACACTGACCATGAAGAGGTGCCACCTGCCATTGTTTCACCTATTCAGGGGCCCTGGAAAACAGAAAAACTACTTTGGTTAAAAAATCTGGGAATAAGTTGGCTTACTGGGATCATCCATAGCTGGAATTTTTTTGCTTTCCGAGGGTAGCTCTCAGGTGGATGTAAAGGCACTGCCAGTGACATTTCTACAATAAGTGGTGGTTGGAGCCCAAAAGGAATGGGCATATGAGCTACCCGAGATTTAAATGATGTATATCCTACAGTGTTCTACAAGAAGTGTGCTTAGGTACTATTGTGCTTGGTTGGTAAAACTATTAGTCTTGCTCGCAGCTGATCCATCCTGCTCTGTATGACTGCATTTACAGTACTACAAGTACTGGCACATGGTCACGTTACCTTTTCAAATCAAGGCTATCGGTACCAGGGTTCTGAATCAGGTCTATTCTTCCAAGATGGGTGAAAAGTCTACATTTTTTAAAAAGACCCAGATATACAAACCTATGGACAGAATGCGACTTGTCTCCACTCTCACCATGTATCATCTTTGTTAAACGAAGTAAATGGAATCTGATCACCAAATTTGGATGAGGAGCTTGGTTAGGGGACGCCATGGAGTTGATCCTGTTGAGAGAAGGCCCTACTAATTCCTTCATTGTATTTTCCATTGGGGTAATTTTCTGGGTCTTACCGTAGCACTTGATAAGATGCCAGTTCCTGGGCTTTAAAATGGAAGATGTGGCAGGGGACAGTGGAAGTGTGGTGTCAATTACATTGGGCATGATCATTGAGGTTGATTGCCTCCTTTCAGTGTTGCTACTTGGTTGGTAATGTTATGAGGGATAAAGGGTCATTAGGTAGGCAGTTTGGCCATTAAGGGACTTTGAAAGTAAAGTTAATAAATAACCCATGCCACAGCTTGGATACTTACTCCAACTGTGTGACTTTGGGAATCTTAATTTAAAACACTTCCAGGGAATAATTACCAGGTCAGGATTGAAACTGGGGCATGCCCATGTGCCACATTACGCACACCCCACCAATGTTTGAGTTTGGTGAAGAGGATCCATTCTTATTGCTTTTGCTTAATGGTTAGTTACTACTGGCATGCAGGCGTATGTGAAAACATCAAAAGACCCAAACACACATAAATGACTTCAGTTTTAGAAAATGCAATATGCTCTTTGTATCATTAAACTTTGACATCATTTTTAGGTTCAAAGGTATGACCGAGGAGCCACAGAGAAGGAAAGACTAAAGAAAACTAGCAAAGCAGTAAATCAGTATTTTAAAGAACTGCACCAACAGAAAAAATACACGTCTAGAGAGACTCAGGAAATGTAAAAAACTAATGAACAGAGGTCATGTTTTTCATTATTTATTTATTGTTTAAAGACGTATCCAAAGAACAAATGTTTCAGCAATTAGAGGCTTGTACACATTTGTTTTACACATAACAGCAAAATAACAGATGATGCCAACAATTACTTATTGCACATGAAGTATACTCCACAATATATTTATATATACACATATCTGATGCACATATTTCAATTCTCAGATAAAAAAAGTGCATGTAATTTTCGCAGTTAATCCTGCATCAGTTCATACAATGCTTAGCTATCTACCAAAATTTCCCATTACTCTAGAATTAACTTAATCCAACAAATGCACATTTGCATTATGCACAATGATAGAGCTCGACAATAACATGGTTGCTTTATACAAATTGAAATAACAATGCAAGAACAAGACCCTTGTAGAGGTGTACTACAAGACCCTTGTAGAGGTATACTATTTCTCAATAAACCTTTTCAATAACGCCTTTTGTATACCATTTTATTCAACAGGCATACATGTTTGAAAGGAAATTTGGAAAATTAGAAATACATGGCACGGTTTCTTTGGTATTTAGTCAGCGTGTAGGTTTACCAATAGAAGGAACGGTTAGCATTTCTGGTATCTGTTCTTTTTCAATTCAGATTTTGGACATTCCATCATTTCAAACCCTACACATATGGCTAGCTGCTGAATTAAGGGAGGACGTCAGGTTCTTCATAATCTGTTCAGAAACTCACCAACACAATTCTGGGCTTACTCAGATATTACAATTAGAATTGCACAAACTCACCTCCAGAAGTGCAATTAAGTCTGTGTCTAGCAATGCATTACAATATTCAAAGTCTTCAAGTTAATAACGTTTTAAACGAGGTTCGACACAGAGTATGTGTGGCACATTTGATGGGGCACAAATACAGTGCCTATGACCACTTGGATTGATGTTGGGAGTTGATCACACGATTCAACATCTCCAAATGAAAATGCACAATCAGCAAATATGCCTCCCATTCTCTGAGACAACCAAACGTTTCCAGACTGCTCTCTGAACTGACTCCTGAATAACTAATGTACAATTAACATTAAAAAGTTATTAACGTTAAAAACTATAATGAAGTGTCCATCTATATTCATATCAAATGAACTGCAATTAGCATGACCTTCTGGACCACTAACTATAGTTTCTTTATTTAAAAAGCTGATTATCAGCATCACTAATACAAAGGCTGGATTTCTATTAATGCTGCTGTATGGTGGACCACAAATGAAAATACTCCATGAAGAAAACAGCTGGTAATTGAAATAATTTAATAAACTTTGTAATAAAATATACAAGCTGTGGACAATTATCGTTGTTACATGGTCTAAAAGGAAATAGTTCTTGGAGCCTTGCCATACCTTTAATATCTAATAATGGCTAACTTGATATGAGATAGTCATGGCTTTGGAATGAAGAGGGAACATAGATGAACTGATATAGTATCCTTGGCAGAATAGTAATTTTAATTATATTGTATTTCATGACCGGATCTGGAGCTAGCTATTATAATTTAACTGAAACATTCTTAATAGGTTAAGCTTGACATGATCTCCAAATCTGAACTCCATGTGGACATCTATAATCTCTACAGAGCAAGTGTGATGGATGCTTATATTGGGTAGAAGCACAAACATCAGACTGTGATGAAATATGATGCCTCATTGACCAAAAAGCAATCCCTTGTTTTTATTTTTATGGAGGTCGCTTATGGCTTGATCGCAAGGGCAAATAACATAGGAGACAAGCTAAGTTCCTCATTACAGTTCTGAACAGGGTGATATAGGCTCATTAGAGCTAACTGTGTAGCTGTTCTTATAAAGGAGTTGAATCCTATTTCGAGAATTAACATCACAATTGAAGATATCAAATGGTCTATAATATAAGAATCCGACAAATCAAAATTGTGGTAATTATTGTCTTGTAGATTTAACACAACTCTAACATAAAGCAGCAGAAATCTCTCTCTGATCAAAAATGAGTATGGGAAAAGATATGAAAAGTTGTTTTAAAAATTTCAGATCTGAACAACACCTAGGCAGGTCAGGACAAAGGTTTATATTACACATTGTAAGATATTGGAGTATTAGTTGAGGGGGCGGGAGAAGCACCGACCACAAATAATCACAATCCCAGGCAGGGTGAACTACTAAAGTCACTAAATCAACCTGTGCTTTCCCTCTAGTAGCTTGCCACAATGCAGTCAAGCTTAACTTAGAGGCAATGTGTAAAGTATTTATGTAGCACTCAAACAGTAATTAAGTGAAAACACAACATAAGAAAAAATTGCAAACCAATTTGGAGTAGAGAATTTTGTAGTAAATAAAATGACACCAAAACGACAAAAATCAAATAAGTAGAACAGGAGATATACATTTTTAAAAACTGAATTAAAAATAGCGCTACAAAGCGCCAACCGCAGGTACCTGGTTGCACTGGACCAGGTCACAGTCAGACATGGTGGACCGTAATTGAGCATGGATCAGATACAGAGACATGGTTTGTCCCAGTGGAAAGTTTACTTTCCGATTTAGAAAGTTTTATGGAGAAAAAGCGTCAACAGAGCAGGCTGCAAGCTTATTTCGATGCGGATTTAATGGTTTGCTGAAGAGCGGGGTCCCAGTGCGGTCTTCGCGAAGGCAAGAAGGCTCAGAGCGGGTGAAATCCAAGTCCAGGAGACCCAGACGCCAATCAGATGCTGCATGGTGTCAATCCAGGTGAAGTCCTCTACGTTCTGACATAGAAACGTCTCTGGAAGTTGTATCTCCTTCAGCAGGCAAACTGACAAGTTGAGTTCAACCGACGGTTTGATGTCAACAGATGGGGCTATGATGGAGACCCCGAACTCTGTTGATTCTCCAGGCAGGAAGTTGGCAAAATGTTTCAAAGTTCTACTTCTTGCAGTTTGGGGGATAGAATGAGTGCATTCTAACAACAGCTAAGGGTCCAGGACCTAGGAAACACCACTTGGGGGTTAGGACTCACTTCAACATAGGCCAACAGCAGGATCCAGGACAGGTCCAGTTGGTCAACTGAGCAGTTGCAGGGACAGAGGTCTCTGGAAGCTTGTTGTGTCCCTGTAGCTTAAAGAGTAATTCAGCCAACTGACCCTTAAAGTCACATCTGGGGTCATGGGTTCAAGGCAAGCAGATCCAGTCTTCCACCAGGTTCCTCAGACAGCAAGGCAGTCCTTTTGATTCTTAACAGATCCGGGAGCATTCTGAAGAGAGGTCTGTGGGGTCCACTTTTATGCTCAGTGCCAGCCAGTGGGTGGACGGCAAGCCTTTGTCCACCCACTAAACCAGTTCTGGTCAGTCCCTCCCCTCCCACTGGATATGGAGCCAGCCTGACTAGAGTGACAAAAGAAAGGAAGGCCTTTGAAGCTCAGGAAGAGGCTGGCATAGCTCCCAGGCCATCCTGTGGGAGCCCCCCTCCCCACACCCAAAGCCCTTTGTCTACTGTCTGGAAGCAACACACATTTCACCACAGGGGAGCCATCAGGATTTAGTTGACAGCTGGACATGGTCAGGAAAGCCTTTTGGGTTTTAGGCAGAAAAATGACAACCTTCTTAAAGTGTCATTTGCAAAATACAAATATAAAATCTGACTTGACCATTATGTTGGATTTTAAATTACCATTAAAATATGTAGTTAAACAATTTTTCTATCTACTACCAAACTAAATGTAGTGCTTATTCAGTGTAATACTGTAAACCAGTCTTAACCTTTTGGAGAGCCAGCCTTGCCACAGTGAATAACGACTTTGAACGTTTTTCACTACAAAGACATGTAAAACATTAAATATACAAGTCCTACTTTTAACATACCATGCACCCTCCCCTATGGAATTTTAACTTACTACCTTAGGAGCTACCTATAAGTATTAAAAAGCATTTGCAAAGCCAATAGGTCTCGCCTATGCGAAAGATATAGGCTTTGCCATGTTGTGCAGCATGGCTAAAAGTACAATTTGGAAAAAAAAATACAGTATGGTAAAAGAAAGCACAGCCACGTGGCTAGTGCTGGCCTTGTCATAGATCTTTTTAAAAAAAAATGTTGGCAGGTGAGGGGGGTAACAGACAACGGGAGGGTGGGTGTGGAGAAAAGAAGCAACACAGACAGGGGTGGTAGGGGAAGAAGCAACACTGATGAAGGGTGGGAGGGGACTAAGCAACGGGGTCACTAGGGGGGCAAAAATAAAGAAAATAGTCCCTGAATCAGAGCGAGCAGTGGATGGAGAGTGGAAGGACTTGGCCCATGCTCCAAACGAAAGAACAGGAAGTGACATTGGCAAGTGCTTGTAAGAGTGACAATAAAGCCAACGAATGGTAACCATTGGGCCAGCTCCAAGCCCTTTACAATAAACAATATGTCTTGCAGCAACAGCGCAGGCGCAGTTGGCAGGCGAGACCTAAAAAGGGTTGAAATGTTTACTTTCACATTGCTGGGGAAGTGCTGCCCTGAGGGCGCCACTCAAGGCAAAAAACTAGACATCTAAAAAGTGAATCTAGTAACGTAGATATCTTCCTTTCTTCTCTCCCAGGTGCTCCATTACTGCATTGTTAAGTTTCACTACAGCTCTTCGCACTGTTAAAAATACTCCGCTCTTGTCATTTACCGATATTCACCCTGCTTGGCACATACTTTAATTGGAATAAATATGTTCAGTGGAAAGATTCTTTATTTCATTTGTATTTATTTTTGACAGTTGTCATTTGTATTTGTGCTAGTAGCTAGCATGGCAGAACCCCCATGGTTGGCACAATACCAATTTTCAGTACTGTGCTTTCTTATAAGAGAACTGTGCATTTTAGGAAATGTAGTATTGTTTTTGCAACATATGCTGGCACATGCATCAACCGAAATACTGGTCGCAAACGGGCAGATTCTCAGAATCTGCCCGTTGCGACTCAGTATTTTTACATTTGGGTTGCATCATCCCAAATGCAGAAATCGCCATTTAAGGAATCGCAAAATTGCTATTCCTTAAATTACAATTGCATTTAAGGAATCACAAATTGAGATTCCTTAAATGCAATGCATTAAAGTTAAAAATTCGCGATTTCGCTAATAGGGGAGCAAATTACCATGAAGTTAAACTGCATGGTAATTTGCAAAAACTTTGAAAAATGCACTAAAGTTCATTTTTCAAACTTCCATTTACACACACACATGCCCTTGGGGCATGTGTGTGTGCAAGATGTACTCATATGCAGATTTCAGGGGTGCAACAGGGTGTCCTATTGACACCCTGGCACCCACTGAAATAGCTCCCACTATTAGCCATTCTTTAATAGCGAATCGCTAATAGTGAATATCTTCCCATTCATTCCTATGGGCCTCCTGGCCCATAGGAATGAATGAGTAGGTATTCCTTAATTGCGACTCGCAATTTGCAGTAGCAATTAAGGAATGTTTAGGAATCGCTATTTATTGAGCAATTTCTACATGCATAGGCAATTGCGATTCCTTAATAGCGATTCCTTAATAATCGCTTATTAAGGAATCGCAATTGCCTAGCTTGATGCATGTGCCCCATGGACTATTACACCATATACCATTGAAATGGTAGTGCTCAAGACAAGTATCTTGTTGACTTGCAACGTGAACCTATTTATTTTAACAGCTTTGCTAACCATGCAAGCATAATACCTTCTGGTACTTGAGGGTGCTATAGCGTAACATAGTTTTTGTGTGTCAGCTACCTTGTGTGTATAACACACAGAAACGACCTAATGCCAGCAGTATATAATTAAGTATCTATTGTAAGCAGTAGCCAGAAATTAAAGCGAGATGATTTTCTTTTCAAAAAAGAACAATGAAAGACAAATTAATAGCTAGGGCACGCCTGGCATACTTTTGATATTATGCTCGAAAAGCTTATTGAAAGCATTAAAAAAACAACGAAAACAATTGTTTAATAATTCCACTTCAATGCATTTTTTTTACGACGGGGGAAGAGTCAAAGCCCATATTTATACCAGGAGTTTTCACTCGTTGTTTAAAATTTACAGAATAACTAAGGTGCTAAGTGGCACAAGTATGAGGTGCTATTTAAATGTAATTGCAAAACTGTGTGATTAATAATAGTCTTGGCACATTTGGAACATACTCTAGAGAGGAGCCTTTATGTTCACTTTGGGAACTGCATGGATAGACCGGCTTTTTACATTTCTTACCTCTTAAGTATAAGCATATACCACTGCCAAAAGAACTGTCCTTCAAAACACACCCTTATTATCTGGTTCCTTACATTGTTTAAAAAAAGCTTCTGAATTAAACCTGCTGTACCATAAGCATAATGTGTTCCAAGAGTCTGCTGGAAGGCATTTGAGCATGTTGTTGCACATTTTAGCAGATCCCACACCGGCTGCCAGGCATCTGCTTTCACAACACACAATTTAGGAAGTTTGCATCTGGAATGTCCTGTGGCCTTGCCCCTTAAAATTCCTGCCTTTTGCCAATGAAGTAAGCTTTGTTTAAGTTTTATAACCCCTGTCAGGTGGCAGTCCAGACAATCACCAGAAGCATCGCTTGGCACGGAATGAGCTGTTACCAGCACGGCACCTGTGCTCTCAGTGGCTTTCACAGGACTGTCACCAGTTTTTTGTAGAACTCTTTTGTTTGGCTCTTTCTGCCTTGATGATTTAGAAGACACAGCTTCTCATGATAACAAAAACCAGGGGCCGTATTATGCATTGTGATTGTTTGCGCCCGGCGCATCTTTTAAAAGGTGCGCAGGGCGCAAACAATCACAATGCGCCCTATTATGATGTATGCGCTGCCCTGGGGGCAGCCGCGAATTCGCGCTGCCCTGGGGGCAGCGCATACATGTGAAAACACAGAGCAGCTGCTCCGTGTTTTCACAGTGCAGCCGGCACCCGCCTGCACTTTTAATGGGTAATAGAGATCCCCTTGCAGGCGGGTGCAGTCAGTGACTGCACCCGCCTGTAAGGGGATGTCTGAGATGTTCATGGGACCCCCTTTACCCCCTGCAGCGGGCTGCTCTCAGAGGGCGCACTGACAGTGCGCCACCTTTGAAATGGCAGTGGACCTCCTGAGGGCTGCTTTGACTCTGCGCCAGCGTCTGAAATATGGCGCTGGCGCAGAGTCAAAGGAATTCCCTCATTTGCATAGGCACGCCCCTATGCAAATAAGGGAACACCCTCTGAAGGTAGCGCTGGCGCTTTAAGTGTGCCAGCGCTATTGGTATTATAAAAGGGGATGCACAAGCTTCTGCGACCCTTCTATAATACCAAAGTGCCCCGGGGGTGCGCAAAGCGGGCGCAAAGGCCCATTGCACCCCCGGGACACTTATTGTAATACGGCCCCAGGAAGAGTAGGGCAGCGCACAGCGCCACATCAAGTCGGCATCATAACAACTAGACAGTTAGAGACAGAAAACATGGCAAGGCAGCAAAAGAATTGGAAGACAGATCAGTGAGAAGTTGTTTTACACTGAAATATCCCACCTTTGTTATGCAGACCTGCCAACTCACACGGTGCCACCGTGTGTCAAACTATTTGGGCTCCCTTCACAGTCACCCGGTGAGGAGCCAAAATCACATGGTGGCAAGGAAAACGAGCTGAAAACCACTGTAAATAGTGGATTTCCAGCTCGTTTTTGGAGGCAGCAACCAGCTGATGCCCATTTAGAGGCGTAAAAACACCCCAAGCCATCGGCAGCAGCCTCGCTGACCCTTTTTTGGGGGGGGAGGGCAGGGGATGGGGGGCTTGATGATGGGCAGAGTGCCTCTTTGGTAGCTTTTGGCATGAGACCCCGCCCCCTCCTCACACAGTGATATTGATTTGTAAGTTGGCAGATATGGTTATGTGACATAAAAACACCAATTGTCAATAAATCCGTATAATATCAAGCACTTTCGGCATGTTGGTAGGTGCAATAAAAGAAAGTTGTTGGCAAGAAACCTCTGTGCGTGAGGAGGCGGCGCAAAGATTGGCGAACCTGTGATGGAGCGGGAGGGGGTAAGAAATAGTACCTTAATCGTGTCAAAAGCAGCGGGCATGCACTGATTAAGCTGACTCAATCTGTGTTTGTGCCTTGCTCCATGGAAGTGACATTTGGACTTTGCTGGCTAATTAAGAAGAGTGCCACTGAAGCCAACAAATGGTAAGCAATGGGCGGCTCCAAGCGCAATGGGATCCAAGCCCTTTTTGATAACAACAGCATCTTGCGAGTAGTTGGTGGAACAATTAGTGCTGCAGCCCATGGGAAGGTAGCATTTAATTTACAGGCCCCGGGTACATGTAGTACCATATACTGGGGACTTATAAGGAAATTTATTGTGCTTATTAGGTGTATATCACTTTTACCATGTTTTACAGGGAGAGCACAAACACTTTGCCACTGGTTAGCAGGGTAAAGTTCTACAGTCAACAAAAATAGGGTTCAATAAAAAAGCAAAATAAATCTCGGGTGACCCTGCAGGAAGGGCAAATTGCACACACATGGCTTACTAAAATTTTAGGAAAGATGTGCTAATTTGTTACACATCTCTCAAAATATTCTCCGGCCCTATGTTTGGGTTTGATTTTGTTTCATGGCATAATGATTGTACACAGCAAGAGGCAACTGATCAGCAACTGACATTGTGGAAGCTATGTTATGGCTTCAAAGCCTCAGTGTTACCAGACACAATGACATATTAAGTTACAAACATTTGTGTTATCATATTGTCAACTGATGCCAGAAAACTGTTAGTAGAGGTGCAGGAAAAATATGAACGTAAAAATCCTAGATCTATTGAACCTCGGAGATTGCTTAGGGCTTCACATGGAAGAAAGCCTTTGAGGAAACATCAGGTGAGGCAATCAGTGAATACCAAAATGTAGAGTAAAAGGAAAAAACTGAACATATTATACTATGTGCAGTAGGGCCTGAAAGGACTTTCATATTTCTACTAGTAATAGCAACATCAGATGAAGTCCAAAGTCTGTATTTTCTCAAGAGCTATTAAAACTGCTCTTTTAAATAGAGAGGTTTGTTGCAATACTGAGTCAAGCTGAAGCTAGTACAACATCTCACTCTCCCTCTGGAAGTTCAAGTCTCAGAGTGCGATTTCAGCTGCGAGAGATGGGCGGTAAGGTGGTATATATACATTGTTCTACACCCTTTTCTCTTTAGAAGTGGTGGATTCAACTGATCTTGTATATTTAGTGGGTATCTTTCTGACTATCACTAATATAAAGTTTGACAAAAGTGCATGCAGCTTGTTTCCAAGGTATAGAGATTTGAGGACCAGAATAATCCCACTCCTATTCTGTCTTTATAGTCAAGAAAAGCCTAGAGATTTGAGGATTAGAGTGATAACACTGCTGTTCTGTCTGTATGGTCAAGACGAAGGATGGAGAAATCCTTTGGTTAGATTGTGTCCATGATGGTGTGAGAAGTGGGGTGGAACCAGATTTCAGTTGCCACAAGGAGATGTTTCTTCTCTTGGATTGTGTCTTCTAGTTTCATGTGGTATGCCTTTACTGATCCGCAGATGTGAAGATGTCATTTAAGTTAAACAGAGGTAGCGCTATTTAAATGAAATTGTTTGGTTGGATTGATTAGACAGTTTTCTGATTTGGGTTTTGTATACAGTTATAGGTATGGAAAAGCTGGTTAGAATCAAAACTTGCTCAGCAGAGTTTGCCTTTTATTCCAGTAGGTGCTAAAACAGCCACTTTGCCTAACAAGGCTTGGCTGCTCACCACTCACCCATAATTTGGAATTTTTAACACATCATATTCTAACTTGATTATTCATGCTAAGGAGAAATTAAATATAAATTATACTTGTGCAAATGTGTTCATTTTGTAAATGAAAATACTTACCTCCATTTCTTAGTAAGCCTATTTGTTGTATGGCTCCCGGATCACCCTTACTCTTTAAGAACGTTCACATGAATTTAGTTGAGGAAAGAAATATAACCCACCAGGTTCCCCTGTATAGCTCTACCACATCAAGAACAGCAAATAACAGAAAAGTTGGGAAACTAAGTGCGCTCATAAAGTAGATAATGTTGGTGGAATTAATGGAGGATTATTGTTCATGTGTGTTTTTTGGTGTCTAATAAGACCTTCTCTTCGACTGAAACGTTTGTTGCATTTAACACAATGATGAGGCCTTTCCCCTGTATGTGTTTTGTAATGCCTATGAAGACTTTCCCTCCAACTGAATATTTTATGACATTTGGTACACTGAAAAGGTTTCCCTCCCAAATGTGTTCTTTGGTGTCCAATAAGGTGATGTTTTTGACTGAAGCTTTTCTCACATTCAGTACATTGATATGGTCTTTGTCTGGAATGTGTCCTCTCGTGACATATGAGATGTCCCTTGTGGCTGAAGCTTTTGTCACATTCTTTACATTGATAATGAAGATTCTCCAGGGGTATTTGGTCTTGTACTCTTTGTTGTTCAGTAAAGCTGAAGTTCTGGTGTAAACCTTTCTCGCTGTCTGGCAATTTGGCATAAGATCCCCAGTTTTTCTGTGTAACTGCATGACTTTCATAAGCCTGTGTGTTCCACAAATTACTCTCACAAACATTATGTGTCTGAGACCCCTCACCTCTGAGGGTTTCTTGACATACACTTGAATGCTTCTTGTTACCAACACTTGTTTCACAATTACTAAATGATTGAACTCCTAGATCCCCTTGAGTTTCTGACAGGAGCTGAAACCTGCCAGTTGTGGCCATTTTAGATGGTGGGATCATCTTCATGTGGGCTTTTTCTATAGAAGATTTGCATGGATGGGATTTTTTGAACATATTTTACATAATCTTCATCTTTACTTTGTCTTATTGTAGTCTCTCCACCTCCTGGAAAAAGTCAAAGTCCAAATATTAGTTTTCTAGTAAAAGTTCTAGAAATGGCAAATTTTATTAGAGCATACACAGATGTAATATAAAATGGTTCACAAGAAGTGTTTATCACTACTTTGCAAATACATCTTCAGGCATTACTCTAGTTTTAAGAAAGTGAAGGAGAGTATTGTGTTTATGCCTGGACAACATTTAGATTATGTCAGCGTAATTTAGCATTATGTTTGTTATGAGAAAATACATCACGACATGCAATTATTTACTGTGAAAGCACCTCACTGTGAACACACTGGAACAACACAACTTTTGGTTTTTGCACCTTTTTTAAGACCGAAATGCATTCTTGCATCGAAAATTGATGCAAGGGCATATTTCACGCTAAAATATATAGCTAAATGACAGATTTTATTTGACTTAAAGTTGCTGAAATATCACATAATTCCACGAAAGCAAATTACTATTCACCAGTGCTTGAGGATCATAATTTACCTTTTGCAGTGCATTATCAGTTTTTTACAACACATACTTTTATAGGCTCAATGGGCTCTCTCTGACCTAATAATAGGTTCATAGTATTTTTTAGCTATGCAGGTCTGTTACTTTTTTTTAAGCAGCCAGGTGACAATTTCGTGACGATAGTTTAGGAGAACAAGGGGAAGGGTTCCTGATCAGACAGTGGTCATCTTGCACACAGAGCCACTGTGATGTGGATAGGAGCAGATTGCAATTACCAAAGAAAAAGAAGAAAGGGAGTGAAGTGCTTAAGGTGGTTTTCTGACATAATATCAAAACCAGAAATATCAGGCAACAAAAATATGGTTTTTCTGTACATATACAGGTAAGTACAAACATTTCAACATATAATAGCGTTTTACACTAAAATCGAAAAAATGTATACAAAAATATTGTTTTTTTAACATATATAGTTAAAAGTAGTGAATCTTAAATATTTCTACATATAACATTAATAAAATGGGAATTAAACATGTTTAATATTTAAAAATATATATAAAAATATACTAATTGAAACAAACACACACACATATATATGTATGTTTATATACACGTATATCATGTAAAACTATTTTACAAAATATTTTTTTAATTTATTATAATTTTCTGATTGTTTTTACATTTACTAGCATAACAATTTTATATATATATATATGTATATATATATTTATCCAAGTTTTAGCCCACTGTGCAGACGCCGACGCTCTTATAGAGGGGTGGTGCGTTATCCTCCGGCAGGGCCACGCCGGTATATATAAAAAATCCAATTTCGCCTCAGCAAAGATGGTCGCACACGCACAGAATTCAAGTATTATGGCGGTTTTATTAATGCAAAAGAAATTCTGCCATGCCCAACGCGTTTCGGTCCTGCTACTCGGACCTTGATCACGGGATGTTGTTACAGTTCGTAAGGGCGTCATTTATTTCCATAACCAAGAATTACTTCCTGTTATTTTTTGCTGTGCATTATGGTTAATGTAGTGCTTTGTGACGTTTAAAGTGTTTAGTGCTTTAAATTTTTTTTTTTTTTTAAAAGGTGTACTTTTTGTGCCCTTTGTGCTGTGATATGAAACAATTTTTACGAGGCAAATGTTATATTTTATACGATCAAAAGGTTTTATGTAATAAGTCCTTTTAATACTCTCTAGTGAGTTTTGTTAGTGTTAATTTCTTTAACCATTTTATTTTTCAATCCACTAGTGGATAAGTTCTTCATGAAAGAGAAATGTCACTGTTTTGCGTTTTGCTTCTTAGTCATTTTTCTTTTTGTCCTTTTCATTCTTTTATTTATTCATTTTTTCTGAGGATTCTGGTCCATCTCATTTTCACTCTTTCTTCATCTTCTAATTTGGCTATATATATATATTCACTGAAAAAACCATAGGTTTCAGGGACGTTATAGTTAGAAATTAGCATTTAAAAAACCATAGAAATTCACTGAAAAAAACCACAGGTTTTCAGGGACGTTAAAGTTAGTTGGACATTTCACTCGTACAAAACCAGAGAAATTTGTACGTTATAATTAGTTGAGCTAAGTATAACTCGCGCCCCCGCAATGAACTGCTGATGACATCACATATTACATCACTCATGACATGGTCAGTGACATCACTGATGACATCTCAAATGACATCACTGATGACATCATCCACGTGATACTCTGATGCACCTCCTCACACCCTAATATAACTATAACGTCCCTGAAACCTGTGGTTTTTTTCAGTGAATTTCTATGGTTTTTTAAATGCTAATTTCTAACTATAACGTCCCTGAAACCTATGGCTTTTTCAGTGAATTTCTAAGGTTTTTAAATGATAATTTCTAACTATAACGTCCCTGAAACCTATGGTTTTTTCAGTGAATTTCTAAGGTTTTTAAAATTCTAATTCCTAACTATGCCTACATAGGTAGGACATGTGTAGAAAGAGGAAGACAGGAACAGAAAGAAGCAAGAGAAGTGCAGAAAGAGGCAAGAGAGGTGCAGAAAGAGGAAGAAAGGTGCAGAAAGAAGCAAAAGAAATGCAGAAAGAGGCAACAGAAGTCCAGAAAGAGAAAGAAAGGTGAAGAAAGAAGCAAGAGATGTGCAGAAAGAACCAACAGAGGTGCAGAAAGAGGCCTACTTTGACTGTACCTTACAACAGACTCATACAAAGTACCCTAATCACTAATCCTTCTCCGAAGAAGTCTTAAACCTCACTTTTCTCTTGAAGGTTCACTAGTAATCGACTGCTCAGAATGTTAGGCCTACCAAATATAAAACAGCAATCCTTAGCATATCACTGTTGTAAGTCTGACCAAGTTTGTGAAGGTATGCATGCGTGTCTATGCTTTTACCTAGTGACATGTTAAATGAAAATAAACATACAAACACTTGAATACCTGTGTTTCAAACAGCATACTCTGTAAATTTGTATAAAAAAGGTGTATGCATTTCTTTCTGCTCACAATACAGGGCACATGGATATTCAATAGTATATTTGAGGGGCTCTATAACACATATATACATAAGACATGTCTGCCTGTGCAACCGAATGACAGAGCAGAACTAACAAGATTTGGCCACCTATAAGAGAAGCTACCCGCTTTTTAAGCTACTATCTTCAGATGCATAACACGTGAGAATACATGTGCAAGTAGACATATACCTCAGTCAAGAGAGCACGCAGACCTTTAAACTTGACAGCTTGCACTTCCCATTTGAATATAGAAACAGGCGAGAGAAGTACAGAAAGGAGCAAGAGAATTGCAGAAAAAAACGAGAGGTGCAGAAAGAGGGAACAGGAGTGCAGAAAGAGGCAAGTGAGGTGCAGAAAGAAGGAACGGGTGCAGAAAGAAGCAAGAGAAGTGCAGAAACAAGCAACAGAGGTGCAGAAAGAGGCAAAAGGGGTGCAGAAAGAAATGAAATGAAAACAAGATTTATAAAGCGCCTGGTTACCCATGGGCATCCCCGCGCTAATGCCTGCTAACACACTAATCTGAAAGCTATTCATTTAGGGAAGAGT
Organism: Calotriton arnoldi; assembly: GCA_963921515.1. Taxonomy (NCBI): domain Eukaryota; kingdom Metazoa; phylum Chordata; class Amphibia; order Caudata; family Salamandridae; genus Calotriton; species Calotriton arnoldi. The sequence continues at coordinate 538,529 of CAWUFW010008714.1, read as the reverse complement.
AATGTTTTAATCTGCTTCCGGAAGATGAGGTAGTTCGGTTGGGCACGGGTCTGCGGAGGTAAGCCATTCCAGATCTTAGCCACATTATACGAGTAAAGGCGGCCGTCACTTCGTGCTCTCGTTATTCTTGGAGTTGCCAGTAGATGTTTAGTTTCTGACCTGAGGGCTCTGTTAGGATGGTATCGGTGGGTAAGGGACTGGATGACCACAGGTCCCTTACCTGAAAGTGACCTGTGGGCTATACATAGAGCCTTGAACTCTATGCGCTCACGAATAGGGAGCCAATGTAAAGATGCCAAAGCTGGTTTAGCGGAAGACCGCTTTGGGATGTTCATAAGCATGCGGGCGGCGCAGTTTTGAACAATTTGTAGCTTTCGTATCGAGGAGCCAGGGGCTCCCAGATAAAGAGCGTTGGCATAGTCAAGTCGTGATACAATGACAGCCTGAATTAGGACTCTTCTTGCAGGGAAGGGGAGTAGTGGGAGCACTTTACGGATCATTCGAAGGATCCCGTAACAGCTTGCCGCTACCCTTTGCCCTTGTTCTTTAAAATCAAGGTTCTGGTCGAGCCAGACACCCAGACTTTTAATTTGATGTTTGGGGGTAGGGGCAGGACCAAATGAGCTGGGCCAGAGTAGCTCAAAGTTTATATTTTCTTTGTTCCCTAGGAGCATTAATTCTGTTTTTGATCCATTGAGTTTCAAGAAGGACTCTTCCATCCACCTTGAAACTTTTTCTAGACAAAGGGCAAGACAGGTACTGGAGGGATCCCGCTGGTTGACCGAGACAACCAGCTGGGTGTCATCAGCATATGTAATTATCCGAACCCCAAATGGTAGCACAATCTCTGCCAAAGGCCTCAAATACACGTTAAAAAGTGTGGGGCTGAGGGAGGAGCCCTGAGGCACCCCACATGTCAGCGGTATAGATTTAGAAGAAATGCCGTCTTCAAAAACTTTGAAAGATCGGTCTTCTAAAAAAGATTGGAGCCAGTTGAGCATAGTCCCCGCAATCCCTACCTCGCCCAGTCTCTCTATCAAAAGCTGGTGGTTAACCGTGTCGAAGGCTGCGATTAAATCTAGAAGGATAATAGCTGCGCAACCTCCTGCGTCTAGGAGTTTTCTCGCCTCTTCCACTACCACCAGAAGAGCCGTCTCCGTCCCATGTTGAGGTCTAAAACCCATCTGGGAGGAATGGAAACAGTTATTGCTCTCCAAGAAGGTAGATAGAACAGAATTCACATATTTCTCGGCAATCTTACTGATAGCCGGCAGCAGGGAGATGGGGCGATAGTTACTCCAGACTTCAGGGTCCAGGGTAGGCTTTTTCAATAAGGCTTTAACCATAGCCTGTTTCCACAGTGGAGGGACTATCCCTGAGGAAAGAGAGGCATTTATCAGGTCAAGGATTACTGGGGAAAGGATTTCAGAGGCCTGATTTAAGATGTTGGGGAGGGCAGGATCAGTGGGGGAACCGGATTTTAATTTGCTCAAAATATCAGACAACGTGGACGTATTAAGTGGGGGAATTTCCTCAATTAGGCTAGCTCTCCCTTTGACCAAGTTTTCCTGATCACTGATAAGTTGTTGAGATATTCTTTGAGGGAAGGAGGAGTAAATGACTTGGATTTTGTCCGAAAAGAATTCTGCCATGGCATTGCATCGTGCTGAAGTATCGTCAGATACAATGGGGGGGGGGTGGGGATGGTGAGCAAGCCCTTAGTGATGCGGAAGATCTCGCGAGGAGAGTTAGCAGCTGCCAGAATTCTCTCTTCATAATATAGAGTTTGGGCCAGTTGAATTTCAATTTTATAAGTTTTAAAGGCCTCTCTATAGAATTGTTTGTTACTGGTAGAAAAATCCTTCCTCCATTTCCTTTCAGCTCTCTTACAAGTTTTTTTAGTTCGCGAAGTTTTGGGGAATACCACGGATTACGCTTAGTTTCTGCTTTATTAAATATCGTTTTATTTGGAAGGACAGAGTTCAATGAGGATTCTACCCAATAGTTAAATTTATTGTAGGCAGTTACAGGGTCAGGATCGAAAGTGGGCCTAGACGATTCCAAAGTTGTTACCCATGAATCAATTGGTAGTTTGGACCATATGCGTGAGCATTTCCTATGCCCCATGGTCGCGGTGGAGATCACTTGCGGAGTCCAAGTAAAAGGAATTAAAAAATGGTCAGACCAAGGTAGCCTAACAGGATCTCCAACTAAAAGATGCTCCAGATTGGAGAAAATGGGGTCCAATAAATGGCCTTTTGTATGGGTGGGACCTGCTACCTTTTGTGTAAGTTGAAAAACAGCTAGTCCCTCAGTTAGGTCATGTACATCTGAATGATGGATATTCTCAAAATGGAGATTAAGATCCCCTAACAACGTAAGGTTAGCACTACTATTGGCCAATTTAGCTGCTACCTCAAGGAGCTCATTATTAAATCGATTGAGGGGTCCTGGAGGTCCTACTTTCCCATTCGCTGGATTGCTGGTTTATAGACCCCCAGACTCACCGACTGCTCAGTGGTCTGAACTATATAATATTATTGCTGATCTCTCTCTAAAATACGCAAATTGCACCATCCTTGGAGATTTCAATGTCCATATGGACAACGATATATGCCCACTAGCCGTTCAATTATTACATACCCTTAAAGGGTTGAACTTGACTCAAAAAGTTTCTTCCCCTACACATGTGGCTGGCCACATGTTGGACCTCATTTTTACCAACATCCCTCTTTAAGAGTTGACACTCCTCTCCCATTGACCTGGTCAGACCATTTTTAGTTCCTTTTACTTGACTATCCCTTCTAATAAGAATCAGGCTAGCCCCACACCTGAAACAAGAAGGGATTGGAGGAAGGTTATACCAGTGATCATTGGCTGTGTGCTAGATGACACAGTCCCAGTACTGACGGGAGAGCCCAGTCAAGACGCCTCTCTCTTCAACAACTGGATCACATCGGCCCTGGACAAGGTTGCTCCACTTAAAAGTATGAAGTTGTCCAGAAAAAGTCCCTCTGCCCCCTGGTTCACTACTCAACTCCGGATGGAGAAAAGTTCATGTAAGCAACTGGAGCGCTTGTGGAGAAAAAACTATAACACCGACGCCAAATGCAGATATAAAATGGCATTAAAGAAATTTCATACTTCTAAACGTAACACAATCAGAGATTATGTAGCCAACCAGATTAAAATTGCAGATAATTCTACTAAAGAAGTATTCAAGATTGTTCAAGGCTTTTTGAAACCATTAGCCTTGAAGAGTACCATTACCCCCTCAGCCTCTCTATGTGAAGATCTTTCCAGTTTCTTCTATGATAAGATTCAGAAAATCTACTCTTCTTTCCCCTTAGCTGGGTTCTCTCCACTGTTAGCTACATCAGCCCACAATCCCAATCTTTCTAACATCTGGTCGGAATTTCAGCCATTATGCACAGTTACTTCACTGGCGGAACTTAGTAAAATAAAATCAGGTGCTCCGACCGATCCTTGTCCAGCTAATCTTTTTAAATTACTGGCTCCTCGGCTCAATCCCGTCTTGAATGCCTTATGGAACTCCTCCCTGAGCCGGGGCACTTTTCCTGTGTCATGGAAAACGGCTTATGTCCAACCTATTTTAAAGAAAGATGACGCGGACCCTTCAGATCTAAAAAACTTTAGACCGATCTCTCTCCTCCCGGCACCGGCCAAAGTGCTGGAAAAGGTAGTCCAAATGCAATTGTCAGAGTTTCTGGAGATCAACCATCTTCTCCACGACTCCCAGTCGGGTTTCAGGAAGGGATACAGCACAGAGACGGCCCTTCTGGAAGTGGCGGAAACCATACGGGAAACGGTAGACCAAGGCAGATGTGCAATGTTAGTGCTGTTGGACTTGTCCGCAGCCTTTGACACTGTGTCACACCATATCTTATTAGAGAGACTTGAGTCCCTTGGTGTGAAGGGCACCGTTCTAAACTGGTTCCGCACCTTTTTAGAGGGCCGTTCTCAAAATGTGTTCCTGCGCCCTTTTATCTCGGCCTCTAGATCCATTAGCTGTGGGGTCCCACAGGGTTCGGCGTTGAGCCCCACCCTTTTTAATGTGTACCTGGCCCCTCTCGCCACACAGATTGAACAGTGTGGGGTGAAGGTGGTCTCGTACGCTGATGATACGCAGCTCGTGTTCTCTTTTAAAGAACACACGGAGGTAGCTTTCATGAATTTTAAACTATGTCTACGAAAAATCTTGGCATGGATGACGAATAATTGCATGAAGTTGAATACAGATAAAACCGAGGTTCTGTTTTTTAATCAATCATCTCCCCCTTCGTCTGAACTCTGGTGGCCGGCAGAGCTTAACCCCCCTCCTAGCCCGGTGTACTCTGCTAGGAACTTGGGATTTAGATTTGATGCTAATCTTTCGGATAGTGCCCAAATTTGTAAAGTCTCTTCTGCATGCTTTTGGAAATTAAAAAGTTTACGAAGAGTCCTGCATTTACTGCCAATGAATTGCAGAAAAAATGTAGTCCATGCACTTGTTACCTCTCAATTGGACTACGCAAATAGTCTTTACCTGGAGCTCCCAGATTATTTGTTGAGAAAATTGCAGATTATACAAAATGCTGCAGCTAGGCTGATCAGAAATGTGCCTCTTCGCCACCACATCTCTCCTCACTTGCGTAGCCTTCATTGGCTCCCTGTCAGAAGACGGATTGAATTTAAGGCATTGGTACTAGCTTTCAGATCCATGAGAGATGTGGGCCCTCAATATCTGAAGCATAGACTTCGGAAATATTGCCAATCAAGATCGCTAAGGTCAAACCATCAGGACCTAATGGTGACCCCACGCTTCAAAAAAGGCCAGGATGGGGGTCGTGCCTTTGCTGTGAAAACAGCCTCTTTGTGGAACTCTATGCCAGCTCACCTTCGAAAGGCGACCTCAGAGCCTCTGTTCAGAAAGGCCTTAAAAACCTGGCTGTTCAGCCTAACCCAAATTACTGCATAATTCTTCTGCTCCTGCTTGCTATCTGCACTTCCCGCTAGCGCCGGGACACTTCCGCAGGAGGTAGCCGTGCGCTCTAGAAATTGAATTAATAATAATAATAATATAGATCAGTATCCCCGAGAATGTACAGACATGGGAGATACGAATTGCGAAGGCAAGGCTTTCGCAATCAGTTAACGGACTTGCGGTGGTGCGACAATCAAATTCCATTTTATGAATAATCGCAAGACCACCGCCCCTTCCTATACCCCTGTCCAGCCTTTGGATAGCGTAACCGGCCGGGAGGGCTTGGCCAATAGGGAAATTAGCCTCATTGTTGAGCCAAGTTTCAGTTAAAAACAGCACATCTGGGCTCTCTTCCTCAATTAGAAGATTAATTTCTAATGCATGTTTTGACATAGATCGGCAATTAACTAAAAACATTTTGAGCCCCAAATTGTGATTGGTGACTGTGGGAGACCTATTCCTTGGACAGAATCTGAACAAACAGTGTGAGCAGATACTGGTCTCACTATCGGGCAGCATGTGGTGTAGGCACTTACTTAGCGGTGCGCCCATCCAACCATTTAGTTGTTCTGATGTGTAGGAGAGAGTATTGTTATCACATCCAACAAGATTCCTGGCCCCTGGCGCCGGGCGAGCGCGGACGGGCGCAGACGGGCTTGCCTTTGGCGCGCCTTTGGCGCGCCCGCTGCGCGCGTCCGCTGCGCGGTCGCTCAGCGCCCATGCTTTTATCCCCCAACCAGAGTTCCCGTCCGCTCTAAATCCCGCCCCTACTCTTCCTGCTAGGAAGGAAGTGCAGCAGTGATTGTGGTCCCCGTAACCAGTGCGTGGCTCCGGAGAACGGAAGAAATGAAGGTAGGCTACACGCTAACAGTGTGCAAAATGCAAAATTAGATCAGTCAATTTCAGGTCACATAACAGAGTAGATTATTTTCTAATATCAAATTCAGAATCGGCGATTTACACGAAATACAATAAAAACGCTAACATTTTTAAAATGAGCAGCTTAGTCACTCGTGTCCACCCAACTCACAGTTAAAGTGTGTGCAGGCTGCGCGGTCGCTCAGCGCCCATGCTTTTATCCCCCAACCAGAGTTCCCGTCCGCTCTAAATCCCGCCCCTACTCTTCCTGCTAGAAAGGAAGTGCAGCAGTGATTGTGGTCCCCGTAACCAGTGCGTGGCTCCGGAGAACGGAAGAAATGAAGGTAGGCTACACGCTAACAGTGTGCAAAATGCAAAATTAGATCAGTCAATTTCAGGTCACATAACAGAGTAGATTATTTTCTAATATCAAATTCAGAATCGGCGATTTACACGAAATACAATAAAAACGCTAAAATTTTTTAAAATGAGCAGCTTAGTCACTCGTGTCCACCCAACTCACAGTTAAAGTGTGTGCAAGTGAGGCAAGAGAACTGCAGAAAGATGCAACAGAGGTGCAGAAAGTAACAAAAGAAGTGCAGAAAGAAGGAACAGAGGTGCAGAAAGAAGCAAGAGAAGTGCAGCAACAGGCAAGAGAGGTGCAGAAAAAGGGAACAGGGGTGCAGACAGAGGCAAGAGAATTGCAGAAAGAGGGAAGAAGGGTGCAGAAAGAGGCAAGAGAGGTGCATAAAGAAGCACAAACGGTGCAGAAAGAAGCAACAGAGGTGCAGAAAGAGGCAAGAGGGGTGCAAAAAGAAGAGAGAGAAGTGTAGAAAGAAGCAAAAGAGGTGCAGAAAGAGGCAAGAGAGGTCCAGAAAGAGGCAAGAGCAGTGCAGAAAGAACCAAGAGATGTGCAGAAAGAGGCAAGAGAGGTGCAGGAAGAGGCAAGAAATGTGGAGAAAAAGGGAAGAAGGATGCAGAAAGAAGCAAGAGAAGTGCAGAAAGAGGCAAGTGAGGTGCAGAAAGAGGCAAGAGAACTACAGAAAGAGGCAAGAGAGTTGCAGAAACAGGCAACAGGGGTGCAGAAAGAGGGAACAGGTGTGCAGACAGAGGCAAGAGAGGTGCAGAAAGAGGGAAGAGGGGTACAGAAAGAGGCAAGAAAAGTGCAGAAAGAAGCAAAAGAGGTGCAGAAAGAGGCAAGAAAACTGCAGAAATGGGCAAGAGAGGTGCAGAAAGAGGCAGGAGAGGTGCACAAAGAGGCAAAAGGGGTACAGAAAGAAGCAGGAGGGGTGCAGAAAGAAGCAAGAGAAGTACAGAAAGAAGCAACAGAGGTACTGAAAGAGGCAAGAGAAGTGCAGAAAGAAGCAACAGGTGCGCTGAAAGAGGCAAGAGAGGTGCAGAAACAGGCAAGAAAGGTACAGAAAGAGGGAACAGGGGTGCAGAAAGAGGTAAGAGGGATAAATAAATTTGCAAGAGAGGAGCAGAAAGAAGCAAGAGCAGTGCAGAAAGAAGCAAGAGAGGTGGAGAAATAGGGAAGAGGGGTGCAGAAAGAGGCAAGAGGGATGGAGAAATTTGCAAAAGAGGTGCAGAAAGATGCAAGAGCAGTGCAGAAAGAACCAAGAGAGGTGCAAAAAGAGGCAAGAGGGGTGCAGAAAGAGGTAGGAGAGGTGCAGAAAGCGGCAACAGAGGTGCAGACAAAGGCAAGAGAATTGCAGAAAGAGGGAAGAGGGGTGCAGAAAGAAGAAAGAACAGTGCAGAAAGAAGCGACAGAGGTGCGGCAAGAGGGGTGCAGAAAGAGGAGAGAGAAGTGTAGAAAGAAGCAAAAGAGGTGCAGAAAGAGGCAAGAGAGGTGCAGAAAGAGGCAAGAGCAGTGCAGAAAGAACCAAGAGATATGCAGAAAGAGGCAAGAGAGGTGTAGAAAGAGGCAAGAGATGTACAGAAAAAGGGAAGGGTGCAGAAGGAGGCAAGAGAACTGCAGAAAGAGGCAAAAGAGTTGCAGAAACAGGCAAACGGGGTGCAGAAAGAGGGAACAGGTGTGCAGACAGAGGCAAGAGAGGTACAAAAAGAGGGAAGAAGGGTACAGAAAGAAGCAAGAGGGAAGCAGAAATTTGTAACAGAGGTGCAGAAAGAAGCAAGAGCAGCGCAGAAAGAACCAACAGAGGTGCAGAAAGAGGCAAGAAAAGTGCAGAAAGAGGCAAGAGAACTGCAGAAAAAGGCAAGAGAGGTTCAGAAAAAGGCAAGAGAGGTGCAGAAAGAGGCAAGAGAGGTGCAGAAAGAGGCAAGAGAGGTGCAGAAAGAGGCAGGAGAGGTGCAGAAAGAGGCAAAAGAGGTACAGAAAGAGGCAAAGGGGTGCAGAAAGAAGCAAGAGAAGTGCAGAAAGAAGCAACAGAGGTGCTGAAAGAGGCAAGTGGGGTGCAGAAAGAGGGAACAGGGGTGCAGAAAGAGGTAAGAGGCATACATAAATTTGCAAGAGAGGTGCAGAAAGAAGCAAGAACAGAGCAGAAAGAAGCAAGAAAAGTGCACAAAGAAGCAAAAGAGGTGGAGAAATAGGGAAGACGGGTGCAGAAAGAGGCAAAAGAGATGCAGAAATTTGCAAAAGAGGTGCAGAAAGAAGCAAGAGCAGTGCAGAAAGAACCAACGGAGGTGCAAAAAGAGGAAAGAGAGGTGCAGAAAGAGGTAGGAGAGGTGCAGAAAGAGGCAAGAGGGGTACAGAAAGAGGCAGGAGGGGTGCAGAAAGAAGGAAGAGAAGTGCAGAAAGAAGCAACAGAGGTGCTGAAAGAGGCGCAAAGGGTGCAGAAAGAGGCAAGAGAAGTGCAGAAAGAAGCAAAAGAGGTGCAGAAAGAGGCAAGAGGGGTGCAGAAACAAGCAAGTGAGGTGCAGAAAGAGGCAACAGAGGTGCAGAAAGACGCAAGAGAGGTGCAGAAACAAGCAAGAGAAGTGCAGAAAGAGGCAAGAGAATTGCTAAAAGAAGCAACAGAGGTGTAGAAAGAAGCAAGAGAAGTGCAGAAAGAGGCAAGTGCGGTGCTGAAAGAGGCAAGAGAGGTGCAGAAAATGGCAAGAGAACTGCAGAAAGAGGCAAGAGGGATGCAAAAAAGGGAAGAAGGGTGCAGAAAGAAACAAGAGAGGTGCAGAAAGAGGGAAGACAAGTGCAGAAAGACAACAGGGGTGCAGAAAGAAGCAAGAGAGGTACAGAAACAGGCAAAAGAAGTGCAGAAAGAAGCAACAAAGGTGCAGAAGGAGGCAAGAGACCTGCAGAAAGAGGCAAGAAAGTTGCAGAAACAGGAAAAAGAGGTGCAGAAAGAGGGAATAGGGGTGCAGACAGAGGCAAGAGAGGTACAGAAAGTGGGATGAGGGGTGCAGAAAGAGACAAGAGGGGTGCAGAAATTTGCAAGAGAGGTGCAGAAAGAAGCAAGAGCAGTGCAGAAAGAAGCAAGAGCAGTGCAGAAAGAAGCAAGAGAAGTGCAGAAAGAAGCAAGAGAGGTGGAGAAATAGGGGTGCAGAAAGAGACAAGAGGGATGCAGAAATTTGCAAAAGAGGTGCAGAAAGAAGCAAGAGCAGTGCAGAAAGAACCAACAGAGGTGCAAAAAGAGGCAAGAGGGGTGCAGAAAGAGGTAGGAGAGGTGCAGAAAGAGGCAACAGTGGTGCAGAAGGAGGCAATAGAACTGCACAAAGAGGCAAGAGAGTTGCAGAAACAGACCAAAGAGGTGCAGAAAGAGGGAACAGGGGTGCAGACAGAGGCAAGAGAATTGCAGAAAGAGGCAAGAGGGGTGCAGAAAGAGTCAAGAGAACTGCAGAAAGAAGCAACAGAGGTGCAGAAAGAGGCAAGAGAAGTGCAGAAAGAGGCAAGAGAGTTGCAGAAACAGGCAGGAGAGGTGGAGAAAGAGGGAAGATGGGTGCAGAAAGAGGCAAGAGAGGTGCAGAAAAAGGGAAGAAGGGTGCAGAAAGAGGCAAGAGGGGTGCAGAAAGAGTCAACAGAGGTGCAGAAAGAGGCATGAGAGGTGCAGAAAGTAGAAGAGATGTGCAGAGAGGCAAGAGAAGTGCAGAAAAAGAAAGAGAGGTGCAGAAAGAAGCAACAGAAATGCAGAAAGAGGCAAGAGAGGCGCAGAAAGAAGCAAGAGTGCTTTGCACACCATTAGTACCAATTTAACACCCACATTTAGCAATAAGTAACAGGTGACCATTCCAGGTTTGCAAAGGGCCTTCCACCACGCTGTAACACTTGTCGCTGCATTTTTGGTAACGTTTGAGCAGTTTGAACTAGAAACAAGTTTTTTTGGGTTCAAATCTGCAGATTATGCAGCAGATGATGGATTATGTGGCAAATGCGGAAAATGTATAATCGTGCCAAAGTCGGTGCAGCCAAACAGTCGCATAATTCCAGGGCCCTGCTCATACCTCTGACTAGGTCCAGAAGTGCTCCTCAGTGGTTCCTTCGTTTTTTTGTCTCATTGAGTTTATAGTTTAGCTTCTATGGAAACGAGGAAGACTAAACCTGAGGTTACCACTCCACAACATAGACTACCATACCACATAATTACTCTCCATAACACATAATCCCACTCTACATAATTCCTATACACTAAATACCACGTAGTTTCTATCCACATAATTTCACTGCACAACATACCACATAATTCCACTACACACAATGTACATACACTCCACCCCAAAAAACATTAGTAAAAGCTTTCACATTTACAACGCCAATAGCTCTAACTCTTGCAAATGCGAAACCTATTACATTGCAAATGCTTCTTTAAGTAGTAGTTGCATTTGCAGAGTGGTGGAGAAAGGGTGCTGGGCCTCCGACCAGCACTCAGGAATTCCGCTGCGTAGGACTTACAGGAGGTACCAGGAGGGCTTCTTGCCCCCCAAAGTCCCTCGGGAGTAAATTGGACTTCATCCCCCAACCCGTAGTGTGCCAAGAGGTGCGTTTGCAGAGTGGTAGAGAAAGGGGGCGTGGCCTCCGAAGACCTCTTAGCAATCCCACTGTGTGGGACTTACTGGAGGTAACAGGAGGAGTAGTTGGCCCCGGACATCTTTGGGGGCCAACTACCCCTCCTATTACCGCCAGTAAGTCCCACACACAGCAGGATTGCTAAGTTCTCATAGCAGGCCACGCCCCCTTTTCCCACCACTCTGCAAACGCGCCTCTTGGCGCGCTCTTGGATGGGGATTGGGTCCCCTTCGCTGCTGGGGGTCCTTAGGAGCCAACTAGCCTACCTGATACCTCCAGTAAGCCCTAGCTAGTGGCATAGCTGAGAGGTGGACACAGGCCACGCCCCCTTTCTCCACCACTCTGCAAACGCGCCTCCTGGCGCGCTCTTGGTTGGGGGATGAAGTTCCCTTGCCTCCTGTGGGTCCCTGGGGGCAACTAACCCACCAGGTACCTCCAGTAAGCCCCACACAACTGGATTGCTGAGAGGGGTTTGAGGCCACGCCCCCTTTTCACACCACTCTGCAAACGCACCTCCTGGCGCACTGCTGCTCGGAGGATGAAGTCCACTTTAGTCCTGAGGTCCTCAGGACACAAGAGGACCTCTTCGCCCCACCAGCAATGCGCCAAGAGGCGCATTTGCAGAGTGGTGAAAAAAGGGGTGTGGCCTCGGACCACCTCTCAGCAATCCCACTGTGTGGGGCTTACTGGAGGTACCTGGTGGGCTAGTTGGCCCCCAGGACCCTCAGGATTCAAGGGGACTTAATCGCCCAACCCAGAACGCGCCAGGAGGCGCGTTTGCAGAGTGATGCAGGGAGGGGGCGGGGCCTCCGGCGAGATGACGGCTTCTTTCTTTTTTTTTTTTAGAAGGGGGGCTGTGTGGCCCTCCTTCTCTTAATAGATTTTGGGCCCTGGGGACCCCATCCCCCAGGGCCTGACCCATTTTTTATTAGAATAATTTTAAAAAACGGGAAGGGGGCTGCACGGCCCCCCTCCCGAGGCCGATTATGGCCCCGGGGACCCCATTCCCCAAAGCATGGCCATATATTTTAATATATTTCTTTTTTTAAAAGGAGGGGGGCTGCGCGGCCCCCCTCCTGAGGCCTTTTTCTGCCCCGGGGACCCCATCCCCCGGGGCTTTGCCTCTTTTTATGTTTTAAAAAAAATAATTTAACAGGAGGGGGGCTGCGTGGCCCCCCTTCCCTGGGCCACTTTTGGCCCCGGGAACCCCATCCCCCGGGGCCTGGCATTGTTTAAAAAAAAAATATATATATGTATAAGGGAGGGGGGCCGCGTGGCCCCCCTTCCCTGGGCCACTATTGGCCCCGGGGACCCCATTCCCCGGGGCCTGGCCAGACGTTATTTATTTTTTTTGGAGGGGGCCACGTGACCCCCCCCTCCTGAGGCCAATTATGGCCCCGGGGACCCCATCCCCCGGGGCCTGGCCTTACGTTGGGGACTGCGGGGGAGTCCCAATGCCCCCGCGGTCCCAGCCGGCTCCCCACCTCCTGCGGGAGCCGGCATTGCTTTTGGGCAAGGGGAGCTGCTAACATGCAGCTCCCCTTGCCCAAAAGCAATTCTGCTTTGCTTCTTGGAAGCGAGAGCAGGTTTTCTGCTCTTGCTTCCAAGAAGCAAAGCAGTGTTTGCTATGGCAGGGTGGGAGCCGTGCTCCCGCCCTGCCATAGCAAACAGCAATGTCCCGGAGGTGGGCACCTTGGGACATTGCTGGAGCCGGCCCTGGGGGGTGGCGGTCCCCAGGGCCATCTAGGGCTCCAGGAGGGGGGCCGCGCGGCCCCCCTCTCAACTGATTACAGCCCCGGGGAGGTGGTGGTCCCTGGGCAGTGTGGGGAGGGGCAGGAGCCCCCCCCCCACACTAATTTAAATTATTGAAGCCCCGGGGAGGTGGCTGTCCCCGGGGCAGTGTGGGGGGGGCAGCATGGCCCCCCCTTCCATGAACCATTTTGGGCCCCCTGAGGACCCCATATCCTGGGGCCTGACCCTTTTTTAATATTAAAAAATGGGAGGGGGGCCGACCTCCAGGGCCTAGTCTTTATTTTATTTTATAATTCAAAAGGGAGAGGGGCTGTGCGGCCCCCCCTCCCGAACCATTTGCAGCCCCGGGGACCCCATCTCGCAGGGCTTGCCCTTTTTTAAATTATTTTTTTTTTAAAGGGAGGGGGGCCGTGCGGCCCCCCCTCCCCAGGCCAATTGCGGCCCCGGGGACCCCATTCCCCGTGTCCAAGCCATTTTAAAAAAAAAAAAATCTTGAAAGGGAGGGGGGCTGAATGGCCCAACTCCTGGGCCAATTTCAGCCCTGGGGACACCATCCCCATGGGCCAGGACACTTTGTTGGGGACCGCAGGGGAAGCCTGAAGGACCCCGCAGTCCCTAACGGATCCCCGCCTCCTGCAGGAGCCGCATTGCTTTTACACACAGGGAGCTGCTGACATGCAGCACCCTGTGTGTAAAAGCAAAGTGCTCCGCTCTCGCTTGCTCAATGCGGAGCACTGTTTGCTATGGTACGGCAGGAGCAGTGTTCCCGCCAAGCCATAGCAAAATGCTATGTCCGGGGTGGGCAACCCGGGACATTGCTGGAGCTGGCCCGGGGGGGGGGGGCTGGCAGTCCCCAGGGTCATGTAGGGCTCCTGGAGGGGGGCTGCGTGGCTCCCTCCTTTGTTCACATTTAACTGGGGAGGTGGCGGTCCCCGGGTAAGGGGGTGGGGGTATGCGAGACCCCCCCACATAATTTTAATTAGCTCCAGGGAGGTGGCCGCCCCGGAGGCAGGGGGGTCTGCGAGGGCCCCCACATAATTAGCTCTGGGGAGGTGGCCGGGGCTGCAGGCAGTGGGCCCACCCGCATTCATTATTAAAAATGCCCTGGGGGGGTTGGAGGGGGGGTCCTGTGCGCCCCCTCCTATATTTATCACATGCCCCTGGGACCTGGCACACCCGGGTTTTTTTTTTTTATTTCACCACGGATTCGCGGATCCTCCTGTGAGTCAGCGGAATAATTTTAAACAAAATGCTTTTTACCCCCAGCAGGGTCCCTGAAGGACCCCCCCACCATATCTGGGGGGTTATGGAAATTCTACCCTGACCCCTTTTCTTTATTCTTAACTTTTTTCTGGGATTCAGCTTCAGGCTGAGTCCCAAGATGGCGCCAACTCTTTCTGGTTGAAGTGTTGGCAGCCAATCAAATTTTAGTAGGATGCGCGAGTCCACTGCAAGGACTCGCGTCCCCAGATATCTATATTTCTTTACATTAGATATCTGAAAGGCCACTGAAAGGATTTACACCAAATCACAAAAAGTAACCTCCAGATGTGCAAAGGAGGATTTAATAAACAATATTATTTGACACATGTTAGAACTGGGGGTCTCTAGTTGGCAGAGGTAGGTACCTTTGTCCAAATAGGGACCCTTGCTTCTAGTCAGGGTAAGGGGGATACACTTCTAAAATAACCCCTGCTCACCCCCTTGGTAGCTTGGCACGAGCAGACAGGCTTATCTCAGAGGCAGTGTGTAAAGCATTTGTGAACACATACTGCAATACAGTGAAAACACTACAAATGGACACCACACCAGTTTAGAAAAATAAGTAATCTTTATCTAAACCAAAACAAGACCAAACGACAAAAATCCACAATACAGTAATAAAAATATGACTTTTAGATGGTATAAATAGTTCAGTTCAAAGCAAATTGCAGATGCAACACTTTTCTCACAAAGTACCTGGGATGCGTCACGCAAACAAACAAAACGGGCCGCATGGAAGGTGATGCGTCGGTTCCTTACACTCAGGGAAGGTGATGTGTCGGTTCCTTGCTCTGGGGGAGGTGATGCGTTGGTTCCTTACTGCAGCGCAGGGGAGGTGATGCGTTGGTTCCTTACCGGAGAGGAGGTGATGCGTCAAGTTTCTTACTGCATGGGGAGGTGATGCGTCGTTTTTTTACTGCGTCCCCAACGATGCGACAGACTTGGCGCCTCGATGCGATGCGACGATCCGGGACGATGTGTGAACTCTTGCAGCCGCACAGCAGGCCTTGCGTCGAAATTGGTGCGGTGATCTGGGACTTCGGAGATCGTTGCACTCGATGCGGCGTGCAGCGATTTCTCGAGCCACGGCAGACGCTGCAACGGTTTCTTCGGTGATGCGTCAGGAACAGGTGCGGATGCGTCCCGCTTCTCGATGTTGCATTGATTTTCCAGCTCCCAGCGGAAAACAGTTCTCTAGAGGCCCAAAACAACAGCAGGCACCTCTTTGCAGGTCAGAACTCCCAGCAAGGCAGTTCAGGGGAGTTGGTGGTGAAGTCTTTGTGTCCCTGAGACTTCAGAACAGGAGGCAAGCTCTGTTTCAAGCCCTTGGAGATCTTCCTCAAGCAGGGGACACAGCAAACAGCAAAGTACTTTCTCCTTTCCTTGGCAGCAAGTAGCCACTGCAGGCCAACCCCAGACAGCAAGCAGCACAGGGGCAGTATTACTTCTCAGCTTCTCTAGCTCTTCTCCTTGGCAAAGGTTCCTCTTGATTTCCCAGACGTGATCTAAAAGTCTGGGCCCCTCTTTTTATACACAAAAATCCTTTGTTCTCTGAAGGCAGAGAGTGTCTGTACCCAGCCAAAACCAGTTCTGTCCTCACTGGTGCAGCTTCCTGGCAGGAAGTGGAGACAGCATTGTGGAAGGTAGACCAGGCCCATTCAGGTGAAAGGAAATCTCCTCCCCCTACTCTAAATGCAGCCCAGGTCTATTCAGCCCAGCCCTGACTCATCAGGCTCTCTGGAGCCACTGCTCCTCCCCAGCCCTTGTCATCCAAAGCCAGACATGCAATACACAAACCTAGCAGAGGCACACTGGATGGCTAAGCAAGAAAATACCTACTTTCTAAAAGTGGTATTTTCAAACACAGAATGTAAAAATCACCCTCACTAAAAATGCATTTTAACATTCTGAGTTCAGGCATACTAAACTTTATTTTCCTACCTTGTTCCCAGGGGTAGTTATGTTTATAAGATGTTATAAACCAACTCCCCATTCTATCCTATGGGAACAGCTAGCCTTGCAATAGTGAAAAACGAAATTAGTAGTATTTCACTATCAGGATAAGCCACACACATCAGGGCATGTCCTACCTTTCACATACAACGCACCCTGCCCAAAGGGGTACCTTGGGCCTACCTTAGGGATGACTAACATGTAAGAAAAGGGAAGGTTAGGGACTGGCAAGTGTGTGCACTTGCCAAGTCGACATGGCAGTACCAGACTGCACACAGGCTCTGCAATGGCAGGCCAGAATTACATTTACAGGCTACTTATGTGCGTCGCACAATCAGTGCTACAGCCCACTAGCGATACAAAAGGGGATGATGGACGGAACGTTTGAGCCAATCAAACACTCACCCCCAGTCAACTGATCTGGGTTTAATCCATCATCATTCTTTAGCTCACTCCACCACCCCAGTTCAGACATGGCCATATGCAAATCAGTCTGACCCTGTGCCTCATGGGAACAGTCCAGCCCGAACTGCCAAGCCATGTCTTCCCTGGACCGGAAACAAGCATCCTAGGACCGGTTTCTGGCATTTCAGCCGTCATCAGCCAGGCTTGCTTGAATCCAGTGGCAAAGTGAGCAAGGGACCCACGTCTGGGCATACCCCGCCAACTTGGGGCGACCAAAGCGATACAAAAGGGGATGATGGACGGAACGTTTGAGCCAATCAAACACTCACCCCCAGTCAACTGATCTGGGTATAATCCATCATCATTCTTTAGCTCACTCCACCACCCCAGTTCAGACATGGCCATATGCAAATCAGTCTGACCCTGTGCCTCATGGGAACAGTCCAGCCCGAACTGCCAAGCCATGTCTTCCCTGGACCGGAAACAAGCATCCTAGGACCGGTTTCTGGCATTTCAGCCGTCATCAGCCAGGCTTGCTTGAATCCAGTGGCAAAGTGAGCAAGGGACCCACGTCTGGGCATACCCCGCCAACTTGGGGCGACCAAAGCGATACAAAAGGGGATGATGGACGGAACGTTTGAGCCAATCAAACACTCACCCCCAGTCAACTGATCTGGGTTTAATCCATCATCATTCTTTAGCTCACTCCACCACCCCAGTTCAGACATGGCCATATGCAAATCAGTCTGACCCTGTGCCTCATGGGAACAGTCCAGCCCGAACTGCCAAGCCATGTCTTCCCTGGACCGGAAACAAGCATCCTAGGCCCGGTTTCTGGCATTTCAGCCGTCATCAGCCAGGCTTGCTTGAATCCAGTGGCAAAGTGAGCAAGGGACCCACGTCTGGGCATACCCCCGCCAACTTGGGGCGACCAAAGCGATACAAAAGGGGATGATGGACGGAACGTTTGAGCCAATCAAACACTCACCCCCAGTCAACTGATCTGGGTTTAATCCATCATCATTCTTTAGCTCACTCCACCATCCCGAACTGCCGGGGGTATGCCCAGACGTGGGTCCCTTGCTCACTTTGCCACTGGACTGTTCCCATGAGGCACAGGGTCAGACTGATTTGCATATGGCCATGTCTGAACTGGGGTGGTGGAGTGAGCTAAAGAATGATGATGGATTAAACCCAGATCAGTTGACTGGGGGTGAGTGTTTGATTGGCTCAAACGTTCCGTCCATCATCCCCTTTTGTACAGCCCACTAGCAGCATTTGATTTACAGGCCCTGGGCACACACAGTGCACTGTACTAGGGATTGACTAGTAAATCAAATATGTCAATCATGGAATCACCAATCCATAACAATATTTTACAAAGGGAACACTTGCACTTTGGCACTGAACAGCAGTGGCAAAGTGCCCAAAGCATCTAGACCAGCAAAAACGGAGTCCAACACACAGCAAAAACACAGGAGGTAAAGGCAAAAATACAGGGGAGACCCACACCAATGGTGCCAGGTCTAACAACACAAATAAGAATAAAAACATACAAAAAATTGCAAAAAAAGTGCTTGGTGTCCCCAGTGATCATAGAAATAACTTAAAAGTACAGTTTCATATGTAAATATACAATTAAACAAATTCCTATGACATGAACAAAGAAGCTGGATGAAATGTGATGTAACAGTTCACTGCTAGGATCAGCAAACAGTAACCAGTGACTAAGTCTGATTCTTGAGCGGTCAACAACACTTTAATCTCTACATATTATTTAATAAGGCTGCATCAGGAAAATGGCAGTATAGTACTCAGTGTAGTACAGTTCAGTTAAGTACTTCTTAGTTGCACGTGGGGGCGACATGATTAAATAGAGTATCACCATATTGGTTATAAATGCATCCTAGGTGAGGAAACAATCAATATAGCCTCACAGCCCCAGGAAGTGGTCTGCATGAGAGAGTAACCAATAAATGGGAACGCCACAGTTAGGATCAATATTGAAAACCTGTTGGGTAATTAAAGAGGTAGTCAGTGCTATCAAGCAGAGGCAGCAGTCAATGCAACCTCACAGCTCCAGGAGGTGGCCCGTAATCAGCTTTTAAAAAGTAGCATTATCACTGTCTGCCTAAGTGAAAATCATGGGTTATTTGAGGGCAGAGCCAGCTAAGGTTCCAAAGTTAGAAACCCCGATGTTGACACACCTCAACATGGTTTGGGAAAACTATAATTTTGGCTAGAGGACAACCGTAATTCTTTTGGCATAAGCCCTGCATCTTCCACCCTCCGTTAGTTTGATTGAGGAGAGAGTGTAGAAGGTAACACGGACCTGTAGTTCTCATGATACTCACAAACAATTTGTGTAACGGGATGACACTTGAAAATGTATTTGTAATAAGGTGACACAGAAGAAGAAATAAACAGTTGTTAACGAGACCGTGCATGTGGCACTTGCAACAGGGCAATAAGTATTTCATTTCAATAGCATATGCCCTCTACGTGAAACTCAGAAGTGAATTACACCTGTGAAATGCAAACTTAGAAAACAAAAATATTTAATCATTTACTTAAAGGCTACTAGTTAACAGTAAAATCCGGTATTTGTATGCTCTCATTATGGTCCTCTGGTGCATCTGAAAGAAACATTCAGTCTGTGTGGAGTTCAAAGCACGTCCATATGTTCATCTTGTGAGTGAGTCATAGAATGCGCGTATTCAAAAAGACTAAATGAGAAGTCCTTTTTAGCTAAATGAGCCATGCTGATTGATCCTATTTAGATGATTTCCTACACCAGTCTGTCTTTGTGGTGGATTTCTACACTTTGATAATGTGTCTTGAGAAGCCAGAAGGAAAGGCAAATGTCCCTTGCATCGATTGTCACTGCTGTATTGCTTTCTGAGGAGAACAGGTTCTCAGCCAGATGAGTGTTTTCGTTTCCTGA
The DNA here is from genome assembly GCA_963921515.1 of Calotriton arnoldi. Lineage (NCBI taxonomy): Eukaryota > Metazoa > Chordata > Amphibia > Caudata > Salamandridae > Calotriton > Calotriton arnoldi. The sequence goes on along the minus strand of CAWUFW010008714.1, from coordinate 519,413 downwards.
GTGGAGGGTCAATCTGATTTTGGAATATGTCCCATTCTTTAGAACTGCACCCCTTTTCACACCAGAGAATTTACTGGGGCTAGGACAGATGCAGAGTTAGCATAACATTGTTGAAGATTTACAACTCTCATCCAGAGATCTGAACAGTGGGCTCTATGTATGATCAATTTTGTGGGGAGGGAACATTTCAGTGATTGTTTTATGAAGGAGGCACGGTACCTCTATACATCCCATCCTTCCTTACTGCTGAGAAACCCATTGCTCTTTCTGTCGGTCTTCTGGATCTTCATTTGATCTTTAAGTATATTAACTTAATTTTTCATTTTAGTTCAACAAGGAACTAATACTTTTAGGCCATCTGTTATTTTCTATTTCTGTAACTTTTTTATCCATGACACAGTATTGTGTCTGTGGCCTCTTGTTTACCATTTTTGTTGGCCTTACTTGCTGCAGGGCCCTGCTTTGTTCATGAATTGTATTTTAAAGAGGGATAATAATCATGCCATCTTTTTGAAAGGTTGGGCTTTGGTCGTTTGTTGCTGACTGGTATTTTTAGGCATGACTGTGGTTTACTAGTCAGGATATCTTCAAGCATTGTATGTTGTGGGTTTTGAAATTTTGTCCATTACTTAAACCGTGCATTTATATGCACGATGCAACAGAGACTGAACCATGGTTAAGCACCACAGTGGACACTTATATACAGAGGCCCTAGTGAAGCAGGGCATGCATTTTTGCATTCACTGTACAATTAATTCAGTTTCGTCCTGGTGATGGTCTGTGAGAACATTGGGGTTCTCATGGCACTTTATCCCAGTACAAATATGCACAATTGTATTATTGTCCCACTGAAAGATGGTCACCTAATTTTGTTTCTGATTAGACTTCAGTTGTGCCAATTTGTAATAAGGTACCTATTTAAAGTTCACGCCTGGTATTTAATAGCTGCTGTATCATATCACTTGCGAACACTGCTTTGACAAAGAGAGTTCATAAGAAGAAGGTTGAATTACAAAGCTTACAAGAGGGTATCATTGGAGATAATCACCTTGCTGTTGGTAAAACTGGGACACAGAAGGTTAGGGAGCACTTGATCTAGCAACAGTTCAGGAGTATCGGACTGCAGCTTTCAAATGTGTCGATGAAGCACCCTTCCTTCCTCTGAAAGCTGCCATGCATACGTGTCCTCCCCTGAATGGGCGTTTCTTGTAATGGAGGGCAGAGGCACTGTCATCTACTCACTGAGTGCACCCTTTATGATCTCTATGGACCAGTGTGCCAAGGCTGCACTATTCTTTCGAGTGATCAAAGGTAGAAGGGACCTGACATATCTGTGGATGAGGTATGCAAGTTTAGAGTTTCAGCTAATGCCACACGTTCCTTTATTCCCTCCTGATTATTCCATAGCATCATGCAAACTAGTGGCTTTTGATCAACATTAAACAGTTTTAAATCACCTCTAAAAGGTGAGAAGGATGGATGCTGAGTGCTTAACCACCCATTCTGTATGGCAGTCAAGGCACTCTAACTGCTGTGGAGATGGGAATACTTCTACATCTCTACGGTTGTTTTGTCATTCTGAAAAGTGGTGATACGTTTCCAGAAGTGTGTGTAATAAGCACCAGCCCTTCACTCACTTAAGCTTCCATAGTATTACACAGAAAGGTAATGTTAGCTGCCTTCAAAACAACAGGTCTACAACAGACAGAAGTGTATCTTTTAGAAGCGAGTAACATAGTAAAGACAAGAAAAGAGAAACAATAGGTTTCACAAATGTCTTGCTGTTTTAATATTGCTTTTCATATTGATGTGATTCTGAATAAAGTATGATTGCTCACCTGAAATACTGTTAATGCGTGCTCTCCTTCTCCATTCTTGGACGTCAAGGGGATAAGTCTCTCCCTCTTCGTTAATGCCAATTGAGCTAATCAGTGTAGAATCTTCAGGTCCTGCCATGAAAACACAGGGATTTTCCCAGTGAGGAACAATCTCTCACAATGATAGCATCAAAACAGCCTTTTCGCTCTAATGTAATGCAGACTTTTGTAGAACACGAAACAGGTGGGGACTAGTTGTAATGAAAACCGTTTGGCTTTCTCAGACTCCTTCCTCCAGTCCTTACTGTACCTTGCCATCGGTGCTTGATCTAGCTCTTACTCTGTTTGTCTGTGGGACTGCTTCACTTCTTAAATTTAGATGCTTCTCTCATGTTTATGGCTCTGAATGCTTATGCTTTCTCTCTTAAACACAGACACACTCTCTTTCTCCAACTTTTTCCCCTGTTTCTCATTTCTGAGCCTATGCATTTTCTCCTTGCCTCTTTGTTGCTCCATTCTGCATTCACCCACTCTTCCTCATTCCCTTCAACTCTCCTTCATCGTGGACTGGTTGCTTTTCTGTTAGAAAGCCCAAGGTCCTGCCTCAAATATTTATACACATAAAATATTTCGTAGAACCTGTCACCCGTTATACCAAGGCCTTGTGAATTGTCCACCAGTACATTGATGCAGGCTTCATCATTGTCTAAAATGTGGAAACATCATGTACTATATGAAAGATTACAATCTCAGCACTGGAACATGGGAAAGAGCCTAACTATCACTCACATAGAATGGTTGTGCTGTAGGTGTTTTAAGTTCTTATGTTATGCTTTTACATTGCCCAAGAACAAATACAAGAAATGGGGCTACAGTTGCTCAAATTGCTACATTCTAGTGAAAATGTTTACATACAATAGGACTTGTCCAGAGCATCAGAGAAGGCACTTGGGCTGAGTAAGGAGTTAATAATGGTGATTTACACTAGGCCAAATGAATCAAACCATGATTTGAAAAGATTAAAGTAGAGTGATGGATGTAGTGTTAGGGCTCCATGCATTTGCCAATCCTGGATAAATAGCTGATTTTTAACTGCATGACCAGAACTCATGAGTAGGATGGATAGAGGACTTTTTTGGCTATAATTACGCGTGAGCTCATTTTCTCGGTTTTGCCAGCAAAGCATATCTAATCAAGGTTGTGTGGTGGTTGGAGTTAAGAACAGTTCTTTGATCAAATGCCAGCATAAACAACTGTGACTTGAGACATTTCGATTTTGCCAAGAGAATTATGATTCCTGTATTTTTTCAGTTTTAATTTTGTAGGAGTCGGAAAGGGATTCAATTTTTTTCTATTTTGTATGTAACATATGTCTGAGAGTTAAAGTCTGAAGCGTATTAGGATAATGGCATTTTTGGAGATATTACACAGATAAAGCAGAAGCTTTATATGGAGTTTGAATGGTTGTAATGTTGATTCAGTTTACTAAATTGTTGAGGGTGTTTGACAGTAGGCCTAGCAATGATAGGGAACTACCCGGAGTTTGACATCAAACAACATGAATTGGATTGTCCTTGGCAGATGCTGTTTCACAACAAAGAGCAAAGGGTATTAGGTGTGATCTGATGATTTAGACATGAATCGTGATCACTATGGCACTAGTTCAAAATATGTCGGGATAGTGGGTAGTATTCATCCCATCCAGTAAATACAGAAAATCCAGGGTGAAATATTTACTGGGAGTGGTAACCGCATCATATTACACGTTTGATCAGGTAAAATGAGACATAAGAGGTGGATTAGGTACTTAATGCACTAAAATCTACATGTTTTGGCTTTATCACGTCAATTTTCTCCGATGAATTTCAGCAGGTTTGATTTAGCGAAATTTGTAAGGGTAAAAAACACAGACAAAGTGTGACCATTAGTTTACAGCGCCTTTTTGTTCAGGGATCAGAATTCATCTTCATACTCTGAATCAGAGCCGCGTCTCATATAAACTGCATATGGATGAATTCCTAGATGTCTTAAGTTAACCTTCAGCTTACAAGTCAAGTGGTGCACTTACATTCCACATGTGCTTTATATTCCTTTACGTAAGTTGCCTTTTCTCTATTCACTGTTGTTATAACTAACTATAATTGTGTTATACTGAGTCAATATTCTTGCGTCCAAAATCAATATTTTGACAAATCTAGAATGTCATTAAAAAAAGTGGTCTACTTGAAAGCGTAACTTCAAGCAGAGAGCAGACAAGAGTTAGATTAAGAGCTTTTAATCACTGTTCAATATCAATAAATTAACAGTGCATTAACATTTGTAAAATTAACTTGGTGCAATGCTCTTTACAATCACAACTGACTGTAAAATGTTTGTAACCTACCTGAGGTGGGACAGATGTTGCTTTCTTCTCTTTCTGTGTTGTGAATATTGCTCAACCGTGCCTCTTCTTCATTACTGTGATATGGGTATCCTATTTTAGAAAGTAAAATCAGTTATACTTATCATTGTATTTAGTTGTAGAAAACTGAAATGTTGACTAAAATCCAAAATGCAATCATATTGCAGATGTGTATAGACTACACTTCAATTTTGGCGACACTCACGCAATAAAGTGACGCAACAGTGTGTTAGTCACAGTAATCATACCTGGGCACAAAACAAACTATGGATCATTCCTGTGTACTCTCAGTACGGACATAGTTATTTATAATTCAGGCTATATCTCAGTTCCCTGAAGATAAGTTAATGGCCACTCTAATGCATATGTAACTCTTGAAGCTGTATTCTCTTCAGACTTTGCAACTCCATATTACTCCGAACAAATTTCAATGCATGTGATATGTTACCTAAATGAGCATCTACAAATTACATGATCAATCCTTTGTTGACTAGTTCATCTAAGTCAAAACAACATAAAATCATCATCCCAACTTTCAAAAATCTTTAAGAGACACTAGATTATCTATCTATTTAATTTTTCTTTTTAACAAAACATAAGCATAGCTAGTTCAAGAAACACTGCATACATGATTCGGATCAAGAGGTCACAATGTACAGATATATGCTAAAGATGGTCCATAACAAGAGTATTGCAACAGTAACCAAACCCAACAGCATCTAATATTAACTCTAACCTTCCAACCTCATCTAGGCTAGTGAGAGTGACATGTAAGGTCTGAAGCGTGGATCTTGAGCACCATATAGCAGGTGTGTAGACATCACCATTATGATTTCACAAGTGTTTCAAGTGCCCCTGATCTTTTTTCGAATGATTTAGGCAAGCCCCTGCACAAGTAGACAGCTTTTTCAGCCATCATCCTCTAATCAACATTACCACTTCAGGAGCTCACACTCAAAAATGATGCGTTAACCCACAACCATTTATGATACCTTGCAGGTGGGGTGTGCTTATCTCTTACAAGGCCACTCTCCCATAAATATCCAGTGGACTAGCCAACACTGGCTCCATAGTTGAAAGTTTGGCTACAGCCACATATCCACTTTTAATCTCTTATCCAACTTGCGCTCCTTCAGATTTATCTTATTTCTTGTTCTTAGAGCATTTTGCAGGCATCAGAATAGGACTTCCGCCAGTGTTTCAAAGACCTCACAGTTTTTTTGGACTTTAAATGTCGCCTAGCCCATGATTGTAATGGGAACCACATGAGCTGGAGTGACCGAAAACCATGTTAATAAAGAGCCATGAAGCTTTCAGACTTGGGTGAAAATGGATAGAGAGAATCTGTATGTTCCTTAAAATACAAAGATGAGAGATTTTTCTGAGCGACCTTACGTGGTGGATCTGATCTAGGCCAACAAAGAGTGTTAGGAAGAGCAGCATAGGGTACACATTTATGCACTTGAGGAGTTAATGTCCTTCGCAAAAAAACATATCAAGGGCTCCACTTTCTCTCTGAATTGGAAAATTATGCATTTATCATGACCCCCCCCTGTTTGCCATAAAGGATATTCCTCAAGTACGGAAAGATGAAGGCCTTCAGAATTGAACAATGGTAGTCTGAACACATGTCAATTGCAGCAGGTAGAAAACCTGCTGTGGATTGGAATGCATGTATTCTTCTGAACAGCTCAATACACTTTCCTTTTTATTTAGGCTTTGAGTTACAGTGAAAAGATGACTGATATCCTTCTTGCATAATTCATTCAGTTTCTAAAAGTGATCAGGATCAAGGATCCCAGAGGCATATTAGCAAGAAGCTCGTTAAAATTATCGCCGTTTTAGCGGCAGGAAACTAAAGCGGCGATAATGGGCTTAATAATATGCGTTATAGAATTCCAATAGAAGCCCAGGTTAGATGTCCTGCACATCTAACCTGGGCTTCTATTGGAATTCTATAACGCATATTATTAAGCCCATTATCGCCGCTTTAGCGGCAGTTTCCTGCCGCTAAAACGGCGATAATTTTAACGAGCTTCTTGCTAATATGCCCCCCAGTTTTCAGTTTCTACCGATTTTATACATAAATACAAGTGGAAAAGTCTCTGTTTTTTCGGTATTTATTTTTAAAACCAGAAAATGAAGAAATGTTGTCTTCTTTTGAGTGTCTCTCATTCTTGTCAACCATGACAGGTAGGTCAGGAGCTATGTATAGTGACGGCATGGGTAGTTTATAAATATATATTTTTCGTGTATGGCTGCTTGCAGTACAATGTCATTTTTTCAGGTTAATGTACTGTTTTATCTTATTAGATCATTTAACACACTAAAGCCCAAGTGACATCAAAGTGAAAGTTTACATTTATGGGTTAAATAAACGTGGAAATATACTAATCGCAATACTATTTTTTGTAACTGACCAAGTAATGAAAAACAATGAATACCAAGAAAGGCTTGGATTATAAGTGAAAGAGCCTTTCATAGATTAGTGAGTTTTTGAATGTCTTATTGTGGATGAGCGAGTGGGCAAATGCAAGTATGAGTCAATGGGGGTGTGGGGTGACAAACATTGGCAGGAAGCAATGCGATTCTACAGCACACGTGTGTATTTTACACATTTGAATACATGCGTTTCATGCCAGGATACATGTACCTCCGACTGCCTCCACTGCTTCTGCTACACCATGGCCATGTTAGAAACAATGATGGGCCTATTCACAAGGCTAAATTCACGCTTGTAGATTTACTCATGTGTAAATCTACTCCTGTACCTAGGTGTAAGTCTACACTTTTTTGCTAGTCCCCATTTCAAAGTGTAGTTTAACACGAACTGTAGGCTTTACTGTCTTCCCCTTTAAATCAGGGGGTGGGGTCACCTACAATAGTGTTTATAGTGTAAAGTTGCCAATAACTCTGCACACATAGATGGAAATCTCTACCACTGTGGCAAACATTTCCCTAAGAGAAAGTACAGGGAAAATTGTTAAAGGTTATTTGTCCTCCAAAAAAATATGAAATTTTTTTACTGAAATGTTAACTATATGTTTTTAAGCTAGAACTAATAAAATAGAATTTTAAAGTACATTAACTCATCAAATTAAACATTTATTGATAATGAATTAATTAGACTATATAAATGTAATTTATAAATAATACGTTTTAAACATTAATTTAATAATCATTTCAGCCTCACTAACATTATATTTTTAATATTTATTACATTTTGCTAAGTTAAGGTTAAGTTAATTGAAATGGTTTTTATCTTTTAATAAAATATTGAATTTTTTTTTCACTGAAAAAACCATAGGTTTCAGGGACGTTATAGTTAGACATGAGCATTTAAAAAACCTTAGAAATTCACTGAAAAAACCACAGGTTTCAGGGACGTTATAGTTAGTTGGACATTTCACTTGTACAAAACCAGAGAAATTCCCCCGTTATAGTTAGTTCAGCTAACTATAACTCACACCCCCGCAATGCAGTGCTGATGACGCCACATATTACATCATTCATGACATGGTCAGTGACATCACTGATGACATCACTGATGACATCATCCAGTGACTGTGTGTTTCTGTAAAGTTTAAATATGTTTTATATATATGCCAAGGTGTATTGAAGAATGAGTGGGTGTATAAGTGTCTGGATGGATGATTTAGTAGGTGCGTGACTGACTGTATAAGTGAGTGATTAAATGTGTCTTACTGAATGCATGGGTTGGTGAGTAGCTACATGAGTGTCTATATCGGTTATTGATTGGTTGCTTGAGAATTTGTATGGGAGACTGTGTGTGTGTGGGTGGGTGGGAGGTGTGTGACTCTGTGCATAGATGTGTGAGTGGTTGATTCACTGGGTGTATGGGTTCAAGAGTGCATGTGGAAACAGCTGTATGGGTGGGTGAGTGTGTGTATGGGTGTGTTGGTGAGTGAATGGATGTCTCAGTGGTACATGTCCAAGTAACTACATAGGGAAAAGGCAGTGTATGTGAGAGTTGGAGTATAAATGACTGTACGTGAGAGTCAGTGATTGTGAGAGTGGCTGTATGGATGAGTGTGTACTTGTATCAGTGATTATATAAGAGAGTAAGTATGCATTACTATCTGTATAGGTGAGTAAATAGGAGTGTGATTGATTCTTTGCATGACTGACTAGGTGTGTGAGTAACTCCATGGATGAGTGGCGGTGTGTGAGTGTCTGTATAGGTGTATGAGTGCATATGATAGTGTTGTATTGATGAGTGACTGCATGTATGAGTGATTGTATGGGTGAATGAGTGGATGTGTGTGTAGACCTAGGAATCAGTGAGTGCACATGTAGTAACTGGTATTGGTGTGTCGATGGTTTCGAAAATGGTAGTCTGTATTTTACAGTGGGTGTATCAAAGGTTATATTAGAGTGTGAGGAGGTGCATCAGATTTTCACGTGGATGATGTCATCAGTGATGTCATTTGAGATGTCATCAGTGATGTCACTGACCATGTCATGAATGATGTAATATGTGACGTCATCAGCAGTGCATTGCGGGGGCGCGAGTTATAGTTAGCTGAACTAACTATAACGGAGGAATTTCTCTGGTTTTGTACGAGTGAAATGTCCAACTAACTATAACGTCCCTGAAACCTGTGGTTTTTTCAGTGAATTTCTAAGGTTTTTTAAATGCTAATTTCTAACTATAACGTTCCTGAAACCTATGGTTTTTTCAGTGAATTTCAAAGGTTTTTTAAATGCTCATTTTTAACTATGCCTACAAAGGTAGGACATGTGAAGAAAGAGGAAGAAAAGCGCACAAAGAAGCAAGACAAATGCAGAAAGAGGCAACAGAAGTCCAGAAAGACGAAGAAAAGTGCAAGAAGAAGCAAGAGATGTGCAGAAAGAACCAACAGAGGAGCAGAAAGTCCTCCTGTGACCCCAACTTTTTGCTGACGGGTACTGGTGGTAACTGACTCTGACTAACCGGCCCTAGAGCCAGTGCTATGCTAAAAGACACTTAGAATACAGTGAAAACACCTACATACACTAGGGAACACTATGCGTTGGGGTACCCCTGTGATTAGCATGACCTCCTCTGTATTTGCCATGAGTTAGTGCCTGGGTCATTGGATGAGTACATGGGTACTGACTGGATGATTAGAGTACTGCAAGGAGAGTGGATGGTGAATTTATAAACGCTTGTGTTTTGGCGGAGTGATTGGATAAGTACATGGTGCTGGCTGGGTGATTGGAGGAGTGCATGGGTAGTGACAAAGAGATGGCTGGGCTGCATCAGTAGTGCTCAGGGATTGTAGCAGTGCATGTGTTAGTGCCTGGGTCCTTGCATGAGTACATGGGTAGTGACTGGATGATTAGAGTACTGCAAGGAGAGTGCATGGTGAATTTATAAGTGCTTGTGTTTTGGCGGAGTGTTTGGATAAGTACATGGTGCTCGCTGGGTGATTGGAGGAGTGCATGGGTAGTGACAGGGCGATGGCTGGACTGCATCAGTAATGCTCAGGGTATTGTAGCAGTGCATGAGTTAGTGCATGGGTCATTGCATGAGTGCATGGGTACTGACTGGATGATTAGAGTAATGCAAGGAGAGTGCATGGTGAATTTATAAGTGCTTGGGTTTTGGCGGAGTGATTGGATAAGTACACACGTCACATCAGGCCTGCCCCCTCCCTTCACCACTGTGCAAACGCGCCCCCTGGCGGGTTTTAAGTTGGGGGATTAATTCCCCTTGAATCCTGAGGGTCCCTGGGGGCCAACTAGCCCACCAGGTACCTCCAGTAAGTGCCACAGAGCTGCGTTGCAGAGAGGTGATCCAAGGCCACTCCCCTTTTACCTCTCTGCAACGCAGCTCTGTGGCACTTACTGGAGGTACCTGGTGGGCTAGTTGGACCCAAGGAACCCTCAGGATTCAAGGGGACTTAATCCCCCAACTTACAATGCGCCAGAGGGCCCGTTTGCACAGTGGTGAAGGGAGGGGGTGGGGCCTGATGTGCCAAGTGTGCAAACGCGCCCCGTGGCCCCCGCAAATAATTAATGAAAGCCCCGGGGGTGGTGGTCCCCGGGGCTTGGAGGCCCCCCACACATTTAAAAATTAGCCCCGGGGGGTGGCGGTCCCCGGGGCTGCGGGGGGGCTGCGTGCCCCCCGCAATGCATAAATTAAGCCCCGGGGAGGTGGCGGTCCCCGGGGCAGTGTGGGGGGGATTGGGGCCCCCACACACATTTTTTCAGTGCCCCCGGGACCTGGCCCACCCGGGGGCTTCAATACAACGAAGCGCGGGAGCCCGCGCTTCGTTTTGTTTTTATTTTCTCGGCCGGATTCGCGCACCCAGCGCGAATTCAACCGATTTTTTTTAAAGTGCTTTTTTTGGCCCTGGGGGTCCTTCTGGGACCCCCTGAGCAGGCCTAGGGGGTCAGGGTGTTTCTACCCTGCCCCCTTTTCTTGTTTTTCGCGTTTGTTTTTCTCTTTTCTTGTGACTCGGTTCCGAGTCACAAGATGGCTGCCAACACTTCCTGGTTTGGAGTGTTGACAGCCAATTAGAATAAAGCTCGTGGTGGGGAGGGTCCGCGGATCCACTGCGCCTCTAAATATCGAAACTTTTATTTTTTGATTTTCACAGCAACTACTGAACGGATTTACACCATTTAAAAAAAAAAGGGCTCTTTCTGAACCAAGGGCTACCTTTTTGCCAAATTTTTCTCATCAATAATTGTATTGGAAATGATACAGTGATATTATCAATGATGTCATAGAAGATGTCATGGCTGATGTGGGATAATTAGCAGTGCATGGTGAGGGTGCGAGTTATAGTTACCTTAGGTCACGAGTTATAGTTCCTAGAGATAAGAATAACTATAAATACTGAATTTCTACTTTTTTGTGTGAAATCTGAACCTAACTATAACTTCCCTGTAACCTTTGTTTTTTTGTGTGAATTTCTAAGGTTTTTTTACATTCTATTTCCCAACTATAAACTCCTTGTAACCTTTGTTTTTTTCAGTGAATTTCTATGTTTTTTTAATGGTATTTCCTAAAGATATCATCCCTGCAATCAGTGAATTTCTATGCTTTTTTTTTTTACGTAGGGTTATATTTAATTACCATACGGTAATGCAACCGCCGCCACACACGTGCGCGACGGGACGTTGGTCACAGGGCAGTGTAGCCAACCCCCCAACCCGGGAGGGGAGCACCCAGCCCCCCTCACTGGGCCGATTTTGACCTCAGGGACGCCATCTTCCAGGGCCTGGCCATATGGTAACTGGGGAGGGGGCACGCAGCCCCCCTCCCCGGGCTGATTTCTGGCCCCCGGACCCCATCTCCCGGGGCCCGGCCATATTAAAAAAGGGAGAGCAGGGCACACAGCCCCCCTCCCTGGGCAAATTGAGCCCCGGGGACCCATCCCTCGGGGTTCTCCACCATTTTAAATGGGGTGGTGGGCATGCAGCCCCCCTCCCTGGGATAATATTGGCCTGGGGACCCCAATCCCCAGGGGCCTGGCCATTAACTAAGGTCAGGCGGGGGCCACCATGGCCGACATATCTCCCAGTCTCCAGTGGGAGCCAGCATTGCTCCAGCCCGCAGGGAGCAGCTAAAAATGCTGCTCCCTGCAGGCAAAATCAATATTTTCATCTTTTTCCCTGCTCGCATCAGTGCGGTCAGGGAAACAGATGAAAAGTTTGCTCCCAGCTGGCGGGAGCCTTTTTCATGCTCCTGCCCGCTGGGAGTGGACTTAGTGTTTGCTTTCACCAAATGACAGCAAACACAGGGTTCTCTGCCCGCAGTGGTGTCACAAGGGCAAGCACCCAGGGAGATAGCAGGAGCTGGGCAATGTGAATCACATGGCTTTTAATGGCTCCAGGAGGGGGGCCGCAGTTGCCAGTAGGTAGTTATAGTTAGGACTTAGTTTCCATAGGAACAGCGCTTTTGTTTTGTTATTAACTTTGGCACCGTTTGACAAATCTTCAGAAACGTTTCAAAACTAGTTTGCAAGTCAATTCAGCTGCTGTCTGGAAAGTTTTGGGGTGATCAGTCAAGCGGGGGCTAAGAAAAAGGGGGGGTCCCAAACACGTTTCCCTGTGCAGTTTCCTATAGGGATTTTAGACACAACTACAGTCCGAACCACTGAACGGAATTATACTAAATTTGGCAGAAGCTAGGTCTTGGTCCAGAAAGAGTGCTTTGTGTAATTTGGTGTAAATCTGTTCAGTAGTTTTGGAGTTATTAAAGTAAAACGATCTATGTATATCTTGAGCCACAAATCTGCCATGGATCAGCAATACCGTGATTGACCGCAACGTGAGAGGAAAGTTGCACCTGACATTTTGTGCATCGGGACACAGTTCCCAGAGGGGAAAATAAAATGTAAAAGTGATAGAAGGGGTCAGGGTAGCGGTACCCTGCCCCTTGGGACTGATGGAGGGGTCTGCGAGGGACCTCACATGGGTAAGAAATTGCCCAAAAACATTTTATTTTTGAGCATGCGAGGATCCACCCAGATCGATTCAGGAGGATCCGCAGATTCTCACACACCTACTCACACAACCACTCACATACCCCTTCACAGACCCACTAAATCACTCACAGACCCACACAACCACTTTCACACCCACTCACACAACCTCTTACACACTCATACGACTCTCACAACCATTCACACACCCCTACAGCCACTCATACGCCCACTCACAGACCCACAACACCACTCACACACCCACGCAGCCACTCACACACCTACTCAAACAACCAGAGCCACACACACACACACACACACACACACACACTTATACACCCATATAGCCACTCTCACACCCAAAAAGCAACTCACACACAGACAGTGATACACTTAAAGAAATTGCAATAGCATATGTTTGTATTAAATGTGTTCTTGTGTTAGTATTGAAGGTGCGCAATATAACCAGAAGACCACTTAATTATCTGAGGATTTGCGACAGATCCCAGGATCCATAAAATTGACTTACAAAAAAAGAAAGACTTGCATTTATAGAAAGACTACATAAGTAACCTTACCTTAATTTTAAAATGTTTCGTTTTAAAATATATAATAAGAATTAATGTGTGAATAAAATGTGTTTATGAACTTGTGAAAATGTGTATTAGTAAATTGAACTACTTATGGGTCAAATCGTAGTACAATTTATATTACAAAAATTGTGAAATTAAATATAAAACCAAATGTTACAGTTATGTTATAGTTAGGAAATAGCATTAAAAAATGTAGAAAGTCACTGAAAACACCAAAGGTTACAGGGACATTATAGTAAGGAAATAAAAAAAAAATTAAAACACAGAAATTCACTACACACAAAACCATAGAAATTCAGTAGTTATAGTTATCTCAAGTAACTATAACTTGTGCCCTTGCCACGCACTGCTAATTACCCCACATATGACATCACTCATGACATCTTCTATGACATCATTGGTCATATGACTGCAACATTGCAGTGAAATTATTGATGAGAAAACTGTACATGTCGGGGGTGTGAGTTATAGTTAATTTATCTTAGGGCACGAGTTATAATTACTTGAGATAACTATAACTGCTGAATTTCTGTGGTTTTGTGTGTGTAAATCTGAACCCAACTGTAACATACCTATAACCTTTGTTTTTTCAGTGAATATATATGTGACTATGTGATGATACAATATAAATGGAGTTATTTTAAGTGAGGCCGACTTACTGACTTTGTCATAGGGCCTCAAAACCAAAAGATAAAATGTTGGTGTGTTGGATTTATCAAGGGGTGAGCATGCCAATATATACAAAGCAGGCCCATCATCTCTGTAAAAAAAAAATCACCAATAATTATAATCAAATATAAATTTCATTAATTCACACAAAAGTGAATGTCTTAAAAAAGTTTAAGGTTTATTAAAAAAATTAACGTCTCTGATTCTATATTTTCTCATTTTTCAGTCCAGCAAATGCAGTCATAACCACGAGAGGGCCCTGCACTACAGCTGAAGAGCACAGAGCTTCAGCTAGGACACCTTTAGAAAAATATGGTAAGCTCTCCTGGGCTCATGAAATTAATCACTCAGGAGACTTACTGTTTTTTAAAAAAAATGTTGTTGGGAGGCTGCTGGATGTCCTACAACGCCCCCCCCCCCGAGCCCCCAACATTAGAAAAATGGTTGGTAGTGCCACTGCCCCTTCTAGGAGCATCACCAGGATAGAAGAAATGTAGATAAAAAGCCCTCGCAGGGCATTATGGGGAGCTCCATGCTGGAGCAGGGAATGGTTATGTTTTCACATAACAAACTGAATTGTTCATCATACACCCTTTTATACAAAATGTATTTCTCAGTCTTGATAGAGGAAATTGCCTACATCTGGCACGACTAATAGTTTCTTCATTAATTTTGTGTATTGTATTAAGACATGAAATCTAACCTACGGGTGCTGTGTACTAACTATTAGTATTTCCTTTATGTTTATGCAGGATAGCAGTTAGGCATAATATGGCTCTAATAACTGATAGCAAAATTATGAGTGGAATATTCTCAGAGAATTTAGTCATAATAATATCTTGCTGAATACACCTCTTAAATATTTTTCCATGTTCATGCGTGACCATGTGGTATGAAATGTAAATATTCCTTCCATCTAAGATGGTGACCAATATGAATAAGGCTGCAACAGCCAATGCACTTTGTCCTTGTTTGTCTTGTGTCAGCAGTAATAAACCGCTTTCATTTGCAAGCAACGACTGCAGTGCCTTTGTATCTCTTTGATGAAATCCTGAATTTAAAGGTTCTCAGTGAGATACACACATATATATTATACAGTTCCTGTGCATGGCCTTGTGTGGTACTCTACTTACTTCAAGGTTGTGCGGGAATGCATTTACAACTGTTTCGACACATTTAGGGTTGTAGTACCTTAAGGAGTCTGTGTGTGTGTTTGTATTAGCCTGTCCCTCCTTAACCCCTGCTTACATTTCCCTAAGCCTCTCCCACTTAGTAGATGTTCCCAATCACCCCACTACCCCCCTGGTCCTTCCCATGTTTACTACTTAATCGTATACTTACGTGTGCAGCAATCTCAACCACTTTGGTGGAAATCTCTGCACAGAAAAGCGAGGAGAGGTGGAGATCTATGCCCATACGATTGTAGATAGCATTTTGTAGTATGTGAGTAGTACTGCTGTACTACTTTACATACTACAAAATGCATTTTGTAAATAGGCCCCTAAATGTGAGTTGACCTACAGTATGCACAGTGACATCGTAGTATCATCAATTTGTGTAATAGCATCTTCCATTTGACCCAATCGACCAACAGTGCCAAAGTGAACCTAGTTAAGTCTTGTCTGCCTTGGAGATGAATAGATATGTGGGGTCTAGAAGGAAGACTGAGGAGGGAAGAGGTTTGTATAGGCATGGGCTATAGGAAACAGGATGAATTAAGCCACTAAGCAAGCAAGGACAGGAAGGTTCTTAAAGAACAAGTTTAATTTCCTGGAAACACTAAAAATTAGCTCAAGCTAAATAATATAAAATTGAATCACTGTTACTGGTAGTACTCTCATACTGTAAAATGCTTGGATAGATCTGCAGTTGTCAAATCTGCAGTCTCTGGCTCCAACGCATGATCTAAGACAGTCAAGAACTCAAAATATCTGTCAAAAAGTGCAAACTTAATATACATTTACATAGATCAATTATAAAATAATACTTTCACCAAGAAAATTGTAAATTATTGCCCAGCATAAGAGCCAAACAAGAATGTTTTCACCAAGAAAATTGCAAATTATTACTCAGGATAAGGTCCAAACAAAAATTTAGCAACAGAGAAGTACATTTAGAAGAAATCGATCTGCGAGGGGAACAAGAATATATTTACTTAAGTTCGAAGAAGAAACTGAAGAGTGCTTTTTTTTCATGGACCTATGAGGTTGCCTGTTTCCTGGACATTTACTAACCCTCATGAAAATAGGAGTAAGATAATAAAGAGGACAGGGCCAAGATGTAGGGAAGAGATTTCATCTCCATACCTGATCCCAGAAGAGATTTCATCTCTATGCCTGATTCCAGATACACTGGAGTGCTTGTTTAAACTAATGAGACAGGATCTTCTTACTTACTTTTGTTACTTGTGATGCTTTCTCTTCTAACAGGATACAGACGGTCCATGGAGAATGACTCCCCTTCTCTTTTAATGTTGCTTGATGTTGCGGTTGGTCCTGGAAGCATGCCTACTATTATTAAAAAAAACAATAAACGTTCACTGTGTATTTGATAGAAAAACAAAATAGCGTCCTTTTGCAACTTTACAAAAATAAAGTATTTAATCATTGTTTTGAAAATTCAAACACCACCATTTTAATGTACAATACATGGGGAGCTACAGAGGTTGAACTTTGTGTGCACTACCATGCAGAGCTTTTTTCTGTTCCAGCATCTTCTGCATTTTACATCATGTGAGTATAGTTTCAAAGCAGCCACTGGGCTAAAGTGTTGTCTAAGAAAATTCAAGCACTGTAGTTCAACAAATTGTATATCAACATGACTGATTGGTCGGGCTCTGCTGTTACTGTCTGCAATGTCTCAAAGACCCACATTGCAAATCAGTCTAGTCAAAGCCTATATAAATTCTTACATATGTATATGCCAATTTCGCAATTCAGCTTTGACTTCAGTTTATACTGGCTCCGTCCCAAATTAAATTTCAAGAATGTTTCCTAATAAAACGTCATGACAGGCAAGTAATGATTATCCGTACTTTGCACTACTAAGATCAGGGAATTTTACGAAAGGAATATTGGAGAACACTCTAACTGCACCAATAGCACCTTGCTTCATTAATTTACATAGATACAGATGCAAGGAATAAACCAAATGATGGGACTACTGGCCTTCAATTTGTATGGTTTGTCTAACTACATCAAATGTATTCACAATATGGCCTAACACATGTATAACTAGATTTCGGGGAACAAATGAGTATCAACGGACTATCCAATAGTGCAAAACAGAAAAATGTCCGGATTCGGTTTCCGATATTTTACATTGACAACTCCGCCTTATTTCTGCCAGAGTTATTCATGTTCTACAAAGGACTACCACCATTGCGTTGACATGGATCTATTTGTTGGGAAAAAGGAGAGTATGACCTTTCACAGGTGATCAGCAACAAGTTCAATGCAATTACGTAAATATAATTTCTTGTAAGAGTTTTTTTTGCAAAGAGTAATTATGAATTATCCCATATTCCAAAAAATAGATATGTTTATGCAGTGATGTTATGTTAACCCTATTCAGTATCATGCAATGTGTATCCATACACTGATTGCATAGCTAACCCACGCAAAAGAAATGAGATGCGCAGTATTTTGAATGGCAAAAGATACAGATTTAGTCCAAGAGTGGTGTATCACAAGGTAAAGTGAATGAACTAATATATTAACAGGAACTTGGTGGAATGATAAGAATTTATATAGTGTAATATGTTTTCTTCTCTTTTATTAAAAGTATGCGAGTAGTTTCTTTCCGTGAGCTCGTATGAAAGCGACTGGTAATAATTGTGACAGAGAGCTCAACAGCTATTGGAAAGATGTGTTCTGGGGTAATCTACCAGTTGTATTTGAAATTTATGTGAACTCATAGTATGGAAAGCTCCTGCATTCAGTTTGTTAAACTTCAATACTAAAATGCCCTGATGGGTATTTTAAGGCTAATGACTTATTCTTTTCTAACAGTATGTGCTTCAACTGCTATTCAATTTGTATTCATCGCATTGAGCATTTTGAAGTGATAAAAAACAATTTAAGGTAGGAATAGATTAAAGCCAGTCAGTGTCCTTCTGGCCCTATTTGCAGAGGCAGTATGTACCCCAAAATACACCAAGGGCATCCGTCCATCATTGTCAGTACTTGTCCTTTTGAGGTTTCCTATGCAATAAGTGCACCAATAATGTCCCTCTCTGCAAGGCCAGTGCTGAATGCAATATATTGTTCCTCACATGCATTCAATAACCCCCAATGCCAGTTATTCTAAGAGAGAAAACTTGTACTGTTTAAAAGTAATTTTAGGGGATTTCGGCTTCATGTAGTTCAGGCTCTCATGGGAAAACAATGCTGCCTTTTTCTTTTGTCCTACACCTAAAGGATCATGCTCTGAAGCTCTTACTTCTCAAAGAGACACTTCCAAAAGGGCACAACACCATGAATGTAGTGAACGTAATATCGAGCAGCTACCACTTACCCCTTGTAGGAAAGTGGAATATTATGTGGTATGGCTGGGTGGCCTGACCATCACAATACCCCAAAGATGGTCCTTGGATTCACACTAATAAAGCCTGATCTCAGTCATGGTAGAGTGGCAAACAGCAGTCAGCCTTAACTAGAGGAACATGTGTTCAGCATTTCAGAGTACCAACATGGACGATAAGCAATTGACATGACTCGAGAGAAAGCGTACACCAATTTATAAAAATAGAATGTATTTTTATCTCAATTTAGACACCAAAACGAACAGCATATCATACATATAACCAGAGTTATAGATGTTTGAAGCAATATTAAATCAGTGCAGTAAAATACATAGACAAAATAACATTGTGACCATTGGCAAAATCCACTAGTGACAATCGGCCACTTGCAGCTCGAGTTATTTGGAACCCTTATAGGGGTAAGGTCATGCGGACCTCAGGACCAGGCCACAACAGTCGCATCAATTTTCCCTAGCCCGTGGAGTCTGGGTGAGAAGTTGTTCTGGCTGTCCTTCGTGCTGAATGGGAGCTGGCGGTGGTGCTATTTTTACTGCTTACACGGTGCTGCAAGAAACAAAATGCAAAAACAGAACAGGTGCACCGCTGCTGACATCGGATGATGGTTGGACGTTCTTTGTAGTGCAGCGTCGAGTGTGGGGGTGGGTTACCAGACTGGTGACCAACAAGCCTTGGCAGAGGTAAGCATACCGAAAAGCTTTGGGAACTTTACTGGGTCCGAGTGATTAGCGTAACGGCCTGAGACTTCAGGCTGGCAAGAATACAACTCCCACAATGCACTGGACCACCTGGATTTGGGCGATCCTTCGGAGGGCCCGATGGGCAGCGGTTCTTTAGAGCCAGTGAGTATTTTTACCTGCAGTTTGCAGGGGACTAGTGCGATTAGTTTAAGGGAGACTAAGGGAGCTTCTGCCTTCCATAAGGTTCCCTCTCTTCAGGAGTGTCGAGTCTTGGCCAAGGACGAGGGTCGTTCACTCAGTTCCAAGTCTGTTGCCTCAGGGACAAAGTATCCCCCTTTTGCTTTGTGCTGGTCGGCAAAGTCTTGTTCTTTAGCTCTGAGGTTCTGGTTTCACCGGGGTCCCTTAAATTCTAGATTTAGGGATGTGGGGGCTAGTAGCCAATGGGCAGCAATTCCATGCTGCTAGTCCGCCCCTGATATGACCACATCCGGTGGTGTAGGTCACCTTTTCTACCCAGAACCCACTATTTCTGCCATCCTAAAGATGGCAGAATTCAATTTTAGGTGTACAGACCAGGCAGCCCAGCCTAAAGGTGTGGCCACACTACCTGGGGGTGTACACCTCCTGCATAGCTAATTTTGTGCCTTGACTGGGTGCAAGCACGCCTGTGGCACGGGGAGCGCTCTTTTCTCCTCAGGGATCCAGCTCAGATGCATATCAGAGGTGGCGTAGCCTTTGAAGCTCACCGCTCTGACGTGCCAATTCACTAGTCATCAGGGGAGAAGGGAGGTGTGACCTCTTTCCTGCCCAGCTTTTGTCCCGGACTCCTGGGAGTGATCACCCTGCCTGGCAGGAGATCAGAATCCTGTCTTGGTGGCAGTAGGCGTAGAAAAGCACAGTAAAGCTGGGGGCAACCAGGGGATAACCTCCAAGATGCACTCTGGGTGCATGTCACGTCACCCAGGGCACGAGAATCATGCCAGGGTTGAGAAGGCACGTTGTCTGATACCAAACATGATGTATTTTAGTGGTGCCATCATGGAGCTGCCAATCTCGAGAGTACCCGGCTAGCAGCCCATGTTATCCTATGGACCGGTAACACATATAGTGGTTTCCGATGGGGAACACCACCATAGGGACATATAGGCTTGCACTTACATGTCCAGACCTTAAATATTATGCATCCTGCCTCCTGGGCTGAGGAAGCCTTCCTTAGGGGTGCCTTACATACATTAAAGGCAGTGTAAGTGACTGACACACATGTTGAGGGCACAGTCGAGTTGGAGCAGTTTCCACTGCTTCTGCAGTCTGCAATGGCAGGCATGCTGCCAGTAGGTTGTATGGGTCACCCAGGGTGGCACAAACTCGTGCTGCAGCCCTAGGCATTCCTTTACCACCAATGCCATGAATACCCCTGGTACCATATACTAGGGACTTATATGGGGGTAAAGGTTTTGCCAATTTGCGATTACCAAGTCGAACTTAACAGTTTTAGGAGAGAGCACATGCACTGGGGTCTGGGCAGCAGACTCCAGTGCACTATCAGAGTCTTAACCATCAGCATTTGGAGCAAAAAGTGGGGGTGATTATACAAAAAGGCACTTTCTTACACCCCTTGTTAGAGCTAATGTCCAAGATAAGTTAAAGACGCGTAGTCTGCATTGTGAGTCAATGTCTTCTTTTAAGTTATCTTTTTGTGGCACAAACAAAGCTAAAAACAGCAGCGCAAAATTGCAAAGGTGTAGTACTTGAAATCTGTTCGACTGTAACTCTTTTTGAGCAAATGTGCTGTAGGGTCTAGTTGTGGGACAGATAACCATACAAAGGATTGAGTTAAAATGTGTATTAAGAAACACAAAGGCACCAGTAGCTATTTCACTTAAAATGAAGTCCGAGTTCAGTGCAGACCAAGGTGGTAATGCCACACAACTGCTTCCATTGATAAACTCTATTAACTAGAGGAGTCGTTAGGTTCAAAAACTTCTAGCCTTATGATTTGTTCCAGAACTTAAAGGACTGTATGCACAGCCAGCAAGAACACCGTTAGCATGAGCTCAGACATGAGGAATGCATGCCACTGCCCTGTGGTGGCCAAGATAATTGTTTGAATGCAGACTGTGAGCATGGCTTTTGTATATGAAGAGAAGAGCACCAATTGTTCTTTTTGCTAGAATGCCATTTAAATGTGATGCACATCAATTACCTTCCATTCTCACTATCTCAGCACTGGACCTAGTGTGCTAAAATCAGCAATGCTATCCGATGGTACAAAAGCATAGTAGTTGTTAAATATTCTAAGAAACTCAAAAGCTACCAGGGGCCGAATAGTGATGGGCTTTTCTATTGCAAATCGGAGTCAAGTGCCCGTTTTATGTGCCCGCACAACGTACAGTGAATTTATTCAACCCGATATTTCTCAGTGTTTATAACAGCACAGGTCAGAAACAGAAAGAGGCAATTGTTTCCTGGCTGTACTATCTGAAAACGGAACATTGACATAGAAAGATCTGGTTAAATGGATTCACTTTCTGCCTTGAAGGCGCATAAAACAGGCGCTTAGCTCTGCGCTTTGCCCATTATTATACGGCCCACGTTCTAAGAGCGATATCCAGATCGACTTGCCACAACAAAGGTTCATCACTCCTAGGTATTCCAGAGTGTAGGCTCCTTGTTACCGCAGTAGACTTGGAGACAGTTCTGCTTATGCTATGTTTAGGTCCAGTAAGAAAGGAGTGATCACCCAATGTTCCATTGCGTTATCAAGTCTTCTGTAAGCATATGCACTACAAATCACATGCTAAGTGGGAAAACCTATATTTTAGACCCTCAATAAGAGAAAACGAGGTTGGGACTAGCACTACAAATGATTTATATTCCAGACTGAGCCCAAATAAAACCACAAAGACAAGACTCTGGACACGATCAAAGTCTAATGATTTAGGAACAAGTGACTTACAACTGGATGCTGCATTTGTAAACTAACAATGCACTGTATTAAAAAGAATGATATTAAATCTTAATTTACAAATTAAAATAATAAAATCTGTATTACTCCTTAAAGGAAAGTAGCATATACAAAGGTGCTGGCTTCAGATGCCAGAGATAACTATAGCATAGCAACACAAGGAGATGATGGACGGAGCGCTGAAACTTTTCAGACACTCACCCCCAGCCACAGATCTGGGTTGAATCCATCATCATTCTATAGCTCACTTCGCCACCCCAGTTCAGGTCCAGCAATATGCTAATCAGTCTTGACCCTGTTCCTCATGAGAACAATCCAGCCCGAATTGCAAAGCCAAGTCTTCCCTGGACCGGAAACAAGCATCCTGGGACCGGTGCAACAGGACTTACCTTCCCTTTTTTAAGCAGGTTGCTTTCAGGGAAAACATCTTTGGTTCTTGAATAGGCTCTATAATCAAGGTAATTTTAAGGTCTGGGGTTTAGCTGTCTTGCTAGATTTGTCCAAAAGAAATTCATAATAAAAAAAAAAATGTGTAAATATATACATGCAAGGGATTTTAGTCAGCCCACCTCACCCAGTGGTCTGTTCAAGTGTCATTCACATTTTTCTTCCGCCAAGTAGATCAGACAGCATGGGGAAATGGGTCAACCCACTTCAGCAATTGGTTCTCTTCACTGTGAGTGACAGCATTTTGCTTGTTAACATATGCATATCTACTTAAAAAGCACTCCACTTCAGTGTGAGAACTGGTAGGCCAATCTTTGCTGTCATGGCATGTGTTTTTTATTTTTTTGTGACAGGTAATATTTTACAGTTTTTGCAAAAATATGTACACTACCTATAGACTGTATTCTTTTTACTTGTATTACCTTTACACTATTAGTGCGTATTGCACATATTTACAAAAAATAAATCTAGTGACTTTGCCAATGCTTATTAAGAAGGGAAACAAGCAGGACCAGAGGTACATATGATGTATTGATGGACGGATAGTTTGGAAATATCCTTCTCTAAGTTGATATTAATTTAATTGGGAACAGAATGTTATGCAAGTTAATATTCTCATGGTGAACCAAATTAGCAGTAGACCTGGAGTGTGGACTAATAATCAATGCTTTGCACTAGATCCCTCATCTCTGAAACCCATGTGTGATGAAAAAGAACTCCTTTTTCTTGATTCTTGGAATTCGGGGCAGTGTTCTATCAGGAAAGCCAAGAAGTTCTCTGGCACAAATCTTAAGAGTCTGGATTTTAGAAAAGAGTACTGTCCATTTTCCATTTGATATATCCAAGAATTTTGGTGAGGATTCAAGCTGGAGATAGTGCGAAAAAAAACTGATTTAATAAGATTGTGCATGGATACAGTGATTGTTAAAATACAGAACTATTTTGTGATCTGGCTAGTGTAGCGGGCATGCTGGCCCATGCTCTTTCGCATGTTCATGATACTGACAACATGAACAAGAACTCAGTGGGGCACTGGACTATATTTTTGCTTCAGACATGTATTTACTTCAAAAAACTGCTGACTACAAATGGCATCAAAACAAATGAGATCGCCATAGGAACTTAAGAGTGGTTAACTGGCTATATGTTAGAAACATTGGCAGAGCAAAATTACTTAAGGCTTACATATATATGGACAACACATCTTTATGTAGTTGTGGTAAAGCAGAGGCTTCCACTGGGAACCTTCACTTTTCAACAGAAATCATTTTATTCTATTTCAAAGAACACATAAATTGATTGTCCTAATGACTATTAGCAGCCTCCACACTACCAGAACATTTTCTGTGGAAGACATTGTACATAGACCTGGGGCCGTATTACACAAGTGGCCCGAGGGCGCAAAGGACGTATGAGCCAGTTTTGCGCACCCCGGGGCACTTTGGTATTACAGCAGGGGCCGCAGGCGCTTGTGCGGCCCCTTCTGTAATATCGATAGAGCTGGCACACATAAAGCGCCAGCGATATCTTCAGAGGGCGTTCCCTCATTTGCATGGGGGCATGTTCCAAGCAAATGAGTAAATCCCTATTTTCCTCTGCGCCCGCGCCGTATTACAGATGCGGTCACAGAGGCAAAAAAGCTCTCAGGAGGCGCACTGATAGTGCGTCACCTAAAAGATGGTGCACTACCAGTGCACCCCTACTGAGGAGGGGAAGGGAGTACCAAGGACCCCCCAATAATCACATTGCAGGCGGGTGCAGTCACTCACTGCACCCGCATGCAAGGGGATCTCTAATCCCCTTTAAAAGTGCAGGAGGGTTGCCGCACGCACTGTGAAAACATGGAGCGGTTTAAAAGCAGCCACTTCGTTTTTCACAGGAATGTGCTGCCCCCAGGGCAGCGCGAGTTCGCGGGTGCCCTGGGGGCAGCGCAGGCCAGGTAATAGGGTGCACTTTTCTTGTTTTCGCCTGGCGCACCTGTTTTAAGGTGCGCCGGGCGCAAACAGAGAAAGTGTGCCCTTTACATAATAGGGCCCCTGATGTTCTGAGATTTAAAATCGAGGTAGAGCATGAACTATGATTTTTTTTTAATTAAATCTTGGTCCTGTAACTGCTCAGTCAGTTGAAAAGCAGATGCTTCGCTGAGCAGGAAAGCAGTGAGATGGCTGAATGTAAAAAATATCTTAAAAGAACAAAGTCCCTTCTTTTGCCCCAGGAAGGGACAAAAAATTAGCAAATGGAATGTAAAGGTTTGCCGAAAACCCATACTGAATACACAATGCATTTTCCACCTGGAAAAAATATTTAACTATTGGATAAAAAAAGTAAAATGTTTCATGTGCTAATGCACATTTTACCTGTACTCTCTTCTGTGGATGGGGCTAAGTGTAGAGCATCAGGCATAATGATAGAAATTCACTTGTGTAGTTTTGAAAGAGTACCTTTTGGATTTTTGGGGATTCACAGATGTACTAAAATCGCAGGAGTATTTTGAATTGGCCCATTTGTATTTATTTTTCATGTTACAAAATGTGACTCAGTGCTTCTGCTGTGACCCTTCTGGATACTACAGTCACCATAACGAAAATGCTGGTTAATAGCATGAAAATATGAGAAACTTAATGTTGCATTTAATTTTCAAAATGAACTTTTTTGCCACATGGGAATAAAATGTTCAACATAAACATAAATAATAAGAATTTTCAAATTCAAACTGACAGGAAAATCAATGTGGACTTTTTTTTTGCTCTTGCAATGTGTTCCTCTGTGTTCCTATGTTGCTCTTTGAATTTCTGTCTACTTTACACAAGTTTAGCGTAGTTCACAAAACATTGCTAAAGGCTATTGTCAATTTCAGCTGGGCTAACAGTGGGATTTCTCAGGGGGCGTTATCCACATTATGCAAGTGGATGTTAACACAAGAACATCCATCTCCAACTTTTACTCCTTTAAGAACACCCCCTTTTAACTATAGCAGGTTTAAAAATAACGAGGTCCTAGTTATGAGTTGGCCCCTAAATCCTGATATTTGTGGTAACTACTGTTACCGCACATATTGGAATTATGAGCATTGAAATAAAAATCGCATCCTCAGATAAATTTCAGAAGTCCAAACCTGTCAACATTGATAGGAGGGAAAACTGGCTGGTAAACAGCGGACATGCATATTTTGGTGCTGTATTCACCAAAAGTGACACCATTATTGGGAAAAAGACTGGGTGGCATTTATTGCACGTGATAAATTCCGTCTCAGCAGAGTTGGATTTTATCAGATGTGATAAATATTGCACTAATTACAAGTCCACGCATAATGAAGGTCCAAGAGCTGACTATTTGTGTCTGTGTTTTCAACTTCAGCAGTCTGCTATACTACAGATCTGGAGTCTTTATATGTTACCTGAGCTGGCGTAAGTGCTGCTGTCTCCTTCTGAACAACTTAAATCCACCTTTTGCTGAATTCGTATGATGTTGTCAGAGTTAAAAATGTGTTCTATTAGACAAAAATAAGAGTTTACATTATTATTTGAAATATTGTTTGTACTATTTTGACGAGAACATCATCTTCCTTCATTGCATGCAGAAGAAGTTCCCTACATTGAATGAATAGATTTACATATATTATGTTTTAATATTCAGGGATGCTGTATTTTTTCCTGGCAAAAAGAGGGTTAATTGTTGAAATCGCAACTTAATATCCACCACTGCATATCACAACATAAAGATTTTTTCATCGTAGATTTTGTATAGCAAGGGCTGCATAAATTATCTGCTTCTAAGCTCTTTTGAGGTGGTTTTTAGGAAAGAACTGTAAAGCCATAGCACAATAAGGGTCAATTTAGAATCCTCTAAACCTATGTAAACACAAGTTCCATTTTGCCTTTAGATGACCTACCACAGAGATTTGCAGACAATCATAGGATCAGACGTTAGCAGGGTGTATACTCTTGTAGATCAATGTGAAATGTCCCAAAACTACTAAGCACATCAACTCATCAACTGGACGTCTGAGGAAAGCAAGCTTTGCATACCCTGTGACTGCGGTGGCCCGAGCGTTCCAAGCTTCCTGAAATTGGCACATCCAAAATACAGTATATTGAAACTATGTTAGAGAGTATCGGCATAAACTCACTTGAATAAACTAAAGCATGCAGGTTGTTCTCCAATTTTTCTTCAAACTGATGCAGTGTGTATGTCCGACAATGTGCATGGAGAGACAAGATTTTGTAGTCCAAGATGACTTTATGTTTCGTAGGAATGACATATGCTTAGTCAGCCAAGCCTGATGTTGTGGATAGCAAATAAATTATCCGGGAGGATTTTGGAATAGGTCCAATGAGAAAAGAAGAGAAGGAACTTAGTGCATGTTGAATAATCACGTCTCTGAGTACTACATCTCACAGAGTTGAGCAGCCAAGTAGTGGCAAGGAACCATGATGAAATACAATCCAACTGGGAACACAACAAACAAGCATTGGCATAGCCAATAGGTCTCGCCTTTAGGACCTTGTAAGTGTTTAGCCATGCAGCACATTATCCTAGGTGCTACAACATCAACTGTTACTTCGCATGCCACTGGTGATTGGCCACACACACCCAAGGTCAGGCTTTTGTGCTATTTAATGAACAATGGAAAAGCAATTCATGCCCAGATAGGGCAAGTCTGCAACCTAAAGGAATTTAAACGATGAATTAAAATAATGTTATTCAAATAATTCCTTCACTAACTGCACCAATCGGTGATGCAATAAAAACAAACCGTTATTGATTAATGGCAGGAGTGACGTGATGCATGTTACTTGATTATTTTTACATCTTCTTTCTGAAATGTGCAAGTAAATGCAGGATGATTTTGTCTTATTATCCTAAAATATAGTATCCTAAAAATAGTATCCTAAAATAAGTAACAGAAAATGGTCTGATAATCATCAACTACCTTCCGTAGAAAGCCTAGAGTAATAATATGCTCGTGGGGCACTCGAAAACAGCGTCTGTCATTTGATGTCAGTCTTTGAAAAGCAACCCAGATAGGTTTAGACTCATTTTTGTGACACCGCTGGTAGCCCGTTTCATGAGTGGATTATGTGTTAAAAAATGTACTGCAACATAAAATCACATTAAATGCGTGCGTCAATCTATGCAAATAACAGCCGTGCGGGTGAAGTCACGGGGCTTAACTATAGCAATCACATAAATTAAGTGGATACATGAACTTGTTCTCTACCGAACTATGGGGAAAGTAGAAAGAAATCTAGTTAACTTAGATGGTACAGCATGTAAAATTGCATGCAGACATATAATACAAGTGGCTCTACACCAACAACAAGCCAGGACTATTGGCTTTGTCAATGGTTATTAGTTGTGTAGGATAAATAAGCAACAACTATGGCTCTGTTGTATAGAATATTGAAAATGCTTCAGTTCTGAAATGATGAGACTGTGAAAGAACTATAAGGAGTGTCTTTGAAGTTACCTCAAAGGCAGTGAAGGGTGGCGCTGCTGCAGAGTTGAGATTTGTTTTTCACCCTGAGGGTGAGGGCACAAACGGAGAGCCCAATAGGGACCCGTCTCAGCACCTGCTTTTTAGA
The DNA here is from genome assembly GCA_963921515.1 of Calotriton arnoldi. Classification (NCBI taxonomy): domain Eukaryota; kingdom Metazoa; phylum Chordata; class Amphibia; order Caudata; family Salamandridae; genus Calotriton; species Calotriton arnoldi. The sequence continues at coordinate 491,278 of CAWUFW010008714.1, read as the reverse complement.
ACTGCCGGTGCTGAGCACTGGCAGGACCCGGCCCACTTAAAGCCCTGGGTAAAGCTATAGTCTTTGGAGTAATTTGTACTGTCTCCAACTTTAGCAAACTGTTTGATCTTGGGCAAATCATACTCTCCCTGTGCCTCGGTCCACTAATGTGACAATATGCAAGCTGTAAACACATGTGACAATGAAGTCATGCAGGGTCTGTAGAGAGGTTGAAAAGTGAAGAGATGCCACTACTGGTTAGACGGGACAATGAATAAATGCTGGAAATGTGGAGGGAAGGGCAGAGTGAAGAGATGTAGAGGCTACAGAGCGGTTTGACAGTGATAAGATGCAGGAGCAGTGGAGAAATGAGGGATATTTCAAGTGATGCTGGGAATGCAGAGGGACAGGGCAGTGAAGGGATGCAGAAACTGTGAAGACATGGGGCAGTGAAGAGTTGTAGAGGATGTTGCAAAATATGACAATTAAGACATATAGGGGCTGTGAAGAGATGGGGCACTGAAAAGTTAATGAGACTATACAGAGATGAGTCAGTGAAGAGGTACATTGTGTTTGCAGAGAGAAATTAGTGAGGAGATGCTGGGTTTGTAGAGCAGTGTTAAAGTGCAGAGAACTAGGGGTGGGAGAATGAAAATAACGGCATTACTGTCCTTTAAAGTTGCTTTGGAGTTTTGTGCACTGAAGATGTGATGCTTTGTAATGTTTTCATGTTTGATTTCAGACACTGAAGTTCTCCTTAACATGTTACTTCCCCCCCAATCAAAAATTGCAGAAGCATAAACAGTCATGCCCTGCTGTCCTGAACACACATCCACTAAATAAACTCACCTAGCCATGTTGAGGTGACCCAGATCACAGTGCGCACCACACAAAGGTGAAATATTGCATGAATATACTCTTAGGGAATGCAAGATGGAACAAAACAAGAAATGTGTACAGGAACTGCATGGATGACAAGGGTTACATTAACGCGTTTTATCGTCGCTGTTGAGAAATCGCTCATTTGTTTTTAACTGTAGAGTTAAGCGTTTGAATAGAGAGGCTGATATGAAGCCGTTTTAAAATGACTGCTAGCTCCGAGACTCGGTGGGACTCGAGCGACTGAAAGCACTGCTCTCGTGGAATCTGGCTGCAAGAACAGTTAACAAGCTGCGAGACGTGCTCTGTGGTGGGGGAGGGGGATTGAAGCGAGGCGCGCGTGACGGCAAAAGGAAACCAGGAGTTGTATGCGCGCATAGTCAATAGGTCTCGCTTTTGGGACCTTATAAGTATTTAGTTATGCAGCACAATATCCTTACATCAACTGCTGCATGGCTAAACACTAAGCACGGGGATTGGATGGGAGTCTATCCCAGAGGCTGAAGCTGAAGGAAGAAGAGGAGAGGCGGCGCGACACTGGAGGGGGCTGTCGGCTGAAGGTAAGCTTTTATTTTTAAAATAATATATTATTTCTAAAACCCCCAAGCGACCTCCCGGGCGACCCCTCCTGCGCTCCCCCTCCCGCCTCACCACCCTTTATTCATGGCGGCCGCCATTGTGCAAAAGCCACAGGAGTAAAAGAGAGGAGGAAGGAGGGCAAAGGCACACAGATGGAGGGTTAGAGAGAGTGGGTAAAGTCAACACAAACGAATGGAGGGAGAGAGGAGGAAAATATGAAGGAATATCATGTCTGTAATACAACTAAAACAATAAAGTCAGAAAATATAAGTGAGAGTGCACTCTGGAAAAAAACTTTCTTAAGTATGGTGTAGTGTGTTTGAAATAGTAACAAAGATAGAAATACTGAAGAAGGTGTCAAAAGCCACAGGGAAGGAGGGTGGGTGGGAGGGAGGGTGACAAAGGCATACCGATGGAGGGAAGGAGGAAGCGGGTAAAGGCAGCACGGTCTGATGGAGGGAGAGAGGCAGTACAAAGGAATATCATGTCTGCAATACAACTAAAGCAATAACAGTCAGAAAATGTAAGCAACATGCACACTCCGTTTGGTATGGCCTCTCATAGTATGGTATGAGCTGTCATGTATGGTATGGTATGGCTTGTCATTGTATAGAGTGGCATGGGATGGTATGGCCTTTCATTCTATAGAATGATATGGTATGAGCTGTCATGTATGGCATGGTATGGCTTGCCATTGTATAGAGTGGTATGGTATGGCATAATCGTATAGTATGGTATGGTTTGGCCTGTTTTTGTACAGTATGGTATGGTTTGGCCTGTTTTGTACAGTATTGTATGGTTTGGTCTCTCTTTGCATAGTATTGTATGGTATGGTGTGGTATGAGATGGTTTTGTATTGTATAGTATGGCTTATTAATGTATAGTATGGTGTGGCCTTTCTTTGTATAGTATGGTATGGTTTAGCCTGTCTTTGTATTCCATGGTATTGTATTGTCCGGCCTCTCTTTCTATGGTATGGTATGTGATGGTGTGGCCTGTCACTGCATTGTATGGTATGGTATTATATGGTATGGTAGGGTATGGCACTGTACAATATGTTATGATATGGTTTTGTATGGTATACTATGGTATGTCCTGGCATTGTATGGTATGGTATGAGTTATCATTTTAAAGTATGGTATGGTCTATCTTTGTATAGGGTGGTATGGATTGGCCTGTCTTTGTATACTATGGTATGGTATGGGTTGGCCTCTCTTTGTATGGCCTGTCACTGCATTGTATGGTATGGTATTATATGGTATGGTATGGTCTGTCATTGTATAATATGGTATGGCATGGTTTTGTATGGTATGGTTTGGCCTGCCATGCTGAGATATTTTTGTCTATTTGAAAGAAATATAGGCCAACTACAATGGGTGGTGTTATCAACAAATATACAGCCCTGCAGTGTTATGTGCATACATGAGCACAGGCGCCGCCTTATCTGCAGGTGCCAACAACGAGCAGCGCAATGCAATTTCCACCTCTGAGCTGGTAAATATGCATTAGTCTGTTAAACATGTGGCAGTATTTGTTTCATTGGGCAGTGCTTGTGATGAGATAAGAATAGAAGCCAGGATGAGATAGCAAGACTACATTATGTGGGGTACACCATGCAATGAGGACCGATGTACCTATTTCATTGCATTGCAAAGAAAAAAATCACACCATGCGCGGTGATAACTGCTGTATACTTCGCAAACATGGCCGACACCATCTTGCGGTGCAAGAAGTGACTGACAAAGATGAGCTGTTCGAAATTGCCCCCTTAACGATGTGTCAGGATAACTAGGCTGCCTCCCAACTGTTCACTTATTTGCTCAGTGTTTTTATGTCTACTGTGCTTCTATGGGTGAACGTGTATCAAAACCGAAGTCTGAATCTGAATCCGTATTTGTAAAGCGCGAACTACTCACCCTTACGGGTCTCAAGGCGCTGGGGGCCGTTGTGGAAATTAAGTGAGCTATTGCCCAGAGTCACAGGGTGCTGAGCTGAGCTGCCGCCGGAGCCAGGGATCGAACCGTGACCCCTGTGCTCCGAAGTCAGCTGCCCTGGCCGCTGCACCAGAAGTCTCTAGAATAAACCATACAAAAACAAAAAGCAACACTTACTGACCTCTTATAGGGCTCATATGTACGAAGACATAGGCCATCTGTCCTGTATACCACAATAGTCCTGCTTCCCATGTTCAGGTTAATGGAGAGCACTTAGGTATTCCTACATCTATTTTAAATTAAAAAGAAAACAATCTGCTTCAGTCACACTTAAATGCGGCCTTAAAAGATCATTAAAAAAAAATGATGCTTGAGTGCAATTTTTAGAAAGTGCAACTTTACAATCGAACTAAGGCTTAGTTTAAACCCAGGCTGATCTCCGGGGCTCGCCAGGTCATAGCCTGCGACGGCGCGTATAATTTCTTCTATGGAATGAAATACATACATCGGACGATACAGCAAGACTTTATTTTTAAATGAATACAGAGCGCTGCCAAAAAGGAAATACAAGTCACCAGTGCCATCTGGTGGCTGTTTAGTGTGAATAAAAATAAGAAGACACGGTAAAGAAGTCACTTAAGAGGAAACAAACTGCAGCGGCCTTGTCTGAAGTTGTGTCCGAAAACGCACAGTACTTTTATTCAAAGGTGTGTCTTTTAAATGTTGTTCACTTTGATGTAGTGGCATGTTATGGTGCTAGTTGGAGCACACGCCCTGAGATGTGTGGGTGTAGTGCGGCATACATATACTCAACAACAGTAAACAAACAAGCATTGGCCGGGCGGCCGTGAAAGTGACACGGCCGCGAAAGTGATCGCGATCAAGCGCGGCGAGCGATGCGCTTAATGAGCATGACGAGGAAAGCCATATGGCGCCTCTGCCCGTAAGCGCGATCCACTTAATGACCCGTGACAGGAGGAAAGACAGATGGCGGCTGCGCGCGTTCATGCTTGCGTGCACGCAAGCTTGAGGCCACCAAAATGACTGTGGTAGCACTTTGAAAACCCGCTTTCTAAATGTCTCGCAGAGCAGCGCATGCGCTGGCTCAGGCGAGACCTAAAAAAGGATAGCCATTTTGAATTTTAGGAATGAGCAATCCACCAGAAATGCAGGCAGCAATGAATTCCAGGGCCTTGCAATGTGAATGATCGTTCTCTGGCTGATCATGAGAGCTAAGGGGAGGAGGTAGGTTGGAGGAGGCTACTATTGCCTAGCTTATCTATTCTAGCAGCAAAACAGCAAGACTTTAGCATTTATAGAATTGTGGAGCTGAGACATAAAAATAATGGTGGCAGAGACACAAGCTTTCGAGATGAATGGGATGTTATACTCTTGGGTCAGTTGAGTTCCATTCTTGCACTGGATAGTTAACTATACTTTGTCAGGCCAATTGGCACTCTGATGCTGACATTCTGGGTTACAATCATATGCTTAACAAGATGCTCAGAATTTCATAGATAAAGAAAGTTTGTATATTCTGTCCTGGAGTTAAGTATAACTCCAATAAATGTGACCTCAGGAATGACTGAATAAAATATATGTTACCAACTGCCTTATTGGCTTGTGCCTTCAAGGTAAGCCAGAGTCCACTCTGAGCCCTAGATTTTTTACTTTGTCGTAAACTAGTCTAAGACGGATGGAATTATGAGATGTGGTTTGGACCTCCTCAATTTACAGCAGGTGCCCAAAGGGTTGTTTTGCATCCATAAATACACATTGGAAATTTGCAAGATTAATACGGAAAAGGGAGTGCTCAGTTTTGTCAGCAGCACTTTTTAACTTGTTCTAGTAAGTTATTTGCCCAGGAACAAACTGGAGATGTGGTGACAGAAAATTAGAATTTTGAGCAATGACCTGATGCTGCAGATCAGGTTTGAATCAACTTAACCAAGGAGCAGACTATATTTCAAAACAAAACAAGAGATGAGAATGAAAAATCGTATATTCCAGTGGGGCATGCTGCAGGTTCTCCAGACCCCATTGAAAAGATGCTTCTTCGTCTTTGCAGCATACAAAACGCTAAAGCTTTCAGGCTTTCATTTTATATTAGACCTTTCAACAAAGATAATTACACTTTCAGACTGAATTAGTGTATACAAGACTGAAAAACATATTGTTCTGAAACATAATGACAAACCTTTGGTGCTCAGTTCTTCCTGATCATTGCTGGGCTCATCATGGTTTTCATTTTCGTTCTCATTCATGTCCTGAAAGTCATTCTGATTTTGATTTCCCATTCTTGTTTTCTTGAATAACACATCTTTCTCAGCCTTCACATCTCCTGTTTAATAAGGACAGAACGTGTGAATGCAAAAGGATCTGTATGTACATGAGGCCTTGATTTAATACCTTCAGTACCTTATTGGTTTAAATATGTCATGCTAAAATGGGCACAAAATGCTTCAACGTAAACATATATCATCGTATAGTCAGTCAGAAGCTTTACTGCTCTGTGAATGTCAAAGTTCTATTGTGTTGGTTAGTGGCCGTAGCCGAAAGTGTACCCTAAAATTCTAGGGGTTAAACTTCAGGATTTGGTGCATCTGTTTTGGGGTCATATTTTTCCTGCAATTCTGTCTTCATTCTCATTGCAAAACCACAAGTTGTTGCGTGCACACCCAAGCATGCCACTGTTTGTAACATTTGTTTTCATGAGGTGCTGTGCGAGTGGGAGAACCTCCTGCAACCCATGCTGCACCTCCCTAATTATGAGGGACTCAACACTTTTTTTTTTGCCTCAAACAGTGAAAATTGCTATTGCTCTTGTCACCTTCTTACTTCTGATTCTGAAAGATAGCTTACATCATTCAAAGTCAATGGGCAAATACAGTTCTCTCTGCTGATGCATGTTATGGGCTAGAGGTTATCTCCTTAGCAATAAGGTTGCCCATATGTTCTTACTAAGCAGATAAACTTTAATAAGAATCCTGAAAACAGAGGACTGCACAACCAGAGAATGCAGAATCGCCTAAAAACTTATTTTTTAAAACATATAGCGCTTAGAGTTCGCTCAATCCCTATGTTTTTGGCCCTTCCTAGTCACAGGCCCTTGGCCCACCCACACAAGTGAGGTATCATTTAACCCGGGAGACTTTGGGAAATGCTGAGTTGGTGGAAGTTTGTGGATCCATGCAGATTCCAGAACTTTCCATCACAGAAATGTGAGGAAAATGTTTTTTTTTAATTTTTTTTTACAAAGTTTGAGGTTGCAAGGGATTCTGGGTAACAGAACCTGGTGAGAGCCACACAAGTCCCTCTATCCTGGATTGCCCTGGGTGTCTAGTTTTAAAAATTGTATAGGTTTGCTAGGTTTCCTGTTGGAAACGGGGTTACCGAGTCCGTTACGGTAGCATGGCGCAAAGCGGGGAAGGCACGCGAAGGCAATGTGTAAGGCAGTTGTGCAGCACACTCTTACTTTGACTCAGAAATGCGAAGCAATAACAGGACACCACACCAGGCTTGCGTAATTAAAATCAAGTTCCTTTATGTCAATCAAGGTTGCATCAGATTAGGCAGATTACTTCAACTTTACATTGTGTTATTCAACTGGTGCACATTCTTCTTAAAAAGACCCTCAACAGTGTAGGCCACTAACAGGCCGCAGGAATCATCTCCTAAAAACACAGCACCAATAATGATTACCGGGTGCACTAATAAATCCGGGCCTAGAACATGCAAAACACCTCAGGCATATTAAAATCCCTTGTAAATAGGCACATACATCAGGCCTAGACAATCATTAAAGCACACGGGACAATATGCTGTAGGAAATCCTAGAGGGAACCCCTCAACATGTCCATTAACCTGGGGCTTCCCTGTGAGGTAGGATTCCTATGTCTCTCAGGGGAGGTGAGGGTTAAATCAGGCTTGGCCCTCTTCTCCTCGGGGCCTCGCCTTGCACCAAATGTTAATGAGGGCTCTTCCTCGTTAATCCCCCAGGGAATGCTGGCCCCCGGCCCCCAGGGGCTTGATCTAGAGCCCTAGGGGCCTCCCGGGCTCACCTGCTGTCGTTGCGGTGGGCGCCCTTCTACGCGACTAACTCCCTCCTGGGCCGGCCCTTGATTGGCGGGGGCGGGGCCCGGAGCGAGTTCCACGGCCCTCCGGCCGGCGTTGCGGGACATTGGGGGCCGGTATTGCACTCCTCCGGCCCCCGGGGATGGTTCTCACTGCGAGGCAGGGAGCGGGAGCCGGCAGTCCTTTCCGGACGGCTTCCCGCCTCCCTCTGTAGACGCGGTGATGGTCTTGGACGTCAGAGCTCTCCCCCGGCCTCCGTACGCGCTGGGGGCGGGCCGAAGACGGGCGTCCAATCACGGCGTGGCCTGGGATATCTTCCAGGGGCTCCCGCTGGCAGTGGAGCCCCTCCGGCGTCGCTCTTCTGTTGGCTCCGGCGGGGCCAATCACGTCGCGGCCTTTGCGGGGGCGCGACCTATGACGCGGTCGGCGTCCCCGGTCCCACGGCAACGGCGTCCGCGGGCCTGGAGGCCGCGGTAGGCCTCAGTTCTCTTCACGCGGCCCTCCTGGGCTGCGGCGGCGTCTCTCTTGGCCGCGACTTCGGCGGAAGGGCTCTCGGGCCCGGCGGTGATCTTTGGGGGCTTCGGTGAGGGCGCGGACGGCGCACCTCACCACACGCACTCAAGGGGGGGAGGTCTCCCTCACCTCAGCACCTCTCTTCACGCGGCGGCTGCCGCGGCGGCTGCCGCGGCGGCGATTCAGTCACAAGGTCAGTGACTGGGGTGACAATTTCTCCCACGTGGAGTTGAAGCGCGGGGCGCGCTGGCAGCCTATACACAGGGCTGCGTGGGAAGGGTTCGTGGGGACAGTCCAGCTGCCGGCCTGGGTGGATAGGGGGGTGAAGGTCTAGCGCTTAGGACACAGCGCTTCGCCTCGTGATCCCCATTCGAAGATTCAGCTTGGGTTCCTGTTACTCTTGGTTTCAGGCTCCTGCGAGGAGCTTCTTGTCAGAAGTGGCTTAGGGTAATGTCCGTGACAAACGTTTCCTGTCAGAAAGTTCTTCTTCTTCTGAGGGGGGTTGTGAGTTGGTGGTTCTGGGGTTGCTTGATGTTCCTCCCAGCACGCTGAAGGTGGTTCCCTGGGTCCCCTCACACTGGGCAAGGTCAGTGGGTGGTGGGCGTTCCTCAGCTATCTTACTTCAGCAGGGCCTCAGCCCTGTCAGCAGCAGTAGTGTAGGTCTCCCCCTAGGCCCTAAAGCCTATACTCCGGCGCAGGTTCTCCCAGGTTCAGCGGTGCCTCAACCTAACTGACTAAAAGGTTTTCCCTCCAAGCCTCTTATACCCCTAGGTCAGGTGACCCTCCTAAAGGCGGCAAAACATAACTCCTCCCACAGCCCGGAAGGTTCTGGAACCTTCCGCCTATCTAGCTATGTGGCCCAGAGGCGGGGACGGGATGGATACTGTATCCCTATGTCCCAGCCTGACCCTGGCTACTAGCGTGTATGTGTGTAAGGCCCCTCTGCAGTAGCAGGGGCCTGTGGCAGCCATCTTTAGTGAGAGAGCACCTGCGCCTCAGCACTGCCCAGCAGTGGCAAGGCGCCCGGAGACCTAGGTCCAGTAAAAATACGGTGGCAAAAATGAGGCGCAAAAGGAAAAAAACAGGGCAAGACCACCCTAGGGCTGACAGGTCTAACACGCCCTAGGTGCCAGCTGAGCTACGGTTCAAATTTGCAAAAAAAATGGTCAGTTTTCACTGGAAAAATGTGTGGTGTCCATGTTGCGTTTTGGGCCGTTTCCTATCGCGGGCACTAGGCCTACCCACACAAGTGAAGTAGCATTTATATCGGGAGACTTAGGGGAACACAGAATAGTACAACAAGTGTTATTACTAATTTACTTTCTTTGCATTTCTGCCTTCCAAATATAAGACAATTAGTAAAAAAAAAAAAAGTCATTTTGAAAAATGACCTCTAATTCACATGCTTGCATAGGTACCCACAATTTTGGAGATGTGCAAATAACCACTGCTTCTAAACTCTATATTTTGTTCCCATTTTAGAAATATATAGGTTTCCTTTGTACCTATTTTTCACTCTTTATATTTTACCAAATTAATTGCTATATACCCAGTACACAATGAAAAACCATTGCAAGATGGCAGCTCAGTTATTAGCTCTGGGTTCCTCGAATTCTTGGTGAACCTAACAAGTCCTATATATCCCCACAAACAGTGGATGTATTGGTATATTGCTTTCAAAAATCTGTCAAACTTAGAAGAAGTTACAGGTGAAAAAGTAGGCACAAATGGCTGTTTTTTTCAACTCAATATCAATATTTTTTATTTTCAATTGTTAGTTTCTATATTAAAACCTTGAAGGATCTACACAAATGAACCCTTGCTGAATTCAGAATTTTGTCTACATTTCAGAAATGTATAGCTTTCTGGGATCCATTATTGCTTTCACACCCATTTCTTCCACTGACTAGAAGGAGGTTGAAAGCACAAAAAATAGCAAAAATAGGCTATGTCCCAGTAAAATGCCAAAACTGTGTAGAAAATGTTGGTTTTCTGACAAACGTCTGCCTGTCCCTGAAAGCTGAGAAGATGGTGATTTCAGCACCACAAACCCTTTGTTGATACCATTTGCAGGAAAAAACACAGACGCTTTCTTGTGCAGCACTTTTTTCCCCATTAAAAAAAACAAAACAAAAAAGCAAAATGTATCTGTATTTTGGCTAATTTCTGGGTACCCTCCAGGGGAATCCACAAACCCTGGGTACCTTTAAAATCCTCAGGTTGTTGGAAGAAAAGGGCGCAAATTTGGCGTGGACACCATATGTGGACAAAAAGTTACAGGGGCCTAAGCATAAACTAGCCCAAATAGCCAAAAAAAAGGCTTAGCACAGGGGGGGGGGGGAAGACCTAGCAGCAAAAGGGTTAAAAATATAAGCTTTGTTCACAATGTGGTTTCGTTTGTAAAAGTGCTGTGTCCTGCTTATATATCAATCTGGTATTTCTTGGTGTTGTTTCATGCATTTTTATTTGACCGGTGTGAACATTTTTGGTTACATAAGCGTAATTTCTGGCATTTTGTGTCACGTTTCGTACGTGAGATTTCAGAAATGAAGAATTATTCCTGGCTGCATTATTAAATACCATTTGGGTGCAAGCATCTTATTGTGAGCATGGGAACAATTTCAACGACTCGAACGAGAGGTGCTGTTGTTTGATGCACTTTTATTTCTTGCGCTATATTGTTTTGTACGAAATGCATCATCCAGAGGCGCATTCTCCACTAAATACCAGATTTCCATTTTGTGCCGTTACACAAATAGAAATTACATACATTTCGCACACCCTCAACTTTTATGATCCCTGACTGTTTAGTGCGCAGCACTGTTTTTTACTCCTATCTAGGTATTCGTTCTTTAGTGGAATTAAAATGTCTGCTCGTGTAATATGTAGTTTTGACAAGGGTTGTCCTCATAAAATAGCTGCTACCTCCTCACATGACGCCACAGTACTTGGTGTGCGAGGAATTTGGCTTTTGAGGGCAAGGTTATTTCCCCTCGCCCAGTTCTATTTTCACCATTTCATAGTTGACATGCAAAACAAATTAACACTGACAGAGTGATCTATACAGCTTAAAAGTATGTGCAGCAGGCAAATGTGTCGGATCTTGACTATAAACAGTTTTGCCCGATTATTTCAGTCTAACCAGTAACTTGCTGTCCAGTTACCCTGCAGTATCGACACACCATCGCCTGTGTACTTCCAGGGGCGAGAGACTTAAAGCATCGTCACCAACCAACAGGGCATCAGACTGCTATAACTTTAGCTACTTTCAGAAACACAAACACCCCCTGCCTCATATTTTCTTGGATTCACCTAAATTACAGGCGCTGCTTCCGGTAGGTTCAACAGTGTACCACAGTTATTGCTGGGCATTTGGAGGCAGAGATTGTGAACTGGGTCCTGGACTGCTTATGCTCTTTTCTATTCAGGTCTGGGGTTGGAGTACAAACTTTAGTGCTACTGAAATACATCCTGCTCTTAGCATGCAGTCTGCAGCAAAAGCAGTCAGAAACACACAGGGTCGCATTTTTCAGAAAACATCAATTCCTTCCTTCCTTCCGCACCACCCTCCCCCCATTAAGGATCATGAAAAGAAATCTGGCTATCTCAGAGTGGCGGCCAGGGTGGCTGCAGTACAACTACATTTGTTTTTGCCAGCAGGCAGCCAGAGCAAAAACAGTTAGCAATTACCTCTGGCCGATGCTCACACTGTTTATTGATTGCAGAACTTTATAGTCAAGTGCCTGCTCGCTTTCCGTATCCAAAGGTTGGCATTTTTATTAGTTGTGGTTCCTTTCTTTTTTATTTTCTGTGTTTTTGGGAGATCGAATTCTGCTCCGCATGAAACAAAATATGCTCCTGTTTTCCTGCTTGTTTTTCGGTCGGGCTGCAGTGCACATGCTCTGTCTGCAAGACCTGCTGTCATCTCTATACGGAGTGTAATCCCGCCTGCTGCCTGCAAGTTGTTCACTCCTGCAGTGCTTTTATTTCCTGGCTCCTAATTGGTTAGCATACTGATACATCTCTTCTGATTTTAGGTGAGGAGCACCGGCCAACTACAGTTTCCTTACACTTGTGTTATGTGTTCTTTGGGGACTACTTGTTTACTTTATTTCCTACTAGTGTTCCCCTGCGCTGTTTATTTTTTCACCAAGTTGCCCGCTTTACATCCGCCATACGCATAACTTGGATGTATTCGGGCGCCACGCTTTATATTTAACACAGCACCCACTTTTATTTATTTATTTAGCCATCGCACATTACTTGGATGTATTCGTTCGCCGCGCTTTATATTTAACACGGCGTACCCACTTTTATGTTTTTTTCGCTGCGCAAATAACTTAAGGTCTCTTACCCCTCATTCTGCATCCTCCTTGTCCCAGACCTACCAACATGAGACGGCCTCATGTTGTTGGGTCCGTGACAAGGAGGACTACGAATTGTGGTAATATTTACAACATAGTAGGCAGCAATTATTAATCAGGTTTTTTTTTGTTACATGGAGGTCACCAAAACACCTTAGTTTACTTAGTGCTCCGTTGCCTGCTGCTCATTTTGGCGCTGTACTGCAACTTAGGAAATTCGTTCTATTGTACTTTTTTGTACGATATAGAGCAGCTTGCAACATAACACTGGTCTCCAAAATTCATTTCAGAGCTTGGTCTCTGCCGGAAAACTACCGACTCATTACGCTCCAGGATACTGATGCCAAATTATTTGCAGGTGTACTGTTATCCAACTTAACTGATTGGGTAAGAGAAAAGCAGATAATCCCTCCGAACCAAACTGGATTTACACAAGGCTTAGGTACTACAACAAATATCCTTGTATTATCTTTCCTAATGGACAAATACATTGCAAAGAAACAACCACTATACTTATGCTTTGTAGATTTTAAGTCGGCTTTCGACTGTGTGCATAGAGATCTTTTATGGCAGAAGTTAATTGATCAAGGTATACCACTCTCCCTTTTAAAGTTAATCCAACTTCTTTACACTGAGACATGGGTCAGGGTCAGGATGGGTGATGGACAAACAGTATCAGAAAAAATACCAACAGCGTCAGGTTTGAAACAAGGATGTGTTCTGGCCCCACTGCTTTTTAACTTATTTTGAGCTGATCTTACGGAAGCCTTAGATGAGGTGAATGCTTGTCCACCTAAATTAGTCAATACTCCAATATCAAACCTGCTATATGCAGATGATGTTATCCTACTAAGTCAAACGAGGGTTGGACTACAACGCCTGCTAAATAAGATCTCTAACTACTCTAAAGAAAATAGAATGGTGATCAACGAAACTAAGACAAAAATTATGGAGGTTAATAAATACTCAAGGTCAAAACATAAGTATAAATGGATTTTGGATAACTCACAATTAGAACAAGTGAGTACATATAGATACTTAGGAGTACTATTTGATGACCGAGGATCATTTCAACCACACAAGATTGATATTCAACGGAGAGCAAAAATATTACTAGCAGCTTTCAGAATTATACAGAAATCCATAGGATGGCAGAGTTATGGACCGCTGTTGGAAGTAATATCAGCAAAACTTTTGCCAACTCTGACATATGGAAGTGAAGCATTGTGTGGAAAAGACTCACTCATAATCAATAATTAAGTTACGAACATCTATAAAGCTCTCTTTTAATTCCACATAATGCATCACCCGCGCAGATACGAATGGAATTTGGGTTGACTAATCAGGCATTTGCGCGGAAAGGCCAATTTATTAAAGTCTGGAAAAAGGTAAAAAACGGATACTACAAATCAATTGTCCAAATTATTGTGGCAGGAAATAAATTTAAACCGGAAAGCCCAGGCGTGGAAATATCTATTTACATCATTAGAAGAATATTCAGTAAACTCGGTCTGGGAAATGCCAATTACTGCGAACTCATTTAAAAAAGTTATCAATAGTACAACTAAGCATCTATCGTTACTCTTGGATAAAGAGACCTTCTCAAAAAGAAAGCATGCGTGGCCTCTAATGAATGGATATGCCAAGGTAAAAGTGCAATCGTATCTCGAAATTCCTTGGTCTGTTAAGTATAAGCAAATATTCATAAATGCTCGTTTTGGAGTGTTCCCGGGCGCATGTCATCTAATGCCATGGTTGCGCACAGAGGCACCAACGACTTGTAACTTATGCAAACTTGGTGAAGAGAACATCATGCACCTCCTCTGTATTTGTCCTGAACTGAAGGTTGAGAGAGTATCCATCCTTAAAAGACATTTTAATGTTCGTGGAATAAGGAGCTGCAGGCAAGCTCTGATAAGATGCCTTCATACTGACGATATAATTTTAACTTCAGCTTTTGTAAAGTTCTTAACGCAACTGAGAATTAAGTTAGAACATCAAAAACTAAAAGAAAGTAATGTAGGATGTACATAATATGTAAATAGTATAATGAACTTGATGCCCAAATGTTTTTATAATCAATTTTTATAATTGGATTTTATTATCAAGAATTATTGCATATATATTGTAAGGTTTTAATTAATCAAACAATAAACTTTCATTCATATTTACATGCAGTGCTTGCTGGCAGGTATTGTGCCTTCCAAGTACAGTACGAAACATGTTAGTATTAGTCGCGTGGTAGGAATCATTTTATCAGTCTGCTGGAATTCAAACCTGCTGTGTGCACATGGCATATATTTTTATGGGAGGGACATTACACTACTGAATTATTTTCATAGTTTATGAAGTAAAAAATGAATGAGCAGTTGCAATTAAAAGAGGGTTTTGATGTTGGATTAAGCAGAAACTCTAAAAAGGAAATATTCTAACCCAACTAAACAATTTTTTTAAACATTTGTGACAATTACCTTTTCTAAATGTTCAGGGAAAATAAACCATGTGGCAATCTTTAAATAGTATCACTTTTTACTATTTTTCCATCTAGCTAGCCTGCTATACAAATGTATATTAGGGTGATCTATCATGTATAATTTAGTTCACTTTAACTCCTTGGATGAAATTATATATTTCATCTGCTGGAGTGTGTGTGCATGTGTGCTTTTATGTATGTTTACTTGTGTGAATGTACACCCGTAATTTTCACCCATGCGCCCATATGCCTGTTCTCCGTGTATGCCTGTGGTGTTGTCTATCTATGCATGTACAATAGCAAAGCCAGACCCATGCACTTCGTCAGTGGGTGCTAAACCTAAAACAGTTGTTTTTCTTTGAAACTAGGTGGTCTCTCCTTAGCCATTTCATGATCTTTGGGCAGCTAAAGTAAAGTAAAGTACACGGTAGGGTAAAATAACAGAAGGAAAATATCACATTGGCAGAGGAATGTCTGACAAAATCGTCAATTGTCAGTCTTGTACCCAGGGCAGCAGTGAAGCCAGCACTTGTTAGCCTATCATTGGCATTTTTTGTAGTACTTAACCTTTCCCAACCTGGCAATTACTCACTGCCGGGCCATTTCCAAGATTACAGTGATAACTCCAGCTGACTACAAATTAGGAGGCTTGCTCAAACATTTGTAATGCAATAGGCCTCGCATTACTGAATGTTTAAGCTATTGGTGTTGCATTATTATTAGCAACACCAATAGCCCAAACTTTTAGTAATGGGAGACCCACTGCATTGCAAACGCTTGTTATAAAGGTGTCCCTGCAATAACAACACCAGCTACAGCTTTCCCAGGGATACCCTGCCTCTCCATAGCACCCCTCGGCAAACACCAGTAACTGGCTTTGGCCTGTCTGTCAGGCAGATAAACTGATGTTTCTCTTCTCTTCTCTCTCCCGGTGTAAAGACATCAGGAATAATTAGTCTCCCTTGAGGTTGAGGCACCCCACACCACTACCTATGTGCCAATGGAATGACCCACTGCATCTACAGCTTTTTATACAGCTTTGGAGGTTTCACTTGTAGTTATTTATTCATTTAATTAACTGTAGTATTGTTTCAAACGCTGAACTCTGCAATTTTCAGTCAATTGTATTTTGTTTCTCTGAATCCTGGCTGGTTCGAGGTCGCTCTGTTTAAGACATTAAATAAATAAGATGAATTAAGCGGAGTGTCTTGTTAAGGAGATTACGCTGAAGGCCTCATTTGGAGCATTTTGTTCAGCTTTTAGTATTTATCGACAGCATTACGTCCAGCTCCAAAGACCTTGTCTAGCGCGTGGTGTTTATTTTTGGGATACCTATCTGAAGGACTAAGCTGTTAAAACTGACGACAATGTAAAGCCTATGTGTCAACAGGTAGCAGAAACATTAGCCAACTACTGTAGTCATTTTTATTCACTGGCATTTTAAGAGCTCTGCATCTTTCTTGATTGGTCTGAAAGAGGGGCCTTGCAAACCCTTCAGAGTCGCTGGGATGCTTAATTTGTTAAAAAAGTACAAAGGTCTAAAGTTGTTCTGAGATCGCCGCTGACGTTGCTGAATGCCAGGGAAGCAAACTAGTATTGATGCCAGTTCTTGATTCTATCTCCCATAAACCCACACTTTCTCTCTTTAGTTCACTCTTCCATATTCTTTTTATCCCTGCTTTCTCCCTTCGTCCTTTTTGCCAATGATTTGTTTGCACCCTCCTTCCCGCCTGCAGACAGTGCTGCTCTCTTATGATATTAGCCCCGCCTCTACAGCTCATCAGCCTTTTACACGAATCCGAGTGTCTTTACATGAAATTCACTTTTCACCAAAGGCTACCTTTGAAATATTGTACACCCACAGACATTTGCACAGAGTGTTTTTTATTTGTAAAAAATCTTATGACTGGCTGACTGAAAATGTATAACTATTCAGCTGATTCATGAGCTCCCTTGGTCCTCTCGCTAGCTGCACGTTTCAAGATTTTGGAAAAACCAGAAGGTGGTACTTAAGAAGAATCTGTGATAAATCCTTATATATTTTTTTTTGCATTAAGGTTCTGCCCATTTGCTTTAATAATAATTTTGGATTACGCTTGACATCTCTAAAAAATTGTATAAGTGCATAATTCTTGTATTTTGTGTTTTAGGTTGGTATTCCAAAGGGCTGGGTGATCTCACTATTTTTTATGGTCAAGCCTGCGATAGCACTGTTGTTAACAAAAGGGGCTTGGAGCCCGCCCGTTGCTTACAATTTGTTGGCTTCCACGGCACTCTTCTTTACAGCCTTGTAACTGGTCACTGCAGACCTAGCATCATTTCCGTTCCTTTGTGTGGAGCAGGGACCAAGCACTGATTGATTCAACTTAATCAGTGCCTGTCCGCTGCTAGTCTAGACATGGCATGACAGCTGTAATGTCTCTGAAATGTTTGTGCAAGGATACTAACCAAAATCTCTGAATGCAAAGTGGTACCAATAACAAGTACAGTCTGGCTGAGGGAATAATTAAATCAAAACACAGCCAATGCTCAGCTCGCTACGGTTAAAGCTGCTCTCCCAACAACATAAAATTACATATACTCATTGGTGGGGAATGGTCTTTATGCTTCATTATGAAGAACGATCAAAAGAGGTTTCCCAATATCTGAAGGAATAAAAAATATTGAACAATGCCTTGTTTACTTAAATATTTTTTATAATAAAAGATAAGGAGTTCCAAAAAAATACACCATATCTCACGAGCCATGATGACATCGGACAGCTAACTCACTTGTTTTAGGGAACAGCCAGATCTTTATTTTATGTTTTTTGAGTCTCAGAAAATTTGCTTATTATCTATTTTTCCGTAGGTTGATCCAAAGCTTCCAAATTTGTGTAGCATACCTGGATGTTTAGTGTGACACATAACACCACACAATTCACCTCCACTCAACATAATTACACTCCACATAATACCACTCGGCACAACATGATTCAACTCCATATAATTACACTTGTCTCAATACCACATAAATACACCCCACATAAAACCAGTCTGTCACATAGCAACAATCCACATAGATACACTCTACACCATGTCTCATAATTCCAATCAGCATAATTCCACTCAACTCCACACAGTTTCATGCCACACAATTCAACGCCACACATTTCCATTCCACACCACATAACTCAACACCAAACCACATCATTCAACTTAACACAATCACACAATGCACCACATACATCCAATTCACACCACAGAATTCCACATCATCCCACAAAATTCAACAGCATATCACATAATTAAACTTCACTACATACCACTCCACAACACAAAATACCATTCCACATAATTACACTCTATGACACACAATCCCACTCCACATAATTCCAGTACACTCAATACCACATAATTACTAACCACACAATTCCACTGCACCCCATGCCACATAATTCCACTACACAAATCCACGCCACACCACACAATTCCACAACTAACAATTCCAATTCAACCCACATAATTCCACTCCACACCTCATACAGCCACTCCACTCCATAACACATGGGTAAAGGACATTGTCTATTTACAATGACAATAGCTCTAACTCTCGAAAAGCGAGACATATTGGCTTTGCCAATGCTTGTTTTTAGTAGTAACAACTTACACTTGAATTTTGTGAATAAGCAAAAAGTAGTACCTTACTCAAAAGTGTAACTTACTCTAAAGTGTAAGTTACTAAATAAAGTGTTATATGTTTATTCTCCTTTGTGAGGAATGAACCCATTACAGTTTCCCTGGGATTGTTGCAGACTATGTTCTTTTTTTTACACTCACATCATACCTCGTATATTGGATTCTTGATGCCCCATTGGCCATGCGTCTTCTTTTTCCTTTGGTCGTAAAGAAAACACAGAGGTGGCAATTAGAGGACCTATAATAAAAAAAATTAAAACATAATAATTTACAACTTAATTTAAAATACATACATACACCAGTAGTGTTATTAAAGAATAGATGTAATGCAACCATCACACAATGTCAGAGTTCACAGCACGAAACTGATGAAATTGCAGAAAGATGCCTAGAGTAAAATCCACACTGGACTGGCACAAGGTTGACAGCATCTTACATTTCAGACCACTTTTCCGATTGTTGTGACTTCCATTACACTGGAAGATCAGTCACATAGTCCACACAGGAAAAGGTGCACTTTTTTCCCTTTGTGCCATACTTGTATTCTTGTTGGCAGTCTGTGGAGCCTGTACTACCTGCAGCGGCTCGAAAAATGCAAAAAGATACTGTGCTGTCTGGAGCGCATGCACTAACTTCGCAACTCAGCGAGTGAGAATGTATGATCCTGATACTGCAACGCAGAAACAGTAAGCTACAACCATAGCGCCATGTTTTTGGACTGTGAGGCCTGCAAAGCATTCGCTAACTTGTGGTATTTTTGAGGTAGCGCAAGTGACAAAGACGGCAAGCATTCTTTAAATGCATCCACATTGCTCACTTCTGAGCCTGTGATTTTCAAGACAATAAATAAGATTTGAAAAGAATATTGACAGGGCTATTGAACTGGCAATTGATACTTACTCAAAGCAAAATCGGAGGGGGGACTAGGAGCCAATAAAGGTCCAGTACCTAGGCTCTGCAAGCAATAATCAAACCAACAGAGAAGGTACTGTTACACCAGAAAAAAAGAAAGAAAAACAAAACAGTGGACGAGATGTGAAGAGGGAACCCTAAGGATTATTTTCTGGCGCCCTCACACATCCTTGGGGATGTCATGTTTCATCATCAGGCTTTGCTCCGCGTAGGGCCAGCGCTGCAATGCCCTTCAGGCCCCACGAAGGACCGCTTTGGCAGATACCTTTTATCTTTCTTGCCGTATGAAGAAGTGTGCAAGTGTGAGGGCATCCTAAATGTGTGGGATGGAATGATAGTGTATTCAATAGTGAGGAAAAATTAAATAAAACTGTCTAAGAGATACCCCAAAAATTATTTTAATGTGATGTCTCTCCTGGCAGGATTAAAAACTGTACAGGGTCAGGGCTACTGTAGGGGCGTGATGTACCCAAGTAGCTTCAAGTCTATGGGTATAGTCAGGTCGGGTGTTGTCAGGTCAACATGTTTCGCACCCAAAGGTCAAATAAAAGATCCACTGTGCTTCTTCAAGACCTAAAAAAGGAAGGTGGTAATCCTACCCCGCACCTAAACCGTGATGAGTAGTATAGGTATTCCCCTAAAAGTAAATACCTGGTTCAGTGGTAAAAAAATTATCATCCAACCTGAACAGGAAGAGGAAACAGTAGGAAGAATAAAATAGTGTGCATAGATTCTGCATATCTGGTTCAATGCGTCATCAGGATCGCTCTGGTAGTACACAATATCAAAATGTCTCCGAAAGGTAGACATGAACATACTGTTGTTGGCACCCTTCATCATACAGCAAGAACAATAAAAGATCTCTGCCAAAGCGACGCTTCGTGGGGCCTGAAGGGCATTGCAGCGCCGGCCCTACAAGGAGCAACGCCCGATGATGAAGCATGAAATCTCCAGGGATATGTGAAAACACTAGGAAATAATCCTTAGGGTTCCCTCTCTGTGTCTCATCCACCGTTTTGTCCCCATTTCTTTTTTCTGATAGGAACAACTGATACGTTACACATTTAAACAAAGACACTGGCAACTGATACACTATATTCTTACACAAAGACAGAGTGTAACCTCACCAAGAGAACTCAGGGCTTGGTTGATTTCCTGCATCACGTTGTTGTAAAGTTCCTTCTGCCAGTGATGTAAAAGTGTCCACTCCTCTTCAGAGAAACATGCAACCACATCACAAAATGTAACTGGTGCCTGGAAAACACAATTTGCTTTATAGATTAGGCAATCCCTTAAAGCTAAGTGGGACTCAAGCAAAATATCATACTCTTTGTTTTCCCTGTAAAGTAACACATGTTAACAAAGTCTATCAATAATTGCTTAGGGCGAGATTCACTAATGATTTTTTGTGCACCTAATTTGAATTTAGGTGCACAAAGTAAGTATCCAATTGATGGGATTCCACATCCAGGTTGCCCTGAAAAAATGTGGAAATCCCTCCAGTGTGCCGAATTACTAAATTCATGAATTTGTTATGGACATGACTGTGTTTGCTGCTACTAGGTCGGCTAACCTCTAAAAGTATGTAAACATCCACAAACAAATACATGTGTGAGTATTCATACAACCATTTCAGACAAATTCCAACCCCTTCTTCAGACCTGGATGTTCAGCCCCGCCAAGTCAGAAATCCTAATATTTGTCAAGAACAATAAGTAACAGCTAGTCCAATCCTGACTCAATGACGAGCTTTGACAGCTTCAAACCCAACTTTCACCCAATGCTAAGTCCCTTGAATTCACCCTTGACACCAACCACAACAAAACAAAGTGCCAAGGCGAACTGGTATCAGTCTCTCTCCCAAAGAAAGTGAAACCATTCCTCCCGGAATGTGATTTAAGTACTGCTCTTCAATTACTCAGCTTTTGCACCAGGTTGGTGACAACACACTGCTTCATGTCCTCCCAGATTGCAGATTGGTCCCCCTTAAGGGCATCCTACATGCTATGACATGTGTCATCCAGGGCATGAAGAAATGATGTCAACTTCTCCATCCAGATGGAACTCCACCGGCTCCCCTTGTCAGCAGACACCTTTTTCAAAACAAGGTGTGTCAATTATGAAGCCATCAGAACTAGCACCCTTGCCTACCTGGCCGACGAACACACCATCTCCTGTGTCTCTCTGCATACCCACAAGCATAGCACCATCAGAGTGAAAGCAAGGAAGTGTCAGAAAGAAAAAAACAAATCAACAGGCCTTTTATATCTATGCACCCGGGGATCTAGACCAACATCCGCATATTCATCAGGACTGCCCTAATCCTGCTCCAATTTAAGAAAGAGATGAAGATGTAAATACCACCAGATCATAATGTAGTAGCAGTCCATTTCAGCTCTCAGAACCAATCTTGTGACTGTATTTTTTTACTTTGACCTTGTACAGCACTCTACTGCCTTTTGGCTGAGTTCACACTATACAATACACCAATACAAAACCATCATTAACTGGATCTACTCCTACTTGTCTGACACTAGAAGCTTCATTTTGCTCCAACCATATGCTTTTACTCCTTTCCGCACCAACTCTGGCATCTTGCAATGCTTTGTCGTCCCTCAACTTTTCTTCAATGGGCTTCTCAGCCCAGTTTCGTACGACATCAATTCTTGCAATACAACCTGTTACAACTAATCAGATGACACGCGAAACACTCTGAAACTCAGACACCCAGTAGCCTTAGACACCTCTGGCCTAGAACACCATGTTGAAGCCAAGGACCAACAGGTTCGGATTAACAACTTCAAACATAAATCAAAAACCCAGACCGTCACCTGCGCACAATGGGAGCACTATCAATCTATGAGCATCTGGCATCAAGCACATCTCAAATGACATTGACAGAATGATACGAGTAATCATGGACTCCTACCTATTTCTAGTGCTTCAACTGAATCTTCAGCAGGCATTAGCTGTGCCACATTTTGCCAAGGCACTCTACCTAATATGGAGATTACAGAGAATCCAGAAAGTGCTAGCCAGGCAACTGCTAGACCTAGCCCTCCAAACTCTGCATTGGTAACCCATAGCCACTGTTTTTCTGTGGCCAGACCCACTTTCAAGGCCTTTTTGATTGCCTACAGAGCCATCCATAGCATTGGATCAGTCTAACCAACATCCCTGCACTAAAACATCTAAAGTCAACACACCTCCTGACCGTGGAATTTCGCCAGAAGGGAAAAGAAAACCTCAACGAACAAACGCTCACCACATGGCAAACAGTGGATGTTGCCCAGCTCATTATCAGCCAAAACCAACAATTTGATACATGGGGAATAAAACTTTCTGAACCCGCTACACCACGTTATCCCTGCCCACTTGCTGAAAACCCCATCCAGAAGGTAAACGTAGGGCCAGGACAAACAAAAGAAAAACCACAGGTGTACTCAGTCCTTCAGAAAGCAAAAGGAAGAAGCCCACCAGCCATACGGTGTAATGGAGCTCTCACGGATAAAAAGTGAAAAACAACTGACCATCGTGTAAACAGGCGGCGAACCCCAAAAACAGGAATCTACACCTTCTCTCGTGGAACATAGCTGGAGCGAAAAAATGGCTAGAAGAAGGCAGCCCCCCTCAAGTTTTGGCAACATGCGACAAAATTGCCCTTCAGGAGACGTGGGCTCTGGAAGAGTTGCCTCTTGTAGGATTTATTCATTTTAACACACCAGCCGAGAAACACAGGAGACACGGTCGTCCGAAAGGTGGCCTAGCAGTCTATGTGTCTACAGCCATTAACATTCAATCAGAGCAGATAGCCCCCTCTGGACCGAATGTGCAATTAATAAAATTCTCGCTACCGGCTAAAGAGAAACCAAGAACTGTACTATTAATTAACACCTTTGCACATCCAACGGCGCAAAAGAAAAAAGCCCACAACGCTTTGTTAACAGCCATAATCTTCGACATAAGAAGTACCAACCCCTCCTGGGATATTGTCGTAACAGGAGACTTCAACTCAAACTTAATTTACACCCCGGACAAAGATGAGAAACTAGCTACAGATAATAAATGCTGGAATGTACAACCCCAATTCCAAATTAAGACGGCTCCTCCCGATCACATAGGGCAACACTTGGTGAAAACGCTTGAATACCTGGGCTTGAGAGTAATAAATGTCAGAACACCTGGAAGACACCCCGCCAAACCACACTTTTTCTTGGAGGGGAGTCGCAATCCAGGCTTGTCTACACGGCAATTTCATTACCACTAATGCCTTTTCTCACTCGATTTGCAATTGAATTCACCACCAGGAGCGACCACTCCTATCAACATATTTACTTTAACCTAAATTTACCAAAACATCAGACTAATCAGGCAACTGAGGAACCACTCAACTGACCTGAAACGACTGAAATGGAAAAAAGAGATTATTGAGAAGCTCCAAATCAACCTACAAAGGCTCAAAACAGAAAGTGAAAATGTCGGTCTAACTAGGATACAAGACTGGGTAAAATTCACAGAGAAACTAACAATACTAATGACTGGCAAACTAAAACAGGCGCCCAGATACAAAAACAACACGGCACCAGCAAGCGAGGTCCTCACACTGAAACGAGAACTGAAAAAAGCTGTCAGGAGACTTAAAAGAACAGAGCAGGACCACACAGGCTGGGAGTTGCATGCTACCTAAGGAAACTATACAAAAAGAAGTTATGGGAAGTCAAAAGAAGAAGTGAGGACAACTTTTGGGCAAAACTACTATACAACGCAAAAAAAACCTAACTCAAGTACATTCTGGGAAACAATAAACAATCTGAGCCGGCCCGTTAACTCTCTAACCTCAAATGTACAAGAATACGACTGGGCAATGTTTCTTAGAAAAAGATTCACAGAAACCGCAACCCTGGAACCCCCAGCTGGCAAGGAAGAAGAGCGCGTAAATCATCAGGACCAAGTGGAATTAAAGGAAAATGGCATTGCCTCCAAACAGAAAAAAGACAGCACTAAGCATCAACACTTAATTTCTGCGCTGCCAGCGGATGAAACGCAAAGGAATGGCGCTGAGACCAGTGCTCGCTTCTCAAAGGCAAGATCAGACAGGCCCGCCTATGTAGCGGATGACGTAAACAGAATAATACTGAAAGGACGAGGAAACGGGGCACCAGGACCAAACGGCATCCCTCAAGCAATCTTCAAACACGCCCCATCCTTCTGGAGTAGGAGACTAATGAATCTGTTTAAAGAAGCCGAGAATTTAAATCAAATTCCTTCGAGCTGGTCTACAAAGGTGGGGATAGAACATGTCCGGCAAATTACAGGTTAATCGCATTACTGGACGTAGAAGCAAAGTACTATGCCTCCCTGACCCTGAAAGACCTGACTATCTGGTCAAACAAGCTCAATTTGATTCCTGTCAACCAGACAGGTTTCAGAAAAGTAATTGGGACAATCACAAACATTCTAACACTTTCCTTAATTGCAGACAAGTATAAACGGAGAACAACAGCTGCACCTTTGCTTCATAGACCTTAAGACTGCATCTGATAGTGTGGATCGTCACCTCCTATGGGAAAAGCTGAAAGTTTGGAAAATTCCAGAGAGAATATTCAGAGAAATACTGCTTCTTTATTCCAACACATGGATGAGAGCAAAGCTGGGAGATGGCTCAAGACTAACAAGAAAGGTGTTCACCACTAAAGGACTAAAACAAGGATGCGTGCTGGCTCCGCACCTTTTTAATCTGTTCATGGCTGACCTGGCACACCAGCTCAACAAGATCAACTCCCATCCACCTCAACTGGGAACGTTATCTCTACCGCACCTCTCATACTCAGATGATGTAGTCCTAATGAGCCTAACCAAGATCGGCCTCCGCAGGTCACTCACAGGCATGTTGGAATATATAACAACTAATAGACTAGAAATTAACACATCAAAAAGCAAGACAATGCTAATCAGTAACTACCCAACGGCCAAGCAGAACATACAACTTGAGGGTAACCTGCTAGAGGAAGTATCTAACTACAAATACCTGGGTTTTTATATGGACAATAGGCAGAACCATCGAGAGCAGAAAGCTTATATGCTACAGAGAACAAATGCACTAACGTTTGCCTTCAGGACCCTAGCAAAAAAACTGAAGGGGCCATCGTACAAACCTTTGCTCGCAGTGATAACGGCAAAAATGCTTCCAACACTACCATACGCCAGTATTGCTCTACACGATAAAGATTCTGAACTTTTGAACAAATTACTAGTCTCAACATACAAAAAGGTTTTCTAGACACATCAGTCCGCATCCCCAGCATAGGTTAGACTCGAATTTGGCTTAATAAACGAAACACTAGGGAGGATGTATGCAACTATTAAGCTATGGTACCGACTGAAACAAAACAAAGCAGACTCCGTGTTGAACAAAGCTCTGTGGGTGGAACTAGAAAATGAAAAAAAATCTCCATACAATCAATATCTCCAAAAAGCACTAATAACAACTTGCACAGGCAAGCTTTGGAACACTAACTTGACTTATCCATCCTTCAAACAAGCTATAAACAAATCTGCAAAATTTAATTCCTTGTTAATTGACAGAAACACCTTCAGCAAGAGAACGCACGCTTGGATGGTGATCAATAACTACAAGATCCTCGCGCCGGCTCCATACCTAAACATCACATTCTCGATCTATCGAAAGCAACAACTGATGGCCCTTCGCTTCAGCAAACTACCTTTCATCGCAGATCAGCCAACCTGGGGCCATAAAGGGCCGACAGAATGCCGACTCTGCGGCAGCAACAAAGAGGACTTCATCCACTTAATCTGCATATGTCCCAAACTTCGCACAGCACGAGTCACTTTATTAAGGAATGCACTGAACACCAGAAGAATAAGGACCTGCAGATCGGCTATAATAGCAGGTCTGGACCCGACTGACACTCTAATGAACTGTCAATTGATAAAGTTTCTTAACTCTCATGAGCGGGCATTAAAAACAGAACAGCTAGCTATCACCCTACACTTTACCTTACACGAAATTCAAGTGAGATTGTCTGTGATTTTAGAATCAAGCCTGGAATGTAACCCTTTGCTTGTACAGTGGAACATTAATCAACTAACACTCAGAACTTGTTAACTGTATGCTACATACTCTTGTATACTCTTGTATATATTAATAACTGAGAATGTAAAGCATTTTAAGGTTTTAAGGAAAATGACAAAATGTTACTGTTGAATTTTATATAAGTGACAAATTGTTATGGTTTTAATTAACTAAAACAATAAACATTTATTTACCATTTACCAGTCTTTATTCAAGTGAAATTTCAGTGATACAAACAAAATGGAATCCTAACTTCAGTGACACAAACAAAATGGAATCCTAAACTCAACACTGGCACTACCACCTGACCCTTCAAAAAGATGGTGGGACTTCTATGTTTAGACAATGAAACTCTGAAACACAGTGCTAGCAAGGATAATGAACATTCAGGATTACCTGGAAGTCCTTTACCTTGAGCTACAAAGAACCAGTGCTTGGCTGGCTATACCCCAGAAGGAAAAATGAATTGGTTACACAAAAGTGGCATACATTAACAAATACATGTCTGTATCTTTTACTCGTTTTGCTTCTCACCATGTGTATGCACAGCTACAAGTTTGTCATGTGATGGTAGGAACACCATACCAATCTACATGTGTGACACCATATCTCTTCTGCCATACAGCACATTATTAATCATGCCTGCTACTCATCCCCTTGGAAGCATATCAGAGGGCTGTCTCTGTTACCAGGTTATATACAAATGCTACTATAGCAAAATACTACAAAAGAACACCCAGACCAATTTCAGCCTTCTTAAACCTCCTCTGTGAGGGAAAACTTAAGTACTAAGTCACAGAATGTTGGAGACTCACATCTGTGCAAAGCCCTCCTACTCTGGAGTTTTGGGCAAAAAGAGAAACATTTTAAAATACTATGCTACAAACTCTTTGCTCATTAGTGAAAAACACTGATTTGAAATATTTGTGGCAATGATAAATTGTCAACAGAAATATTTAGTGAAAGTTGTGAAATAGTTGTTAAAACTAATACAGTTGAACCAGGAGACTGTTTATCCATACTGTCTCTTGCTATGCCGGAATGAACAACAATTAAATGGTATATGTGACACATCAGGGTGCAGGTTGGTTCATAGGGGCATAGAGAAGGCAGGATTCAGTAATAGTGACAACCACTGCCAGTAGTGAATATACTGAACATGAAGGGAGCACTGTTTAATCATAGATAACTGGGGCAGCAGCTGGGATAATAAAGTGATGTAATTAAAGAACTTTAAAAGCTATTCTAATTTATTTTGACATAAGTGTGACATTTATTAAAAAAAGTGTTTTGTATCTTTTAGGGGTTAACAAGACAACATTCTTCAAGGGCTATAAACTACATTTGTGTATCTTCTGAAGAAGTGCTCTAATGAGCCCGAAAAACATTGAGAGTAACTTCAAAAAATTTAAAGAGCATGTTTATTACACAACTCTATTGATAACTTTAAAAACCAAGATACACGTGAAAGAAAGCAATTTCATCATCAGAGTCAGGGTATAAGCTTCTCCAACTTTTAAGTTTGAAGGGTCAAAGTTCTCATTCCAACAGGCATAATTTAGTTAGCTTATCTTGAGGGGTATTACCAGGGGCACAGAGAAAAGACAATATCATTTATCACTGACATATATATCCTTTGTTCAACCAATCAAGTGTATCCTCCACCAAACAGTTTACAGTGACGGCCCCCTTCCGGCACTAAGAATCAGCTATGGTGGGGGGGGGGGGGGGGTGACACTGCATGACTGAGAACCCTCTCTTAACATAAGTGTGAAAAGGGCTCAAAACTTTTTCGTACTTGACTAGTTGGTCTCAAATAGTTGCTGTTAATTTCTCCATGTGTTTTAAGTAACAAGAGACCCATAGTGTCGCCTGGGACCTTGTGTAAACCTATGCAGGAAAAAATACAATGGTCCCTCGACCAAAAATATTCATACCAAATGGTCACATTAATCAATTTCATATAGATAGATATTTTAAAAACATTTGTGATGGCGCAGTGGGTGTGTGGTGAGAAGTGTGAAGATGATACACATGTGACAATAGGTGATCAAAGAGTGTGTATCCAGAATCAAGAACAACATAGCCCATTTCTTTTTGATATACAATCCCACTTGGGTCCATAGATCTGGCTGACATTTCGATCCTCTAAAAGGATGTGAGAATCATCGTCAGGGCTATCAAAGTGAAAGAGCCCGAGACAAGAAGTACACGACTAGAAGAAAAATATATATAGCTCAGTATTAGAGAAAGATTCCATGGAAATATGAGGTTCAAACACACAGACTTAAAGAATACTCACAAGGTCACAGTAAAAATCAGTGAAAGAATCAGTGGGCCATACCTACAAATGAGCATGTATATGACAGCAGGCACTTTGAGAGGGAATATCGCAAGTCAATAGTCAAAAAAGGAAGTTCTCAATATTACCTGGGTATGATAAACCCAAATTAGGAGGGAATCAGGATGGAAGCATGACACAATGGGCCTAGGGCTGTCAGGGCTATTGTTGTATTATCCTTCAGGAATCTGTGAAAATGTAAAAGCCAATTACCCCTAAACATGGCCATAGGGAGCAAAGAGTTACCAAATATGGAAGCACATACCTGACTATCAAAGAAGCACGCAGCGCACAGCAGGCCACATTGGTCGGGTTTAGCGTCTCCCGAGGAGTACCGCCGTTATTATAGCCGGGATCGCGAAGCACTGCAGCTTTCATCCACAGAGGCGAGCGGTATGTATGAGAACTCTTGGTTTGAGAAAAAGGAAACCGAAAAAGGACACGTAGGGAGTGCGTGTGTTAAGGTACGCATTTGCATCCAGGGAGTAGTTGAAATGGAAAAAGGCTTGCCTAAATGCATTGGAGACAGCGGCTGCCAACTTGAGCAGGTGCCCAGAAGGAAAAAATAATAGTAAGGGGCTAAAAAATTATCATTAAGGATAACACCGTATAGAGACACACAAAATAATAGAAAGGAGAAATATAAAAGATATAAGAGCATACCAGACTATGTTTGGTCGTTTCTTAGAAATCTGAATCGTAGTGGGTCATTGTGAGTATCTGGGTATATGATATGACTCTGGGGCCTTATCGTGGAATACACTCGCAAATATCCTCTTCAATCCAGTCAATCTCTTTTACTAAACTTCAGCTCAACCCTGGGTATCTGTGGCTGCGAGCAGTAAGGCTTCTCAAAGAAACTTAGTGTAAAGCATTTAACAGCACCAAACAACAAAATAAGAAAGTCTCACAACACAAAAGAAATCAGACACCAATATATAAATATAGAATGTATTTTTATGAATTTTCAGAGAGCTTGATCATCGAAATAGACCGAAGGGTTCCGAAGTTACAGATTTTAGATGTTTTTAACACTATTAAAAATGCAACCGCAAACAAGCGTTGGTCACTACAAAGTTTGTAAACTTTGGAAAACTTTGAAAGAGTGAGTGAGAGTACTTTAGTCCAGATTGGGTGACCAAATTTGGCTGGGAAAATTGGGGACTAGAGAGGAACTAGAGAGGAAACTTTGGACAATTACGTGGCCATCAGAGCGTTTTTAAAAGCAAGTTCCAAACTTTACACGATGACCACCATTGACTTAAATGGAGTGGTCCTGATGCGGAGGATACAGGCAACGGATTCTCAAAGGATGCTCCTGCTGCTGTGTGGTCGAAGGAGGGAGTTGCAGTTGAGTCCTCAGGCCACGTGTGAGGTGGGGCGACATTGTCCACAGAACTTGGGGTCCCACGACGCCCTCTTTTCAATGGCAAAAGGCGAGATGCGGCTGGGCTACTGATCTTGCGACACAGCGAATATCCTTGGTGGGGGCTAGTGTCCCTTGGGTGCAACAAATCTGGACTCTGATACCACTCTCGGGTCCGACAGACATAGGTGCAATGTTTGGCTATCTTGGATTTGTCGTCTTGGGTACCCAGCAACTGGTAGCGTCAAAACGTCTGCGGTGGCTATCAACTTGTCGGTTTGGGTTTCTCCGTCTGTTGCGTCCCTGGAGCTGGTTCCAGAGGATCTGCCGACTGATCCTTGGAGTCACTGCTTTGTTCTGGTGTCGTGAATCAACTTTTCCCCGAGCCAGGAGCCAGAGGCACAGTCCAATCTGCACTAGCCCAAAGTGCAGCAGATGCAGGCCTTCCGACGGTGCAGTCTCTCTTTGTGCAGGTTCAAAGGCAGAAGGGCCGTCCTTCTTCGGTCCTTTCTCCAAATCCAATGTGCACGAGGTTCAGGGTGCCAGGAGTGCCTATTTTATCCCAGAAAATTGCCCCGACGGGGACCATGCGATCACTAGCCAGTAGGCTAGTAGGCCCCCTCCTCTTTGGTGACAAAGTCCCAGTGATGTGTGGCATCTGGCAATCCCAAAGTGCAATATTCTTGCCACTCTCAACATTTTGGGACCCTTCCTCAGCTGTAAGAAGCTTGGTAGTCGTTCCGGAGGTATGGCTACCTAAGGGCTACATGCCCACTGCTAAACCGGTTTGGAGACAGCTTTTCCTTCTCTGTTCCTGTCTCAAACTTGTCTATGTGAACAAAAGGCAGCCTGCTCAGGAGTGTTATTTTCAGTGGCCCTTCAAAGGTGGCTTCCCCTTTGAAGTTTGCCTTGTGGGCTAACACCCTAAGTGGCCTTCGTGGGAGAGGAGGTCACACCTCACTTTGAGGAAATTACCTTTGTTCTGAAGCTTGGGAGTCATTCACGCGTCTCCCCAGGCGGCCAGAAAACTGTCTGAGTGCCAGGGCCTATGTGAGGCTACTGGACAAGGTGGGGCACAGAGTGGCAGCTTTCTAAACGTTTCTAAACTTTAATAGTGGCATTAATTTTGACTTGGGCATTAAGTCGGATTTAATGTCACTATTGATTTGATACCTTACAATACCCAGTTAGGTAGTCCCATCCATAAGTTAGTCAAGCTGGGATGCCAGCCGGTAACCCTGTGTTAGCCAATGGAGCTACTAACTTTCTTTAGCAAAACAACCACTTTAAGGGTTTTGCTGCCAAGACATATGTAAATGTATATGTCTTGTTTAACAATATACAGCTCCCTACATAGGGCTCTGTAGGCCTTCCTTAGGGGAGACTTACATATATTGTTATGGGAGTGGTGGCTTTGCCATTAGTTTAAATGGCAAAGTCGAACTAGCAGTGGAAACACTGCCCTTCCAGTCTGCAGTAGCTGGCTGGAAGCCATTTTGTCCTTTGTCACACTCAGGGTGGCACAAACAGTGCTGCAGTCCTGGGTGGATACTCTGCCTTACATGCCCTTGGTACCCTGGGTACCATATACAAGGGACTTATAAGTAAGTCAGTACTTGCCAACAGGGTACATCCAATTCATTCATACTCTTGCAATGGGTCAGAACACTGGCACTGAGATTTGGTTTACTGGCCTTAGTGCACTCTCAAGAGTCGAAAAACCAGTTGCTAGTGGTCTGCATGGTGGCAAAAAGTGGGGGGAACACTGCAAAAAGCCTGTTTCCTTACACTCAGAGCCCAACCTTCCTCAGAAATATTAATGAGGCAGGTCGCAAATTGTAACTCACTACGTTTGGATGTCATCACAGGGATGGTGGCCTGTGAGTGTCACTAGACCACCATGTCTGTGATTGCATTTCAATAAAGAAATTTCTTTCTTCAAAATGTTTTAAAAAAAATAAAAGTTTACTTTTTTTTGGTTTGTTTGAATTTTCAGTCGGGCCGTGGACCACTGCCTACTCCCAACCAAACTTTTGTTTAACAATCAAACTGTTGCATATGGATTACCACTCCAACTTGGAGATAGGTAACTTTTCAGTTGTTTATGACAACTATTTTGGTCCTAAATAATTGATACATATGGAGAGGAAGCGCTATTGGACGGGACGCCTACAATATGTCCTTCCATACAGCAGTTCCTTAACCATTTCTAAGCCCTAGTTAGGAGTTAGTAAAAAGTTACCAACTCCTAAAATGGGTTTAGTATATTGCTAAAAGTACCTATTTTGGTCGCAAACACCGAATTGAAGCATTTGTGACCGAAAAACTACTTTGTACATCTGGCCTAAAGTCACAATCCACTGTACCAAATGCCTTCTCTGCATCAAGAGTGAGAAGTTTCATTTGAATATCATCATGCGTAGCCTAGTCTATAACACTATACGCTATTCTGGGGTTATCTCCTAAGTGTCTATTTTTAATGAAACCCGCTTCAAAGGGTGACATCAACCATGGCATATATCTTTAAGTCTATTTTTAAGATCTTTTTTTTTGATAATCAAGTTTATTGGCTATTTTTAAGATCTTAGTGAAGATTTGACATCACAGTGATAGGTCGGTAAGCTCCACACAGTTGAGGCTATTTTTTTGGCGTCAGAATACAGGTTAGCATGGATTGTATCATACTGAAAGTCACTGATCCCATGTCAGAAAAAGAGTCAAGTTTATCTTTAAATGGGGCCAAAAAATTGCAAAATGTCTTCTAAAAGGTAAGCTGTTTCCGTCTGGTTCTGGGGCTTCATTATTCGAAACACGTTTAATATCATTGTAGACTTCCTCATCTGATATAGGGTCTTCTAGCCCCACATCAGAAAATCTGGTGGGATCTCGGGGAAGTTAAAGTCCTCTAGGTAGGCCTCCTGAAGTCCAGCCTCCATCATGACCGGAACAGCAGATGGTAGCAGTGTTATTTTGAAAGTAGGTTACCATCAGTTTTCTTGCCCTCGTTTCTCTTACAGCTACTCACCTTCAGCAGCCAGCTAGCTCAAACAAGCATTTGCAATGCAATAGGTCTCGCATTTGGGAGAGTTAAAGCTATTGGCATTGTAAATGACAATGTCTTTCACCCATGTGTTTTGGTTTCGACTGAAGTGGATGTATGTAGTTTGGAGTGGAATTATGTGGGTTGTATTGGGATTATTAGTTGTGGAATTGTGTGGGGTGGAATTGTGTGGTGCGTAGTGTATTTGAGTAATGCAATTATGTGGCATGGTGCATAGATAGCGGTCAGATCTGCTGAGAATAGATGGAAAGGAAGAATGACAGGGATAGGTAGTTTGTGCACGAAGTGGTGAATGAACTCCAGACAGAAGGGGAGCAGGAGTGTGCGAGAAAGAGAGAAAGAAGGGGAGAGCAGGCCACAGACGCATAAAGAGGGAGCACCTGTGTACTCAGAAGTCACCCAAAGAAGAGGAGGAGAGCGTGAGTTTGAGGGACGCAAATGTTGGAAAGGCACAGTAAAGAAACTGTGCTCGAAGACCTGAAGTTAACCAATATGAGAGAGGTAGGAGGAGTGTGTGAGAGAACGAGAAAGAGGGATTAGAGAGAGTACGAGAGAGAGAGAGCGCGAGAGAGAGGGATGAGTCGGAGGGCAACCAGGGGGGTGAGAGGTGAACTAGAGCACAGCGCAAGGTGGTACAGGAAGGTAGCATGTGTGAGCAGGCAGTATAAAGAGGATACAGGGAGTGTGAGGGAGAGATGAGAGGGGGCAGTGGAATTGCGAGATGAGAGGGGGTACTGGGAGTGTGAGGAAGAGATGACAGGGGCAATGGGTGTGTGGGGGAGTGATGTTAGGGTTGGTGGAAGTGTAAGTTAGAGATGGGTTGTATTGCTATTGTTTGTTGTGGAATTGTATGTTGTGGAATTGAGTGGTGTGGTGTGGAGTTGTGTAGTGGAAATACGTGGCATGGTGTGTTTTTGAATTATGTGGATAGTAATTAAATGGTATTAACTGTAGTGGAATTAATTAGAGTGAGATTGTGTGTTATGGAGTTATGTGGAATGGTATTGTGGAGTAGCATGTTGTGGATTTGAATTGTGTGGTGTGCTGTTACATTTTGTGGCATGATGTGGAAATGTGTGGTGTGTATTGGAGGTATGTGGTGTTTTGTGGAATTGTGTTGTGTAATTGAAATATGTAGTCTGGTGTTGAATTATGTGGTGTGCATTGGAAATGTGTGGAGTTGAATTATCTGGCGTGGAACGGTGTGGCGTTCAGTGAAACGATGCTTGTTGGAATTATGCGTTATGGTGTGCAGTGCATTTATGTGGATTGCTGGTATGTGGTATCGTGTGCATTTCCGTGGAGTATTTTTATGTTGTGTTGTATTGAGTAGAGTGTAATTATGTGGAGTTTAATTATGTGTGCTGAGTGGTATTATGTGGAGTGGATCAGAGTTGACTTATGGGGAGCTTATTTTATTGGTTTGTAATTATGTGGCATGGAGTGGAATGATGTGGAGTGGAATGATGTGGAGAGGAATGATGTGGAGCGGAAGTGTGTGCAGTTGAATTGTGTAGCCAATAGGTCTCACCTTTTGGATCCTTTAAGTGTTCGGCCATGCAGCCCATTATCTTGGGTGCTATGCCTCCAGGGATTGAAGAGCTATACTATCACTACGTACTGGGTCATGCAGTCTGATTCCGGAATACATGCTTGACTCAGGAAATATTTATGGGCACATACCAAGGCTTTTTAATGCACAGACAGAAAAACAAATGCATCGATGCAAGTCAACAGCACTATACCATTTTGTGTGACACTGCAAGTATTTAACAGCCAGAAGAATCAGCGTCAGGGGCAAGTTATACCTGAAATAATAAGATGACAGATTTAGCACACGTCCTGCTGTCAACTATGCACTGAATTTACAAAAGCCCAATTGTTCGAGTAGTGCATGAACCTTGACATATGTGAGTTCAAGCTGAAATAAATCAACCCTTTAACTGAGACCTCAGCCAGTTACAGTAAAAACTCCCTTGATTACACACGAGAGGACCTGGGGCTTTAATTGAACTCACTAAAATGACAATCAATATAGCCTTATGTGTTTAATTTAGGAGAAATTCGGCATTTGCTGCAAAAGTATTGTATGACTAGTAATTTAACCTTTCATTTTAAAATAATGTACATCAAATAGCGTAAATGCTTGCTAAAGTGAAAGAAATGTTTTTTTACTAGTGACGACTTTCTTTTTTGCTTACATCCCTTTCTACGTTTTACTTGCAAAAATCTTTATTATTGGCCCATATAGAAACTCAGACTACTAACTAGACAAAGCCTTTGATTGCCAGCCTTGTCACTTCAGGGCTGTCTCCAAACTGTAGCACCCACACAACAAGTAAAAAGAGGTGTGAATGCTTCACAAAAAAGTATGCTTGAAATAGACGAAAGGCTTGCTGCCACAGAAAGGTGGCCTGCAAATTCCTGCTCCACCTCTTTACTTCAAATGTAACTACTAAAACCTGGTGTTTGCAGAAACCTATTTGCTCATAGTAGACACAGTCCTGCATTTAGAAGCATAATTTGTGTAAAAATACAGTGTGAAAAACCATGACTGAAACTACCAAAGATCACATGAAAACACCAACACGTGAAGTTCCAAAAGTAAAGATAAACACGGAACTGATTTTAAAATAAAAATCTTAGCAGATAAGTGTGTTAATTTGAAAGCTAAAAAAAGTTTATAAAAGGCTGGCAAAATTAAGAAAAAGCCCACGAGTGTTTATTTGATGGACTGGTAGGTTTGTAATACATAGAGTTAGTTTTATAAGTCGTAGATTACTGGTGTAAAACAAATAGTTAAATATGTGTAAAATAATAATAGCACTACCACTGCAACTATAAACACACCACCGACATTTATAGTATTATAATCTTTTTGGTTTGCAGACGACTAAAAGGGCAATTTGATCAACTGTAACGAACATCTCCCCATGGAGCAATATAACAGCTTTACATACAGACCCTCTGCTGCCGTAATGTAAAGCTTCCCATAAACCTACTTTTGAACAATTTAAAAATAGAAAGGGTTGAAACGGTTGGGACTAAGTCAGCTACTTTTTAAATAGGGAAGCGTGTTTTAATGAAAAAACGAATATATAATGATTAAAATCCAAAGAAAATTGGGATAGTGTGTATAATATGGGCAACAATGTTGCTTAGAAGGGCTGGTGGGGTTGACACGTAGTAAGTTCCTTTTTACAACTGTTTAGTAACTCTAAAACAATCCCTTAGGGAAAACAGAGAAGCTTTGCACAAAATCCGTCAGTACTTCAACCCCTTTTTTAAACAGACAACTAGGAGTGGTAATTTTAAGAAAACAATTTGTGTGCTGATGGCTAAAAGGTCAATAAAGTCATCTATAATGTAGGGCCTTTTTAGGGGCCTCAAAAGTTTTATATTTTTGAGCCAGTGAAGTAAAAGCTCCTCCTACTGTGAATAATCCTAAACCCCCTTTTATGTTGAGGATTCTCGGAATCCCTAGCAATACTTCAGTGAAAAGAAACATGTGAGCAAAGAAACCCAGAGTGCGGGTACGTTTCCAGGTAAACTTTATTATTTATTTATTTTAACGAAGTTTCAACTGTAAAACGGGCGGGTCAGGGAAGGGATTAAAGCAATGTGGCCAGCAAGGAAAAGCACACATACGAATCAGGAATACTAGGGGCACACTGGGCAGTGGGCTGTACGAGCGTGGGAGAGTTATGGGGGAGCAAAAACAGATGGCGAACAGTAAAGTGGAGCGCTGGGGTGCAGAGAAGATGAAGGGAAGCATACAAGGGAGGCCACTGCAAAACACGCAATATCCTTTTGGCAAATCACATAATCTCCCCCACAAAAAATGAATGCAAACTTAGGTAATGTAATTGGCGCACACTTAAAGCACTCAGATACCTTCGGGTCTGGTTGAGTTTGTGCTCAACCGGATAGATCAGGGCAAAAATAAATGTTGGCATAAACATGTTTATTTGCAAGCAAGGGTGGGGTGGGCGGCAAACTGGGGCTGCCGACGTCCCGTGGAAGTCAGGATGTCACGCACTTACCGGTAGCTGTGGAAGGAAGCAGCCAGCTCCAATCCCTATGTGCCAGGCACAGAGCAGTAGCAGCAACAGGTAGGACCCTGCATTGCGGCTCGTTGTACCGGTCACAGCCATGCGCACAGCCCCCATGCCCCGGCTCCAGCAGCAGAAATTCCCTGGCACGCTTGCACTCAAAAACAGATGGTGAACAGTAAAGTGGAGCGCTCGGGTGCAGAGAAGCACACGGTGCTTCAAAGTGACACAGAGAATGTGATGAAAGGAACACGTAATCTCCCCCCCCAAAAAAATGAATGTGAATTTAAGTAATGAAATTGGCGCGCATGTAAAGTGCTCCGATACCTACAACAATCAACACGCAACACAAATTCCATCCAATTTTTGAGTCTTTTGTTAAAGAAGACT
Source organism: Calotriton arnoldi (assembly GCA_963921515.1). Taxonomy (NCBI): domain Eukaryota; kingdom Metazoa; phylum Chordata; class Amphibia; order Caudata; family Salamandridae; genus Calotriton; species Calotriton arnoldi. The sequence continues at coordinate 453,591 of CAWUFW010008714.1, read as the reverse complement.
GAAACACAGCAAGCAGAAAACACGACCCAAAGCAGACCCAAAACAAACAAGCATTTGCAATGCAATAGGACACGCATTTACGCGAGACCTATTGTATTGCAAACGTAGGCATCGCGGACAACGGGAGGGAGGGCGGGGAGGGGGAAAGGAAACGAACAACGGGAGTGCGGGCTGGGGTAGAAGGCACGGACAACTGGAGTGGGGGCGGGGGGAGGTGGGAGAAGGCACGGACAACGGGAATGCGGGCGGGGGACGGGGGAGAAGGCACAGACAACGGGAATGCGGGCGGGGGGAGGGGGTGAGAAGGCACGGACAACGGGAGTGCAGGCGGGGCAGTAGAGAAGGCAGTAGGAGAACCTCATGAAAGAAAATAGTGCTCACAGTCTAAATAAGACGTACCGTGTAACACTCGAAGTAAAGGGGCCAGTAGCCATGGGAGGATACAAATGACGACATGGCCGTACTAAGGAGGGACTAACAAGCCTATAAACGAATCCGAAGGCAGCATTTACAAAGGACAAAGACACAAGCCAATGAAAAATATGGGCGGGGGAGTGGGCAGGGCTTCCCTCATGCACTGAACTACAGCAGATCTTCACCAGAGCAACGCTTGCGCGCTGCCTCTAGGCTCGACCTAAAAAGGAGAAATTCTCCGCCACTTCAGCTTGGGAGTGCATTAGCCTTCACTGGGACTCACAGTCCCTGTTGTACCTCTGAGTCTCGACCTTTCATACTGGGACGTTCTCTTGGTTTGAGGGCCGGCGTACCCTAGGTGTCATTCAATATCTGATCCATCAGGATGGTCGCCTCTCAGTGGTGTTAGGAGTCTCCCATTCACCCCAGGGCTGTTCACGCCACTCAATTGGATCTGTAACCTGATGACCACTGGTGCCACCCTCAACTCATTCATCCGCTGTTGCAGGGCTTTGAGTGTCCAGCACAGAGACTGAGGCAGGCTGGACAGTGTTTATTTCCTCCTGTTTTCTTCATTCTGACATTGGTTCCCCCATCGTAGTCCACGAAGTTTCTCTGCGCAACGCTCACCAGCCTCAGATGCAGAGGACCTGCTTCTGCATCCTCCCAGTCTACCCTCTCGCTGCGTGGACTGCTGCATATGCCTCAAGCCTTGAGTGAGGGGGGCTATGAGCTCAATGAGAATCACCACTATTCCTTAATGGGAACATCAATTATATATATATATCAATAGCAAGGTATCTGTTCGATGATGGGCTGCCTCTTCTATGTGAAAGTGTTTGGAGATGCCATAGATCTGCCTGTGGAGAGCTGACTGGAGCACAGAGCTCAATAAGGACACTTTTACATCGGTCCTCGTTGCAGCTACACCCCTAATAAATCCTTTAAACAAATGGATAATTGATAAAGCATATTTAAAACTTGGACTCCAAAAGAGCAATTTTTAACTTGAAATTATTTAACTTATAATGAATAAAGAAAAGTGAAGGAGTTTCCGTTATCAGAATTGATATGCTACCAGAATTGATACTGCTCTCACAACAACCATGGTCGGCCCGCCCCACCCTCATTGAATACCTAATGAGATCAGAATCCAAGGATACACACTATGGTGGATCTGCTCCTTCCTGACGGAAAGATCCAGTCAGTCAACCTGGCACCGTACAGCTAGGACACCCGTGGCCTCAACTGCAGCGTTCCACAAGGATCCTTCATGAGCCCGACCCTCTTCAAAGCATACATGATCCGCGTAGCCAGTATCATCCACTCTCACATCAACGTCCTCTCCTACGCTGACCAGGCCCTAATGTGATTGATGCCTCTGCTATGGTTTCTACCGTGAGGTTATGTGCTAATGTGGTTTCTGTCCTAAAATATGGTGCTAGGAAATGTGATGCATTTACTATGGTTTACGCACCCTGTTTCTTACCTCTAAATGTACTTTTATGGTTGTGAGGTTTTGCATAATGTGGTTATGCTAGCGAGGTTATTATTCCCTAATGCGTTTAGGTTGTGAGATATTTCCTAATGTGATTTATGATTAGCATGTTAGTGTCTAATGCGTTTAGACCGATGAGAGAATTGCATAATGTTTATGATGGTGAGGTTGGCGTCTAAGGTTTTGCGCCTAATGTGATACTGTGCATAATGTGGTTTATGTTACAGGCTGATGTGCTTATGGGATTGTTACTGGAATTGGCTTGTGGATATTGTCTCCTCCCAATATGGCAGGCATTGAAAAATGCTGATACTCCCCCTGCGTTTGGAGTGTCCCCCTGGTTTGGGCCAAATGATGCTTACTGTAAAAGCATGGTTACTGCTTGATTCCTGATTGCGCCCCGGCATTTTCTACCATTCAACCATGCGCCCGCCTAACCCCTCCCGTAACTCGAATCACGTGCGTTACGGACCCAACTCCTGGTCCATTAACTACCCAGACAAATTGACCAGTAATGCAAAAAGAACTTCAAGCACAGTACTCTAAAACAACACCCGGAAACACTCATTGTAGATAACTACCACACAGCGACCAACGGCAACACGAAAACTAACTTCATTTTTTACACTAATCGCCCGACTAAATGGAAAAACACCTTCTCTCTTCACCTTAAAGTCGCCAAGTCAGTAATCATTCCCTATGGTGAAAAAATCTCTACGACTATCTCTCCGACCTTCAAAGGGGAACTCACCATTTCCATCTACAGAACTGGAACCATTCTCATACAGGCCACCGACCCGCACCTCACTACTTTTGACCGCCACTTCCCCACACTTCTTTCCTCGTTAACTCAACTGAGCCACCAAACCCTAACTCCCCTATCCCCCACCACCCTCACTAATAACGTGGAACTGATCCAATCTCCCTGCCCTGAAGAACCTCTCTTCAACTCATGGACATCCACCATCACTCACTACAATCACACTACCCCCATCATTACTCTCCGCCGCCAAACGCCCACCATTATGACATCAACTGATCACACCAGGAACAACAAAATCACAATTAACAAACACCACAAGGCCGATCTCGATCTCGTCAGCTCGGACTTCACCCTCAGCCCTCCCACGACTGAAATCCCCACAGGCACTCCCCCTCGACCTCTGATAATCTGAACCCTCCCTCTCAAACTACCCCTTCCTCCAACACAGACCCTCTTCCCCCGACCCTTACTTCCCCCTTGTCCAACGTCATCTCCAATCCAGCGGTCACTCTCCCCCTACCACCACTGCACACTCCCCTTCCGATGTCCCACATCCACAGGCACAACCCGTCTCCACCACTTACCTCACTGACAACCCCGTGACTTCCCCATGTCCAACGTCTTCACCAATACAGCAGACACTTTCCCCCTATTATCACCGCCCACTCCCCGTCCGCCGTCGCACACCCACATACACAACCTGCCTCCACCGCTAATCTCATTGACATTCCCCGGAACTCTGACTTCCTACCCAGAATTTCTCTCCCTCCTCACTTGGACAGTAGACCCTCTACTCCTCCTCTGAACTCCTTGAATGGGAGCATTACTAATCCGGCTCCCCGCGTCCAACCTCTCCCCTCTCCTAATCCCACTGATTCCGTCCAATCCCTGACCCCTGTTCACTCTCCCTCCATAGGCCCAAGTCATTCTCGACCCCTGCCAGAAACCTTAAACTTTTTCAGCTCAATAACACAGCAACTGAACAGAATGGAGCAGAAAATTGACTCCCTTGCTGCTGATCTCCTACACTTACAACAAGACCTTCTCAACAGGACCAAGCCACCGTACTCCCTCTCGTCGGGTAGATTTGCTCAAACCCCCTCAATACCTCTCCCATGGCCCCACAGAGCACCCCCGACCCTCCAGTCCGTCAACGAGTCAGGCACTTCGACCCAACCGGGATCGCCTCCCCCTTTCGGTATTGAAACCTGATGTGACCAACGACCCTTACCTCGCTCTGAGCCAGAAATCAGCCCCTTTCCCCATCCCTGTTATTGTTGGCACTAACAGACTCCCTAAAACTGTCCACTCGCCTAGACCTCCTGCGCAATACTCCTCTATCCACCTAGCTCCCCCCACCACCAAGGCTCCCCGCCTTCTCTCTTGCATGCTCCTAAACTGCAGATCAGCAGTACAACACGCCACAGACATTGTTGAAGCTCTACTCGCTGAAGAAATTGACATCGCTTTCCTCACAGAATCCTGGCTTAATGTCCACTCCACCCCCATTCTTGACATTCTCACCCCTCCAGGGTACAACATCATCAGACAAGACAGGCCAATCAAAACTGGGGGGGGACTAGCCATCATTCACAAAGCTGGAATACAGATCACCAAACTTTTTTATTTTTATTTATTTTTTGTATTTAACAATTTCCATCATATGTATCATACATTACATCTTCTGAGAATCATTGTACAGCTTTGCAGCCTTCCTGCACTGAGAGAACTGAAGGAGAAGAGCACAAATATCTAACTTTGAACTCAGCATTGAAAAGAGAGGAGCACGCATACCCAACTTTGAATGCAGCAAATGAAGAAATCCTTGACATAGCACCACATTAGCAAGATTAGATGTTGTGACTGTGGTATATTCTATTAGCAAACTATACGCCAGATAGCCAGCATCAACATTCAATCAATAGCATATTATACTTTTGTCTTTGGGTTCTCAGGTCTTAGGGGGTGGAACGTCAGTGGTAACAGGAGGGATCGTAGCCCACCACATGTGTGTATTGGGAAGCGGCACTCACGTCCTATGTGGTGGAGTAAAGATCTCAGATGACATGAGTAGGGAGTGATCATGTGTCTATCGAGTATCTTGCCCCAAAAGGGGGGCATCTGACCTATCTGCACCCTGCATTAAAAGATAACTTTGGAGAGGGCCCCATATGTCCTTAGGTCTAGAGGCATGTGGAAGTGTTTCTGCATAGATTGTTAATTGCCCCTGACAATAAAGTAAGTCATCTAGCCACTCCTTGAATTTCGGGGCTCTTCCCCTTCCCCATCTACATGCCACCCTACGCTTGGCCAGCAGGAACGATATGGCGATGAACTTACGATACGTCCTAGGTACCTGCTCGGTATAGCCCAACAGCGCCAGCACAGGGTCAACATCCAGCGTGATACTTGTCATCTGCCCAACAGCTTCAAATATCTGCACCCAGTACTCCTGTACCTGCGGGCATTCCCATGCCAGATGTGGGAACCCCGCTCCAGGTCTTTGACATCTTTCACATTTGTCATTATCGGTCAGCTTGAACCGAAGTTTTTTAGCAGGCATATAGTAGAGGCGGTGTAAGAATTTATAGTGAATCACACGTAATCTACAACTAGCAGAGATCTGTGAAGTTTGGAGGCAGCAGTATGTCCATTGTTCGTCGGTTACCTCTCTACTTAGTTCAGTATTCCACTGTATACGGGCTTTACTAGGGGCTTCCGTTTGTTGTGCGCGTATGGTATGATAGAGCCGGGACACTAGGTGTTTTCCATCTGTGGATCCCAGCATTTGATGGAGAGGAGCAAGATTTGCAGGTTCCTGTGGGAACTCTGGGATAATGGCCCGCATTCCCTGTCGGAGTCGGATATAAAGAAATGTATCGAGGGGTGTGGGTTGAGTCCCGCGAAAGAATTGTTCTGGAGAGCACAATACCCCATCTGAAAAGAGTTCTCCCCATTTAGTAACTTTGATGCGTGCACACAGTTGTTGAAAACCGCACTCCTGTAGGAGAGGCATTTTGGGATGATAGGTCAAAGGAAGCCTCGAGGAATACAACATGGGGGAGTCAAGAAGATCAGAAATCCGACGCCATGTGTCCACAGTGCCCGTAATAGTGGTAGGCGGCGTAGTACGAGTACGACTAGGCGCCTGTAGTAATCCATCCAGAGGGATGGGGTTAGCAAGCCAGTGTTCCGCAGCCACCTGTGGCATGTGTCTGGGTGGGTTGATCCAATAATAGGCGTAATGAGCCTGCGCACAAAAAAAAATAAACTTCAAAGTCTGGGATATCAAATCCACCCTGCACATAAGGCCTTGTGAGCATAGACCACTTTAACCTTGGTTGTTTACCTCCCCAGAGCAAACGGAGCAATTCCGAGCGAAGAGTTTAAAAAAAATTCTGACCAGGGTGATATGGCACGTTCATGAACAAATATAAAAACTGTGGGAGTACCACCATTTTTATCAGGGAGGCACGGCCGGCAAGCGAGAGAGGTAGAGAGATCCATCGCGTGACATTACTGGCAAGTCGGTTAATGGCTGTACCATAGTTGAGTCGCAACAGCTCCTCTCTGTCCCTAGTAATTTGTATCCCTAGGTAGCGGAGGTCTGTATCGCACCACTCCAGTGGATAGTCCAAAGCAAAGGCCGTAACTGCAGGTGTTAGGGGAAACACCTGCGACTTCCCCAGTTAATACTCACCCCGAGAGCTGTCCAAACACAATGAATTCCCGCAGCAAAGGATTAATGTTCTGTTGGGGGTCTCGTATGTACAGGGTGATATCATCTGCATAAAGAGATACCAGGATTTGACGTAAGTGACAACGGAATGCTTTGTCTTGATGGTGTTGACGCAGCTTGGATGCCAGTGGTTCAACCGCAATGGCAAATAAGAGAGGGGACAGTGGACATCCCTGTCGAGTACCTCTCGAGACAGAGAACGCGGAGGAGAGACGGCCATTGATCAGCACTTTAGCCATAGGCTGTTGATATAAAAGTTGTATCCAGGAAATGAACAGAGGGGGAAAGCCCATCCGTCGCATCACGCCAAAGAGATAGTCCCATTCCACAGAATCGAACGCTTTAGTAGAGTCGAGAAATACCGCAGCTAAAGGAAGTTCGGGGGCCACATTCTGAAGAAGAGTAAAGAGGGTGCGGAGGTTGTGGGTGGTAGCACGCCCGGGGACAAACCCCGATTGGTCCGGTAGGATAAGTTTGTCCATCAGCAGTGCTAATCGGTTAGCAATGATCTTGGCCAGAATTTTCGTGTCGCAATTTAGCAGCGACAGCGGTCTATATGAGTCACAGGAGTTCGGGGGCTTATCAGGCTTCAGAAGGGACGTGATAAGTGCTTCCCTCATCGAGGGGGGGAGTGTGCCAGCCTCAAAGGCTTCTTCATATATTTCTTTAAGCACAGGGGCCATAATGTCTATGTAATTTTTGTAAAATTCGGCAGGTATGCCGTCTAGGCCCGGAGTTTTGCCCGACTTCATCTGCATTATCGCCTCCCTAACTTCGTCAAGTTCGAAAGGAGCACATAAGAACTCCATTTGTGTGTCACCTAACCAACCGAGAGCAACATCGCCCAGGAAGCTATCTAGGTCGAGCACACCTCTGCGTTGTGTGGTATATAGTGTAGTATAGTGTGCAGTGAATGTGCCTAATATGTCCATGGTGTCCCGTTGCACTACCTCCCCAGGTCCCTTATTTTCCAGTATATAATTAGAAAAGCGCGATCGCCTGGTCACTTCAGCTAATGCCTTTCCGGGCCGTTCACCCTCACCGTACCTACGAGCCTCCCAGTATCTCCCTCTAAATTTCGTCTCTCGCGCTGCCGTTTCCGTATACTCCGACACTTTCACTCGGAAGTCTGTCTGCACTTGTCCCGTTTCCCCCGCTGCCATTCGAGATTCTAGCGCCTGCAGGCCTTTTTCCAGGGTCCTTAACGTTCCCCGAATGTCCCTGAGTACCCCAAAACTCTTGGAAATACAATACCCTCTAATTGTGACCTTGAAGGCCTCCCATATTGTTTCCACACTATCCACAGATCCCCTATTTCTCTGAAAAAAGTCACGAATTTCCTCCCCCAACTCAGTATTAAAGACAGTGTCTAGTAACGCCATGGGCTGCAGCCTCCAGCTAGGCCTAGGTTTATCATATCCCGGTAGGGTGATCGTGAGTTTCACAGGGCAATGATCGGAAAAAGTTCTGGCAGGGTGTGTGACGTCTCTAACTGCCGGTCCCAGGCCCCTAGTGATGAGATAGTAGTCCAGTCGAGCCCATGTTGCCGCATATGTTGTGAAATGCGTGCCCCCTCTGGCTTGTGGGTGTGTATGGCGCCATGTGTCTATCAATCCTCCCTCAGCAATTATCCCCTGGAGGATTACCTGCGATTTATTATAATGATGCGGTGCAGGATTGGAACGATCAAGCATCGGGTCAAGGGCTACATTAAAGTCCCCCCATATTATATGAGTAGAGCCTATATTTACAATTTTACCCCAGAGGGTGGTAAAGAAATCAGGAGTGTCTACGTTTGGACCATAACTGCATACCAATGTAACTGAGTCTGTACCTAGATGTCCCCAACCCACCGCATAGCGCCCCTGTGGCTCCGCCATTGTACCAGCTAGTACAAAAGGCGTCTGTCGTTTGATCAGTATCGCCGTGCCGCGAGCATAGGAAGAGTATGAAGAGAACAATCTGCACGCCGCCCATTTGCTCGCAAATGTAGTAGGAAGGTTTGGGTTGATGTGAGTCTCTTGAAGCATAGCAACGTCAATCTGTTGACGATCTAAGTAGGCCAATATCTGTCTATGTTTCCGGGGTCCCCCAATCCTCTGACGTTCCAGGACATAAGTCTCAGCTGCCCTACACCCCTCGTGTCACCCATAGCTCCCTTTAGTGCAATATCTGCAACATTGCGATGCTGTACTCAATAGTGTTCGGATACAACGATAGCCACAATTATCAGTGAAGTGCTGCAAAGTGTGCATGCCATAACATTCATTAACCCATAACCCTACCACCCCCCCACTGAAACATCCCAAACATGCCAGTAGTGTTTGTCCTTCCCCCCTCCCTGTTACCCACAGAAAGAACGAACATTACGTTCAACTTGTCTAGTCAGTGACCAGAAGAGATCTGTTATGGGGATCACCCTCAGGGGGAATCCTGCTGGATGGCGCACGGGTACCTCGTGCCGCTCAGGGGCTGTGAGAGAACAACAAAACCCCTGATTGCCACAAGGGTGTCCGGCTGCATTCGGTCCTTACATCCCATCCCTTGGCATATCTCGCCAGCTTATTCACTTAGCCCACTAGTTTGAGTTCCATTGATGTATGTGTCCATTGCAGCACGTCCATGTATTTCCTATGTTCAGTGAGGAGAGCAGCCCGCCATGGCCCAGATCCCTCATCAGTCCGTGTGCGGCTTCGAAGCGGCGTCCGGCTCAATCCCATCCGTCTTTTGGTTTTTAAGGCGCTTAAGAAATTCTTCCACTTGTTGGGGCTTCGTATAGAACGTTTGCTTCCCCTGGTGCGTGACCCTGAGGCGTGCAGGGTAAAGGAGAGCATAATCTATTTGGGCCAATCGTAGTTTTTGTTTCACCGGGAGGAATTTGCGCCTTTCCTCTTGTACTGTTGCAGTAAAATCAGGATACATGGTAAAGGGTACCCCCTCAAAGCACAACTGCTTCTTCTCCCTTGCCACTCTGAGGGCAGTATCTCTGTCTCTATAATTCAGGAGGCGCGCAATGATGGGTCTGGGCATACTACCAGGGGGAGGCCTCGGGCCCAGGGAACGATGTGCGCGCTCAACTATAAAGTGTGGGGAAAGAGCATCACCCCCCGCCACATCCAGTAGCAATTTCTCGATATAGTCCTCCATTTTGCCTGTATTTGTGCTTTCTGGTATGCCCAGCACGCGGATGTTATTCCTCCGACTCCTTGCTTCAATATCCTCATTCTTTGCAGCAATGAGTTTTAGCAGTTTATCCATCTGTGAGACGGAGTCTTGGATGTGGGACGTTGCATCTTCAGCATCCGATATACGCTGCTCCGTCTCTTTTATGCGCACTTCATGGACCTCTATTTTGCGGACGACTGCGTCCATTCGCGTAGTTAGGGTATCCATTTTGCCAGCAATGTTTGCAAAGCCCTGTCGGACTTCCAGTAGCAGCGCTTTCATATCATCACCTTGGGGGGATTGTGAGTCTTGTTGTGGCACATCCGTGCCACTATCTCCCTCCGCCGTCTGCAGACGGGCACTCTTCTTTGCTTCAAATGTAAGGCGCGGCTGGCGCGCATCTGGTTTCCCCATTGTGAGCGTCCACGAGTCTTATATGGGATAAGGGGCACACTGGGAGATTCCCCAGGACTTATCCAAGTTCGACGTAGTACCTGCGGTGTCTGTTTTTTGGAGTGGTTCCCAACACACAATAGAGTGGTAGTATAGTCCAGTGCTCTTCTTTGCCAATGCTGTTTGAGGGGCGGGCTCCTGGACAAAGGTAATGCAGTTGCGTTAGTGTCTACCTGAGAAGGTACGCGAACCTCAGTCAGCTATAGGGCCCGCTTGATTTACAGGTATCTTTCCCTACTTCTCCGCATGCCCTTAGTGCCTCAGGACCTCTCCCCGTTCCGCAAATGATGGCTGAGGTTCCATGCTGCTAATGCGAAGTTTGTAACTATCCACTGATTTACTGAATGCGAGCCCCGTTAACCTCTGCGGGATTTACTACCAGGAAGTGCCTTTTTGCCTCTCGCAACATTCAATGCTTTCCGTCCCCCATGTCAGCATGCCTGCTACGCAGCCGCAAATGGCCGATTCGCCACCCGAACGACGACCCCACTGCGACAGCCCAGCACTCAGCGACGACAGGATCCCGGGTGTTCTAGAATATATCTGCACACACATTCAGCCATGGCCAGTTCACCGATGCAGGGAGCACAGCGTGATATTGGGGCATTCACCACTTTTAAACTTCCAGCACCGCAACTGGTGGCTGAGAGTCTGCGTTGCCAACGTGGAATTGAACTATCCGCTTATTTACGGACTGCGAGGCCCGTTAACTGCTGCAGAATTTGCCACCAGAAAATGCCTTTTTGCCTTTCGCTACAATCGATGCATACAGCTACACAGCCGCAAATGGCCAATCCGCCACCCGCACGGCGTCCCCACTGCGACAGCACACCGCACAACAACGGGATCCCTGTTGAGCTAGTACAATTCAGCGCACACGCTCCGCTATGGCCATTCCTCAGGTGCAGGAAGCACAACGGAGCGTTGGGACACTCAGCGCTATGTAGACTCCAGCACCACCGCACTCGGGCCTACTCGCCACCTGGGAGCCCTGATCTCCGTGTCGGCCTCCGCGCCCAGTATTTGTTCCGCACCGCGCAGCTTCCTCACAACGGCCTCCCGCCGTACATTAATATCTGGACCTCCACTGTTCTAGGGCGCCTCAGTGCTTTCTTTACGCTCTGGCCTGCCTGCAGATAGTGAGCACGATGGGGTATTGAGTCACTCACCACCTCCTATGCTCCGGCACAACGGCGCCCGGGCCCATGCGCCACGTGGAAGCCCCGGTCCCTGCGTAGGCGTCCGCACCCAGCGGCAGTTCCTTACCGCTCGGGGCCGCACAGCGGGGTTTGTACTCTCCTCTGCTGCTTCGGCATTCAGCGACGTGCAGGCATCAAAGTCGCCTCGCCAGTTCCATAGGTTGCGGGCTCGTGGTTCCGCTTATTATTAGGCGATTTTTGCCATCTGGGAAGGATAAATAGCAGGATAACGGCGCCAGACTGCAGGAGCCTCACGTCTGGACGGCCATTCCGCTCGTGCGCCACCTAGCGCCCCTTCACAGATCACCAAACTTAAACCTGCAGAATACCTATCGTTTGAATACCTGGGTGTCGAACTCACTGCCAAGGGCACCTCTCCCATCAAATTCCACACCATCTACCATCCTCCTGGAGAGCGTACCCTTTTCCCCGAAGAACTAACAGACCTAATAACACGTTTCTCCATGACAGACACAAAAGACGTGTTCCTGGGTGACCTCAACATCCACTGGAATGACCCAGAAGACTCCACTGTCCAGAACCTATCCAACCTACTTGAAATATACAATCTCAAACAACTCTGCAATGAACCAACTCACATCAAAGGTGCAACACTGGATGCGATCATTACCAACAATGAACTGGTCTCTCTGAGAGCGATTTCTCCCATTGACTGGTCAGACCACCACCTCATTCTGTTCAAGATTGATGCACTTGTCAGACACCAACCTATTCGTGATGACAAACCTAAGCACTGGACCAGAAACATCAAAAAAGTCCCTTTACCCGAACTTGAATCCAGGATTCATGCCCATCTACAACCCCAACCCTCATCATGGACGGCCGATGACCTCACTACACACTTTAACTCTAAAATGACAGAGGTCTTAGACCAAGTAGCTCCACTCAAACTCAAACAAATGAGGCGAACCAAATCTAAACCCTGGTTCAATATGGATCTGAATAACGAAAGGCGTCAACTCAGACAAACGGAAAGGTGTTGGAGACTAAACCCCTCGACCTTGCACCTAGCGCAACTTAGATCTGCTCGGCAGGCATACAAAAACACATTTTCAGTGAAAAGGCGTCTTTCTTCCGCAACCAACTAGATCTGGTGAAAAACAGACCGAGAGAACTCTTCAACATTGTCAAAAGCCAAACAAACTGCACTCCCACGAAATCATAGCCACCAAAGAGCGATGTGAAGAAATTGCCACCTTCTTCTCTAATAAAGTCTCAAAAATTGATCAATCCTTCCTCCAAACCGCAAACCCGCCTTCCCTCTTAACCTGCCCCCTTTAACCACCCTTGACCAATCAGAAAGAGTTCTTACCAAGGACAATCAGGTCTGCCTCCAGCTAAAAAACAATGCGCATTGGTCCGACTTTGAGCTAATGTCGGAAAACGAGGTCTTCAGTATAATCTCTACCCTAAAACCTTCCTCCCACACTATGGACCCCCTCCCATCCACAATTATAAAAGAACTCAACCACACCATTTCCCCTTTCTGGACAAAAATCATCAATGCCTCTCTGATCTCAGGCTGTGTCCCAGACTCCCTTCAACTAGGACAAATCACACCCATTCTCAAGAAACCAGGGGCCGACCCTAATGATCTTAACAACCTCAGACCTATCTCCAACCTCCCGTTCCTTGCGAAAACATTGGAGAAATGCGTTCTCCACCAACTCAACAATCACATTGATGAGTTCAACCTCCTCGACACCTTTCAATCAGGATTCAGGAAAGGCTGTAGCACTGAAACAGCTATGCTCAACATCTCTGACGATATTCACAAGGCTTTAGATGAAGGTGATGCCTGCCTTCTCATCCTTATTGACCTATCTGCGGCATTCGACACTGTAAATCATCCAGCTCTTCTGGAGACCTTGTCGAAACGCTCCGGCATTAATGGCACAGTACTAAAATGGTTCACCTCCTTCCTTCAACACCGCTCGCAACAAATTAAAATCAACCTCTGTCTCTCGAAGTCAACAAAAGTCACACTTGGGGTCCCGCAAGGCTCGATCCTCTCCCCGTCCCTCTTCAATCTCTTCATGGAGCCCCTCACAATCATCTTGAAAAAGCGGGAGTGAACTACCACCTCTACGCTGACGACACCCAAATCTATTTCAAAATCAAGTCTCCCAACGACATCCGACACCTCAATGTCACTCTAACCGAGATCCAAACTTGGTTCAACACTAACCACTTAAAGCTCAACCCAGATAAAACGGAACTAATCCTATTCTCTCCAAAAGCAACCATCGACCAATCCAAGAGTGGCTCAAGAATCTGGTTGCCCTAAACTGCCCCCTCGTCCTATCCGACTCAGTGAAGTCGCTAGGCATCACCCTTGACAAGAACTTATCAATGGAGGCCCACATCAAAAACTCTGCAAAAGGTGCTCTTTTCTCACTAAAACACCTCAAGAAATTGAAACCTTTTCTTCCCCAGGATGACCTCAAGACAGTAGTTCAATCCCTAGTTCTCTCTAAAATCGACTACGGGAACGCCATCCTAACAGGGACTCCAAAAGCTCACCTAGCCCCACTAAGGGCAGTGCTGAACATGGCCGCTCGACTCATATCTGGAGTGAAAAGATTTGAACACATCACTCCAGCTCTCAACTCCCTCAACTGGCTTCCTATGGAAGGGAGGTGTATTTACAAGCTGGCCTGCATCACACACAAAACCCTTCACTCTCCGGCCCCCAACTACCTGAACAACAAACTGGTAAGAGCAGGTCAATCCAGAACACTGAGAAGTTCTAACTCACTCCTTCTTATCCCTCCGAAACTGAAAAAGAAAACCACCCAATACCGATCGTTTTCTGGCAACGCTCCCAGGATATGGAACGCTCTCCCTAGAGTCCTCAGATGCAACCCCTCCTTCTCCTGTTTCAAAAGGGACCTGAAACTCCATCTCCTTAACAAATACTTTCCTGACCAACATCAACTAACCTAGACTTCAATATCCGAGTTAACTCCTCTCTCTCTTGACATTCAAGGATAGTGGTGACCGGTCTGTGTTAACCACCTTCGTTTGTTTTCTCTCCCTCCGCTGCACTGTTTATCTATTTTTCATGTTGTATTTTTTATCTCTGTTTTTGCTTCCCTACTGCCTTCCTACTAAGTAATGCAATTTCCTTTGGTTTTGTACAGTGTGTATGTAAAGCGCTCTGATACCCACAGGTCTAGCTAGCGCTATATAAAACTTTTAAAATAAAATAAAATAAATAAACAGGATCTTCAGGAAGAGCACTTCAACATGAGACTTCACCTGGTGGCCAACAGAGCATGGACTGACACCAACCATCCACAGTAAGAACCTTGTGATCGTCATCAACAGTCAGTCAGTAAACTATATTCGGTTTTGACAACCATATAACACAAAAATACATAAAATGCAAAAAAAAATTTTTTTAAAGTACACAAACATATTCAAGAATCATCAGCAAACTCAACATGACCGCCCAAGTCAATGCCATCACTGCCTCATGTTTCCATACCATGTTTCAAACGGCTCTCAATCAGCACCCAGCAAACCATCATGCACGCCCTTGTCATAAGCAAGCTGGACAACGGGAACACCCTCTATGCTAGGATCAACAAGCAACTCACCAGAAGGCTGCAGACCATTCAGAACTCGGTGGCCAGAATCACTCTCAACCTCCCACGTCGCAATACCCATTATTGGCATGCATTTAAAGACTGATCCTGACTTTAGTCGGCCATAGGACTTGAGCTGCACCACGCCTCAAGCTGTACCTCTTGGTCAAGGCATAATGAGGCTGAGATCACTGTTGTTTGGGTCCCGGGTTTGCTATACCACAGAACTCAAACCGCACTTCACTGATGAGGCCCCAGAAGACTGATGGCGCACAACACTGATGAGGCCCCACAACGAGAATACTGGTCTGGGGTTCCTTTTGCTCATTTTGGGCCTAGTAATTAGGACTTCATTGTCCCTTACTGGGCTGCACTCACTCTGACTAATGTATGCAGCTGGCCACAGTCTGGAAAACAGTCGCGAGTCATTGCCAGTGCATGGAATTGATTCAATGACTGCATCGATTGGTTATCACACTTTTCCTAGTATCCTGCCACCCCTGCGCTTTGGACAGGGTCCTTTTGGTGTGTAGTTAGCGTTACCATGCTATATACAACTCACTACAGCTGGACAGGGGTTTGTGCTATAAAGATATCCGCAATAAAAATATATAAATCTATAAAGGAAGGGACAGAAACATTTGCTGATTGTACATGCCTGCGAAATCATATACGATGCTACAGTGACACTCACTTGATCTGACCTCCGCGGGGAAATCTCTTTTCTGGTTTTCATCCTGGTTTTTCAGTGTCAAGTGTGTAAGTGGTTCGGAGATGAAGAAATATAGAGCAGAGCAGCAAAGATCCTTTAAAACTGCACAGAATGGAAAAAAGTCCCGCCACTAAGACCTTGCATTTAACGATCCTTAGAGCGAATCATTTTTTGGTATCGGACTCTGATCTTTGTAGAAAATCTGATTTATCTCAACAGGAATCGCTCAAGCTCGGCGGAAATACGTTGGTGTTAAGAGCGAACTCACATCTCTCATTCTCAGAGGCGAGACACTGGTCTCTGCAGCATGCCCGCGCTTCCAATCTCATCTTCTGCGCAGGCGCCAGCTCAGAGACGCCTCTTACCTACAGTATCTTTCCAAGGTCTTCTCTGCTGCATCGTAAACATACATTCTGTATTGAAATCAGTGTTATGATCAAAGCAAGCTCGAAGCTAAAAAAAAGTCTATAAAAAGGGCCTGGTCTTAGACGCATAGAACGACGCATTTTATTAGACGAACAAACAAAAAAAGTTAAGACTGTATCAAGCATAATGTATTACTTTTGGAGGAAACCCGACGTCTTCTCAAAGATGTAACAACCTCGAGTTCTGCACTGTCCCTCAGCCTCCACTAAAAACATGGTTTCATACCTTACTGTTTGACAAAACAGCAGGAATGTTTTGTAAATAATTTTTACTAAAACTGGTCCCTGTGCTCGACTCTGGTACCTGCTCCCAAGCCTCTGAGCAGGCCCCACCGATCAGTGTTTCTGACTTGGAACGTGCGTAGTGTAGTGACAGTACAACAGAGGCGGCCCTTTAAACAGTGTGGAAATATTTACCTGGCAAGGATTTAAATAACAAACGCCTTTTTTCAGCGAGTTATCAGAAACCGAACTTTAATTTGGATTACTTTGAAAGATGAGCGTAAAGAAATCTTTAGTCCGTCACGAAACATCGAGGCTGGATGCAGACGAGGTAAGTTGTCAAATTGTGTGCTGTGCTGATGTAGTCGATGACTAGCTCCATTGTCAGTGGCACCTGACACATTCCTGTTAGTTTCAGATAATCCGCGTGCAGCCTAGAATTTAGAAAGGTATGTGAGCACTAAACTGTTGTGGCAGCCTTTGTGTAGGCCACAACCACCCTGTTACAAACCACACTCAGTGAGATCTGTGGGGTGGGAACAGACTACAGTGATCAGTATGTAAAAACGTTATCCTGAGCACATGTCCAATTTATGAATGTCCACAAATTTATTGTAGTTGATATGTTTTCCACTTTATTTCCAATCTTGTAACACACCCTACTGTAGCCAACACGTTTCGTCTGTGGTGAGTATACCACTGAGTTCCTCAGGGCAATTCCGGTGTATTATAGACACAAGCAGTTCGCCATATATTAATAAGACCAAATATCTCCCAGACTCCTAATATCTGTGGCCGCCAGCCCGTGCACCAATCCAGTATTCCAATTAAATAATGTAAACCTGTCTCTGTGTTATGTTATAGGAGAGTGCTACTCGAGAGTAACGGTGGGTGTGATCAGTATGTAGCCCACTTATTTATCCTTTCGGCCAAGCCCAACCCTCCGGGTGTGTGTTACGTCAGGAGGACCAATTGTGCACATCGAGTTTCTCAGTACATCCCTTCCCACTTCAGAATCTTTCAAGACCCTGTTGGTATTTAACAATAGTAACAAACACAATCGGTCCTCCTATAGCAGAATGGACTATGGGAACACTGCACGCAGGGATAACCAACCAGTTCACTAGAAGATTGCAGACCATCCAAAACACATTAGCCAGTCTAGTCCTCAGCCTCCAATACCGAGTCCACGTGACTCCACACCTCAGGGAACTAAAATGGCTCCCGATTCACAAGTGTGCACACTTCAGACTCCTCACCCTCAACTACAAAGCAATTCACAACGCAGGCCCTGCCTACCTGAACAGCCGCATTTGTCTCCACCAACCTTCCAGGCACCTCTGCTCTGCCAGAGTCTCATTAGCACGCACCCCATGGGGACTCAAAAGCAGAGCAGGGGCTTCTCCTTCTTGTGCCTGACTCCTAAAGCCTGGAACGACCTACCGCAAGAATCTGAAGACCTGGCTTTTCAAGGAAGACCTCCAGGGCTGACCTCACACACCAGCTGCAGAGCGCCGGGATACCATGACGGGCGATAAACATACTGCAAAAAATACCAATAACATAACATACCATCACAAATGGGTCTGAAGTCTCTGACTTGGCATGAGGTTTGGTCTTACTGCATCCACCGTTTCCTTCTCAATCTCATAGGCTGCCTTGATGTTCACATGAGCCAGGGCAGATTTAATTTCCTCTGCCCTGTTATTTGCTAAATCATGCAACTGTGCCACCAGCAACATGGCATCGCGTGCCATCCCAGGTTCTTTTAGGATGAGCTGTCTTAACACTGATGGGCGAGAGCCCTGTATGATTTCGGTGCAAACATGTTTCACAGGATAATCTTTCGCACAGGGCTGACTAACTTCCTTAGTCTTGCGGGAGAACAGTCCATTGACTCACCATTTTTTGTTTTGCCTGTCTCAATTTGAATCTCTCATAGTTACAATTCAGTTGGGGGTCAAAGGGCTGCCACAGAAACCTCATGGACATGGTCATGTTCAGTGTTTGGAAGACTTTAAACAGGTTATAAATCTCTTATCCCACCAAATTAAAGGAGTAGTGATCACTTCAACATGCCATCTATCTCCCTGATAGCCCTGAAACAGTAGTTTAGTCTCCCCAGCCACGTTTTCCATCTGGGTGCCGCCGTGGTAAGGTCAGTTACTTCACCAGCCCTGCCAAGTTCCATGCACCAGGTGTTAGACTAATGCATTTTAGTGCTGGTGTCCGCGTCACTGCACTAAATGCATTAGTCGTGCATAATTGTGCTTCCCGGGACCACCCAAGTATGAGGCACACTCAAGGATGTTGCATTCAGAGCTCCGCTACAGATTTGACCTTTTTTAAAAGGCAACGCTTTCACTGAGCGTTTCGTCTTGCCCTACGAGCAGCTATTTTAGTGGCCAGAATTTCAGCCAACGACAGCCCGCTTGTGAAGCCACAGGCTACTAGAGCTCAACCAATGAGAGCAGGAATAATATGGGCCAATCAGAGTCTGAAACAATGTTGCCTGCGCGCACTCTTTAATTCAAAAGATAATTCAAAATTTTGCTGAAATTTTATCACATGCTTCCTCGCCTGATGCCTGGTCCCACGGCACCTGTATCGAAACTATGTGCAAGACTGTAGGAGGAGCACCTTCCCACTGGCGGGAGCACAACCTTAATAGCGACTATCGCTTTCTTTCAATTTCATTCAAGTGTTCAACAGAAAATAAATCCAATTCAATGAAGATGATTGGTTTTGCTATGTTCGCCCTAAGTTGGCAGGGTATGCCCAGACGTGGGTCCCTTGCTCACTTTGCCACTGGGTTCAAGATATCCTGGCTGATGACGGCTGTAAGCCAGAAACCGGTCCCAGGATGCTTGTTTCCGGTCCAGGGAAGACACAGCTTGGCAGTTTGGGCTGGACTATTCCCATGAGGCACAGGGTCAGACTGATTTGCATATGGCCATGTCTGAACTGTGGTGGCGGAGTGAGCTAAAGAATGATGATGGATTAAACCCAGATCAGTTGACTGGGGGTGAGTGCTTGCAATGTTCAACACTCCGTCCATCATCCCCTTTGGTTTTGCTATGTTTGCCCTAAGTTGGCAGGGTATGCCCAGACGTGGGTCCCTTGCTCACTTTGCCACTGGATTCAAGATAGCCTGGCTGATGACGGCTGTAAGCCAGAAACCGGTCCCAGGATGCTTGTTTCCGGTCCAGGGAAGACATGGCTTGGCAGTTCGGGCTGGACTGTTCCCATGAGGCACAGGGTCAGACTGATTTGCATATGGCCATGTCTGAACTGGGGTGGCGGAGTGAGCTAAAGAATGATGATGGATTAAACCCAGATCAGTTGACTGGGGGTGAGTGCTTGCAATGTTCAACACTCCGTCCATCATCCCCTTTGGTTTTGCTATCCCCTTACCAAGCCAGGGTTGTGACCTTGTGTGCTCAAAGTTCACTTCTGTGCTGTCTTTAGTGTTCGGTTTATCTGCGCTGGTATGGCCTTCACCTACACGTACATGCTGAATCAAGCGGGTGCGGTGACAGGAGTCCACCACTAGGGGGCATGTAGAGCGTGTAGCCTCAGCACTCAACCCCAGCTTCCTAACTCCTGCTTCTCAGGCAGCAAAGCCCAAGCTTCTCTCTTCCCAGCGCTCACCAGCCCTGCCACGCCGGCCTTCGCTCCAGAGCATTTCTTCGCTGCCGTCAAACAGCCGGTGAACGCCTTCCATTAGTGTGTCTTGCTCTTCTGTGGGGCCAGGTATCTTACTGTTCTCACAGTCGATGACAACGCTGCTTGGATTCACAGCTCTACCTGCCAGCTTTGCTTTGGCCTTACATTCTCATTGCCAATTTGGCAGCCTTTGTGTAGGTCAAAACCACCCCATTGAAAGCCACACTCAGATATGTGGGGTGGGAACAGACCACTAGTGATCTGTGCCCATTTATTTACCTTCTTGGACGAGCCGACCCTCATGGTGTGTTTGATGGCTGGAGCACGAGTGGCTCACAACAACAACAGCAAAGAGCTAATACCTAATTCGCACAGCGTACCTATTTCAGAAAGCATCACAGTACCCAATCGAGAATGATTTTTGATATGTTAATCATTTTTAGGAAAGTTGTTGAGAAATGTTATTCTTTTCCAAGACAGTTTGGACGATTAGATTGGCTTGTGGGATAATTAAACTAAAGGTTGCTAGCCACTCTAGGAGGTTGTCTTGCTTCCATGGTAATTTGGGTTCTAAGACCCGCCTCCATTTCTGCACTTTAGCATGGGAAGAGCCCATCAATGTGCTATCCAGCAGCTGCCTACTGATCCCATGTCATGGGGGTTACTGCCAGGCAGTACTGTGTTTTCAGCCAACAGCTCCACACATGCTGGGACTTATGAATGAATAAAAAACATATAAAGTGCAATCATTCACCAAGGAAGCATCTTGGCAGTAGCAAAAAGCTTTAACAGAAATTGCATCCATTAGGATAGGCTGTGGCAGATTAGCAGAAGAGGAAGGTTTTTAAATCCTACCTGAGGCTGAGATGTGACAATATACACTTAAGACTAATTGGCAGAATATGCCACAATTGAGGGCCACGCACAGCCAAGGATGTTCCACCAATCCTTGACTTCTCCTACTTTGGGGACAGAAAAACACGGAGTGACAAGAGCGAAGATTCCTGACAGGAGAATATAACTGGGAACGTGAAGCCAAATAGGACTTTTCTAGTCCATAAAACCCTCTAAGCATCAGATAGAGAACTTTGAAAGAGATTCCCTGTTTCCCTGGCAGTCACTGAAAGCTGATTCGAGCATTTGTTACATGAACACTTCTTTACAACCTTCAGGCAAAACTGATTGCAAAGGTTTGAATTTGTTGTAACTGTTTGAGTAAAAACTCAAGCAGGCCAACACAGAGAAGGCTGTACTAATCTAATCTAGCCAGTGCACATGAGGCAATCACTTATCTGTAAATATTAAAAGTAAAGAATTTCAGGGCTTATTTCAAGCCTTTTAGTTGGGAGTAGAAGTAGGATCTAGCTACTTCTGTGTGCATTGCCATAGATAACTGTGAGTGCACAATAACTTCCAGTGATTTGACAGGTTCAGCTTTCCAAGGAGGATGGCCCACGTGTGAAATCCAAAGACTGTTGGACCGATGAGACGGCAGCGCGGGTGACACAAGATGGCCGCTGTGCTTTACCTGCAAAACGACCATTAAATTCTGCCGAAGTGGGAGATATTTCGGCTTTATTGTTCCAGCATCATCTTCATAGCAAGTGGACTTTGCGGGGATGTTTCTGAGGCTTTTTAGTGCCTGTGGTGCAGAGAACGCTCCTCTGTCATTTTACTCACCTATTGTCATTTGCCTCTCTGAGAGGAGTGGTGTGGAGGCGGGCATTTCAGATATAATCACCTCTTCCTCCAGCTTGCTCGCCACCCTCGTCAAGAGATTTCCTAATATCTGTTATTGCCTGGAATCTTTCTCTTCTGGAGAATTAAATGGGTTTTGTTTTTCTGTCAGAACCTGGTACAGCAGGTTTCAGTCAATACATCTAAAACTGTCCTTTCTACTCCTTTTCTACAATTTTTGTCAGAACAGCACTATTACTTTAAACACATGTATGGACAATATTCTACATGTTACTTTAACATCTTCTAAGATTCACTATATTTAATTGGCTGCTTTCACACGCTGATAATAAAATCCAAACCAGCATCAGCTCACCCAAATAAAAGGAAGTAAGCTGCCTCACCACCGCTCATCACATCTAAGATCATTGACTCACTAGAAACCCCACTAAATAAGATCTTGGAAGAAATTCAGGCTATTCTTATAAACACAGACACCATCTTCTCAGACATTAAAAATATTTGACGAGACATTGCCTCCCTTTCTATGAAGGTAGCAGACAATGAGATTAGAATCTGTGGTAATACTAAAGCCATTGCAAATATGACTACACTAGTTCATCAGATTGCTCCTATCCAAACGGCCTTACTTGACTTAGAAAACAGAAACAGTCAATACAATCTACGCATCTTTAATGTCCCAGAGAATAGAGGCTCAAAGTTGTCGTCTTGTCTTGGAATCCACATTACCGAACCTCCTCAATATTACATTTCCAAAATGATTACAAATTGAGAAATCCCACCGTATCCCCTCTCATCGCAAACCTCATCAAACTAAACCACAACAAACTATATTTAAAGTTTTGAGGCACCATCATCTTATTATTGTTAGAAAGGCTGCACGTGAAATCCCAAACTTTCTTATTGAGGGTAATAAAGTCTTTATTCACCAAGATTTTGCAAAAGAGACAGTGAAAATTTGGCGACAATTCTTAGACTTGCGACCTAGACAACGAGATGCTGGATATAAATATGGTCTCTTCTACCCTTCTACAATGCGTATATGGGAAAATTATGTTTCTAAGTCCTTCTCGTCACCCTCAGACTTGATACAATTTTTGACCAACATGATCCTATCGTCCTGGATTCTCAAACTTCAGATTCTAATGGCTACATTGTATTCCCCTTAATATTTGACATTATATTAATACCATAACAGGTACATACAGTGTGTCTAGTATTGCTTCGTACCTCCATCTTTAGTGTTCCATTTGATATGAAGTCTTGGTTGGTGACCTCCATGTATGTTGTTTGTCTTCTTTATATGGGTTTCTTCTTTTTACTATCCTTTTTCTCTCTCAGGTTTTCTATCTTTCAATAACTTGATATAGCTCATCAACAAAAACTAATTGTCTCTTTGAACATTAAGGGTTTACATCATCCTGTCAAAAGGCGAAAAAGTTTAGAATATTAAAAAAAATTATTTAATGCTGATGTTTGTTTTTTACAAGAAACTCATGTTGATAATAAAATCTTACATTCAATGTCTAAGGGATGGTAAGGAGATATAGTTTCATCTCCTGCCGCAGGACGTAAAAATGGTGAAAACCAGAACACAATTCAGAAGGTAGATATGTTTATGTGCAAGTTAAAGTGGAAAAACACATTTTAAACTTTGTTAGCATATATGCTCCTACATTGGATGATCCTTCTTTTTGGAAAAATATCACTACTGAAATAATAAAATAAGACAATGCTCCCCTTGTCATGGAAGTGATTTTATTCTTATTCGTGATCCTTTAATTGACCCCTCCTCTGCATTGAAACTCCAGCCCAATAAATCTTATCACTTTTTGAAATCTGTTTTTTTCTGCCACTAAATCAATTGCTTTTTGGAGACTGGCACATCCTACAGATAAAGAATTTGCCTTCTTTTTTGATTTGCACTCCACTCTTTTCAGGATTGACTATGTCTTGTCCTCATGTAACTTATACCACATGATTACTGACTCCAACATACAACCTATTACAATTTCTGATCATGCTCTAATCTCCTTCTATCTCTATCAGAGTCCTGCCCTACCAATAAGAGAAGGAGAATGAACTTTGATATAGTTCTCAATCCAACTAATTCTCAAAAATTGGCTTCTGCCATAAATTATTATTTTCTTAATAATTTCCCTGAAGATACTACCAAAATTATTCATCTGGATTTATTTAAAGCATGTATTCGATGAGCCACTATATCTATTATGGTTCATGAAAATAAGGCTTTTCATGGTCACCTTTCCACATTAGAGAAACAGATAGCTTATCTCTTCATGGCATCTTAAATACAAATCTCATCTTCAGAAATTCAGATATGAATATAAAAATATGCTACGTAAAAGAGCAGGGTTACTCATCTCAAAAGAAAAATCAAACTTTCACTTCAACTCGAACAAATCTGGTCGACCTTTAGCCAACTACCTACATATTAAAAATGAAAAAACTCAAATACCTGTCATTAAAAGGAATGATTGCTTACTACTACAGAGGAGATATCAAAGGAGTTTTAATCTTTTTATACCTCTTTGTATCATAAGCCTACAGTCCTCCAGTATGATGTCATTAATAGATTCTTTAGAGCCTGCCAGTTACCTTAAATTTCTGATACACATAGACTTACTTTAGAAAACCCTATTGATATTCAAGAAATTAGCATGGCCAACAAAACATTACACTACAATAAATCACCAGGTCCAGATGGTATCCCAGCTGAATTTTACAAATGTTTCCAATCCCAACTCTCTCCTATTATATTTTCATTATTTATGGAACTTCGAAATACTTCCATGATGGGTGTTTTTTAATGAAGCCACCATAATTGTTCTTCCTAAACCAAATAAAGACTCTACTTTAGTTCCCAATTATTGTCCGATATCCCTCAGTAACCTAGATTGCAAAATATATGCCAAAATCTTAGCAAACAGGTTGACACCTATAGTTACCTCAATTATCCAACATGACCAATCAGGATTTATGAAAGGTAGATTGGCTGCTCATAACACTCGTCTATTGTGCTATGTTCTTTCTTTTGCTAAAGACTCACATTTCCAGTAGGCCTATTGGCCTTAGATGCTGAGAAAGCATTTGATATAGTAAATTGGCAATTTTTATTTAACACAACAGAATCCTTTCATTTTGGCCCCACATTTTCAAAGATGGTTAAAGCACTATTCTCAGCACCATCTGCTTCCATTTATTTTAATGGTACCCATTCTACTTCATTCAATTTATTTAGAGGTACGCAACAATGTTGCCCACTATCCCCCCTGTTATTTCTTATGCCATTGAACCTCTCTTATGCTCTTTCTGCATTAATCAACAATATACTGGTAAGGTAAACGTTTCTGCCTATGCTGATGATGTTTTGTTATATGTAAATGATCCAGTTACTTCTCTGCCTATTATTCTTGATACTATTCAACAGTATGCTGTTCTTTAAATGTCAATATAAGGGGGCGTGGCCAAGATGGCGGGCTGGTGAGTCGCATTTCCCTGCGGCTCCCCGCTCCTGGCTATTTCACCCGGTCATTTTAGCGCTTTGGACCCCGTGGGCGCTTACACTGCTGGATGAAACGTGGGAGACAGTTGAGGGGCAGCCTCAGAGGTGCGCATTATGGGGCTGGGTGCCCGATTGGCGACTACAGAGGGCACGGAGCAGCGGGGCGAGAAAATGGTGCCCGGTTCCGGCCGGGCCTACTGCCGCAACTAGTCGCGTCCAGGGACGTGGCGGCCTGGCAAGCCGACTGCACCCCAGGCGGACACAGAGCGACGGCGGCCGGGCGTGCTGGGGAGCCCGGCGACACCACAGCGGCTGGCGGGTCAGGCAGGGGGCCTTGCGACCCCTGCGGTCATCGGAGACAGAGAGGCCACGTTTGCAGCAGCGAGTTCCGAGGTAAGGCAGCGGTAGGCAGAGCCGCCGCGAGGCGCGTGGAGGCGACCGTATTCGGCCAGTGACATCGCCTGGCGGAGGCACGGAGGCGCCTTCAAGGGGTGCGCAGAGGGCGATGGATGTGGCGCCTGGTCCCGGCCCGGCCTGCTGCTGCTGCTAATCGCGTCCAGGAGTGCGGCGACAGCACTCCAGGCTGACACAGTGCGACGGCGACTGGGCGTGCTGGAGAGCCCGGATAATCACAGCGGCTGGAGGGTCAGGTGAGGGGCCTTGTGACCCTGGTGGTCACCGGAGGCCGAGGGGCCGCGTTTGCAGCAGCGAGCACCGAGGTGAGGCAGCTGTGGGCAGAGCCGCCGCACGGCGGGCGGGAGCGGCCGGTATTCAGCCAGTGACATCGCCTGGCGTAGGCAAGGAGGCGCCTTCAAGTGGCAAGCTGAGGGGCCAGGCGCCGGCGGGAACAGCGGGCGGGAAGAGCGGCATCGCCCCGGAGTGACCCTGCGACGCACCTGGCGCACCATTGAGGAGGGGGACCCACGTTCTGGTCTTCCGGGGAGATTCCCTGACACCGGGCCTGGGAGCAACGGAGAGGGCCACCGGGAGGAACGAGACTGGTGCTGGGGGCTGTCGTTGGGCCCTCCGGCCCGGTCCCGCCTGGAGGGGGGGAGCGCTCGCCGCCTCTGGTGTGGCCATGGTGTAGAAGGGGCTTGTCGCGGCCTAGCACCTACCGGACGGGGGACTGAGCATACCCACCATCTGGCTTACCCGCTAAGAAGGGGACATTGTAGCGACGGCCTGGCCGCGGCGGAGGTCAGGGGAGAGTTGGCAGAAGCCGGATCGTCACAGCGTGGAGGAAGGGAGACGGGAGACCGGCCTTCGCAGTGCCAGCTCGTGGAGGGGCGGCCTGAAGCCCCGGGCACTGTGCTCCGAGACCTGAGCGACCAGTACCAGGAGGGGGGCTCGGCGAGGCCCAGTAGCACAAGTGGATAAGGGGCACAGACGAATAGTGAGGCGAACCACTTTGCTGGGGCCCCTACTCACAGCAGTCGGCCAGGGTGATCGACTGGCGCACGGGGGCCTGCAGAGCCCGGAGGGCGGCCCCACAACTGGGC
Source organism: Calotriton arnoldi (assembly GCA_963921515.1). Taxonomy (NCBI): domain Eukaryota; kingdom Metazoa; phylum Chordata; class Amphibia; order Caudata; family Salamandridae; genus Calotriton; species Calotriton arnoldi. The sequence goes on along the minus strand of CAWUFW010008714.1, from coordinate 427,001 downwards.
TTGACCCCACCTCACTGGTAAATCCTTGAAGGAGTGCAGCATCACGGAGTCGGCTCTGACCTTCCGAGGCTACAGTCCCGGGTGGCGCTCCTGACGGTTCTGGTGTGAGAAACGGGGAGCCGAAGGTCCTACCATGGAACAGACGGGCTCGGAGAGCAGCGAGCGCCACATCGAGGGATTCGTCCCTCCGGCCAGACACATTGGCTGGCGGGCGGGGTGCGGGGGGCCGGTGCTAGCTCTGGAAGCGAGGAGGAGTGGCCCTTTGCTGGAACCCGGCCCCAGACTACAGTTATGTCCTCGGTGAGAGGGAAGAAAGATCGGTCATTGAAGGAGATGCTCTCCAAAGGCTCCCTATCGGGGGAGAAGGGGGGCCGATCGTCCCCGGCACCAAAATCGCAGCTGGACCTAGAGGAGACTGAAGTTCCGATTACTCGCTCCTTCCTGGAGTCGCTCTTTAATACTCTGAGGGAGGATTTCCAGACACTCAAAAGCGAGGTTGCGGGGGAAGTGAAGGAGATACGTCGCGATGTAGATGCGATTGGCGAAAGAGTAGCTGCCATAGAGGACCACGAGCAGACCAAGGACGAGGAAGTAGAGCAGCTTCAACAGGAGGTGATTCGCTTAAGGGAACAACAGATCGACCTACAGGCGCACACAGAGGACCTCGAAAACAGCTTGAGGCGGAATAACATCCGAGTAAGGGGAGTTCCTTCGGACGAAGAGGGACCCGACATGGCTCAATACCTGCAAGGGATGTTCTGAGACATCCTGGGAGTGCCGCCGGACTTTGAAATCCGCATTGACCGAGCGCACAGAGTGGGCTTGAGGCGACGGGCTCCCGCCCCCCCACCGGACATCTTAGCTTTCCTTCCAGATTTCCCCCTCAAGGAACGCATCTTGCGAGAGGCCAGGGCGAAGCAACCGGTCAAATACCAAGGACACTCCATCGCTCTCTACCAAGACCTGGCCGCCATAACTTTGCAGAAAAGGAGGGAGTTTAAAGGAGTGACTGCACACCTGAGAGAACCAGGGGTGGCTTACTCTTGGGGCCATCCTTTTCGCTTGATTTTCAAATGGAACAGTAAGCTATACCAACTCAGATCTCTCCAAGAAGCTTGCAAGATCCTCGGCTTGGAGCACCATGGCCCGGAGAAGGCCGGGAGCGGAGGCCATGGGGGGAGAAGTGGCGGAGAGTGGGGCGGAGACGCTTGCCTGCTGCTGGGCTGGGACCGGACCCTAACACTATAGCGCAGGAGAGACAGGCGGCTCTGGAAACGGTCCTCAAGGACACAGCATCCCAGGAGGGCTCATGACTTTAACAGGGGCAAACATATGCATTGTAGTTAGGTTGGCCGGGGGGGGTGCTGGGGGCGGGGGGCCGGGGAAGCTTGGACCACAAATGCTCCCTATTTCTCTTTTCTCCAAGTGCCCGCGACTTTGGGTGGTGGGCAATGGCCAATGTTGGGGGGGTGGGGATTCTCAGTTGGGGTTGGGAGGGGTGGAACTGGTGTGCTACAGAAATGGGCGAGGCTACAGGGGTTGGGGTCAGGGTCACTTAGCGTAGCGGCAACAGGGGACACGTACGCAAGCGAGGGGTGCAGGAGCACACAGACGAAGCAGGCAGGTTCCACAATGGTCCCATGTCACATTCCACCCTCCAGGTAGTCAGCCTCAATGTGAAGGGGCTTAACAACCCTATCAAACGAAGATCCATATTGTCCTATTTGGAGAACCTGGGGGCTGATGTGTGTCTCATTCAGGAGACCGATCTCCTCCCCAAAGATTGGCATCGGATGAAGTCTCGGGCTTTTCCCCAACAATTCTTTTCTTCCACAGTAGACAAGAAAGCGGGGGTGGCCATATTGGTCGCCAAGCGATTTGCGGGGACAAAGTGGCGGACGTTAAGGGTCGCCTCTTAGCCTATAGATTGTGGGTAGGGGGCTCGTCCCTAGTGGTGGGATCTATATATGCACCCAATTCGGGCCAAGAGAGATTCCTGACCGCATCTCTCTCCGAGGTCCTGAGCTCACAAGAGCGGCGGCTATTGGTAGGTGAAGATCTGAATCTCGTCATGGACGCTGCGATGGATAGGTCCAGCCATCGCTATGGCCAAACGGGAGCGTTGTCTAATGCAGGGAAGGAATAGCTGCAGTCGAGGGGGTTGGTGGACATGTGGCGGGTAGCTCATCCCCACTCCTCACAATTTTCTTTCTATTCACATGCACACCACACCTATGCCCGACTGGACTACCTGTTAGGCTCCACAGAATTGAATGGGTTAGTGGATGTAGTGAACATCATCCCAGCAGCGCTATCCGATCACTACGCAGTGACGGTGACTATCAAGGTGCCCCCCAACGCATAGACAGAAAGGGTGTTGGCGACTTCGAGAAAGCATGTTGCGCAGGGAGGGAGTGGCACAACAAATTCACAAATGCATTACAGACTACTTGGCGTTGAACGACACCCCTGACACTTCTCTATCTACTTTGTGGGGGGCACTCAAGGCGGTGGTGCGGGGGGAACTGATAGCTATCTCTGCAGCTGAATCTAGGGAGCGTAAAGACAAGCAGGAACTTCTCACCGCGCAAGTGCTAGAACTGGAAAGGGTCCACGGCAGGACAGGAGCGCCCAGGGTTTGGCGCCAACTGAAGGCGGCTAGGGCACAATTGGCAGGGCTCGATTTAGATAGGGCCGAATTTGCGGCCCTCCGGCTCAAGCACTCCTACTATATCGGGGGGGACAAGACGGGGCGTATGTTGGCGAGTAAGCTCAGGGCTCGCACCCAGCAGATGAAAGTCCAGGCTCTCCAGAACGCTAAAGGGGAGATGGTAGAAGAAGATGCCAAGATTGCGGGGGCCTTTCAGGAATTCTACTCGGCCATTTATCGAAGGGATCCACACCCTGGGCCTGCTGTGGACTCCTATTTACAAGGAGTAAACACAACAGCACTAATTAGGGAAGGGGCGGATGCCTTAGAGGCACCGATCAGGATAGAAGAAGTGATAGGGGCGATTTCCCGCCTCAAGCTTTTGAAATCGCCGGGGCCAGATGGTTTCTCGGCAGGTTTTTACAAGTCCTTTTGTCAGCTCCTAGCCCCGGTCCTGATGCGGCTTTTTAACTCCTTTACAGGATCCGGGACAATCCCTCCTGATATGTTAGCGGCCGCTATAGTAGTGCTTCCCAAGCCCGGGAAAGGTAAAACCCAAGGCGGCTCCTACCGCCCGGTATCCCTCCTCAACATCGACCTGAAGTTGTTCACTGGGGTCTTGGCGGCCAGGCTGGGTCCACTGATGCCAGGCGTCATTGAACCGGATCAATCCGGTTTTATACACAACCGGAAGAGCAGTGACAACACCAAACGCATTCTCCATCTCGTTGATAAAGCCCACCGTACGAAGATGGATGCTCTCTTGCTGTCGGTCGATGCAGAGAAGGCATTCGACAGGGTGGACTGGGGTTTCCTGGATAAGACTCTAGCTCACTTTGGTATCGGGGACCGGTTCAGGGCTTGGTTGGCGAGCTGTTACAGTGCGCCTACAGCGACAATTAGGGTCAATGGGATAGCGTCGAGCCCTTTTGAGATCCAACGGGGCACGAGGCAAGGGAGCCCGCTCTCGCCCCTCCTCTTTGCGCTTTATATTGAACCATTGGCACAGAAGATAAGAGACAACCCTGATATTTTGGGCATCCCATTTGGCGGGGAGAGACACTCCGTGAGCCTATATGCCGATGATATCCTTGCGACCCTAGAGAAGCCAGAGCAATCGGTACCGGCATTTTTACGGGAACTGGAGTCCTTTGGCAAGGTCTCTGGTTTTCGGGTAAATGTAGGGAAGTCCATGACTCTTCGGTTGGGCCGACGGGGAGAGCTGTCGGGGGGAGGCGGGGGATTAGCGCCCTTTGGGGGGATACAGGTTCGGGATTCGGTCCCATATCTGGGGCTGGATCTAGCCCCATCCATATCACAGACGGTCACGCTAAACTACTCCAAGTTACTCACTCAGATCACAAGGGACCTTCAGCAATGGAAACATCACCAACTGTTGCTGCTGGGGCGCGTCGCAGCGATCAAGATGGCCATTCTCCCCAGGGCTCTGTACGTATTCCAGACGCTGCCGGTCTGGCCCCCATCGGGGACTCTCCAAAGTTACAACAGGCAATACAGCAGTACGTATGGGCTGGGGCGCGACCTCGCCTACGCAGGGATCTCGCCCGTAGACCACCAGAGGAGGTAGGGCTGGGGATTCCGAACATGTTGGAATATTTTAGAGCAGCGCAGCTTAGATACTTAGTAGAGTGGAGTCGACCGGAATCCGAAAAGAGGTGGTTGTTCCAGGACAGGGCGCTGGCGAAACTTTCCCTGTGGAAAGTTCCCTTCTTGAAGAAGGCGGATAGACCACCGAACATCAGGGGCTCGCCCATAACGAATTCCTTGCTGCGAGTGTGGGATGGGGTGGCCATCAGGTGAGGGTTGACGTCCTTCCCTTCACCTATGACTCCCTTATTTGATAACCGGGAGTTTAGCCCGGGGACGGATGAAAGAGCGTTCTTGATGTGGCGGGAATCGGATTGCAAGGCGGCTGGGCATTTATTTGATCTGGATGGGATCCTTCCGTTTTCAGAGGTGCGACAAATGTATGCCATTCCGGAATCGGATCGGTTCCAGTACTTCCAAATCCGCCACTGGCTCCTCCAGCCAGAGGTACGGCCAAAAGTGAGCAGGACACTAACAAAATACGAAAAATGGCTGGTGACGAAACATACAGACAAGAAAATGATCTCTGAATTGTATAACATGCTGAGACCACCAGCCCCTTCGCAACCCACTGCCGACCAAAAACGATGGGCGAGGGAATTGGGGAGGGAGCTTTCAGAGAAAGAGTGGAGGGACATATATTACAGGGCCAATCATACGGCACGCAACACCGCCAGCAGGGAATCCGCGGTCAAGGTAGCCACCTACTAGTATTTGACGCCAGCCCGTTTGCGTAAGGGGAACCCGGACCGCAGTCCGACGTGTTGGCGAGGATGCGAGGAAGAGGGCACACTAGTGCACCTGCTATGGGACTGTAAGGAACTGACGAGTTACTGGGCCAAGATACTAGAGGATATTGATAGACAGTTTGAGACTGAGATACCGCGGTGTCCGGCTTATGTAGTGTTGGGGCTGCCTAACCCGCTAACTTATCCTTTGAAATCTATACGGGGGAAACAAATGGGGCTGGCATTAGGGGCAGTAGTTCAACACATCTTATCACATTGGGGGACGCAGACTCGACCGACATACACGGGATGGTTGCACAGTCTGTGGTATATCTTAGGGATGGAAAGGATCCATGCTTCCCTTATTAACTCCGAAGAGGGATTTAAAGCAACTTGGCGGCCCCTAGTGTCCCTGTTGGCTACGGAGCTGAATGAAGTAACCTGCCCGAAGTATCTTCGACTTCTCCGACTCACGGAGACAGGTGGGACAGGAGATGCTACCTGACTGGCTTTCAGTTTAGCGTTCCCCATACTGGTCACAGTTGAGACAGGCCCTAAGCACACCAGTTCAGGGGTGGGAGGGGTGGGGGGGGTTATTGGTTTGTTAAATTTCTGACATGGTCGAGGGGGGCAAGCCTCATGCTACGCTATGACAAGGACCAACCTCACGGCCGCACTCTATAAACATTCGAGTGCCTCCACATAGACGATTTTGATTGCAACGTCTGCCGGGAGGGGGGATACAATGTGATTTGGGTGCGGGGTTACCAATTGTGTATGTGGTTTCCTTCTTGCAAAATGTCAATAAAACAAAGTTAAACATAAATGTCAATATAATGGAATTTTTTCCATTAAATATTTTATGCAGTTCTACAATGATAGCAAATACCAACATCTTGTGGTCACCATCGACACTAAAGTATTTGGGGATTACTTTTGTTGTCTCTATTAAAAATACAATTGAAATCAATTGTGCCGAAATGCTAACCACCAAGAAAGAGAAATTAGATAAATGGTCAACTCTGCATTTAAGTTGGTGGGGATGTATTGAATCACTTAAAATGACTATTACCCCACAAATTCTGTACAATTTATCTGTACTATTCTTAGGTCTCCCTCTACTTTCTTTACTAAAATATATAAATTAATTACTAAGTTTATTTGGAACAAGAAACCTGCGTGTCTTAGTCTTAAAACTTTACAAATTCCCAAACGAGAATGAGGAGTTGGCTTACCTGATTTCAAGAAATACCATATGCCTTTGCTTGTTGCACAATGCTCTCTATGGTTTCAAAATATTGATCCTTATAACTTCCCCAAATGGCTTACATTAGAAAATAACTTACTACAGCCTTTTCCTTTACCTGCTTTTTTAACAATGGCCAACAACAAATTTGGAAAAATATCACCCACTATTGCAGCCTCTAAAACTGCCCTTTTAGCTTTTGATGAAAAATATACTATTAACATTAAATCATCTAAAAAAGCTTCCCTTGGTTTAACCCCAAACTCTAATTGAATAAACATATTTATTTCTGGAACTCATGGATCAATGCTGGTATTTTTTATATTACTGATATTTGTCATAGAAATCTGTTCTATTCATTTGACGAATTAGGCACCAAGTACCTCAGTCTGTATTTCCTAAATATGATTTAACTCTGTAATACCATCCTTAATACTTATTCCGATTCCCTACCTTCTGCTATGTTATCCAATATGGAGTACAATCTAGCCATGTTTAGTCAGACAGGACATATAGCTTCTGTAGTGTATAAAAAATCTTTTGCTCGTCCTTCCTCTTTTATGACTCTAAATCATAAATGGTCTTCAGACATAAATATACAATCTTCAAATGTACAATGGAAATCTATCTGGCTATCTAATATCACTAGTTATCTCCAGGCCACTCTTATCCAGACTAATGTATATCTTTTATATCAATGCTTTTCGTCCAGTTAAATTATTAAAAGTAAAACTCTTAGATTCACCAAACTGTTGGCATTGTAAAACTGCTACTAAAGATTTACAACATATACTATATAATTGTCCTGTCATTTTAAAATTTTGGTCTGATTTTTAGGATATTATTACCTAGCTATTTAAAATCCAGATACCTTTTTATCGTTTCCTATTGTAATCTACAAATCTTATTCTTTTAAAACTGTATTATCTCCTGATGATTGTAAACTTTTTGATTTTCTAATTTCTACTGCAATTAAATCAATTACTTTAATTGGAAGGAGAAAAACCATTATCGGTTAGTGCTTCTTGGGAATGAAATTTTTCTTGAGACTTGGACAACCCTCATTAATGGATACTCGTAAAGACTGCTTTGTTCTTAGGCCCAATATGGGGCATACGTTGGACTCATATATCAATACATGATAGTCATTATAAAATGTATACTATTTTGTTTTGTATTTTCTTATTGTAGCCCTTCTTTGGTTGAAGACAATTAAGGGACATCCAGTCCTGTATCTCTAAAAGACTTTGGGGTACATTTCTGGCAGAAGTTTGAGCATCTGATAAAGGCAAAAAATAATATGGGTATCATCAGCATAAGTAATTGCTGAGCAGCTACAGGATTCAATAAGGGAAGTCAGAATTAGAACATGTATGTTAGATAGTCTCTGAGGCAAGGAGCAGCTCTGCAGAAGCCCACATGAGTTCTGATGGAATTTTGCTTGAGATTGAACTTTAACGAAGGGAAAAAAACAAGACAGCACCATGAATTCTGATGCCTTCTAAGGTGGATATAAAGATGCCATGTTCAACCATATCGAAGGCAGTGAACAAGTCAAATAATAAAAGGTCTGCCGAATCTCTATAGTCAGTGATTGTGTAGATATTCTTAACTGCTTGCACAGGTGCTGCTTCTGTTGCTCTTCCTGCTCTAAAATCCATTTGCCATTGGGATAATAAGTTGTTCCTTTTCAAATAAACAGTAAATTGTTTGGCTACTATACACTCAGTTATTTTACCTTATAAAGGCAAGAGTGTGATTGGGCAATAGTTGGTCATATTGCTACTGTACAACTTGTTTTTCTCAAGGACCTTCTTGCTCTCCTTCTGGAATTTACCAGAAGTAAGTGACTGCATGCTGTTGGCCTTACAGGTTCCCAAAATATAAAAAGTGAGCTTATTGGCTTTCTCGGGTGAGCATATCAATATATAGAAAGCAGACCTATCATCTTTCTCCAAAAATCTCCAAGATTTACTGTATATTTTAATAATTTACACAATGCAATCTTTATTAATCGTGATTATTATAAAAAAGTTTAATACAGTTTTAATAAAAAAAAGTCAGTGACTGTTTCTTTTAGTACATTTTTTGATATATTGCATTTTGTAGGGTGAATAATGTTAAAAGAAAGACTCGGAGACACTGATTTAAAAATAAATAAATAACATGTCTTTAAGTCTTTCTTTAAACATCTTTCAGCCCACAAAACACAATCACAAAGACAACCACAATAGGCACTCCATGTGAAGAGTTTCCAACTCCAGCTAGGAGTGATTTAAAAACTATGGTAAGTCCTCCTCAGGTTATGGATTTAATGACCCAGGAGACTAACTGTTTTTTTAAATGTTGCTAGGGGGGCTGCAACACTCCTTGCTGCCACCACAGCATTAAAAAAAAAATCTTGGTGGTACCTCTGCCCCTTAGGGACACCACCAAGGTAAAAGAAATTGTAAGTAGCCTTTGCAGGGCATTAGGGGGCGATCCTTCACGGAGCAGTGAATAATAAATGAGCGGCTCCTGCCACTCATTTATTAATAATTTAAAACAAAAACATTTTTGTGTTGTTGTCCCACTTGGACACCCACATCTTTAATCTGGGGGCTGTGGGGGTTCCCCAGGGCACCCGTAGCCCCAGCTGGCTCTTCTTGCAGGAGCCGATAACGTAGGGGGTCATTTGGGGCTTTAGGCCCCGTGGCGCAAGATGGCTTCCCTTTCAGCATCATACTGGGTGCTGGAGGAAGCTGGCACCTTTCTTTTACTACCGCATGGGCGAGAGGATTTTTTTTTTTACAGCTCCCACACAGTGTGGGCAAAGTAGAGTTCCCTGCCCAGACAGTGCAGGCAGGAACCACAGTGCCCTCGAGGTAGTCTCCCCAGGGCACTGTGTAGTATTACGCCCTGGGGGTTGTGGTGTCTGGGGCAGTTACCTGCAAGGTGAGGGGGTGCCCCCCCTTTTGATGAAACTTGGCCCTTGGGGATGGCGTCCCTGGGGCCCAACAGCAGCTCAGAAGGGTGGATACTCGCCCCCTCCCTTTTATATACAAATCGGCCACTGGGGATGGGGTCCCCGGGGCCCTTTAGTGGGTCAGTGACAGGGGGCCACATGCACCCCTCCCCTGTAGTTAATATTGGGCCCCAGGGATGGGATCCCCAGGGCTGAATAGTGGATCTAGGAGGGTGGCCCCACTCACACCCGCTCCCCAAATATTTGAGAGTAATTGCTCCAAGATTCTGGCCCACCTCTGGTGTCAAAATAATATATTTTTTGTTTTAATGCTGCAATCCTGCGGGACTCCTGCAGGATCGCAGCATTAAAAATCTATTTTTTCTAATTTGTCCCAGGGGAGGGTGTGTCCCTCTGGGACCCACCCCACAAAGGCTAGGGAGGCAGGGTATCACTACCCTGCCCCCTTATATCTTTTTAGTATAGCAATCTCATGACAGGGGACTAAGTCCCTGAGTCTTGTAATGGCTGTTGCAACATTTTCTTTCTTGTTGCAGCCGGCCAATCAGAGCACTCGCTCCCACAGGAATGAGGATGCCCAAGGGGAAAAAACTCTAGGCCAATCAGAATGCTTTATTTTTTAAAGTTGGGGTTGAGGAACTCTCGAGAGAGTCCCTCGAACCCAACCTTCCAGCTATACAAATATTTTTGATCCTTAATTTCCGAAAACACCTAAAAGGATTTACATCAAATCACAAAAAGCACTCTTTCTGGACCAAGATTTTCTGTTTAATATGGTGTAATTTAATTGAGCAATTTTTGCGGTATCGCTCCCTAAAAAAAAAATCTATGGAAAATAAATGAGGAATTTGCATTTTGGGACCCCCCCTTTTCTCAACCCCCGCTTAATGGATCACCTGATACTTTCTATAAGGAAACTAGTCAAAAAAGAGCACTTTTTGGAAAGTTTTGTGATGATTCGTCAAACGGCGCCAAACTTATTAGCAAACCAAAAGTGGCATTTCTTATGGAAATGCAGAGCTAACTATAACTACCCAATGGCGACCGACGCTGGGTAATATATATATATATTCACACACACGCATACTTACTTTTCCAATTTCAAATCTGTATTAAAAAATCCAAAATAAGGTAATCCAAAAATATTGTAAATAAGAATTTATGGATCCGAAATAATGATAAAATGAAATTAGGGATCCAAAGTAGTGAGGGCATACCCTTGAAGACACAGCTATCACACATGTGTCTGCATGGAATTAGCCCATACACCAAGACCAAATTGCAGTCATTAACAATGTGGACCTGTGCTGAATTATGTACCAGCACTGCAATAGCGATATCCCAACACCGTACAACAACCCATTGCAACATAGAGGTGAAAAAATAATTTTGTGAATCGGGCCCCATCTGCTCACTTTCTGCCACCTTTTCAGAATAGAATTACTCATTAAGTGACAGCACATTTATTTGTTCCATGGGCAGGTTTCCTTCCATGACGCTTCTGCCTATTTCTCTGAAGAGGAGTGGACGGTATTACAAGAATGGCAGAAGGAACTGTACAGGAATGTGATGAAGGAAATTCACCAGGCTTTGATCTCACTGGGTAAAGTTAAAATGTCTACCATAATCTACAGTTTTTGTAACCTTTAAAGTACCCCCTTTCATAATGCCTCAATCTCAGTATTACTTCTTTTTGAACTATTTTTAAACAGCGTACGTTTCTGTGGGCTCTCTGTGTAGCACTAATGATATTAATGTGTCAGTTGACCATTCATCCCATCATAGGAGGCACCATGGGAGATGTTTGGGTTTACAAATTTGCAGTAGTTTCTGTGAAGCAGCTTGCTGATATTTTATCTTAGGTGCCCATTTTGGAGATAGCAGTCCAAAGAAAATATTTTCCGCTGACAACAAGAAAAGGAAAAGGAATCTTCAATTGAACATGCGATTTAGCTTCAGACCCAAAATGATAAGTTTCTGCTCTAGATCAGTGGTTCTTAACCTGAGGTCTTCAGAACCCTGGGGGTCTGCAACTGCTAAGAAAATTAAATATTATTAGCAGATTAATAAAGTATATGTAAATAAAGAAGCGCAATTGATAATTGAAAATGTTAAAGCATTTTGTAAATGTGAAAAAGTTTAAATTAGAGGCAACAAATTAAGTTGGTATCCTCAAATTTATTCATGGGAGCAGTACAAGTGCACCAGACAGAATATAGTATGGACATTGGGTGGCTTCAGTGGCTTCAATTGAATTTAGAAAAGTTCCAACCAGTTCTAATTTTCCCATTAAAATTAAAGTTTCTATTTTTTATATTTGTTCCTGAATTAAATAAAATATTGCAGCGTTTGTGTATTTTTTGACAAATGCTTGTTACTGTATTTTTGTGTATTGTTTTAAGGATCAAATCATCGAATTTGCTTAGGCAGGGCCCCCAACTTCCAGTAATGACTCAGAGGGCATCCTCGGATTCCAATAATGATTGGGGGGGTGAGCGGGGGGAAGGGGGGAGGGGAGATTCCAGTAATGATTAAGAAGGGATCCACAGGAGTCAAAAGGTTTAGAATTGCTGCTTTAGATTGTTAAGTGCATTACACAGTTGAAATTGGGAAACAGCTAAACATACTGCTCAGACAGAGGAACTGGTTTATTTTATTCAATCTAAGCTTCTTATAGTAAGTATGCTTACCTTTTCTGTTGTACGAACAGGGTAGGTATTCTCTCCACCTTGCTGTCCTCATTGGAGATGGAACCTCTCACATGTGCTGTGCGGGAACACGCTCAGGTGGGACATTAGGATACCAACTGGTATGCATGTGGTCTCTCTTTATACAGATGATGCTGTACTATATTTGAGAGAACCCTGATGTAGTTTGTCAGGAGCCATGGAGATATTAGGCGAATTTGGGCAATACTCGAAAGAAAACTGGGGCAAATCTTGTTTAATCCTGATCTGAAGGATTGTTCTGACCCAGTGTAAATGGATTTTCTGATCTGAGCTGCACTCATTTCTTTTAAGGCAATATCTACAAAAAAAAGCATTTTTATGATTTTTGAAGGACAGCCTTTTTCACTTGCGTTCACCACTGATTCTTTCAGGAACCTTCAGATACTCTTTATGGAACAAGTGCAAGTATGTCATCTTGAAGTACATCCAAGACTATTGAGGTGCTATATACTTTTGCCAGATTTTTCCCGTTATGAACCATGGCGACTGTTAATATGCCTCTACCTTTTGTCAGAAAAGGGGGAACCCCTAATATCTTGGTAGAAAAGGAAGAATCTTTTTGATTTGTATTTGGTGCCCGTTGGAGGTGAAACGTTTTCGGCGGAAAGGAAACAAGCAGTACTTTTACTCAATTTGGGTGTGGAAGGGAGGAATATCTATGATAGTCTAGAAACTTTGCCTATTGGTAATGCTGAGGGGGATACTCGGGACATGTATGAAATGTCGGTACTGATGTTAGAGAAACATTTTGAGGACAAAATAAATGTTGTCTAAGAGCGTCTCAAATTTTTTATGAGGGTGCAGGGGAAGAATGAGAGTCTGGGAAACTACATTGCATGTTAAAGAACCCTGGCACGCACTTGCGATTTTGATCTCTTGACATATTCTTTGATTTGATATCAATTCGTGCGCTGTACCAACAATGTAAAAGTGCAGGAGACGTTGTTGACAAAAAATACTGGATTGAGGGAGGAGTTTCCTATAATGGAGGGCATGGAAAGCACCAGCTCTTGGGTGAAGATGAGTGATGTTTCACTACCTGCGGATTTTCGTCAAACGGTGGAGTCAACCAGTGTTTGGGCAAACCAAGTTGACTTGGTTTCCAAAACCAGACCTGAAAGTAAACAAATGGTGAACCAGGAGGAAAGCAGAAGTAGTCAGTTTAAATGTCTCTGCTGTGGTAACTATGTGCATTCTGCAAACGGTCTTCAATGTTATGCTAAAAATTCTGTTTCTAGGAAATGTGGCATGGGAGGGCATTATGCCAGGGTCTGCAAAGGGGACAAGGGGTGGACTCAGTATCTGATGAGACGAGTATTGTGTTGAATGTGAAAGCAGATCCTAGTGATGTACATAATGATCCCATTGTCCTGCCAGAATGTCCCAACATGTTGGATAAAGAAGGAATGTTATTAGCGGATTCAGGATCGCCTTATACTATGGTGGGAAATACGATTTGGGAGAAGGAGTTCGGGGGCCCATGCATATCCCCTTTTCCCCTGGACATCAAACCTGTGAGCTACTTGGGCAACAGGATTGATGTTCTAGGTTACACTATAATAAGAATAAGGTTTAATGACATAGAGAGCACAGAAAAAGTCTATGTGGCCAAGTGAGGAGATAATTTGTTCGGTTGGCATCACCATAGGGACAGAGGCATCACTCTTAAGCCTAATGCTTTACAGCAAGTTATGACCATGTCTAGTGAGCATGAAGATATCTTCCTACAATTCCCCACGGTGTTTAGTGGAAAATTGGGATATCTTAAGAATTGTGAGCACAAAATCATACCGAAGGACGATGCAGCACCTTGTAAACATAAAGTCAGGAAGGTTCCTAATCTCATGTTAGAACCTCTCAGAGAGGAGATACAGAGACTGGTAACTGAGGACGTCATAGAGGAAATAGAGTCCTCTGAGTGGTTGGCTCCAGTGGTTTTGGCTCCCAAGGATGGTGGTAAAAGTATCCCGGTGTGTGTTGATATCAGAGATTTAAATAAACACTTCTGGGTTGATTGCCATCCTCTTCCAAATATATCAGAGTCCTTGACAATGCTGGGTGGGGCCAGCGTGTTCAGTGTGATGAACTTGTCCTCCGCGTACCATCAAATTAAATTACATGATAGTTCCAGGCTCTCACTTCTTTTTTTACCCCTCTTGGTGCCTCTCGTTTCATCAGAATGCCTTTCCGGTTTGGCATCAACTGCAGTATGCTTTCAAAGAGTGATGAAAAAAGTGTTGGATGGTGTGCCTTATATATTGTTTTCCAAGATATTATTTTGATTCATGGCAAGAATATGACTGAACATGACAATACGTTGAGCATAGTATTAGAGAAGTTGGCTAAGTCAGGACTTAAAACACAAAACACACGTACAAAATCCTTGGGTCTATTTCGTGCAGAATATGGGGGAGTACAAGATTGTAAGCCACAAATTATAACACACAGACCTCGCTGTGGGAGATTCCCTTTTCAGGACGAAATCCCTCACTCACCATAGGGGACATGTTTCATCATATGGGATTTTCCTCTCAAAGGAAAAGCCTCGTTCCTTTGAGGGCTACAACCCCCTCTCTGAGAGGGAGGAGCTCAGGGTTGTTTTAAATTTCTACTTGCTTGAGATATTCTAAATCCACTTGTGATGAACAAAATAGTGTGAGCGAGGGCGCAGTGCAAAGAAAATACAGAATGTGCAAGAAGTGTGAATAAAACTAGCTAGTGGGCGCAGAATATATGTTTTATTCAGGTGCACCCTCTGCCAGGATTAAAAACAGTGCACCAGCGACATGGATTTAAGCCGCAGTGGTATGGTGGAAGGTAGTGGTCAACATGTTTCAGCCTAAAATGCCCGTGAGTCGGGCGAGGCTTTCTTCAGGACCTATACAGATGCTGCTGCTACAGTGCTCAAGTGAATAAACAAAAAAAGGATATGAGAACCAGGAACGTTCATGGTCCGTCTGCTCCGGAAGGTGACTTTAACTAATGGAAACAGAACCATTCAATCAAATCTGTGCAACCTGTGGGAAGGTGGTATAACTAATGGCTTCAATCTATTATAAGGTAAAAAGGAACTAGAGTAACTCTTACCCACTTTAGCTGGGTAAGGAACTCCACCTCAACCTGGCAACAGCTCAGGATGGGGGCACCGCTCTGGAGGAAAAAACAATAGTGGTGCAACTGTCATTTATACAATATGTACTACTCAAAGTCAGTTTAACAGTGTACCTGAATCGTAAAAACTAGGGTAGTCATGAAGTACTAGGAGCAAACAATGAAGGAAAACCTGATGGAGTACACAGACTGTACCAGGCGTCTAACGTTAGTTGTATCCCAATGATTAGGTCCTCACACATGTGCACATACAACTGGGCTACATATGTGGCATAGAAAAGTATGGAGCATCTAGGGATTTACACTTTCACCAAGGCAATGAAACAGACTAGCCAGGCCAAAGAGTAAGCGACCAAAAAGAGAAACACTCTCATTACCGCTTCAACCCCTTACTCATTAAAACCATTCAGAAATATGGGGAGACATAGATATTGCAATCTTAAACGGAGTGGGTGCCAAAACATACACGCAAAAACCTCCAAAGTCCAATACGGGCAAAGCCCCACCACGACACTCACCTCTCCGTCGATACCCCGTGCTCAGAATGAGCCTGCAACCGGAGGTGAGTGTCTGTGGCAGGAGCGCTCGCTTTTGTAGTGCCCAGTTCAAAATGAAAAACAGGTGTGGGGAGCCCTTGTTTAAAGCGATAATGCGCAGGCGCCGGTGAACTAATGCTAGTTACCCGCGCATGCGCCATTGCTAAACGAAATGACGGGAAAAGTCGTTATATCCCGTAGGTAGGCTATTATTATCAGCCTATTTAATGTGAGAGCTATTGTGATTAAGTTTCGATCATCTAAAAAGTATTTTATACACACAGCAGAAGTAAGTTGAAGTTCGGAAGAGATGAACAAAAACGCGCATGCGCCTCATGTATAGGGCATGCTGGGATCTGTAGTTTAAGTGTCAGAACGTCACAACAGATGCCTCAAAAGCAAATGGGAAGTGCGAGTCGTCACAACCCCTGTTCATTATAACGACCTATGTCAAGTGTTCCTTAGTCTCATAGGTACAATCTTAGAGATTGCCTATGAAGAAAGTCCAGGAGACAAATAGAAGTAAACATAATGCGCTGCGCATATGCAGCGTGAGCTCCGTGTGTCAGAGTGAAACCAAGGGCATTAACTCCACCCACAATCGGTAATAATATGCCTGGCATTATAGTTAGAAAGTCATTCGTGTGGATGAGCTACATACAGTGTATAAAGTATACCAAATATACAATATCATGAGATGTGTACAAATCCACGAACGCCTTCAGCATGGGATTTACGTGTGCATTGGTTACTGGAAGTGCTAAGCCTGAGTGGGACGGCACAACAACTCCTTATAAAGACACTCATGGGATCTCATCATTCAAACCTGTGTTGTCACTGTCTAATCTGTGCACCCACCGTTGCTCTCGTCTGAACAGATATGTAGTGATGTCAGTGATATGGTTTGGAATAAATGGTTTCTCAAGAACCGTCCATCTGAGATCTTGTGGAGAATGATTGGCTTCGAGAAAGTGGCTGGTCAATTTACTAGAGGATTTTCTGCACCGGATCGTACTCTTGTGTTCCAGGATACGGGTTTTGACTTTGCGTGTAGTCATACCCACGTATCGCAGTGTGCAAGGACAGGTAATTAAATAAATTAACTGTTCACTGTTGTAATTCGTGTGGTTGGATAGTACCCAGGGTCTGGCTGACCCGATGTCTATCTCAGTGGTGTGAGTCGTTTGAGGACATGCTGCACACGAACCACACGGAAAATGTCCTTTCACCGGAGGCAAACTCCAAAGGGTGTCCTGTTGGCCCATCTTCCTGCATCGTGGTCGTGTGTGTACCAACCGATCTTTAATGTTAGTACTGCGTCTGAAAGCAAAAAGTGGGTGTGGCAGTGGTGTGGTCCCAATGTTCAATATCTTCCAATTGGAAAGGATGCTCTTTTTGATTTGGTTTGAAAAGCTACAAAACGTATTCACACAGGTCAGTCTGTTGTTCACTTCCTTGGGTTCGCTGGGCTCTATGAGTGCTGCCCTGTTATTGTTGGCTGCCCGTCTCAAAGATCTCTTCACAAGTTTCTTCGGATAGTGCCTAGCTTGTAATTGGGCCACCAAATTCTGTGCATGTTCCTGATATTTAGAAGTTGACGAGCAATTCCTTTTGATGTGTAAGAATTGCCCGAACGGCAAGTTCTCACGTAGAGCTTTAGGATGGAAGCTCTTGTATGACAACAATGAGTTGCTGGACATCGGTTTTCTGTAAAGCTCAGTACTCAGGCCACCGTCTGAAGGGAAAATTCTAATATCCAGGAAAGGTAAGCTGGTATTACTATACTCGCAGGTGAAGTTCAAATAGTCATTCCTGCCGTTTAACCAAGCTTTGAATGCAATGATCGATGATGGTGCCCCTCTCCAAATCACCAGCACATCATCGATGTAGCGTTTCCATAAACGTATATGGTCTTTGTATGGATTCTCGCTGCTGAAAATATGGTCCTGTTCAAAAATATGAACATAGAGGTTCGCCAAGCTTGGGGCAAAAACGCTCCCCATAGAGGTGCCCGAAACTTGGAGAAAGAGTTGATCTTCGTACTTAAAAAAGTTCTCCTTCATTGCTAGGCGGGCACAATCAATGATGAAAGGTACCGGGGTGATTGTATCTGGAGCTTTGTTCAACAGAAGAGTCTCAATGGTGGATAGAGTTTCATCTTGAGGAATACACGTGTATAGAGATTCCACGTCAAAAGACGAGCAAATCAAACTCGATGTCAAATCGTATGTCTTCTACCAAACGCAAGACATCCTTCGTATCTTTTAAGTAAGTTGGCATTTCGCTTACCAAGGGCCTCAGGAAATGTTCCACAAAGGTGGAGAGTGGTTCGAGCAAGGAGCCCAACCCTGAGATAATAGGACGCCCTGGAGGCGGTCTGTGATTCTTGTGCACCTTTGGCAGTACATAGAAATACGGAATGACCGGGTGGGCTTTGGTCAAAAAAGCGGCTTCCTGTGTGGTGATCCATCCGTTCGTACTTGCCTCTTCCAGTAGTATTTTGATTTCATTCTCTAGCCGCTTGGTCGGGTCCTCTCTCAAGGGTGTGTAGAAACGGGTGTCTTCCAGTTGTCTGAGACACTCTGTCGGATAGGAGGAGGTATCCATTACAACAATAGCTCCCCCTTTATCTGTGGGCTTGATCGTTATGGTGTCATCACTAGCCAAAGATTGCATCGCTTTGCGTTCCTTCTTCGTCAGGTTCTGGTACTGCCTGTTACTATTGGCACAGATGGTAGTAACTTGGGTCGTTACCGCTTTTTCGAAAGTCAAGACCTGTGGCGGTATTTGATGTGCAAGAGGATTGAATTTTGATTTGTTCTTTAGGCCTGTGTTGGTATCGACATCATCATCCATGTCTTGCACCTTGTCTCTAAAAAAGAAATTGAGACGGATCTTGCGAAAGAAACGGGCAAGTTCCTGTTTAATCACGAAAGTATCACCTCGGTATGAGGGAACAAAGCCTAATCCCTTGTTCAAGAGGGCCTGTTCGTCCGTATTCAAAGTCCGATTACTCAAGTTTATAACTAGATTGTTTCGTTGCTCGATCCCGCTTGGGCTTCTGTCATGCTCCGGGTGGACCGAGCCGGCGGAGTGTCTGCCCAATGTATCTGGGCTTGTTGGTTCCGCCGTTTCCCTCTGGATCTGCCTCGGCCAAGCCCTAAAAAGGCTGATGTGAATACATTTGTGGTTGTTGTTGATATGGAAACATGTGTCCCTGGGGTGGTACATTCGGATAGCCAAAAGGTCCTGGTGCCCACCACTGAGGTAGTGGTGGAGGTGGAGGACCTCCTCGGTAACCTCTCCAGTTCCCTCTATTCCTGCGAGCAGGGCCTTTAAACCCGGGTTCACCCTGGTACGAAGTGTCTGAGTCACTAGACCACTCGTCGCTACCTGATGTAGAGTAGTTTGATCCATACCTCCTTCCTTGTCGGTTGAATTGGGGAGGAACATACTCGGCACTTGTATACGGGTATACTTTTTCCATAAAAAAGCGCGCAAGGTCTTTCTTGAATTTATTGATTTTTGATGTTAGAATCGAGTCTTTAAACTCTTTGTTGCTTTTATTATTCTCTTCATTCTGTTTTTTGAACAAAGTGCCTGATATTGTTACTCTGATCTGGGACTCTAACGCCTGTATCTCGATGAGAATCGTGTCTGCAATACGTTTGGCTGTGTTGATTATAAGAATCAGCCAGTATCGGGTGCACCGCCATGCCACGAGTGACCAATTCTTAAGAAACAGCTTGTCCTCCAAAAACAAACGGGGTGCGTTGGTGACTATCAGCCCTGTGGGTGCGCAATTTCCCCTTAAATATTCCGTCATGATAGCACCATGTATGTATATGCGCGAGTGAGATTTTCTAAGCAATAGAAGTTTAGACCAGTCATCTCCTTGTGTCAAGGGTCCATCCTGAAATGTGTCTATTAGACTGGGTGTACTCAGAATTGATTGTGCAACAGTGGCATCATATGCTAGGCCTTGTCGCTTAGCCATCTTCAATCTGGAGAGGTATCTATGGATATGAGTGTAATTGCCAGATAACTGGTGTCTATGTCTGTCCAAAAAAGTTAACCTACAAGAAGCTCCTATTAAAAACGAATATCCTGCTGCGATACTCGTGAGAGTAAGGACCCGCAGCCTAAGCTGCTCAGAGATACTAACACAACAACAATTTTCAAGCAGGAGGGTCCTAGGGAAGTTTAAAGACCTGCAACGGATTGTATCCCCAAAAATTATCAGACAAAAAACACGTACAAAATCCTTGGGTCTATTTCGTGCAGAATATGGGTGAGTACAAGATTGTAAGCCACAAATTATAACACACAGACCTAGCTGTGGGAGATTCCCTTTTCAGGACGAAATCCCTCACTCACCATAGGTGACATGCTTCATCATATGGGATTCTCCTCTCAGAGGAAAAAGCTCGTTCCTTTGAGGGCTACAACCCCCTCTCTGAGAGGGAGGAGCTCAGGGATGTTTTAAATTTCTACTTGCTTGGGATAGTCTAAATCCACATGTGATGAACAAAATAGTGTGAGCGAGGGCGCAGCGCAAAGAAAATACAGAATGTGCAAGAAGTGTGAATAAAACTAGCTAGTTGGCGCAGAATATATGTTTTATTCAGGTGCACCCTCTGCCAGGATTAAAAACAGTGCACCAGCGACATGGATTTAAGCCGCAGTGGTATGGTGGAAGGTAGTGGTCAACATGTTTCAGCCTAAAATGCCCGTGAGTCGGGCGAGGCTTTCTTCAGGACCTATACAGATGCTGCTGCTACAGTGCTCAAGTGAATAAACAAAAAAAGGATATGAGAACCAGGAACGTTCATGGTCCGTCTGCTCCGGAAGGTGACTTTACCTAATGGAAACAGAACCATTCAATCAAATCTGTGCAACCTGTGGGAATGTGGTATAACTAATGGCTTCAATCTATTATAAGTTAAAAAGGAACAAGAGTATTTCTTACCCGCTTTAGCAGGGGAAGGAACTCCACCTCAACCTGGCAACAGCTCAGGATGGGGGCACCGCTCTGGAGGAAAAAACAATAGTGGTGCAACTGTCATTTATACAATATGTACTACTCAAAGTCAGTTTAACAGTGTACCTGAATCGTAAAAACTAGGGTAGTCATGAAGTACTAGGAGCAAAAAATGAAGGAAAACCTGATAGAGTACACAGACTGTACCAGGCGTCTAACGTTAGTTGTATCCCAATGATTAGGTCCTCACACATGTGCACATACAACTGGGCTACATATGTGGCATAGAAAAGTATGGAGCATCTAGGGATTTACACTTTCACCAAGGCAATGTAACAGACTAGCCAGGCCAAAGAGTAAGCGACCAAAAAGAGAAACACTCTCATTACCGCTTCAACCCCTTACTCATTAAAACCATTCAGAAATATGGGGAGACATAGATATTGCAATATTAAACGGAGTGGGTGCCAAAACATACACGCAAAAACCTCCAAAGTCCAATACGGGCAAAGCCCCACCACGACACTCACCTCTCCGTCGATACCCCGTGCTCAGAATGAGCCTGCAACCAGAGGTGAGTGTCTGTGGCAGGAGCGCTCGCTTTTGTAGTGCCCAGTTCAAAATGAAAAACAGATGTGGGGAGCCCTTGTTTAAAGCGATAATGCGCAGGCGCCGGTGAACTATTGCTAGTTACCCGCGCATGCGCCATTGCTAAACGAAATGACGGGAAAAGTCGTTATATCCCGTAGGTAGGCTATTATTATCAGCCTATTTAATGTGAGAGCTATTGTGATTAAGTTTCGATCATCTAAAAAGTATTTTATACACACAGCAGAAGTAAGTTGAAGTGCGGAAGAGATGAACAAAAACGCGCATGCGCCTCATGTATAGGGCATGCTGGGATCTGTAGTTTAAGTGTCAGAACGTCACAACAGATGCCTCAAAAGCAAATGGGAAGTGCGAGTCGTCACAACCCCTGTTCATTATAACGACCTATGTCAAGTGTTCCTTAGTCTCATAGGTACAATCTTAGAGATTGCCTATGAAGAAAGTCCAGGAGACAAATAGAAGTAAACATAATGCGCTGCGCATATGCAGCGTGCGCTCCGTGTGTCAGAGTGAAACCAAGGGCATTAACTCCACCCACAATCGGTAATAATATGCCTGGCATTATAGTTAGAAAGTCATTTGTGTGGATGAGCTACATACAGTGTATAAAGTATACCAAATATACAATATCATGAGATGTGTACAAATCCACGAACGCCTTCAGCATGGGATTTACGTGTGCATTGGTTACTGGAAGTGCTAAGCCTGAGTGGGACGGCACAACAACTCCTTATAAAGACACCCATGGGATCTCATCATTCAAACCTGTGTTGTCACTGTCTAATCTGTGCACCCACCGTTGCTCTCGTCTGAACAGATATGTAGTGATGTCAGTGATATGGTTTGGAATAAATGGTTTCTCAAGAACCGTCCATCTGAGATCTTGTGGAGAATGATTGGCTTCGAGAAAGTGGCTGGTCAATTTACTAGAGGATTTCCTGCACCGGATCGTACTCTTGTGTTCCAGGATACGGGTTTTGACTTTGCGTGTAGTCATACCCACGTATCGCAGTGTGGAAGAACAGGTAATTAAATAAATTAACTGTTCACTGTTGCAATTCGTGTGGTTGGATAGTACCCAGGGTCTGGCTGACCCGATGTCTATCTCAGTGGTGTGAGTCGTTTGAGGACATGCTGCACACGAACCACACGGAAAATGTCCTTTTACCGGAGGCAAACTCCAAAGGGTGTCCTGTTGGCCCATCTTCCTGCATCGTGGTCGTGTGTGTACCAACCGATCTTTAATGTTAGTACTGCGTCTGAAAGCAAAAAGTGGGCGTGGCAGTGGTGTGGTCCCAATGTTCAATATCTTCCAATTGGAAAGGATGCTCTTTTTGATTTGGTTTGAAAAGCTACAAAACGTATTCACACAGGTCAGTCTGTTGTTCGCTTCCTTGGGTTCGCTCGGCTCTATAAGTGCTGCCCTGTTATTGTTGGCTGCCCGTCTCAAAGATCTCTTCACAAGTTTCTTCGGATAGTGCCTAGCTTGTAATTGGGCCGCCAAATTCTGTGCATGTGCCTGATATTTAGAAGTTGACGAGCAATTCCTTTTGATGCGTAAGAATTGCCTGAACGGCAAGTTCTCACGTAGAGCTTTAGGATGGAAGCTCTTGTATGACAACAATGAGTTTCTGGACATCGGTTTTCTGTAAAGCTCAGTACTCAGGCCACCGTCTGAAGGGAAGATTCTAATATCCAGGAAAGGTAAGCTGGTATTACTATACTCCCAGGTGAAGTTCAAATAGTCATTCCTGCCGTTTAACCAAGCTTTGAATGCAATGATCGATGATGGTGCCCCTCTCCAAATCACCAGCACATCATCGATGTAGCGTTTCCATAAACGTATATGGTCTTTGTATGGATTCTCGCTGCAGAAAATATGGTCCTGTTCATAAATATGAACATATAAAGGTTCGCCAAGCTTGGGGCAAAAACGCTCCCCATAGAGGTGCCCGAAACTTGGAGAAAGAGTTGATCTTCATACTTAAAAAAGTTCTCCTTCATTGCTAGGGGGGCACAATCAATGATGAAAGGTACCGGGGTGATTGTATCTGGAGCTTTGTTCAACAGAAGAGTCTCAATGGTGGATAGAGTTTCATCTTGAGGAATACACGTGTATAGAGATTCCACGTCAAAAGACACGAGCAAATCAAACTCGATGTCAAATCGTATGTCTTCTACCAAACGCAAGACATCCTTCGTATCTTTTAAGTAAGTTGGCATTTCGCTTACCAAGGGCCTCGGGAAATGATCCACAAAGGTGGAGAGTGGTTCGAGCAAGGAGCCCAACCCTGAGATAATAGGACGCCCTGGAGGGGGTCTTTGATTCTTGTGCACCTTTGGCAGTACATAGAAATACGGAATGATCGGGTGGGCTTTGGTCAAAAAAGCAGCTTCCTGTGTGGTGATCCATCCGTTCGTACTTGCCTCTTCCACTAGTATTTTGATTTCATTCTCTAGCCGCTTGGTCGGGTCCTCTCTCAAGGGTGTGTAGAAACGGGTGTCTTCCAGTTGTCTGAGACACTCTGTCCGATAGGAGGAGGTATCCATTACAACGATAGCTCCCCCTTTATCTGCGGGCTTGATCGTTATGGGGTGGCGTGGTGAAGCAAAATAACGATGGATTAAACCTAGATCTGTGACTGGGGGTGAATGTTTGCCAATGTGCAGCATTCCGTCCATCATCTTGTGTGTTTTGCATTTTGCCCTAAGTGGGAAGGGTATGCCCAGACGTGGGTCCCGTGCTCACTACGCCACTGGAGTCAAGCTATCCTGGCTGATGAAGGCTGATAGCCAGAAACCGGTCCTAGGATGCTTGATTCCGGTCCAGGGAAGACATGGCTTGGCAGTTCGGTCTGGACTGTTCCCATGAGGCACAGGGTCAAGACTGATTTGCATATGGCTATGTCTGAACTTGGGTGGCATGGTGAAGCAAAATAACGATGGATTAAACCCAGATCTGTGACTGGGGGTGAATGTTTGCCAATGTGCAGCATTCCGTCCATCATCTTGTGTGTTTTGCATTTTGCCCTAAGTGGGAAGGGTATGCCCAGACGTGGGTCCCGTGCTCACTACGCCACTGGAGTCAAGCTATCCTGGCTGATGAAGGCTGATAGCCAGAAACCGGTCCTAGGATGCTTGATTCCGGTCCAGGGAAGACATGGCTTGGCAGTTCGGTCTGGACTGTTCCCATGAGGCACAGGGTCAAGACTGATTTGCATATGGCTATGTCTGAACTGGGGTGGCGTGGTGAAGCAAAATAACGATGGATTAAACCCAGATCTGTGACTGGGGGTGAATGTTTGCCAATGTGCAGCATTCCGTCCATCATCTTGTGTGTTTTGCATTTTGCCCTAAGTGGGAAGGGTATGCCCAGACGTGGGTCCCGTGCTCACTACGCCACTGGAGTCAAGCTATCCTGGCTGATGAAGGCTGATAGCCAGAAACCGGTCCTAGGATGCTTGATTCCGGTCCAGGGAAGACATGGCTTGGCAGTTCGGTCTGGACTGTTCCCATGAGGCACAGGGTCAAGACTGATTTGCATATGGCTATGTCTGAACTGGGGTGGCGTGGTGAAGCAAAATAACGATGGATTAAACCCAGATCTGTGACTGGGGGTGAATGTTTGCCAATGTGCAGCATTCCGTCCATCATCTTGTATGTTTTGATCGTTATGGTGTCATCACTAGCCAAAGATTGCATCGCTTTGCGTTCCTTCTTCGTCATGTTCTGGTACTGCCTGTTACTATTGGCACAGATGCTGGTAACTTGGGTCGTTACCGCTTTTTCGAAAGTCAAGACCTGTGGCGGTATTTGATGTGCAAGAGGATTGAATGTTGATTTGTTCTTTAGGCCTGTGTTGGTATCGACATCATCATCCATGTCTTGCACCTTGTCTCTAAAAAAGAAATTGAGACGGATCTTGCGAAAGAAACGGGCAAGTTCCTGTTTAATCACGAAAGTATCACCTCGGTATGAGGGAACAAAGCCTAATCCCTTGTTCAAGAGGGCCTGTTCGTCCGTATTCAAAGTCCGATTACTCAAGTTTATAACTAGATCGTTTCGTTGCTCGATCCCGCTTGGGCTTCTGTCATGCTCCGGGTGGACCGAGCCGGCGGAGTGTCTGCCCAATGTACCTGGGCTTGTTGGTTCCGCCGTTTCCCTCTGGATCTGCCTCGGCTAACCCTAAAAAAGGCTGATGTGAATACATTTGTGGTTGTTGTTGATATGGAAACATGTGTCCCTGGGGTGGTACATTCGGATAGCCAAAAGGTCCTGGTGCCCACCTCTGAGGTAAATTGCGACGGCTCGGTCCACCCGGAGCATGACAGAAGCCCAAGCGGGATCGAGCAACGAAACGATCTAGTTATAAACTTGAGTAATCGGACTTTGAATACAGACGAACAGGCCCTCTTGAACAAGGGATTAGGCTTTGTTACTTTCGTGATTAAACAGGAACTTGCCCGTTTCTTTCGCAAGATCCGTCTCAATTTCTTTTTTAGAGACAAGGTGCAAGACATGGATGATGATGTCGATACCAACACAGGCCTAAAGAACAAATCAACATTCAATCCTCTTGCACATGAATGACTATTTGAACTTCACCTGCGAGTATAGTAATACCAGCTTACCTTTCCTGGATATTAGAATCTTCCCTTCAGACGGTGGCCTGAGTACTGAGCTTTACAGAAAACCGATGTCCAGAAACTCATTGTTGTCATACAAGAGCTTCCATCCTAAAGCTCTACGTGAGAACTTGCCGTTCGGGCAATTCTTACGTATCAAAAGGAATTGCTCGTCAACTTCTAAATATCAGGAACATGCACAGAATTTGGCGGCCCAATTACAAGCTAGGCACTATCCGAAGAAACTTGTGTAGAGATCTTTGAGACGGGCAGCCAACAATAACAGGGCAGCATCTATAGAGCCCAGCGAACCCAAGGAAGCGAACAACAGACTGACCTGTGTGAATACGTTTTGTAGCTTTTCAAACCAAATCAAAAAGAGCATCCTTTCCAATTGGAAGATATTGAACATTGGGACCACACCACTGCCACGCCCACTTTTTGCTTTCAGACGCAGTACTAACATTAAAGATCGGTTGGTACACACACGACCACGATGCAGGAAGATGGGCCAACAGGACACCCTTTGGAGTTTGCCTCCGGTGAAAGGACATTTTCCGTGTGGTTCGTGTACAGCATGTCCTCAAACGACTCACACCACTGAGATAGACATCGGGTCAGCCAGACCCTGGGTACTATCCAACCACACGAATTTCAACAGTGAACAGTTAATTTATTTAATTACCTGTCCTTGCACACTGTGATATGTGGGTATGACTACACGCAAAGTCAAAACCCGTATCCTGGAACACAAGAGTACGATCCGGTGCAGGAAATCCTCTACTAAATTGACCAGCCACTTTCTCGAAGCCAATCATTCTCCACAAGATCTCAGATGGACGGTTCTTGAGAAACCATTTATTCCAAACCATATCACTGACATCACTACATATCTGTTCAGACGAGAGCAACGGTGGGTGCACAGATTAGACAGTGACAACACAGGTTTGAATGATGAAATCCCATGGGTGTCTTTATAAGGAGTTGTTGTGCCGTCCCGCTCAGGCTTAGCACTTCCAGTAACCAATGCACACGTAAATCCCATGCTGAAGGCGTTCGTGGATTTGTTCACATCTCAAGATATTGTATATTTAGTATACTTTATACACTGTATGTAGCTCATTCACACGAATGACTTTCTAACTATAATGCCAGGCATATTATTACCGATTGTGGGTGGAGTTAATGCCCTTGGTTTCACTCTGACACACAGAGCGCACGCTGCATATGCGCAGCGCATTATGTTTACTTCTATTTGTCTCCTGGACTTTCTTCATAGACAATCTCTAAGATTGTACCTATGAGACTAAGGAACACTTGACATAGGTCGTTATAATGAACAGGGGTTGTGACGACTCGCACTTCCCATTTGCTTTTGAGGCATCTGTTGTGACGTTCTGACACTTAAACTACAGATCCCAGCATGCCCTATACATGAGGCGCATGCGCGTTTTTGTTCATCTCTTCCGAACTTCAACTTACTTCTGCTGTGTGTATAAAATACTTTTTAGATGATCAAAACTTAATCACAATAGCTCTCACATTAAATAGGCTGATAATAATAGCCTACCTACGGGATATAACGATTTTTCCCGTCATTTCGTTTAGCAATGGCGCATGCGCGGGTAACTAGCATTAGTTCACCGGCGCCTGCGCATTATCGCTTTAAACAAGGGCTCCCCACACCTGTTTTTAGGTCTCGCCTACGCAGCGCGCATGCGCTGCTTAGGAAAGAGACCTTTAGTAATCGGCACAGCTTTCCCTGCAAAAACGTGCACGCGTTGCATTGCTTCCAATGGCAACGCGTGCACGTCTGGCGATTCACTTGCGGGAGCGAGCAGCTGGCGCCATATGTTATTAATTATCGCGCCTTGCCGCTCGCTCCGGCAAGGGAATCGCGCTGGCCCCCTCCTTTCGCCCCTCCCTCTGCTGACGCGCGAGGCGCGCGCTTGTGCTTGTTTTAACTTGTTGCCGCTTTCTTTAACTAAAGAAACTGACTCCGTGGCTCGTAGCACACACGCGCTGTGACGCCCGCCGTTCACGCGCTCCAACTGCAGTACCACTCGCAGACGCATGTGCTTGTGCTACCCCTCTGGCGCTGCCTCCATTACGCTTCACGCGCTGCCTCCATGGTGACACACTGCTCGTGCCTCGCAAACTGTTGTACCATACAAACTCAAAAATAAAAAAAATTCAGCCAACAGTAACGTCGCGGGTCCAAAACACCTGCTTCTCTAAGGGTGAACAAAGCCCAGTGTGACCAGTCGTTCAACCGTACAGCAGCTGTTACTCCAGCGCTTTCCACTCGCCGTGCCAACAGCCGAACGTCCAAATTACTCTTCCTTGCTGATGTTGAGGTGCTTATGCTCATTAGATCTCTCGCTCGTCGCCAGTAAAAAATCTTCAATCAGTAGACAGCACACCACAATAAATTCAGAAGCAGGTTTATATGAAAGCACCTCATCCATCAAGTCCTTGTCAGCAACTGCCAGATAACCTTGAGCCTACCCCCACATTCTAAGTTCCACATTCCATAGAACTTAAATTCGCAACACGCAACTGAGAGACATATCACAGGTTCCAATAACCCTCTTCGAAGCGTTAGCCCCCGACGAAGTTTGGTTCTAGTAGCGCCCTTGAATGTACGTAAAAAAAAAGTTATTTGGGGGCCTAGAGGTAAGTTTTCGAGTGCTGTGTTAGCACAGCAGTGCTTAAGAGAAGGGCCAAAGGTTTTTGTTACAAACCCAATGGTGGAGTTGCTGCATAGGAAGGCTGCCTAATGATGCTGTCTCATGCCTTTTTCTTCCCCGCCCTACACTTTCTGTCCCTTTAATTCAGTCGTGCTGGTTCTTTTCATCCCTACCTTCCCACTTTATCATTGTTTTCTATCCCTTTTTTCTTCCCTTTTGCGCCTTTGTCTGCTTTTCCTGTTGCACTGGGTCAAAGTTTAATGATGAAAATTGATAGTAAAAAATGAGTACCGATGTTCGTCACTTGCAAACACCTGTACAAATTAAGCACTGCTGCACAAAGGCGTCTGACTCCTTATGACGTAAATAATGCTTTGCGATCAAAATTCCGAATGTTACACTCGAAAATGAAAATCCTCATCATCACCACACTTTAAGCCATGCCTTCAGTTGCTGCTTAATGTTTTTTTATTTTAGAAAAACACACCAATGAAAGTGATCTGATTATGCCCCACATGTTCACTAGCTGCAGGCAGTAGATGTCTTTGCATTTTGTATCTGCTGTAAAATGAAATCATTTGCTCGGTATGACCTGGAGCTCTGCATTCGGTATTCGGCCAAAGACACTTTTCCATTGCAGCTGAACTCGCAGCAGTCTCCCCACCTAAGTCTTCAATATCTCCACCACGTTTGCATGTTGGAGACCACAATGGACAGGCTGAGATCAAAAAGGCGCACTGCAGCTGGAAAGGGGATTGATGCTGTTAAGAAAAACCTCAGGGGTAGACATGGATTGGACTTTGTCATGATTAAAACAGAAGGACATATAGAGATGATGTGGAGAGGGCTGGATTCAGGTCAGAATTAAAAGAAATTCATGGAATTAAAGTCAGAGTGACTACAAGAAGAAGTAACAAGCATTGGCATAGCCAATAGGTCTCGCCTTTGGGACCTTATAAGTGTTTAGCCATGCAACAGTTGATGTTGTTGCACCAAGAATATTGTGCTGCATAACTAAATACTTATAAGGTCCCAAAAGCGAGACCTATTGGCTATGCCAATGCTTGTTCATTTTGAACTGGGCACTACAAAAGCGAGCGCTCCTGCCACAGACACTCACCTCCGGTTGCAGGCTCATTCTGAGCACGGGGTATCGACGGAGAGGTGAGTGTCGTTGTGGGGCTTTGCCCGTATTGGACTTTGGAGGTTTTTGCGTGTATGTTTTGGCACCCACTCCGTTTAAGATTGCAATATCTATGTCTCCCCATATTTCTGAATGGTTTTAATGAGTAAGGGGTTGAAGCGGTAATGAGAGTGTTTCTCTTTTTGGTCGCTTACTCTTTGGCCTGGCTAGTCTGTTACATTGCCTTGGTGAAAGTGTAAATCCCTAGATGCTCCATACTTTTCTATGCCACATATGTAGCCAAGTTGTATGTGCACATGTGTGAGGACCTAATCATTGGGATACAACTAACGTTAGATACCTGGTACAGTCTGTGTACTCCATCAGGTTTTCCTTCATTTTTTGCTCCTAGTACTTCATGACTACCCTAGTTTTTACGATTCAGGGATACTGTTAAACTGACTTTTAGTAGTACATATTGTATAAATGACAGTTGCACCACTATTGTTTTTTTCTCCAGAGCGGTGCCCCCATCCTGAGCTGTTGCCAGGTTGAGGTGGAGTTCCTTACCCAGCTAAAGCGGGTAAGAGTTACTCTTGTTCCTTTTTAACTTATAATAGATTGAAACCATTAGTTATACCACCTTCCCACAGGTTGCACAGATTTGATTGAATGGTTCTGTTTCCATTAGGTAAAGTCACCTTCCGGAGCAGACGGACCATGAACGTTCCTGTTTCTCATATCCTTTTTTTGTTTATTCACTTGAGCACTGTAGCAGCAGCATCTGTATAGGTCCTGAAGAAAGCCTCGCCCGACTCACGGGCATTTTAGGCTGAAACATGTTGACCACTACCTTCCACCATACCACTGCGGCTTAAATCCATGTCGCTGGTGCACTGTTTTTAATCCTGGCAGAGGGTGCACCTGAATAAAACATATTTTCTGCGCCCACTAGCTAGTTTTATTCACACTTCTTGCACATTCTGTATTTTCTTTGCTCTGCGCCCTCGCTCACACTATTTTGTTCATCACATGTGGATTTAGAATATCCCAAGCAAGTAGAAATTTAAAACATCCCTGAGCTCCTCCCTCTCAGAGAGGGGGTTGTAGCCCTCAAAGGAACAAGGTTTTTCCTTTGAGAGGAGAATCCCATATGATGAAGCATGTCACCTATGGTGAGTGAGGGATTTCGTCCTGAAAAAGGAATCTCCCACAGCTAGGTCTGTGTGTTATAATTTGTGGCTTACAATCTTGTACTCACCCATATTCTGCACGAAATAGACCCAAGGATTTTTTACGTGTTTTTTGTCTGATATTTGTGGGGATAAAATCCGTTGCAGGTCTTTAAACTTCCCTAGGACCCTCCTGCTTGAAAATTGTTGTTGTGTTAGTAAGTCAGGACTTACCCTGAAGAAGGAGGAATGCAAATCAGGGTTACGTCAGTATCATATCTGGGGCACACTATATAAACGGATGGAGTCAAACCTAAATTTGAGGTCGCAGATTCTATTCTGAAAGCACCCGCACCATAAGATAAGGAACAAGCGAGATTCTTTTTGGGTATGGCAGAATTCTATGCCAGATTTTTTAAGAACTTTTCTAGTTTGGCTCGACCCATAAGATCTTTGCTTAAGAAGGGTACCAAATTTGATTGGACAGAGGAGTGTGGTGTGGATTTGAAAATCATTAAGGAGAACATAAGCAAAATGCCCACGTGGGACATTTTGATGTAAAGAAGAAGACCTTTTTGACCACTGATGCCAGCCTCAAAGGGTTAAGGGCAGTCTTGTCCCAAGTAGATAGCAATGAGGAGAGTGTAGTTGCATTCGCTTCACGCTTACTCAAAGGAGCTGAGGAACAGTACTCAGTGCTGGAGAGGGAGGCCTTAGCATGTGTGTGGACAATAAAACATTTCAAGTTTTATCTGTGGGGTTTACCTTTTGTGGTCCGTACCGATCACAGACCTTTTATGCAGTTGTTTGCTGTAAGAAAGGATGATGAGATCATTACCAGAATCTAGAGATGGGTGGAAGGGGTAAGTGATTTTAAGTTTCCGTGTGAAACATTTCGGGCAGTAAAAACAGTGTGGCTGATTGCTTGTCCAGACTTCCTTCAGACAGAGGAGTTGATGTTCAGGATAGTTTGGAGTGGTCTCAGGTAAATTGGGTTTGTGAGGATCACATTCAAAAAATGAGTAGGAAGAAGCAAAAGAAGAGACGCTGTGGTGAAATGTCTCAAATAATTCATTGTGAAGGGATGGCCAGAGTACAAATCCATTGCAGAGTACTTATTGGGTTACTGGAATGTCAGGGGAGAATTGAATTAGACAGGGGGCGAATTATTCAGAGGTGAGAGAGTCATTCCTCCTAAGAGTTTGAGAGAAAAAGTTATGAATCTGGCGCATGAGGGTCATTTAGGGAGAAGTCTTATGAAGGCTAGAGTGAGAGAATTGTATTGGTGGCCGAGACTTGACCGACAAGTGGAAGGAGTGGTCAAAGATTGTGACTCATGTGCTAAAAACAACAAGAGCACGACTGTGGCTAAAGCACTTTGTCACCAGTTACCGTCCCAAATGAACCTTGTAAAAAAACTTGGATTGGATTTTGCTTGTTAATTTCACGTTACCAGAGAATGAACGATATGTTATATTGTTGGTGGACTACATGTCCAAGTGGGTTGTAACGAAGTGTGTGAGATCCTTAGACACCAGAGTGGTGATTGATTTCCTAAAGGGCGAGTTCACCAAGGAAGGTGTACCCAGTTATTTGTAACCAACAATGGAGTTCAACTCACAGCCCAAGAGATGCAAGAGTTGTTAAAAGGGATCTCTATTGTTCACCTCAAAACTGCACTACATTCACCACAAGCTAATGGCCTCGCAGAAAGGATAAATAGGTTGGTTAGGTCAAGTGTGCAGAAGGCAGTGGATTTTAAGGTGTAGTTAGCTAAAGTGTTGGATGAACTGTGGTGGGCTCATCAAAGTACCCCTATCATTGTAACTTTCAAATCTCCTTTCTTCTGGATGAGGGGAAGAGTGGGTAACACCAAATGGAATCCTACTTGAATGAATGGTGGGATTCATGATGCAGGACGGTTGTATGATGAACCTTTTCTGGAGAACTGTAGAAATATGAGTATGGTTTTGAGAAAGAGCTATCAAACTGGATATGGAGAGAGATCGAATCAAAGTAAGTGTGTGAAAACAGTACCTTGTAGTGTCAGGGAGTTGGGATAGGTGACAAAAAATAAGATTTGTGAAAAAGGAGTTTCGAAATTCATGGGACCTTTTGTTAGAAAAAGAGTGAAGAGGAATGTGGAGGAATTTGAAAACGGAGATGTGTGGAGTACGTCCAGACTGGCTAAATGGGACATTTCCAAACACAGGGGGTCATTATGATGGCGGTGAACCCGCCACCTGCAGCCTGCCGGTGGCGGGTTCACCGCCATCGTGCGGCCATTCTCTGCCCGCCAGATAAGGATGGCGGGTGGTGTGCTGGCAGACGGAAAACCCGTCCGCCACGGGTCCGACACAGGCAATAGTTACGATTGCCTGTCAGACCCACCCCGCATCCACAAAATGGTGGCGGTGCCTAGCAGGCAATGTCCGCCACATTAGGATGCTGCATCCCCGCCAGCCTGTGTATGGCGGTTCAACCGCTATTGAAAGGTTGGCGAGATGTACTTTGGGGGCCTATTGCGGGCCCCCCTTGTGCAGGGGCATGTTCATTTTGCATTTAGTTCCCTGCACCAGGTGGCAGGCACCGCGTGGTGCCTGCCACGTAGTGCAAGGACATGCACAAAATGCATTTTTGCCATTGCGGCGGGTGCTGCAGCCAGCAGCACCCGCCGCAATGGTAAACATGCACAATGTGACCGCCACAGTGGCAGTCACATTCTAATTTTATGTGCGGGAACGCCGCCATATAGGCGGGCAGTCCCAATCTCCAGTACGATGGCGGACGGACTTAAGACATCGTAATCACCCCCACAATTCTCTGTTTGCCAAAAATAGTGCCAAATATGTACTACAGAAATCTGTTAATGGCATAACGCCCTTTAAATTGGAACGTGAACTTAGATATTCACGCATACCCGGGTGGTGGAAAGACTATGAAATTGGGAGGAATTAATCACATGTTTTGTAGTGCAGATCATATGTTTAGTATTGCTTAGCAATATTATATGTGAGCATATAACTTTGTGATATGTTTTTGTTTTGTTGTCACATCTTTTCATAAACATTATTTTTACCATATATATATATATATTTCTTTCCACATAGTCCCGTTTCCTGACTGCTGGGCGCCTCTCTGGTGGTGCGTCTAGAGTACGGCAGGACCAAGCCGTTCCAAATATCGCCACACTATCCCTTTTGACAGGGATTAATCTCACCGCACTCGCTGCTCCGTGTTGTGAAAAGCAATAAAGCACCAATCATCCATTAGTAGTTCAAGGGTGTTTAATTTCCAAAGCTGCCAACACACAACCCCAACGCGTTTCAGTCTCAGCCGAGACCTTGCTCACGGGGAACAATCCTCCCTCAGCCCAACGCTGTTCAACATCTACATGGCACCCCTCGCCCACGTCGCCCGACAGCACAACCTCAACATCATCTCCTATGCCGACGACACCAAGCTGATCCTCTCCCTCACCAAAGACCCTCACACCGCCAAAGCCCACCTCCACGAAGGAATGAAGGCCGTCGCCGAATGGATGAGGACCAGCCTCCTGAAGCTGAACTCGGACAAGACGGAGGTCCTCATCCTTGGTTCCAACCCTTCAGCCTGGGACGACTCCTGGTGGCCAACATCACTGGGAACAGCCCCGCCACCCACCGACCACGTACGCAACCTAGGGGTCATCCTCGACCCCACCCTCTCCATGACTAAGCAGGTCAACGCCGTTTCCTCATCCTGCTTCAACATCCTCCGAATGCTCCGCAGGATCTTCAAGTGGATCCCCACCGAAACAAGAAAAACAGTCACCCAGGCCCTCGTCACCAGCAGGCTGGACTACGGAAACGCCCTCTACGCAGGAACGACGGCTAAGCTCCTGAGACGGCTGCAACGCATCCAGAACGCCTCTGCACGTCTTATCCTCGACATCCCCCGACGCAGCCACATCACACCCCACCTGAGAGACCTGCACTGGCTCCCTGTCAACAAGAGGATAACCTTCAAGCTCCTCACCCACGCACACAAAGCACTCCACAACTCCGGACCAGCCTACCTCAACAGACGACTCAGCTTCTACACCCCCACCCGCCAGCTCCGCTCGACCAGCCTCGCCCTCGCCACAGTCCCCCGCATCCGGAAAACGACCGCCGGCGGCAGATCCTTCTCCCACCTCGCCGCCAAGACCTGGAACACCCTCCCCACCAACCTCCGACAGACCCAAGACCTACTGGCCTTCAGAAGTCTCCTCAAGACCTGGCTCTTCGATCAGTAGCAGCACCACCCCCTCTTCCCCCAGCGCCTTGAGACCCTCGCGGGTATGTAGTGCGCTTTATAAGTGACATGATTGATTGATTGATTGATTGATTGATCGACAAACACAGGGCATCATTGCCTTTCCGCTATATTTAAACAATCGTGACCTCACTTCCTGTTAAGGCCATCTATTGCATTATGGTATTTGAAGTTTCACATATTCTGTGTTGTCGTTTGACCTTGATACCACATTTTGAAGTTAAAAACACATCATGGCAATGACCTCACATGATAACATAACAATTCCATAATTTGATACGCAGAATTTAATTACAAATTATACTATATCAAATCTATTCATTATTGCAATATACTATCTTTTCTAGAAAAAAGAGGGAATTGTGTATTTTACCCAACCCGGGGCTTGAACCCTGATTGCCTATGTACATTGATAATGCTCTAACGTGCTGTGCTATTCCGTTTTATTTGTTTTTCTCCCTCATCCAGTTCCTATAGTGTATCGCCCTGTACACTATAATTAATATCAACCCAGGCACCCAGCCAATGGGATTATCATCAGGAGTATACACTTTCCTGGTACCTTACCCGAATAATGACATTCGAGCATTAACGAGGGGGGAATGGGTCCTGTCTATCCCTATGAAGTAAACATACTTATTCTGCACTGTCATGATTTCTAATGTTCAAGCGCTCGTGAGCGTAAGTTAATCTAGGGACTCTACAGGTTTTGTAGCCCTAATGGAACTTAATGAAGATCCAGACTCCACAAGCCCAGGCA
Source organism: Calotriton arnoldi (assembly GCA_963921515.1). Lineage (NCBI taxonomy): Eukaryota > Metazoa > Chordata > Amphibia > Caudata > Salamandridae > Calotriton > Calotriton arnoldi. Next base: position 391,172 of record CAWUFW010008714.1, on the reverse strand, counting down.
TAGGAGCTCATTGTATACAACTTGGAGCAGGAACTAGTGGGATGAAGCCCAAATCGAGATACTATCCTCAATTGCCGCAGGGGAATAAAATTGATATGTTTCAAGAAGCAGTTACCAGAGAACTTTATCAACTCAAATATCTTAAAAAATCGGATAACCTGTCCAAACAAGAACAAGTAGCCTTGGAAAATCTGAAAAAATGTGAGACAATCGAGATAAAAATGGCAGACAAAGGTGGAAATATTATTGTAATGGACAAAGAATCTTATGCAGTAGAAGCCCATTCTCAACTGAGAAATAGAGAATACTATGAACGATTGAAAGAAAATCCTACCAAGAAATTGAAACTGGAATTGGATCAGAAATTGTTGGTATGGAAAGAAAACAATCTCCTAGATGATGACGAAATGAAATATCTGACGGTTAACCATCCTAAAACAGCGACTATTTACTTCCTCCCAAGATCCATAAGCACCCTACTAGACCACCAGGCAGACCGATCATCTCGGCGAAGGGGCTCTACATGAACCAATGGCCAACTATTTAGACACCTTTCTCTTACCATACGTCCTAAAATTAACATCATACCTTCAGGATACAGGAGATCTACTAAGACACTTACAGGAAACCCCATGGGCATCAACTTACCATCTGATAACTATGGACGTGATATCGTTGTATACAAACATCCGCAATGAGATAGGTTTACTAGCCATTGAGTCCTTCCTACAGGAGCGGAACATCCATTTCACTGACCATAATATAATGCTACTAGAGATGATACGGCTCTGCCTAACGGAAAATATTTTTATGTTTGGCGAAGAGATCTACCGCCAAGTAAAGGGGACGGCTATGGGCTTTTCATTTAGCCCAAGTTACGCAAGTATTTCCACGGAATTAGATCCAAAATACGCCAAGGCCACAAATAAGTTCTTCAGTGTGAATTTTAATCCAATATCACATCCACTCTACGCGTTTCGGAGCGCTCGGCTCCGTTATCACGAGTAAAAGCGAATACAACAATCTGTGCATTTAAAGATCATGTGACACCATTTTGTGCATAAACATAGAGAGCAGACTTTCATTGGAAAAAAGATACATTTTGGCAGGCATTCAGGCCTTAACATAGAGTGGCAATATATATTTCATGAAAATTAAACAGAGATAGCCACTCATAAATTCGAGCAAGTGCGTTTGTCAATAAATTAAAGTGAATAAATGAAACGATCCACTATAATACTATGCCACTGTTGGTAAATCATGAATGTGCGTTTCAATAAAGTTATATTCAAAAAACGAATAAAGGCTCCCAATGTCCATGTGTTAAGGCATTTGTATCAAAACAAATAATACTTCCCATGGTCTGCCGCCGTAACCGCTATTGATACACTATAACTGTAGCGCTAAACGCCATTAGTACAGCCCCAGTGGGCTTTTACCCTGTCACAGTGGGCCAAACAATCGTACTGCCCAAGTGGGCTAACCAAGAGGATCAAAAACATTTTGTAGTATTGAAAATTGGTTTTAGTCCAACAAACACACCCATATTAACGTATTCATGTATGTAGATATTTATCACTCCTTTTGCCTTCCACTTGCCGTTGTACAACTATCCAAATCTGCAAAACATAAAAAGCAAAAGAAATGAGAACATATACACAATGTATTGCACAATGTGCATTGACTTACATGTTGAATCTTACAGACGACACGATTGATAGAAAAAACAATACATTCAGTTTTTAAAATCATTCAGCAGCACCGCATTAAAATTCTATTAACTACAAAACATCAGGAATAAGGTCAAGTTAGCCTAAATGAACAGCCAGGGCCTCATCAATATTATGTCCATCTGAATACAATGTGTGGTACTTAATGATTATCTTAGACTCTAAACGTCTCAACTCTTGAGTTCTATTGCCCCCCGTTCCCGTATCGGAACACTGTCCAATACGCAGAAAGACAATAGTGCATTATTCTGGTTGTGGTAGGTCGCGAAATGTCTCACGATCGGGTACTGTCGGTCATAGTTTTTAATTGCCCTCAGGTGTTCTAAGATACGCTTTTTTACTTTGTGGATCGTACTTCCCACATAAAACTTATTGCAGGGGCACCTGAGCGCATAAACAGCAAATTCGGTGGTACATGAGAAATGCTTCATTATCTTAAAAGGCTCACACTCACGAGACCGCTTCACTTCCTTACAATTTTTACTATATTTACAGGCCTTACATTTCCCGCAAACATAGAAGCCCTGTACTGGGTTTCTGGGCTTGTCCCTTACCACAAGAGTACTGCAGACCATATCTTTTAATGATTTGGCCTTTCTATAGGTGATCTGTGGATGTTCGCTCAAAAATTTGTCAAGGTCATTATCAATTTTCAAAACATCCCAGTATTTGCTAAGGCATCTTTTAACCTCCCAAGATTGTTTATTAAAAGTAGTGATAAACCTCAGACTTTCCTCATTTTCATTTTTATCTTTTTCTTGTAGTAGCTGATCTCTATCTCTTTTATCAACTTCCATGATTGCAGTGGTAATGCATTTCTTAGTATAACCCCTGATCAGAAAGCGCTCAATCATCACATTTTTCTCTTCCTCGTAAGCTTCTTGCGTACTACAATTGCGCTTGGCTCTTAGGAGCTCCCCCACGGGGATACTTCTGATTAGACTACTGGGATGACAGCTTTCTGCATGCAGCAGGCTGTTTCCCGCTGTCTCCTTTCGGAATAGGGATGTATCCAACCTGTCATTCATAACCCTGACTCGTATATCCAAAAATTCAATGGTTTCCCTATTGCATTGACTGGTAAATTTCAAATTAAGGTAATTTTATTCAGATCACTGACAAATATATCAGCTTCCTCTTCACTCCCTTCCCAGACACAGAAAATATCATCAATATAACGGGCCCATGCTCGTACATGTTTTTTGTACTGCTCCATCTGGTAGACGACCTGCTCCTCCCACCAGCCAAGGTAAAGGCACGCAAAGCTGGGGGCGAAGCAGGTCCCCATCGCCGTACCGAGTATCTGACGGAAAATCTGACCGTCAAATACAAAAAAATTCTTAGTCAGGCATGTGTAAGCCATATCCAACAGCATTTCGGTGTGAAAGAAGTAAGACAGTGATCTATTCCCTAAGAAGTGTCTACATGCTTTAATACCTAAGTCATGTGGGATACTTGTGTATAAGCTGTTAACATCAAGGCATATCATCAAAAAGTTGGAATTCCATTTAATCTCCCTAATAAGTCTTAAAAAGTCACCCGTATCCTTAACGAACGAGGGAAGGCCTTGGACCAAAGGTTGGAGATAAAAGTCCACATATCTAGAGGTTACCACCTCTATCAGATTTTTTTATCACAATATTAGGGTCGCTCTGCAGCGATTTAATAGCCGCTATTTGGGCTGTTGACAGGTTATTATTATTATGTTTGCGTTTGCATGCAATTTTCTTTAATTCTTTAACGACACCCTTTTCAAAAATCTCAATAGCTTCATTTGCAATTTGAGGGAGAAAGACAGATTTCGGTTTAAAACCGCTATCGTGGTTTAAATCAAGTCTAATGTTGTCATTCAAAAGGCTCATGTATGGATCCGAAATAAAATTAGAATCACCTTCTAATTCATGAAGCGTATATAGGACATCAATGTCCTCAATCTGAATGGTACTAGGAGCTAGTTCCTTCTCTGTATCAGGTTCTTTGACTTTTGTTAAAAACCATTTTTTTAATTTGAGCTTCCGTGTGAATTGGAAGAGGTCGATTCTACATTGGGTATAATCAAAAGAATTGGATAGACAAAATGAAAGCCCAAAGGAAAGCACCTCAATCTCCGTAGTACTAAGTTCACGTTTAGATAAGTTGATTACCGTTTTTGTATCCTTCATGGTTGTTGTTTTCTTTGCCCTCTTGTTCTTGTTCCCACCGGGCTGGCAATTTCCTCTCTTGGCAAGGTATTGGGTCTTCTTCCTCCTCTCCAGCCGCGTCCACGACTTCCTTGCCCATTTGAGTTCTGTTTGTTCTGGGCGGATGTAATTCTTCCTTGTACCACTAAAGAGAACTCTTTTAAAATTTGTTCTTTTGCACTTGGTGCTATAAAAGTTGCCATAACCATTGTGTTGGTTCTCTCCTCATCAGTATTGTCTCCTAGACTATCTGTAGCTGCTTCCACTGGAATTTCCGTTTCAGGTCTTTGGCCTGGTTGTTTGTTCTGAGCATCAATTGCTCTCAAATGATCATAGCATTTAGCAAAGGTTAATATCTGTCCCTTTTCGTAGTCTACCATGTCACGAAGAAACTTCCTCTGTTTCTTTTCTTTTATTTCGTTTTCAATTCTTTCAAGCCTTAATTCAATTTTTTTCATTTCTGTTTGGAATTCCTCCTCGCCACAGATAGTTGTCAATTTGAGCGTTATCTCATCCAGCTCAATCGTTGTTTTCTCGCATTCTTTCTGGGCAAACTTTACAAGGAGTTCTAGCATCACTGTAGAACACCTGTGGTTATTGTTGGCCCATTCTTCCACGAGATCCGGGTCAGGATCGCTGAACGTGGGGGTTATGAAAATGCGGAGGCCCCTCGGGACCCGGCCTGCTTCTATATATTTCTGCAGTGTGGTGGCTTCCCACCACTTATTCTGTTCTTTTTTTAACAGGCTCCACATTGCGCCCCATAATGATTTTTTTGAGGTTCCGCTCTCAACACGACCTGTGGGTCCGGCCGTTTCCTCGTTTTGTAAGAGTGTCGATCGATCAAACATTTTACTGGCTGCTTCACATCGTCTGTCGTTCCTGGATGTGGCCATAATTATATCGGAGAATGTGCCGCGCTATGGAAGCGCGTTCACACTTGAAGATGCCGGTAACCTGACACCATTCGTCAGTCTCCCGACTCCGTTTGCCCTGAACTTATGAAATTGTATCAACGGGTAAAAGTTTGTACAAATATAGCATCGGCACTCACCACTGATTCTACGACAGTCCGGTTATATCGTTTGTCGTACCGCACCGCGGAATCCTGTGGTGGTGTTAATCCAAGTAGTCCCGTCAGCAGGGCGGGCAGGGGTCACTTTCCAATTAAATCCAACAAGCAAAGCCGCGGAGAGACCCGAGCCACTTGCAACGGCGGGCCGAGGCGGGTCGCGAACCCACATACAACAGCAAGTATTTCCACGGAATTAGATCCAAAATACGCCAAGGCCACAAATAAGTTCTTCAGTGTGAATTTTAATCCAATATCACATCCACTCTATGCGTTTCGGAGCGCTCGGCTCCTTTATCACGAGTAAAAGCGAATACAACCATCTGTGCATTTAAAGATCATGTGACACCATTTCGTGCATAAACATAGAGAGCAGACTTTCATTGGAAAAAAGATACATTTTGGCAGGCATTCAGGCCTTAACATAGAGTGGCAATATATATTTCATGAAAATTAAACAGAGATAGCCACTCATAAATTCGAGCAAGAGCGTTTGTCAATAAATTAAAGTGAATAAATGAAACGATCCACTATAATACTATGCCACTGTTGGTAAATCATGAATGTGCGTTTCAATAAAGTTATATTCAAAAAACGAATAAAGGCTCCCAATGTCCATGTGTTAAGGCATTTGTATCAAAACAAATAATACTTCCCATGGTCTGCCGCCGTAACCGCTATTGATACACTATAACTGTAGCGCTAAACGCCATTAGTACAGCCCCAGTGGGCTTTTACCCTGTCACAGTGGGCCAAACAATCGTACTGCCCAAGTGGGCTAACCAAGAGGATCAAAAACATTTTGTAGTATTGAAAATTGGTTTTAGTCCAACAAACACACCCATATTAACGTATTCATGTATGTAGATATTTATCACTCCTTTTGCCTTCCACTTGCCGTTGTACAACTATCCAAATCTGCAAAACATAAAAAGCAAAAGAAATGAGAACATATACACAATGTATTGCACAATGTGCATTGACTTACATGTTGAATCTTACAGACGACACGATTGATAGAAAAAACAATACATTCAGTTTTTAAAATCATTCAGCAGCACCGCATTAAAATTCTATTAACTACAAAACATCAGGAATAAGGTCAAGTTAGCCTAAATGAACAGCCAGGGCCTCATCAATATTATGTCCATCTGGGTACAATGTGTGGTACTTAATGATTATCTTAGACTCTAAACGTCTCAACTCTTGAGTTATATTGCCCCCCCCGTTCCCGTATCAGAACACTGTCCAATACGCAGAAAGGCAATAGTGCATTATTCTGGTTGTGGTAGGTCGCGAAATGTCTCGCGATCGGGTACTGTCGGTCATAGTTTTTAATTGCCCTCAGGTGTTCTAAGATACGCTTTTTTACTTTGTGGATCGTACTTCCCACATAAAACTTATTGCAGGGGCACCTGAGCGCATAAACAGCAAATTCGGTGGTACATGAGAAATGCTTCATTATCTTAAAAGGCTCACACTCACGAGACAGCTTCACTTCCTTACAATTTTTACTATATTTACAGGCCTTACATTTCCCGCAAACATAGAAGCCCTGTACTGGGTTTCTGGGCTTGTCCCCTACCACAAGAGTACTGCAGACCATATCTTTTAATGATTTGGCCTTTCTATAGGTGATCTGTGGATGTTCGCTCAAAAATTTGTCAAGGTCATTATCAATTTTCAAAACATCCCAGTATTTGCTAAGGCATCTTTTAACATCCCAAGATTGTTTATTAAAGTGGTGATAAACCTCAGACTTTCCTCATTTTCATTTTTATCTTTTTCTTGTAGTAGCTGATCTCTATCTCTTTTATCAACTTCCATGATTGCAGTGGTAATGCATTTCTTAGTATAACCCCTGATCAGAAAGCACTCAATCATCACATTTTTCTCTTCCTCGTAAGCTTCTTGCGTACTACAATTGCGCTTGGCTCTTAGGAGCTCCCCCATGGGGATACTTCTGATTAGACTACTGGGATGACAGCTTTCTGCATGCAGCAGGCTGTTTCCCGCTGTCTCCTTTCGAAATAGGGATGTATCCAACCTGTCATTCATAACCCTGACTCGTATATCCAAAAATTCAATGGTTTCCCTATTGCATTGACTGGTAACATGCGTCACTCTATGCCTGAAACGGTATTGTTTTGACTTATACTGGGTGCTCCCTTGTGTCTGGACAAAGCTATACCTCTCTGAAGAGCTCTAATTAGAGCGAAACACTGTGTCAGGGGTTGCTTTTACTCATTTCAGGTTGGCTTGAATGGTATTTTACTGATTCAAAGCTGTGATACTGTGCCTGGAGTGGTAAATGGCTTTTGTCATTTTGCAGCTCGGCATGAACAGCACTGTGCTAGTTCTATGCTTAAAGACTTTGCTGTAGAAATGGCAAAAGACTTTGTCCCTTTCTATCTCGGCGTGGATGGCACTGTGCTAATCCTATGCTTAAAGACTTTGATAGAAAAGCAGACATTTGAGGTGAGCAGATCTAGAGTGTCGCTGGTGTTGAGAGTGCTCTGTACAGGAGCTGCTTTCCACCTAAACTTGTGAACTACCCAGAGTTCTCTGCTTCTTTTTTGCATAATTTATGCGTCACTCTATGCCTGAAAGGGTATTGTTTTGAGATATATATATATATATCGTTCCAACAATTTACTTTCTACAGAAAGTTCATAAGTCAATCATCAATCCACCGGGTAGACCAATTGTCAGCTCCACTGGTTCACTTCTCGAAACAACATCTCGTTTCATTGATATTTTTCTAATGAATTATGTCACATCTTCACCTTCCTATTTGAGAGATATGATGGACTTCCTTAATAAAATTCAAAAAATTTCATGGCAAGAAGGCTTCATTCTGGCAACAATTGATGTTACATTTTTATATACTTTGATCGTCCACACGGATGGAATCGCTGCTGTCAAACATTTCTTGAATATGAGATCTATAAGTTACCTGGAACACTCGGAGATGCTGTTGGACATGCTAACATATTGTCTAAACCACAATATATTTCTCTTCAAGGGTGACCTCTTCCATCAAAGACAGGGGACAGCAATGGGGACATCTTTTACGCCCACCTATGCCAATATGGTGATGGCAGTATGGGAAACCGAAACTTTGAAGACTCAAGCCAACCAACATTAAAGTCTGGACTAGATTCATCTACGATCTCTTTGTGATATGGGAGGGAAATCGTATTGATCTTGAAAATTTAATTAAATCCTTGAATAAAAACAAATACAATCTTTCATTCACATCCACTATCAGTGAATCAAATGTCATCTTCCTGGATGTTGAAGTCAAAAATCAAAGACTCTGCACCAAGATGCACAGAAAACCAACCTCGTGAAACAGCATCCTCCACGCCAATAGCAGGCATCCACAAAATTTAAAATGGAGCATACCCTATGGAGAGATGCTTAGGGCAAAAAGAAACTGCTCAGAAGTCTCTGATATGGAAATCAAACTGAATGAAATGAGCAACCGCTTCCTCGAAAGGGGCTATCCGACGGAAGTCCGTGAGACCGCAAGAACTAAAGTGGAACTAAAAATGAGAAAAGATCTCTTGACATCACGTCGAGATGGTCCTGGTCAAAATCAAAATCAAAGGGAAGATACCACAAAACGGTTGATCATTGATTTCAACAATCAAAACAAAGAGCTAAGAGAAATCACACAGAGGAATTGGAAGATACTTTTGCTAGATGAAACCTTACAAAGAAAACTGTCACCATACCCAAGTATAACATATAGAAAAACAGCATCCCTGGGTGACATTCTAACACACAGCCACCTAACAATAAAACAACCAACTTCATCCTCTTGGCTAAACACTCCTGGTTTCTGGAAATGCTTGAAATGTAAAGCTTGCAAACATGGCCAAAACTTAAAAACATATCAACTTCAAAATGGCAAACTTGAGCATATCCAAGACCACATCACATGTGAGTCTAAGTTTGTGGTGTACATATTACAATGTCCCTGTAAGACACTATATGTTGGAAACACAATTAATAACTTGAAGTTACGGATCTTACAACATCTACAGGCCATCAAAAACAAGGACTTTACCTATCCGATGGCCAAACATTTTCATGACTTACATTCCAATGACAGCCAACTATTGAAATATTTTGGTATAAAAATTGTGAAGCAAAAGGAACGAGGAGGAGACAGGACTTTGAATCTAAGACGAACAGAATCACGACTCATCTTAGCTATAGGTACTGAAAACCCACAAGGGCACAATCTGGATGCAGAACTGCACATACATCTATAGGAATCTATATTTGATCCACTCATAAGACTCTTTCAATGGCAATTGATTCATCAACTTTTTCTGTTAAGCATAGCTCCAGACAGTCCAAGCTTCACATTTTAGCCAAAAGAGCTGTAAAAGGGACACATTATAACCTGAACTTTGTCACATGACAGTATCTGTCTTTTAATGCTCTGATTTGATTGAATAACACACTAAAATTAGAGAAGGAATGTCTTTCATGCAACAGGGGAAGGGAAGTCTCGGTAAAGAGCTTTAAAATCGCAGTGTCCCTCACATGAATTGATCTGCAGAAATGCCAATTTTGGAAGGGTATAGGAATTAATGACTGTACATTACAATAAATTGAACATCAACAGGGAAAATATTTATTCAGACTCACCAGAAATCAGATGAACTGCTAATTGGATCACTGGTGATCATAGGACATGTCAAATATGACCTTAGACTTGGAATTGATTAGACCAGTACTTTACTGTAATCATTTTAATGCACATGTCACTTTATTTATGAAATATTGCCTATAAATCTACACACGCATATGAGAGATATATGTTTTTTTACCGACAGCAATTCATACAGATTTATTCATGGGTCTTTCTCTGTGCTTGCAAAGAATAATGGAAAATGTCACCTATACCAAATGGACATACAGATATTTTATTCACATATTCTCCTCTTTTGGAGATGTCTTATGAAATGACAAATGCACTGACATAATGGGTTTGAAATCTAAAATGTACTTTACTTGTTATAGGAAGACAGATTGTTACCCACAATGCACATATGCACTAGTCACTTTATTATAACATCTCTATGTATTATTATTTGTATATCTTAAACTGGCAGATTTTCATCGTTGATGGTTAACCTCCGAGAGTTTAATAATGATGATAAATGTAATAGGGACACTCATGTAGACTTCTCCCATTGCACTAATTGTATTGACAGATATTTTTGAATTCCTTCAATTCTAGAATTTCTGTTTTTTATACACGTAATGTTCGCAGCTTGCCTTTCTGACACATGAAGTCACTTAATGTACTTTACAAGTGATATGTGAAAAAAGCTTTAATGTACTTTACAAGTGATATGGTAAAATGGTTGACCAAATGTGCCACCATTTGTATATGGGGATTAGCAGTCTAGTTTCTGAATAGTAGTAAAAAGTAATGAGTGATCAAGCACTTGAGCACTTTAAGAGACGTTCTAGACTAAGGGACTCTATGGTCCAGTAGAAGGTTGGGGAGCTTAAACACGTAGATCGTCCTTTCTCTTTTGCTTATGGTGTGCCAATAAACACTTTTAAAAAAAAGTTACCTCTCGTTGTGGTGCCATGAACTCCCTCGCTGTGGAAGAAGAGCGACGTTTTTTTGACATATATATGTATATATATATATATATATATATATATATCCTGGTTTCGAGCGAGTTTCCCTCTCGTCATCCAAAGCGCCGGTGGTGCTGTGTGCAACAGCGCTTCGCCGCGCGCTGTTAAAAATCAAAAAGAGCGGCTCCACAAACAATAATGAAAGGATGCCTCAGCACTACGGTGCTGAACAAGGCAGGGGATCCTGCTGAAACGCGTAACAGCACGTAAAATAAAGACAACCTGATTAAGAAAAGTGGAGCTGAGGTGTCGGTGTCTGGGTATCCGAATTTGCATGCCGGAGTTGGTTTTTGATATATAAAATTTCGCGAAGATTCGTCAAACGACGCCAAAGTTATTGGGAAAACAAAAAACGCTTTTCCTATGGAAACTAGGTCCTAACTATAACTACCTACTGGCGACCGCCCGTAGGTAATATATATATATATATATCCTGGTTTCGGCGAGTTTCCCTCTCGGCATCCAAAGCGCCAGTGGTGCTGTGTGCAACAGCGCTTCGCCGCGCGCCGTTAAAAATCAAAAAGAGCGGCTCCACAAACAATAATGAAAGGATCCCTCAGTACTCCGGTGTAGTTATTTTGTTGCTTTTAATTATGGCAGTAGCACAAACGCCAACGCATTTCGATGCATCCCATGCACCTGGGTCACGACGCTGACCATGCTTCCTCAAACATTTTTTATACATTTTGTGCTTCAATACAAACAATAAAGATGGTAAACATAAACAGAGGACATGAATTACTACAATAACGGGGGCGGCCATATTGGAGTGTAGTTTAGGCAAAATTAGATGCACTAAGAATTCATTCTGGCAATGCATATTTCATCTCTACACATATGAACATTCCACACTCATTTAATTCATTATCAGACCTGCGTGTTTGTTTTCCATCAATCTGCTTTCTAATAAACGCATTTGGGTTAACTCATACTGTAAATTCCGGTTGCCTGATAAATATGTAAACATTAGAGAAAATTGCCAACATTTGTTTTTGGAGATGTCATAAAGAGATCCTACTGCCCCAGTGGGCATATGTAAGCATCATATTGCCCTTGTGGGCCTACTAGGTCTAATCTGAAATATGCAAAAAAATTGCAAAAATGTATAAATTCAATTTCAAACTTGTGTCTGCTGGTACTCCAGTCTAGTTGCTGTTTCACAGTCCTGTGACTTAGTCTCCTGTATTTGTTTCCGGCTCTGATTCGCTTTCCAAAGCTGAACTCAAATCTGATGCTGATGTATTAGCAGCCAGACCTATGTTGCACCTGGTTTCCGGTGTCTTGTCGTTTCTGCTGCTGGATTTGGAATTCCTCAATGAGTCATATTTGCGTGAGAATGTAAAGATTTGGCCATTCTCATAATCAGCTTTGTCTTGTTGGAATTTGTATGTTTTTCTTGCCTTGATCTTGTCCTCCTCCTTTCGTAATCTACCCAACATCTCTTCACGCAATTTAGACAGAGATTGAGTGGCCCCCAATTTGTCAACTTCATCATTGAGCGCATCTACCTGATTCTGAAGTTCTATTCGGTCTGTTTCTACGTATTTCACCAGAATTTTAACCAGTTTTCTTGATGATTCCAGATTGCATTCTGCCCACTCTGCCATCATTTGGGGGTTGGGATTTTCATAACTGGGGGCTGCTATCATTATTCTTAGCCCCCTCGGAATCCTGCCCACATCTAGGTAGCCTGGAGGGACTTGTGCTCCCACAATTTCGATTGTTCCCGTTTCATCAATCTCTCTAATGACCGAAATGTGTCCTTTATATTACCAGGGTTATCCCATATTGCTCCGCTAGAAGATGGTATTTCCTGCGTCGGGAAGTTCTGAAACATCTCCTCTGCTGCTGCCTCTCGATCTCGCAGCTTGTCAGCAGACATTATCCTTCCACTATATTGAACCAGCAAGACTGTGAATTGTAATCAAATCGAACTGTCTTGCCCGTTGCACACCTCCCACCTTACAAAAGTATACAACTAAGGTCGTACCTCTTGAATTCTGTAATCGGCCCTCACGCCGTCATCGGGTCAGCCGACTCGAATCTTGCTGTGGCAACGGTCGAGCGCTTCTTTCGTCGGCAGGGGGCCACTGCGATACTCCTTCGCCAGGAAAACAATTACTTCCGGTTTTTTGGCCACGGGCGCCGCAAGCCGTTTGCCGCAAGGATGACTTGCCTTTCACAGGGCCAACAAATAGGGAGGGGGTCCGTGTGGAACCGGGGAAGTCTGCCTGGTTCGCAATATCCAAAACTCCGCACTTTCCAAATCCCAGTCGGGACAAAACGGACACAGACCATCAGCTGATGTGCAGAATAATAGTTTTATTGTGGATTGTCCGCCATTATGCGTTTCGGCCGTCCACGGCCTTGATCACATGACTACGCTGTGATGTTCAGATCAGGCTATTTACAGTGACGCATGCAGTTGATATCATAACAGATGACAGACTCACATCTAGAGATGCCGGTAACTATGCAACACTCATATACAATTAAATGGTATGCATGTTACTCTCAGCTATCCCAAGTATTTAAAATTCAATAAATACATCAATGTAATACCATAAATATAGTATGTGCCAAAAGTGTAAAGTGCAAATATGCGTTTTTCAAACTCCTAAGAAGAGACTATATCAATAAAGTGCAAAAGTGCAAAAATACTTATTTGAGTTTGAGCAGCAGTCCACTGGACCCTCCATAATTATATACACACATTTGAACAAGTATTCACATTACTTGGGATAAATCCTGGAATAAATTCATCAATGATCCTTCAACAGACTAACGTGCACACTCTAGATAAAATTTAACTATCCAAAACTGTATCACTATGAATGTTAACACGTCAATGATAAAAGATATAATACATATAAATAGTCGAATATGGGCCCTGAAACATTATATATCATACAGTGTATTTACAGGCAGGTATATGGATCCTCACTAGTATTCAGACCACCCGGAGATTTAGTGTCCAAATCTAAGATGAAACATGTTTCCAACCTCCTGAGTTGAGCTTCCCTATTGCCTCCTCTTTTGTTTGCTGGGACAGTGTCCAGTAAGAAATATTTAAGATGTTTCAAGTCATTATTATGGGTTTCTTTAAAATGACGTGCTACGGGGTATGTAGGGTCCGAGTTGGCTATGGCCCTAATATGCTGGAGTACTCGTTTGTGAGCTTGTAATTTGGTACTTCCTACGTATCGGAGTCCACATTTGCATTCCAGTATATAGATTACATAGTCTGTTTTACAGGTAAGATGTTTGCTTATTGTCTGCACTCTGTCACTAAATGGTGTCGAGTATGTAGTTTTATTTACACCATATTTACAAGCTTTACAAGAAGCACATTTGTAAGAACCCTTTCTTGCCGAAAGCCAGGTCCCTGCTTCCTCTACTTCCGGACTGCTTTTGACCAAAGCATTGCTCACGGACAATGTCCTTCTATAAGTAATTGATGGTGTCTTAGGCAAAAGGTGGCCTATGATGGGATCACCTAAAATGATTGGCCAGTTACATTTGATGATACCCCTCAGCTGTTTCTCTTGCTTGTTATAAGTTAAAATCAGTCTGGTTGGTTCCGTTTCCTGACTGACTTTAACATTTGTGTCTCTATTCTTGTCTTTTCTTTTGGAGAGTAGTAGCTCGGACCTATTACATGATTTAGCTTTGACTATAGCTGCATCAATTGTTTTTGTGGAATAGCCCCTTGCTAAAAACCTCATTTTACTTTCGTTCTGTCTCACAGCCAAATCTGCCTCATTACTACAGATTCTCCTCAGTCTTAACATCTCACCATATGGAATACTCTCTATCAGATGCACTGGATTTGAGCTAGTAGCATGCAATACAGAGTTCCCAGCCGTTTCCTTGCGGTGTAAAGATGTCTCAAGTTTGTTATTAACAATACGAATTTGGACGTCTAGGAAGTTAACCGTCTTTGGGCTGGTTTTGGCTGTGAAATTGAGGTTAACATCATTCTCATAGATTTTTTAGACAAAATCCTAAGCACTTTGTTCTGTCCCTCGCCAAATTACAAATAAATCATCTATATATCTGAGCCAGGTTACCACGTGTATATATATATTTCTTTTTTAGGGTAATTTCTTATTGCCATTATTAATTAATTTGTTGTTTTCAATGTAAAGGGGATGTGTTAGGATCTTTCATGTAAATGTTTTCTTGTAGTCGAGTTGGAATGTCTCCAACCTGCCAAATGTGAATGCTTTAGTGTGGAGTGGTGCGGTTGTAAAATTCTGTGTATTGGCAGTTGAAGGTGAGCACAAAGAGAAGAGGAACTGTCACTGCTGGTTAGTGTGCTTATGGAAATCAACATTCAAACGTACCTGTGAATGTATGTGCATTCTTAACACCATCCTTTAAAGGACTATGATCCCTGCTTTAATGCTGACATATCAGCTTTGGAGGCCCAATGGAAACAGTGCTTAGGAAGGGAACTTAGGGAAGCCAAGTGGTCCAACGCCTTGGGTTACTCAAAGATTGTAACGAGAAACCCTTGATTCAAATACACACAAATAAAATATTTGCACCAGAAGTGTCTAGCTCCCAAGAGAATATCCAAGATGTTCCCTAAGTTGCTTGGCTTTTGCCCTAGGTGTCTGCAGGCAGAGACTGACGTCTGTCATATGGTCTGTGAGTGTTCGTGAATCTAGTCCTACTGGTCGCCTGTCATGGGGCTGTGAGGGGAAATAGGAGGGAAGGTGATATTACTGGACATGCTCTGTCTGTTTACTGGGTCTGATGCAGAGCTCTAAAACCCTAAAAAGTGTTTGCTGCTTCATAGACTTGGTGCTAGTGCTGGCCAAGTGGAACATTACAATGAGGTGGAAGGCACACACTGCACCTTTGGCTGAAAGTCCTCTGGAAATGGCCACAGAATTAAGCTCTTTGAGTGATATTAAGGGGCGTGGGGCAAAGGGTGAGTCGATGGGCAGTTGGTAGGAGTTGCTTATTATAGCTAAACAACGGGAGAGAGAGGGAACAAGGAAAGAGTCACTCTTGGTCCCCCTACAGACAATAGTAATTGAACAACAAAAGAGTGAGGCCTATAAATGAAGAGCCAGCAAGAGGAGTCACTCTTGTTAAAAAGAACCCTCAATCACCAACCTAGTTGGTGACATGCTTCATCATTGGGTTCCCACCAGAGAGGCTGAATGCCCCCCCCCCCCCGGTGTGCTACGACGCCTGATTACAGCGGAGCAGGTTTTTTTGTGATTTTCGTGAGTGCGAAAAAAGTGATGTTGAAAAAAGGGGTTAAAAAGTATCTTTGTTTTATCCAAAAAAGGTTTATTTATGGAAAACAAGGCACTTGTTAAAAACAATGTGGCGGATGTGGAAGACTGGTTAAATTGACCAGTTATATCCTAATGTGAGGTGGGTATGGTCAACATGTTTCTGCCTCTGATCGCCCTTAGCGAGGAGCATTCGTCAGGACCAGGTACCACGGTGGTATGCGCACGCTAAGGCGCACCCTAACCTGTGGTAGTACAACGTACCGATTCAACTTACGGTTATAGCGATGCCTTCAGAATTGCTGAAAGCCAAACATATACGAAGTGTAGGAAAACCTTACACCATGGGTCTGGGTGGGGGGCGGTGGCTTGTAGTCACACAGCCGTCAAAGCCAAGCGCCCGTTTGGCACCTGGAGACTCCTGTCCTGAAGACCCCGACGCACTCACGAAAATCACAAAAAAACCTGCTCCGCTGTAATCAGGCGTCGTAGCACACCGGGGGGCATTCAGTCTCTCTGGTGGGAACCCAATGATGAAGCATGTCACCAACTAGGTTGGTGAGTGAGGGTTCTTTTTAAAAAGAGTGACTCCTCTTGCTGGCTCTTCATTTATAGGCCTCACTCTTTTGTTGTTTAATTACTAGGAGTTGCTTATTGCCATTGAGGTTAAACCGGACAACAGACTAGAGCTTAGTATGAACATGTTGTGGGGCTTATTTGGAGGAGCGGTGAATGATTGAAGGTTTGAAATATTTGGACAATTTGGGGGCGGAATGTGACTGCTCCAGGGAAGTAAATTGGAACATTACTAAGTACTGAGGTCGCCCCTCGAGCCAAACATGTGAAGTAGTATCTGAACATTCATTAGAAAATCTGTCCTTCTGACACCGCTATTATGGGCTGGGCGGGTTATGGGGGGTGGATATGGTTTCCCAAGTTACTATTTTTTTCAGTGTGCCATGCTCTCTGAATCTGTTGGCCTTGGTTGTATAGGTTCAGAACTGAATGACTAAAAAGTAATTTAGAGCTGAATGTTATAAATAGACATGACGTTGAAACCTGGCATAAATGTAAAGGAAAACCAAGAAAGAGCAATTTACCAAAAAAACGTTGCTGTGAAAAACTCAATTATGCTTCCAAAAAGGGACAGAAAAAGTAAAGAGTCTGTCGCATCAGTGTAGGAATATTAATATTTGCCTTTAAGTACCAATTTGCAGAAAACCTGTATGTTACGAAATAGAAATGGTGCAAAGAGATATTCTCTAATTGATTTCACAAACAATATCCACCCATAAACCGACCTCTAGCAATTCTAATAGCTACACTGTAAGAGTAGCCCATTACTGCTAGGTTTTAAATCGTTTTTTCTAGTATTTATAAAGAAGCTACAAATGCTTGAGAGTTAACCAGATTATATATTTCCATTATTCAGACATCAATAAAGGGGGTTAAATTCGATTGGATCCCCTGACTGCCCATGTGGGTGGTTACTAATGAGGAGCAGGTAGGAGAGAGACGAACGAATATTAACATTTTACAGCACTTCTAAAGTCAAGATCAGACACTGAAATCGTGTGTCAAGACATTGTAGACAGCAAGGAACAAAATATATCGAGGTTCTCTTGGTATAACAGAGGTGGTTCAGAATCAGCACACAATGCCATTTGAGCTCTGCAAATGCTAAAACCAGACATTTTCGGTATATTTGTGTTCTTTTAACCTGGCGGCGGCCGCCGCTCCATTAGAGCAGAGGAGTGCCGCCCCCTGCCACCACCAGCAAATAAAACAATAATAAAACGGGGTTTAAACACGTTTTATTATTGTTTTATTTTAAACCCCTCGGCCCGCCCCCAGGACTCTGACGAGTTTTGTGGCCGGTCCAGGGGTATACACTGCTGGTGAGGGAGTGGTAGTGCACTCCCTTGACTGCGCATTAGGTGTTTGGCCAGCCGTCTCAGGCCGGCCAAACACCTCATGCACAATGAAGCTCTCTCCAGCCCCAGCTCCTTTGCTGGGGCTGGAGAGAGCAGGCACAGGCTTCCAGTCTGCGTGGGAGCGCAAGTTGCTGGTGCTCAGGCCACTCCTGAAGCTGCTTTCCTCCAGCGTCAGGATTAGCCGCAGTGCAATCTGGAAGCCTTTGCCCAGAACTAGGAAGAGCGCGATGCAGCGGGAGACGGCAGTGGCCTGAAGGTGCATTTGTTTCTTTTTTATCTTTTTGTCCCCCGAGCCCTCCCAACCGCCCTCTTCCCTCCTCTTGCCCAGCCAGCCCTGCCCCTTTGGCAGGGGACCGGTCGCTACTGTATCCTGGGGACACGTATTCGATGCAACTGGATTATACACACTAAAACCTTTGACTAGTGGCCTGTGTGTTTTAGGGTTGAAGGAAATGAGATGACGTCAGATAATAGATGGCGACTAAAATACTTTCCAAACTTTTAAGACACAGGTGATAAACGTTTTCTTAAGAACCCAGCTTTTGCCACCTTTTGGAAGAAGCTGATCTGTTACTCAGAAAATGTACTGGAGCTTGATGCTGTTTAGTTGAATGATTTCTTTAGTCTATAATTTGGGCCTCGAAGAATATTCCTCATGTATTTGGATAAGAAGAAGTAAGTAGAACAAGCTTTGGCAAAGCCAATAGGTCTTGACTATGCAAGAGCTACTGGCTTTGCCAATGTGTTTAAGCCATGTTATACACCAGCGTGGCTGCAGTTCAGCATGGCCAAAGTTTGTTGCATAGAGGAGAGTTGTGCGGGATAGCGTGGAGTAACATAGAGTGGCATAAGGTGGCATAGAGTGTTGTAGAGTGGAGTGTTGCAACGTTGTAGAGTGTAGTGGTGTGGATTGGAGTGGTGCAGAGTAGACTAAAGTTCAGAGTACAGTGGGGTAGAGTGCAGTGGCATAGAGTGCAGTGATGTAGCGTGGTGCAGAGTAGAGTGGCGTAAAATGTAGTGCTGTAGAGTGCAGTAGAGAGGCGTCGAGTAGAGTGGTGGAGTAGAATGCAGTACCATAGAGTGTAGTGGTGTAGAGTATAGTGACATAGGGTGTAGTGGAGTAGTGTAGAGTGGTGCAGAGCAGAGGAGAGTGGCATAGAGTATAGTTGTGTTGAGTAGAATAGAGTGACATAGATTGCAGTGACGTAGAGTGCAATGGTGTAGAGAAGAGTGGCGTAAACATGCAGTAGCATAGAGTAGAGTGTTGCAAAGTAGATTGGCATAGAGTGCAGCGGTGCAGAGTAGACTGGTGTACAGTGCAGTGGCATAGAGTGCATTGGTTTTCAGTAGAATGGTGTAGAGTGCATTGACATAGTGTGCAGTGGCATAAAGTAGAGTGGTTCAGAGTAGAGTGGCGTAGAGCGCAGTGCGAAGAGTAGAGTGGCACAGCATAGAGTGGAGTGGCGTAGAGTGCAGTGGCGTAAAGTGGATTGGTTCAGAGTAGAGTCGAGTGGCGTAGAGTGAGGTGGTGCAGGGTAGGGTGGAGTGGTGCTGGGTAAAAAAGAGTGGTGTTGAGTAGAGGGGTGTAAAGTAGATTAGAGTGCCTGCCGTAGAGTGGACCAGCTTAGACCAGAGGCATTGAGTGCAGTGTTGCAGAGTATTGTGACGTGGAGTGTCGTAGAGTAGAGTTGTGCAGAGTAGAGTGGAGTGGCCTAGACTGGAGTGGTGTAGAGTGTAGTGGCGAAGAGTGCAGAGATCAGAGTGATGTGGAGTGCATTGGCTTAAATTAGAGTAGTGCACAGTAAAGTAGAGAGCCACAGAGTGAAGTGGTGTAGAGTGCAGTGACGTAGAGTTGAATGGTGCAGAGTAGAGTGCAGTGACGCAGAGTCGGTGGTGCAGAGTAGAGTGCAGCGGCATGAAGTGGTGCAGAGTAGAGAGGAGTGGCGTAAATTGGAGTATGCAGGGTTGTGGTAGCACCTTGCTATTACAAACAACATATTTTCAAATGAAATGACCACTACATTTGCACAGATCTACAGTTTTATTGATAAATGTATACAGCAAACTAACGATAATGTATGGATATGTCATCAATGAGTGTATTGATTTGTTTTGATCATAATAAAATTGTTGTTTCCACCACACTTCAGAATTACAAAAGATGTGCTTTCATAATTCTGGCATATTCTGAAATATCCGCACAGTTCATAACAGACATTTAAACTTTGTTGTGTGGTAGAAAAAAAGCCTTTCACAGCAAGATTGTCACATAAACCCTCTCATTTTAAAGTCAGACAAAGAAAAATAAACACTAAGGTCCCTCGGAAGAGTAAGCCTCACATTTGACCTCTGTCTTTGAATGCACAGTAAATGTGACAAGATAAGAACAAGAATTATAGACCTGTTTATAGAAAGTGAGTCCTCGGAAGGATACAGTAAACAAGGGTTGCTCCACGGGAGGGACAAACTCAAGCTGGACAGCCTAAAGCAAATAAAGTCAGCAAATAGAAAGCAAGCTACTGTGAGTTACAAACCACAAAGCCAATAGTAAGCAATGGTGAAATGCATTCCCAGGGAAGCGTTCAGAATGCCCACAAGAAGTTGTTAGCAAACCAGACAGTTATGCTTTCTGATAGACTTCGACCTAAAAATGACAAACTTTTATTACAAGAAACTAACAAACTTTTTTGCTCTTTGAATTAGAAAAGACAGTATACTAAATTAATGTGTCTTTACTTGTAACATAGGACATTTTATTATAGTGTTGTGACTGGCGGCCCTGTCTGTTACTTGGATTGTATTCCAGCTCCTCATTGGTACGTCCTGTATATCACAGTAGACAAGAGCCAGCTACATGCAAATCAGATAGGGGCATGTTCCAACAGGAATAGTCCAGCACAAACTGCCATTCAACTCTATTCTGGAAAGGAACGCAAGAAATCACCCTTGGGTTGCTTGTAAAGGTGGCTTGGCAGTTAGGGCTGGATTATTCCTGTTGTGTAACAACCAAGGCTGATTTGCAATAGTTTGAGCCTTTTATGGAGAGGCACAATGACAAAAAATTACGAACTGGAATGTGACCCAAAGTAAATATTAGCGACTGAGATTAATTTAAGCATTCCACCAACCATTTAAAAAAAAAAAAAAAATTCTACACTCAAGATAAAATAGTTACTTGTTGGTGAATAATATTTTTTATAAGATCTCCTAAATCTTATTGTTTTAATTCCTAAATCAATTTTTTTTATTTTCGTTGTAATATATTTTCTATCAATGTGTATTAATAAGTCTAAATTGCGGTGTAAAAATGCCACACAATTTGCTGCATAAATCCACATAATTTGAATTTCTATGTTGTATAATTAAGCGAACTCTGCTGCATAATCTTCCAATATTTTTGTTAAAAGTAGGCAGAGGTGAAATCTTTGGAGAAGGCAAGTGGGAGGGGGAATTTGATTAAGAATTGAAGAGTATGTTTCGGGAAGAGACATTGAAACAGCCCAATGCTTTAATATCACCATTCGATTATAAAAACTAAAAAAAGCAATGATTTATAATCAATGAACCGCAAGTACCTCTAATAAATGATTCTTTGCTTATTTGTTTCATAACAGGTCCTCTCATTACAACTGCAGTATGTTCAGTTAGAGCTAAGGAGAAGGAAGAGATGTGTGCAGTGGACAAACAAAGCTCTGAAAGCAGACATGGGATTTATAGTTGGTCAAGTGAGTATGATGTGCTTTAGCCATGTCACAAGTAATGTATATGGTTACCTTCTTCACAGCGTTCTCTGACACACATATAGATTTGCCTACATGCTCAGACAGACGAGTGATAGAACCTCATACCAGATATACATGTGCATTCTGTCCATTTAAAACCGTGTATGTATTTGCTGGTGTCAGTGTTGTCCCCTTCAGACTTCCAGTCATTTCAGATCACCGGCTTCTTAAAAAGAGATGTTGGAAAATGCATTAGGGGATTTACTAGCAAGGAATTAGCCATTGACTGAACTGTCTTTCACATGTGTTGTGCTGGGCTGCCTGACGGGTGACGTTGTATCATAGGACTGCGTGCAGTTGGCCACCTACTGCACAGACTCTCACTTGTCCATCATATATATTTATTTATTTTATGGGTATTTACTGACAGCGCATCTATCACTCCATCGCAACCTCTCATTGCTGACACTGACAGCAACCTAGGTCTAAAGGTAGAAATGCAACAACTAGTTTCTGAAAAGCCAGGTTTTTATAGATTTCCTAAATTTCAGTTACCGGGGGATCATCTGGGATATGATGTATGTGGTGGGGAGTGGAATGATGTGGGTTGGATTGTAACTGTTTGTTGTGGAGTTGTGTGGTGTTGAGTGGAGTTGTGTGTAGTGGAATTATGTGGCATATTGTGCAGTGGAATTATGTGAATAGTAATTACATGGTATTGAGTGTACTGGAATAATGTGGAGTGGGATTGTGTCATGCCGTGCAATTATGTGCAGTGATATTGTGTGTTGTGGAGTGGCATGTAGTAGTGTGGAATTATGCAGGGGTGGTTCCTTTTCGAGGGTAAAAGTGCATTGACCCTCTACTTAAAGCAGTCACAATCGTATAATTTAAAAATTCTCCAAGTCTCACTCCCGACTTTAATGGACTGGGCTCAGCCCGGTTGATGTGTTTCTTCTGTTTATCAGTGGTGGAGGCAGGGTGGGGCCAATTTTCTTGTTTGGCAATGGCATGCAGCTGAAGTTCAGTGCGCATGTCATGTTGGACCGGTTTCTGACTGTGCCAAGCCCGTCATGCCCACCTTGGACCTCTCAAACCCATGCTGTGTTGCTAGCCAGGGGAAAGGCAGCAAAACTCCCAGGTGTCCCTTGGAGTGCTAGGCTCACCAGCTCACACTAATTCTGACTTTGCTCCCATGCAGCTTCAAGTAGAAAAAGCATGAGAGCAAAGTCTGGATTGGCTGTGGTCAGGTTGGCCTGTCCCTCTGGTCCCGTACTTGGAGACAGTGTAGGGGCCAGCCAATTAAACAACATGACCAATCACTTTGTGGCTTTATGATGAAGTCATACAATGATTGGTTATGTTTTCTTAAGGATGACGCAATGCTTTTCCCCTGATCTAATAGTTCTCGCATTTGTGATTTCTTGCTACGATTGGATAGGAGCTGTTTGTCTTGCTCCTGTCACTCCGCTGCACCCTGGCTCTGGAAGGTATGTGCCTCTCTGTGCCAAGTGTTTGTGGTCTGAGGTGTATTTCCATAATTAATAGCACAAATAGAGCCTAGAGGCAAAAAAAATGACATAATTGCATTGCACATATGTCTATTCACCAAAATGCCAGGTGTAGTGTAAAAAATGTGCAGCCCCCCAACGTGCCCCAGCCGCCCAGCCTGACCACACTCAAACTTCACCAGCTGACACGGGAATTATGTGGTGTGGTGTTGAATTTTGGGCTAAACACAGGAAGAGGCATGATGCATGCATGCCTTAGACAAATAGGGAGAAAGAATATGCAAGCGACGATGGAGTCAGCAAATGGGAAGCCTATGGGCGGGATGAAGCCCACATATTCATACCACTCGAACCTTCTATGATTTCCTAGAGAAGTTAAAAGAACAAGTTCCTGCCTTTAGATTTAACGCAACTGGTATGGCCAGACATGGGTCCTGTGCTCACTATGTTGCACCGGGAAACCAGAACAAAAAACATAGCTCATTCAAGCCCGTTAGGTTTGTCCTTCTAAATATCAAATCTTGTTTGCTTACGATAGCTTCAGGTTTGCAAGAGTGATATCACATTACAATTTGGTCCACACATACTTTGATGTGGACATTATTCACTGAAAATATACAGCCGGCCACCTAACCTGAAGGTATGATTATTCCATATACATCTTATTTTGTTCTGTTATGAGTCCAGAAGTGTAAGGGTTTCATTTTCATTTACTCCTTGCCTCAACAGGTAAGCATATACAATTTTAGCAGTTCATTGGGGGAACCTTCTGATGAACAGTAGGGTTGCTCAAAATACACTGAGGCAAATAACATTCATCAATGAAAGAAGAGGCATATGAAAATTGAATTGTATAATAGCTAATTATGGAATAGAAATGTTTTTGAGCAACAGATTCTCACGGATGTTGGAAATGGGTGCTATTATGTGAATATACAAATAAACATTACGAAAAATGCAACCAACAAAAGTGTATAGAAGTAGATTTGTAACAAATGTGCTAAAATATACTCACATAAGCAAGCTTTCTAGCTTACTGAAGTGCACAGGGTAACAGCATGCAGGAAAATTATTATTTCGCTCTGAGAATTTACCTTCACATGGGACCTAAAAAAGGGTGTGCAGACCATAAGGATAGTTGCATGGTTTCTATTATGTGTGATCACTGAGACACAGGAATCAAGCTGCACCTCACTGATGAAACCCAGATAGGCTGAAACCTAATGCTTGGTTGTCGTTTGGAAGAAGCCTGGCATCAACTGTTCCTACTGGAGCAGGATCCAAGTTGATTTGCATATGACAGGTTTCCGTCTGAGATGGTGTGGTGGGCAAAACACAACGGACTGGAATGTGGCCCCAAGTAATTACCGTTGACAGAGATTAATTCAAGCATTCCATCCATCACATTTTTGTTTTTTATCAGATTTTTCAGCACCATCATCTCTTCTATATTTCAATAGGATTGGCATTGTTTTCATCAAAAAGAAACACAATGACACCTTCTACTTCGTTTAAAAATGGTTCCCTGGAGAAGATCTGCACTTGTGAGAATTCAGTTAAAAATATGTACCAGATCAGTAATGTTTACATTTTAGGCGCACATATCTTACATGCACCTCGTGTCTAAAAAATAAATGAAATGCAATATCGATTTGGGCAATTTTTATCTAAAGCAGTAAAGAAAGTAAAACCAATCATTCCACTGTGTGTGGTATGAGCATAGAAATATTCTAGAGCATCATAGTAGTTTTTTTCTATGTCTATTTCAAACTATTACTATATTACTATAAATGGCAAGATGTGCTTTCTATTCCCCAAACTGCATTCCCTCAACTCTACATAATAAAAACACACTTGAAGTTTGCAATGTGTTTGCCGCACAAACAACCCGTCATATGCCCCAGCATTATTGGTGTAGTATAAATGAGTGAGTTGAAGCCTTGGAAAGACTGTAAATGCAAACTCTCTTTTTAATTAAAACTAGAAATTAGGTGTTAACAGAAGCTAAACACCATCTGAAAAGGCAAGCTATATTTAGACTTTATCATGCACAAATGCAGCAAAAGAGCAATTCAGATACTTTTAAGTAGAATACATACAAATTATTAATATGGGAAAAGCATATTATGAAGTACGAAGTACCTTCAACACCACCACATCTACCGCTCTCTCCACTTTGAAAATTGTCACAAAGACTGTACCATTGCTTGTATCGTTCATACATCTTAGCACAGAAAAATACCAATGATTTAAAGCAAAGCAGCTGAGGCATAGACTCCAAATCTGTTACATATGTGAGCTGAACGGAGCCTGTGTCCTGCTCTCTGCACAAAAGTGTCTAGCTCCGGTTACAGGAAAGAGAAGGAAAATCCCACAGCGGGAAGTGCCCGGTAACTCCTCTCGAAATATGGAGTTGAAAAAACAAAAGGGTAAATGTTCCAATGCCACGCAGTTAAACTTCTCCAGTAACACAAAGATGGAAACTAGCAGGAAAAAAAGACACTTTTCCAAACGTTATCATTTGTCTTTTCCGTGCTGTAAGATTCGTTCTCTGATGCCTCATGCTCTTATAACGTTTCTTAAAAATGCATTACTCTACTCACACACGTAAAATTGTGACACCCAAGATCGTGGCATTACTTCCACAACAAGCAGCAGGTACCGACCATCTATTTGGGTGTGACGATTTTGATGCAATAATTAAACAAGACGCATATGGCGTCAACAAGCAGCGATGATGAAGGCTGTGGTGGGACGTGTGAAGCAGCGATTTGACCTCAGTCTTTGAATGCACAGCAAATGTGACGAGATGAGAACAAGATTTACAGGCTTGTTTACAGAAGAGTTTGGAGCCAGTCAAAACACATGTGCTCATGTTAGCTGCTCTTTAACAAAGAAAAAAGTAATTCCTGAAACAGATCCTAAAATGAAAGCAGTGGAGGGATAGTGTAATTGGTCCATACTCTCGGGGAGGGCTAAACACAGGAAGAGGCATGACAAATGCATGCCTTGAGAAAATGGGGAGAAGAATGTGAGAGCGACGATGGAGCCAGCAAATGGGAAGCCTATGGGCGGGCTGAAGCCCACAAAGTATATACAACATGTCTTGAAGAGACAGCGCAAGCGATGTCTAGCCGAGACTTCAAAAGTAGTTCACATATGTGTAGTAACAAAAAGATGCAAGTAATCCAATCAAAGGATGGTAAAAAAGTGAGCCAGGGGAGGGTCAAACACAAGAAGAGGAAAGAAAGCCTTGAAATAAGATTCAAGCTAATCAATGGTCCAGGAAACAAATGGTAAGCAATGGGCTAACCCTAATCCCACTGTAAATATTGATAAAGTACATAAAAGGTCTGTAGGCAAGACAGACACAGCTCTAAGAGTCGAAACAATTGCCATGGGAAGAAAGTAAAACCTAAAGGACAAAAGGCAACAAGACACAGAGTGTAAAGGAAGACATACCTGCTCTTAGGGGTAGATAATAGGTAGGGCTCCCGGTTTTATGGTATATATTTTTAACATTTCCGTCTGTATTTATTTTTGGGCCATATTATTGGTATTTATCCATATTTATTTTGTGTTTTGAGGATATATGGAGCCGTAAAATGGTACATTTCCACATTTAATTAACTGATGAACATGCACTCATACTTTGATGCCTGTCCCATTTTAGCAAATTAGGTACCCAAATTTTACAAAACATTACACCCACAGGTAAATATTACCATTATACATCATATCCACGTTAACATATGCTTGCAGTTAAGGAAATCTCATCATGTTTAAGTTCCCATTGCAGTCTGTCTGCTCAGCTGCTGGCCTGGACTTCATGAAATACAGCATGGTGAGTCACTAACAAGAAGCACAATTTTCAGTATTTTTACGCTTTTAAAAATAAATACAGACAGGAAACACATTGTTTTCTGTCTGTATTTATCTGTAAAAATCAGGAAAAACTGAATACTGGGAGCCTTAATAATAGGCCAATTGCTTGTGGCAGAGTGAAAGCCATGTCTGGTGCTAAAGCAAACAAATGAATTCACAGCAGGGATCCATGCTTGACCTCTTGACCACAGGTTCGAAACCCGGCAGGTCCATCAGCCCTTCATCCTTCTGAGGTCAATACAAGGAGGACCATTGAGTTGGGTAAAAATAAAGACTGTTATTCAGAGCCAAGATCTCTAATGGGTAAACATGTGCTTTACAAATAACACACTGTAGCAACATGGGTTATTGAAAGGTCAAACAATTTCAATAATTTAAACCTGAGTTCAAACCTGGTAGCTATGGCACAGAACAGTAAGGCTTAACTTAGGGAAATGTGTCAATTATTTGGCAACACTAAAATAGTCAACAAGTCAGAACATAATTCATTAAAAATCCCACAAACAGTTGCTAAAAATTAAGATCAATTTAATAAGAAAAACGACACCAATACAACTAAAAGCCAATAAGGGGGACCGGAGATATGAATTTGTAAATTGTACAGCAAAAAGAGACAAGAAAAAGTAAAGCACCCATCAGAAATCACTATTTCGATTGCGATTAACCGAGACATAGGCCAAATTTCAGGCCAACCATGATACAGTGGAAGGAAAATAAGTAGGTAATCCTGGCCAAAGTTTCTACTTTCTGATTTAGTCGTTTTAATGCAAGTTAAAATCCTCCAGCAGGACACGGTTAAAGGCTCTACCCGATGAAGTCCATTCAAATCCAGATAGCCTCTGAACGAGTTCCTGATGAAGCTGTTTTTTTTGGGTGAAAAGGTCTGAGCAGGAAAATTCAGCTTTCACGGCTACCAAAGTCCTCTTGTCAGGTGGATACTTTTTGAGCCCTCGCCCATTCAAGACTCTTTGGATTTAGTCTCTATTTTGAGAGCTGAAAATCTTACAGTGGTTCAAGCCTGGAGCTGTATCTGTTTAAGTCCTTATGAAATTGGGTACTTTTACCTGGAGGTTCCGCTGAAGCTCCAGAGTTCTTGAGAACCCAAACATTTTCTTAGTCCCAGCTTTTCAGACTTTCTGGGGAGTTCATCTTTGCCACTTTTAAGGCTTCCATGACCTCAGGGACAATACTTAGGGACATGAGGCCATCAGCAAAGTCCAGTCCATTTCCAGTTGTAACCGGTACACTAGTCACACCAGGAAAAAGGCCTGTTTTAGCTTTTTATGTTCATGTACCCTTGGAGTCTGCGTCTTAGAATTAGGAGCAAGCCCAGCCTTCCAGGTATCAGGTTACAGACAGCAGGTCCATTTCTCTTCTATTCTGCCACAGATCCAGAAAGTGTTGTAAGAAGGTGGGGTGATGTGCTGCTTTTGTTCGGTTTACTAGCCAGTCGATGGGGGTTGACTCCTATACACTCTCTGAACAATGGGCAAAAACGTCCCAAGGGCAAACCTTCACACTTTTAAAGCACATCCTGTTTGCCTCACTTCAAACTATCCCATAGTGAATCATTCTCAGTAAACTCCAACTTGGCAAAATCTTTCTGCCCTTGCAGGCACCCTTAAGTTATGTTTAAAGTAATAACTAGTTTTCCTCTGTTCAAAACTAGCTCCCTCCTCCATTCAAAACTAGCTCCCTCCTCCATAGAGACTAAAGCCAGGAAGCTAAAACATTTTTGGGATCAAAAAACGCTCTTCTACTGGTTTATTTTATCATCAAGTTACAAAAGTTTAGGTTTCCCTCTGGTCCCTTTTAAGTTTGTGAAGTTCCTGGACTCTCTTAATCTGTCCTGCATGGGTTAAATTGGGTCACATTTTTGATCAAGCCATCCTGCCATGCCCAAGGCATTGTCTCTGCTCTCACAGCAGTATTTCACACCTCATCAAAGCCACCTGTAGGCAGCCAGTGCTTTAGGATGCTTCAGACAGGGAACGTATAGCTTGTTAAAGTTACATTTCATATATTTTTATATATATATATATATGTGTGTGTCTGTGTTTATATATATATATATATGTATATATATATATATATATATATATATATATATATATATTCACTGAAAAGCTATAGGTTTCAGGGACGTTATAGTTAGTTGGACATTTCACTCGTATAAAACCAGAGAAACTCAGCTGTTATAGTTAGTAGATCTAACTATAACTCGTGCCCCCGCAATGCACTGCTGATGACGTCACATATTACATCACTCATGACATGGTCAGTGAAATCACTGATGACATCACTGATGACATCTCAAATGACATCACTGATGACATCATCCAGTGACTGAGTGTTTCTAAAAAGTTCAAGAATGTTATATCTATATATGCCAAGGTATATTGAAGAATGATTGGTTATCTGAGAACCTGTATGGGTGCCTGAGTGTCTGTGTGGGTGGGGGGGGGGTGTGACTCCCTGCATGGATCTGTCAGTGGGTGATTCACAAGGTGTATGCGTTTATGAGTGCGTGTGTTAGGGACTGTATGGGTGAGTGAGTGTACGTATAGCTGTGTTGGTGAGTGAATGGATGTCTTAGTGGTATATGTGTAAGTAACTACATATGTGAAAGGCAGTATTTGTGAGTGTGGAGTATATAAGTGAGTATATGTGACAGTGAGTGATTGTGACAGTGGCTGTATGGATAAGTGTGTCCTTATGTCAGTAATTGTTGAAGACAGTACGTATCTGTATGAATAAGTGACGTGGTGTGTGTATAACTGTATAGGTGAGTAAATGGCAGTGTAATTAATTCTTTGGGGGACTGACTAGGTTTTTGAGTAACTCTTTGGGTGAGTAGCAGTGTGTGAGTGTCTATATGGGTGTATGAGTGGATATATCAGTGGCTGTATTGATGAATGACTACGTCTATGAGTGACTGTATGGGTTATTGGGTGGTAGTGTGTGTAGACGTATGAATCACTGAGCGGGTATGTACTAACTGCTATTGGTCTGTCTATGATTTCGATATTGGTAGTCTGTATTTTAGAGTGGGTGTATCAAAGGTTTTATTAGGGTGTGAGGAGGTGCATCAGATGATCACGTGGATGATGTCATCAGTGATGTCATTTGAGATGTCATGAGTGATGTCATCAGTGATTTCACTGACCATGTCATGAGTGATGTAATATGTGACGTCATCAGCAGTGCATTGCGGGGGCGCGAGTTATAGTTAGATCTACTAACTATAACAGCCGAATTTCTCTGGTTTTTACGAGTGAAATGTCCAACTAACTATAACGTCCCTGAAACCTATGGTTTTTTCAGTGAATTTGTAAGGTTTTTTAAATGCTAATTTCTAACTATAACGTCCCTAAAACCTATGGTTTTTTTCAGTGAATTTCGAAGGTTTTTTAAATGCTAATTTCTAACTATAACGTCCCTGAAACCTATGGTTTTTTCATTGAATTTCTAAGGTTTTTTAAATGCTAATTTCTAACTATAACATAGCAGTCGCGTTTGCAGAGTGGTGGAGAAAGGTGAGCGTGGCCTCCGAACACCTCTTAGCAATCCCACTGTGTGGGATTTACTGGAGGTAACAGGAGGGGTAGTTAGCCCCCAACGTCAACCTTGGGGGCCAACTACCCCTCCTATTACCTCCAGTAAGTCCCACACTTCAGGATTGCTAACTTCTCATACCAGGCCACGCCCCCTTTCTCCACCACTCTGCAGACGCACCTCCTGGCGCGTTCTGGGTTGGGGGATTAAGTCCCCTTGCATCCTGAGGGTCCTTCAGTTTTTCTAAATTAGTAGGATCACCCAGCTGCCTTTTAACCTCTTGGTGGTATTTCTGGCAGTCCATCACAACTATATTTCTGCCCTTATCAGATGATTTTATGATGATATCTCTATCATTCCGTAGATCTGTCAGATCATTGTTGGGCTCTTTTACTTCTTTCCACCTTTGGCACCCCTTCCTTTGTTTTTTCCGGCTCCGATTAACTGTCTTTGCTCTCCCTCCGTTGGTGCTCTTCTGCCTTTCCCCCCCGAGTTGTCATCCGAAGGAGGCGCATCTCCTCCAAAAAATCCATCCTTTGTCGAGCATTCACGGGCCCTTCGTCCCCCAAGCTCACTTCTGAGCTCCCAGTACTGGAAATTCTCACCTGTTCCCGCTCCTGTACTTTGTCCATTGTTTGTTTATTGTAATTGGCGTCATAACGACGGGCAAAAGTATATACTCTTCCCATAGCATAATCAATTTTAGCTCGATTGAATTTTCATACTTTCTTTACTTGTATCTCCTTTTCATGTTTTTCCAATCTTTTCTTCAATTCCTCAAAAAGTTATTTACCTTCTGCAGATTCCTGAAAATTTTCAAGGAGTTTTTCCAAAGTTTTGATCTTTTCCATTGCCTTGGTCAACCCCCTCTCAGCATGTATGATAAGGGTGTTTATTAACTTCATGGAGCATTCAGAAGTGTCTGTTTGCCACTGAGACAACAAGTCCAGATCCAAGTCACTCAAAGTAGGAAGAACAAAAATCCTTAGACCCCTCGGAACGCATTTGCATTCAATATATTTTTAAGGGTTCCACTCTCCCACCATTTGTTAATTTCCTTGACTCTTGCTTGCTCTAGTTCCCTGAGTTGTTGTTTGGATGTGCTCGTGACATTTGAATTCAGAAAACGAGTACTTCCTTGAGTGTTTAATGTGTCTCCCATCTTCATCAAACATCTCCTTAAGGAGCTGTTCTCGTTTGCTCCATCTGTCTGCCATGATATATGTATATATATATATATGCAAAAAAGAAGCAGAGAACTCTGGGTAGTTCCCAAGTTTAGGTGGCGAGCAGCTCCTGTGTAGAGCAACCTACAACACCAGTGACACTCTGAATTTGCTCACCTCAAATGTCTGCTTTCTATCAAAGTTTTTAAGCATAGGGTTAGCACAGTGCCATCCATGCCGAGGTAGAAAGGGACAAAGTCTTTTGCCATTTCTACAGCAAATTTGTTAAGCATAAGATTAGCCCAGTGCTATCCATGCCAAGCTGTAAAATGACAAAAGCCTTTTACCACTCCAGGCACAGCACTACAGCTTTGGATTGTTAAAATACCATCCAAGCCAACTTGACAACACGTGTCAGGGGTTGCTTTTATGCATTTCAGGTTGGCTTGGACGGTATTTTACCAATCCAAAGCACATTGGCGATCATTGCAGACTGTCGCTGTCAGCACAAAGAGCAGGCATCCGGCATCGCTGGAGCTTTGCATTGGCAGTTGTCATGGGCGGTTGATTCTCAGAGTGAAGAGGTCACTTCGTAATCACGAGGAGCCCAATACATCTGGATCATCATCTTTTCTTCAGGAGGAGCTCACACTGATGCCAGCCAAGGGTCCAGAACCTAGGAGGCACCTCTTGGGGATTAGGACTCATGCCAGCTGAGACCAGCAGCATTCTCAGGCAGTTCCAGTTGGTGCTGGTCAGTTGGGCAGTTACAGGGAGGCCTCTGGAAGGTTGTTATGTCCCTGTAGCTCACACAGGAGTTCAGGAAACTGAGCCTTAGAATCCCTCTGGGTAGCCTGGTTTCAAGATCAGCAGGTCCAATCTTCCTTCAGTCAGCAAGGAAGTCCATCTTCTGTATCTTCCAACTGAGTGTTTTGATAAAAGGTTCTGAAGGTCCAACTGTTGTACCTGGTGCCAGTCTTTGTGCAGGGGTATTCCCTGACCAACCCCTAAAAATGGTTCTGGTCAGTTCTTCCCTTTCTCCTGGTCCTGGCTTCAAACTGTCTAGGGTGACAAAGGCAAGGGCAGGCCTGGTGTCAAGTACCTTTGCATGTGCTGCATGCAGGACCCTTTAAAGTGTAATCGGGCAGGGCACAACTCACCAGCCATCCTTTCAGGAAGACCCTCTCCTCTCACAACTAGTGCTCTTTGGCTCAATATCTGGAAGCAATACACACCCCACAACAGGAGAGCCATTCACAGTCATGTGACCCGAGACACTGACAGAAAGGCACAGTTGGTTTAAGCAGAAAAATCCCAACTTTCTGAAAGTGGCAGTTAAAGAATAGTAACTTAAAATCCAACTTTAACACAGAAGAGAATTTTAAATTACTATTGTTTTGAGTGTAAACAGCATTTCTCTGTGTGGTCCCAAACTGAAGTTAGCGCTTATTAATTGGACTAAGGTAACTCAATGTTAGTCTATGGGAGAGATAGCCTTACAGCAGTGGCAAAAAATGACTTTAGGAGTTTTTTTCCAACTGCCAGGACATTGTAAATCTTAGGTGCACATGTCTCACTTTTTAAATACCATGCAACCTACCCTATGAGCCATTAGGGCCTATCTTGGGGGTGACTTATAAGTATTCAAAAGGAAGGTTTAGGTCGGGCAAAAATGTTATTTTGCCAGGTTGAAATGGCAGTTTAAAACTCCACTACAGGCTGCAGTTGCAGCCCTGAGACAGGCTTTAAAGTGCTAGTTTAGTGGTGGGTGGCACAAGGTGTGCTACAGCCCACTTGTACCATTTAATAAACAGGTCCTGGGTACATTTACTAGAGACTTCTAAGTAAATAAATGTGCCAGTGGGATGTATGGCAATTTTTCCATATCTAAAGGAGAGAGCACAAGCGCTTTGCCACTGGTAGCTAAAGCCAACAGAAACGAATTCAGCAAATCAGGGAAATGAACGCAAAAGGTTTGGGGAATACTATGCCAAAGAGGTTGGATCCAACACTATAGTCTTACTGGAAAGTAAAAAATGCCAGTTAGTGATTTACCAGTTTTACTATGTTTTTAGGTCGAGCCTAGACAGCTCTTGCGCTGTCAGGCGATCTGTTGTATGTGCTTTGTGGGGTCTGACTCGTCCCACTACTTTGGATTGGCTTTTGTCTGTGCCACTTAAAAATCGTAGCCTGCAAATTGCTAATGGTGGATGCATGTCCCACCTTTCCTCATAAGTTAACTCCCATGGAGTATTGCCGCAGGAGCAAGCTCGGAAGCGCACGCTGCTTGTTGTCTTTTGTTTAATTTACATTATGCTTCACTTGCCTGTACCGTCTCTTCCCACCCTCTTGCCCCTCCCACAACACTGCTAGCCTGCCCCCACTGCCCCTCCGAGATCGCTGCTTTTTTGTGTCTAATTTAAATTAATAGAATAATTTTTTTGTCTACTTTAAAATAATAGAATACAGCGCAAGCACCAGGAGATTAAAAGATTTGCCCAGAAACACAGGATGTTGAGCCGACGTCGAGGCTCAAACACGGGTCCACAGCTCCCGAGTCAGCAGTTCTCACAGCTGTGCCACATCCTCTTCCTACCCTCTAGCGTTCTACTGGAGGCTTGTGACAAAAAGTTTGATATACAGCGACTCCAGAACAAGAAAAGAATTGGTCATTATACACAGCCTTGCAAAATTATAAATCCTAGCTTATCAGAGGAAAACATTTGAATCTTTAAGACTTCAGTGTGTTTCTTGTTTTTTTCACACATATTAATGTTTCCATTTTCAAAACTTTTTTAAATGTGCAATACTTTGTTATAATCATTGTATTGATATTTGTCAATGCCCTTCCGTCCCCATCCCTCACCCCTCCCACCATGTTACTTGTTCAGTAAGAGGGAGTTCTAGCTGGTGCAGGTCACGGTGACATCACTGTATTGATGCACTGATACCACCACACTCCCAGCAATCGCAGAGGCTGAAATATGTGCCTCTTGCAGGGCTATAATGAATTCGCACCCCAGGTTTCCTCAGCGTGAAAACTCGACGGCGGGCTGAAGCACGAGACAGAGCAAAGATGTTCTTTTTTACTGAAAACAGTTTTCAGTGCTGAAACGGAGCTGTTCCTGTATTTCCTGTGCTCTGTTCTCATAGCAACCGATGGAGGTCTTGCACTGTGGAATGGAAACTGCTTAAAATCACTGTACGCTTCCAAGAGAGACAGACTCCAGTCCCATTGCATCTCTGCAGCGCATCGCAGAAAAGGGCTGCCGGGTGACAGAAAAGTGCACCAAAAGTAAGATGAAGGCTGTATATTTGGTTATGCGTAGCTCATTAACTTATAGGCGGCTGACTACGCTTCTCCTCTCAGGGTGGGTAATCCAACCATATTTCCCCCCTATCATGAAAGAACTCCATTGGCTCGTCCAGGATGACAACATTCTCTTTAAACTGGCATTCAGTACCCACAATCCCCCATTTGCCCCATTTCACTAGTGTCATCATTGTTACTATGCTTCCCACATATCTTTCATTTTATCTCTTTTTAAAAGTTGTGCTTCACTGCCCATGTAAATGTCTCCTGCAAGAAAATGTCTCCGTTCAGTATCTGGCCAGACTTTTTAACAGGAGGGATTTCACTCGGATATATTCATAGAATTTCATGGCATTTCTGGAGAAAAAAATGCACGAATTCGCCCAGTCTTAGAAAATGCAGGAATTGCCCATAGTCACCAGCATGAAATATGGCAAATTGACAGCTATGCCTAAACCTTTACACCATGCATTTATGACTAGGCCTGCACGTAACTTCCATTACATAAAAAGGATCTCCTGTACATTTCCTAGTTTCTTTACACCATTGCTGACCATATAACTTTCTGTCTTTAGAAGTTTGTGTTGTGCAGAAATGTCTTGCAGGAATTGTAGACCAGATCTGTGCCATCTGCAAAAGCAACACTTACCACACTGTTTTGAGAAACCTGGAGAATTTGGACCATTGAGAGGTAAATGTATGCAAGATCATTTGTTCTGTGACAATATTACGAAAAAATGGGCTCCTGTTATGTGATCATTGAGAAAGTCTTGATTGTAACACAGATGGCCACCCTTGTGTAGCAAGGTGGAGCCCCACATAAAACCCACGGTAATTATGAGAATTAGGCATGCTCCAAGACAAAAACTAAGCTAAAAAACTTTGCCCACTCCTAATCTGTACGAATATACCTCTTTTTTACGCATTATTTTTGCCTGCAGGGAATTACAACGCGGTCGTTACAACGACCGTGTTGTAACCACACATACCATTACCCCGCAAGTTGTAACAACGACTTGCGGAGGGGGGCGCTGGATGTTTGAATAGTATAATTTACTATTCCAACTCCAGTCTGTGCGGACAGTAGGGAAGGTGTTGGATTTTAAATCCAACACCTTCTGCCCCCTCCGCAAGTCGTTGTTCCGACTTGCGGAGTAATGGTATGCGTGGTTACAACGCGGTCGTTGTAACGACCGCGTTGTAATTCCCTGCGGGGAAAACCTTTCGTGGTAAACGATGTTTACCAATCTGTACATGTTACCAAGATCAAACAAGTTGCTCTTCAGTGATAACCATAACTGCCATTATCTGGAAACCTGCTCTCTGCAGGGGTTTCAAGTCCATTGTGTGCACACAGTGTGATATCAGCTCATCACCCGATGACCTTGGGAAGGGAGACAATATTGTGTGACAAACGGTGGCACCGTGTGGGTTGGAAGGTCTGCAATACACCATTGCGGTGGGTCAACCAGGATCCCACAAGGCTCCCAGTATCACAGTGGCTAAATGGGGAATACTTTAAGTTTCAGATTGGCCAACATACTGCGGGTGGTGCATATTCTAGTTCAGCAGTCAATGTCTGCTACGAGAAAACTGTGTCTCATTGGCCCATTTATCCATCCTTTTTGATCAGACTTTAATTTGAAATCAATGGCCAAAAGAAACTGAGCACACTTGTTCGTTAAAAATGAGTTTGACAAAACACACAAGCAGGTTCCTGCCAGAGGCAGATGGCATATTAAATAAACATTAACGACAATAAGACTGAAATGGAAAAGATACGTTTCCAGGTGAAGCGCCAAGGATAGAGAGAGTCAAGTGGCAGATTATGTTAAGTGGAAGAATGAGGCAGTGGAATGTACACAAGAAACACACCAAGAAAACAAACTCCCAAGAGCGATGGGAAGGTGTGAGGTGGTGAAAAAAAGAGATTTGGCGTTTGATTCCATCATAGCAGCATATCAAAAAAGAATTAATTCTTGCATCCACAGTATTTTAGGAAGATTCATAGCTTTAATATTCAGTTGCAATGAAGAAAATGGGCCATTTAGGCTGTGCTGGCGGTTGCCACAGGTCTCCTTTAGAATTAATTTTTGGGGAGGGAGCCTTTCTTCCAAGTGAGGTGGACTGCACATGTGCCAACACTGGGGAGGGAGGTGGTTGGGAAGTGGGGGAGATTAATTACAATTGTATTTTGTTGTCAAAAGTAACTGCTGGGGCAAAAACAAACTTATGTCTCTGAGGAAGGGATTCCAAACTTCCACTGTGTCGGTATGCCATGAGAAAAAAAAATCACAGACTGCGTTGCTAGTACTTTTTTCTCTACTGGACCAGTATTCATGACATACGCTGCAGTTTGAGAATGAGGAGTGCATAGAGCACAAGCAGATTCACATCGCCGGTAAATTCTTGAAAGTTTTGTCTTCCCATGATTTCTCTGCCTTGCACTCATGGTGACCAAAAAGTTTCCAGTGGCCATTGTACAACGTGCTGCTTTAAGCTACGTAGCCGTGCAGTAATGCTGAGGGGAGAGCCCAACCTGCAGTCACAAATTCACAGTACGGAAGGAGTGTGGTTCATGTCCTGAGTTGCTGCATAGCTGAACCTCCCACTCTGCCTGATTAGCTAGGGGGTATGCAAGCTCGCGCCACTGAGTGAATATATTTGCAGTCAGATGTAGTCCTCCTTTCCAAGAAGACGTCTGTGCAATTACTTTCGGCATACAAAATAATATATTTGCTGTTTAGAATTAGAAATTATGCATCCTCATCTTGCTTAACCTCTTGGTGGTGTTCAACACTGTTGGCCATCCTTCAATGCTCACAACACTTTCCTTACTTGGCTTCACAGGTTGATAGGCCACAGTGATGATGCAAAAATCTTTATTCAGGAATTCAAAGCCAGTGGTGGTAATCTCCAGGTCAGACAGAGACCTTGCATGAGATTGGAACACAGCTAGAACCTGGCACAAGCAGCCATGCAGTCTTCTACTGTCCCAACACTATAAAACCCTCATCTGTCAGAGTCCTCCCAAAGATAAGTTTTGGAATCTCTTCTTTTCTCCCTATATACAGCCGACTGGAAAATTGAAACCTTCATGCACAGTATTGCTACAGTTGCAAGATGCCGGTTGAAAGCTTATGGCTTAATCAATACTTTTAACTATTTTATCAGCCTACCTACCTACCTCAGTATCTCTTAAGGCCTCTTGACAAGGTCATCAGCTTTGGTATACGAACCATTTTTAACATGCCCAAAGAAATATTCATCACCTATTTAAAACTCTAAGCTGGCTCACTGCATCAAAATTGAGTTATATTTCAGCTACCAATAATACAGCGTTGTTTCAATATATTTTGTCCACACACCTACTCCACTGCACACCTGCATGCATCTGTACACTACTAGCCACAACCTACTGGCCACATCATGACTTGCACCTCCATCACACCACGATCATTGAGCCTCTAAACTTCCCTCTAATAAAAATTACTCCCCATGAACTTCAGAGTATTACTTCTAATTAAGAACTTCACCAGCGAACCACCTCGACCTAAACCTTTCCAAGACAACATCAAAACAGGAACATGTGTTTTCTGCAGTAAGTGGGACTTGACCATCAGTCCTGATTTTCTGCATATTTTTGTCTATTGTAAGCTGGATATTTTTACTCAGTTTCCTTGATCACTCCTATATGTACTGCTCTGAACTCTGTACAGCATCTTTTGCAGAAATGTTCTAGTTATTTTACAGTAAACCATGTAATTGCTTTGTTTGGTTAGGGTCCTGCTGATTTCTTTTCCCCTAGAAGGCTTGCAATATGCAGACTAGGCTGAACATTGCACCAATTGTACAATGTCAAAAATACCCTTAGAAATGCCTATAAGTGGTTAGTGTTTCCCAACCATGGCTAGTCCTGCTATGTTTCTAGGACTCTATCACTTTCACCTTCCACGTCTTACACTGCCCCATGTGCATTCATCAAGCAAAAAGAGCTAACAAGTCTCAACATGAAGTTCCAGGAAAAGGCAGTTACCAAGAAGTCTTTTTACGAGAAACCTCAGGAATATCTAATCATACACTCCTACACTGGGACCCTCTTTGTATCTATTTAGAGAAACATCATAAATGGTCCATTTAACTACACTGGTACCCTACATCCAAGCATCCTTCAGTACCAGCTCAATGTCTTCACATGTCTAGAACCAGAACTTGAGATTTTTTGCTCGCTTAAAAGAATAATGAAAAAGGAGATTTTAGCTTAGGTCCATAGAAACTTTCACTGGATGCCAACCGGAATCCAAATATGATTGGCACCAGCAACTCTATCTTACCAACCAAAAACCATTACTAGTCAGGGACTGAATCTAAATATGATTCAGGTTAGGGTGACAACCTGCTCTTATGTCTCATAAATTGTTCAGCAATGTTGTGCCTTGTCTGCGAAGGCATGAGTCATCCATTAAGGATGCCTTTTGCCCATAATTTTAGGCATTACGTGGAAAATACTATCTGCTTTGACAGCTGAAAGCAAAATCCCTTCTTGACTCAATTAAGCAGCTTCTTATTGGCTGCCAGCTTGACAGAGGAGTGGGGACATGCTCCTCCAACCAGTCCAATCAGATGTGTGTACTTGTAATAGCTCTTTATAGAGCAGTAACTCCTGCCCGGCCACTTGCATGTGAGCACACAACTGAGGTGAGAGGACAAGGAGGAGAGGGGTAAGTCTACCTGATCCCCTTCCTTCCCTACTCCCACATAAGGAACTAAAGCATTGTACGGTAAGAGACCTTCAGACAGGTGCATGCTTTCAAGAGAAGTACTGAAAACCCATAGCAAGACCTGAAAATACAGCAAAACCCTTAAAAAAGGGCAGCCAGTTCCACCAAAAAATTTCAAAGTGACCGGTGACACCAATACACTACAAGCATTTGCAATGCAATAGGTCTTGCATTCTCAAGAGTTTGAGCTATTGGTATTGTAAATGACAATGCCTTTTATTTATGTTATGAAAGCCTGCAAGTGGGGTGTAAACACGCACTTTGTACTTGTAGTCCTTGCTTACCAGAAGCAAGAACGGCAGTAAAAGAGGCACAGTGACAAAGGGCATGTTTACGCCCCTCTTGCAGGCTTTCAAAATACATAAATAAAAGGCGTTGTCATTTACAATGCTAATAGCTCAAACTCTCGCGAATGCGAGACCTATTGCATTGCAAATGCTTGTTTTTTGTGTGTTCAAAATATTTTATTGAATTTTATAATAAACAAAGACAATGCAAAAAAGAGCACCGAAATAAGTACCCACAAAAGTCTTTTGATCAAGAAAATATAACAATAACAGTACTTAAATATAAAACAGATACAATATGAAGAATAATAAATTATAAAGGTGGAGGAAGAAAAACATATTATCATCACTGTAGAAAAAATCTTGACAGAGTTATTCATAATAACCATACATTTGTTACATTTCAAGAAATATGTAACAAATTAGAAGGAAAAAAGAAATAAAACAAAAATTATAAATATGAAGTTATATAATTATCAATCAGCTTCCAAAATGAATGATAAGAAAGACTGTTATGAACAATACCAGATAAGGATAGATTAGCACCTCTTCTAGTACAAATTATCCATGAACACCAAGTATGAAAATATAATAAGTACACATCTTTCCAACATGCAGTAATAGATTTTAAAGCTGCTGACAATAAAAAGTCTAAAAGTTTGCAGATCAAGTCGGACAATTTCGTAAAAAGAGCAACAGATTTGCAAATCAAAATATTAAGTGAAAGCGTTTCAGAGTAATTGAATATTTTTTTTTATAACATCCCAAACTTCCCTCCGAAATTTAAGAATGAAATTACATTAAAAAAGCATATGTTTTAACGAACATGGATGTAAATTACACTGCCAACAATTCAAACTAGATAGAAGCTTAGCTTGAAATAACTTTAACGGAGTCCATAAGCAGTTAAAAAGAATGAAGGAATTTGTTTGATACAATGATACAGGTAACCATCCTGAAATATTATTTAACCAGATTTTCTTCCATGTATCCTGTGAGAATGATAGCGAGAGTTCATTATTCCAAAACGTTGAAATCATATCAATATTGTTACCTTGGAAATTATTCAATTTTTTATAAATTAATGAAACAGCATGAGATGAAGAAGACACTGCCTGAATATAAATTGCTGAATCTGAATTAATATTTTAGGGAATATTATTAGGAAAGGAGTCTAGTATAGAATTACATAAAAGCTCATATCTAGAAAAATCAGAAGGAGGTATGCAAACTTTTAGTTGCAATTCATCAAATGATAAAAAGGTATTATTCTGGTATATATCTTTTAAATAAAAAATACCAGCTTTAATACAAGAGTGCCAGAATTTTACAGTTCGAGAAAGTTTTAATCTAGGATTGTGCCATAATGGCATATCTAATGTATGTGAAATAGTTGATTGATAAAGTGAATCTAAATTGTGAAGTATTAACTTTGAAGATTTCAAAATAATAGATTTATTAATTAACATTGAAGTGTTAAACATAGTTGATAAAGTAGGTAAAGGAAACGGTGTTATCAAACCTTTTTCTATAAGAAGCCATGTAGGGGTATTATTAAGGTGGGAATGATTAAACCAAAGAGAGCTTTGTTTTAATATAAACGCTTTATGATAATTTAAAAAATCCGGCAAACCAAATCCTCCATTAAATTTTGCCATTTTTTATTTTTTATAGCTTATACAGGGAGTTTAATTATTCCAAAGAGACTTAGAAAAGTGTTGATCAACAGTCTTATAAAACTGCATAGGAAATTGACTAGGGATCATAGCTAGGCAATAAAAGTTTTTAGGAGCTATTACCATTTTTATTGAATCCATTTTCCCCCACCATGAAAGATGTAATGCAGACCATTTGGAGAATTTATCTTTAATGTAGTTTATAATAGATTCACAATTTAATGGATTTGTTTTTGTTGATGTAATTGCAAAACAGAATACCAAGGTATTTAATGTTATCCCTTTGCCAAATTATTTCTTGTAAGGGTGTACAATGAAGATTGAGAGGATAAAATGCAGTTTTGTTGGTATTTAACGTATTACCTGAAATCTGAGAGTATAATGAGATAATATCAAATAATGAAGGAAATTAGGATTCAGGAGTACTAATAAACAAAAGTATATCATCTGCATAAGCTAATGTTTTTATGGTGTCATCTTTGATATTAATACCAGTAATAGCAATACAGTTTCTAATAGTAGTGAGTAAGGGTTCAATAACAAGAAGAAATAACAAAGGAGACAAGGGACGACCTTGTCTGGTACCTCTAAAAAGAGAAAATTGATTGGAAATTTGACCATTAACGAATAGGCGGAGCAGAAGGGCTTGAATAAAGAGCAGATATCATGCAAATAAATGAATCACCAAGTTTAAATGCCAATAAGGTATGGAATAGATATTGCCAATGAACTTTGTTGAAGGCTTTTTCAGCATCCAATGCTAGTACTCCAGATGGTAAGGATAAGGAAGACCCTTGTTCAATAGAATGTAATAAGCCTCTAGTGTTGTTGACAGAGTCTCTATTTTTCATGAAACCAGATTGATCCAGATAAATAAAGGACTCCAGTACAGAGGTCAATCTGGTTGCAAGAATTTTAGCATAGATTTTACAATCTTGATTTATTAAGGAAATAGGGCGATAATTCAATACAATAGTTGGGTCTTTGTCAGGTTTTGGAAAAACTATAATCAATGCTTCAGTAAAAGAACCAGAAGTTGAGCCCTGAAGCACTAAAAAAGGTAAAAAGTTTAAACAAATGAGGAATGAGCTGCAAGGCAAATTCTTTATAAAATTCCGCTGGAATTCTATCAGGACCTGGAGATTAACATTGCTTATGGGATTTAATAGCCAGTTAAATTTTCTCCATAGTAATTGGCGAATCTAATTTATCTTTGATTGACTGTGATACTTTAGGTAATCCGCATTTATGTAAAAAATGGTCAATCAGGGAAGGATCCTCCAAATGAGGTTTATTGTATAAGGTTGAGTAATTATTTAGAAATTCATTAACAATATCCTTTTGGGATAAAGCAATCTTTCCATTGGAACCATGAATTGTATTTATTTGAGTTTTATCTTTTTTAATATGTAAATAGTTTGCCAAGAGTCTTCCAGATCTATTAGCATTAAAACAGAATTTGGCTTTAGTATTAGAAAGTTGTATACCAGCTCTTCTACTTAATATTGAGTTAAACTCATAACGAAGCTTTTGCAATTGTATTTTAAATTGGAGATCATTAGAGGTTATGAAAAGTCCCTCAAATTTTGCAATTTGTTTATCCAATTCTTTAATTTTAGAATTGAAAGATTTGTTTTGATGAGCCATCAGAGAAATGGATGTCCCTCTAATATAAGCCTTAAAGGCATCCCATCGAGTCACCATAGACATAGAGCCTTCTGGGTTAAAAGTAAAATAATCCTGGAGTGCTGATCACATTTTTGGATTATTATTTTCATTAAGGACAATATGTGTATTCATATGCCATCTGGATTGAGCCTGATAATTTGAGCTGTGTTGTAGAACCATAGAAATAAGAGCATGGTTAGAAATACCAATATTATAGATATTTGGTGTAGAAACTGAATGAATTAATTGGCGAAAAACTGATAAATAATCTAATCTTGAATAACAGTTATGAGGATTTGAAAAAAATGTAAACATTTTCTCAGTTGGGTGATGTAACCTACAAATATCAACCAACTAAGGGCCTTAGTACGATGTCGGTCGGAAAGGCTCCGAACGGCATTTGAAATTTCACAACTCGGGTCGGAACCCATGTTTCTGACCGACTCGGAAATATTTCCGACCGACTAATTACGATAGAAGGTAACTGTTCAGTCTTCCCGACTCGTTTCCGACCGGCATTCGGAGACTCCGAGTCAGTCGAAGCCGAATCGTACAGGTCTACGGACCGCGTTTCCGACCAACGTATTACGATGTCGGATTTGGACAGCCTTTCCGAATCGGTCTGTCCGACACGAAACGGCTGTCAAAAACTGACTTTGGGGGCCTGACTTTGGAAGGCCTTTACCCGGAGGCCTTCGGTTGGAGTCCGTGGGGTACCCATGGGACCCCTCTTTACAACCATGCACAGTGTGGCAGGCACCATGGGGTGCCTGCGACAGGGTGCAAGGTTTTCCGCAACCACCCCATTTTTAAATAGGAGCCTGTGTTGTCAGTCGGAACACAGGCTCCTATTGAAGTCAATGCG
Source organism: Calotriton arnoldi (assembly GCA_963921515.1). Lineage (NCBI taxonomy): Eukaryota > Metazoa > Chordata > Amphibia > Caudata > Salamandridae > Calotriton > Calotriton arnoldi. The sequence goes on along the minus strand of CAWUFW010008714.1, from coordinate 346,902 downwards.
AGTCTGACCGAATGGTGTTCGGAAACATCATAATCGGTCGGTCGGACTCTCCGAACCAGAGTCTGTCGGAACCAATTCCGACAAGGCGTCGGTCGGAATGCTTTCTGACCGACATCGTAATGAGGCCCTTAGTTGTTTTAAAAAATGAGTGAAGAAAGCTCTAGGTGGTCGATATTTATTTAGTGATGCTCTATCTATTAAAGGATCACAAATGAGGTTAAAATCTCCTCCAACAATAAGTGGGACATTGCCTAACTTGAGCACTTCTGTAGTAAAAAGAGACCAAAAATTGGGGTCATCAGTAGTCGGACCATACACATTAATTAACAAGCATTTGCAATGCAATAGGTCTCGCAGTTACGAGAGTTTAAGCTATTGGCATTGTAAATAACAATGCCTTTTATTTATGTTTTTAAAAAGAAAACAAAAATAAAAGGCATTGTTATTTGCAATGTCAATAGCTCAAACTCGCGTCAATGCGAGACCTATTGCATTGCAAATGCTTGTTATTTCAGGCTGTGTGGCCCAAGTGCTTGCATTCTGTAATCAAAGCCACAACATTTTCCCAATGTTAGATCTAGTCAATCAGTGGGCTTCGGTTTTGCAGACTTGATTCAGGTTTGCAGAACTGAAACGGACGATCAGAGAAAAAACTCCCTTGTAGAATCGGATATGAACATTTTTTTTACATTTTTGGGTACCTGGATCTCTGCAAATTAATGACCGAGATATCTCTATAATCTCTTCACGCCCAGAGAGAACATATTTTAAATTTCTCAAAAACTTCCGAACACACTAAGTAAAGCAAAGGCACTTCTTTGAGTAAAGTTCTATCTTCAGCCCAAGGCTGGTGTTACCCCGTCTAGCTGCTTTAATGTATTGAGGAGCAAAGATTCCTATAGGAATTGACATGGTAATGGTGATGTTTGTGTCACAATCTTTTGATTGATCTGCACTAAAATGACCAGGAAGAACGTGAATGAACTTTCATTGTGTGTTGAAAAACCTCCAAATATCTAAATGAAATTAAAGCAGCTATCCGAGAGCCCACGCTGTCACACACTGTCTCAACAGAAGGAGTCAAGAATGCATAAATTCCACCTCTCCTGCTCAGTACATTTAATAATAATACAATATGCAAATGAGTATTGAAATGTTATCAGTTTCATTAAATCATTTTCATATTAGACACTGAGAAGGCACAGGAGGTGAACAATAAACCTGTTATTCTTGTGCAGTGCAAAGGTTTTCACTTGATAATAAGAAACCAAAATGTAAATTATCTTTTAAAGGAGACAGACATGTTAGGTTTAAAGTTAGGATGGAAGAAGGAAAACAGAAGTATTAAGCTGTTGGGAATAAAAAATGAGTCTGGAAGAAAACATATAAGGTGATTTAAAGGCAGAGGGAAAATGCTGCTAAAGCGGTGAGCCTGGACAGAATGACAGAGGATTATGTGACTTCATTTATAGAATGACTTTCTCCCAGCATTAAAATATGACAGGCTGGAGAATGTCACCAAGGACTTTAGAAGCCATTGGAAATGTACATTCACCTTAATTTTTAACGTTTTTCTATTATACAAGAAGGAAAACATATTTAAGAACAATAGAGAATACCTTCAAGTCACAAAATTTAAGCAAACTAGAAAGCAGTAAGACGTTTACACAGAGAGAAACTCCATGTAAAACAATCACATTATGCATCATTGCTTATCTTTATTCATACATTGTAGAGTTATAATTCTTATGTAACAGATCGGTTATGAGGTTCTCCAAATTACCTTGAGTCTCCAGGCATACACAAACAGAGAACAATGGGTGCCTGCGAGTTCGTTACAATATTTAATGTTTTTCAAATGTAAATGGTGAGCCCTTGAGCCCTGACAAGGAAATCTTTATACCAGCAATATTGAAGGCATAACATAGGCTATGATGTTGAGCATCTGTAGCATTGGCAACACTAGTAAGGGTAAAGTTTATTGGTTTAGTCTGACATTTCCCCTCAGATCTTGAGTAGTTAAGAAGCGCCAAAATTACCACATCAGGTTAATAAAGAGGCTCTGACTGGGACCATCCAGCAGAGTGAACACAGACCACTATGTACGCATGTGTGTTATTTTGTGCAGCCATACCCGACTTTCACAACGCCTCATACACAACAGTCACCTTCTAAGTTTGCAGCATACATCAACAAGAGCGAGACGCACAGGGAAAGTTCTTACCTACTGAGGACATCACGAGCTGAGCGTGCGTGCGCATTAAAAAGCAAAACTGCTTAAGGCTTGCGACGACGTCAGTTGCATGGGCGGGGCATGGAGCGCGCAGCCGGAGGTGTCCGGGGCTCCCGTGAGCTGAGGGAGCCCCATGTGTTGGAGAAGCAAGGCGGGAGCCCACCCCGCAGAGGGAAGTCTGGCGGGAGCCCACCCCGCAGAGGGAAAACCGGCGGGAGCCCACCCCGCCTTCGTGAATGCCGCATGGTGCGGCCGGAGCAAGATTTCAGGCGGGGCTCCTGTGAGCAAGACGGAGCCCCGCGTGTTGCTGCGCCAGTGACCGGGTGAAGAGACCAGCCTGGGAGCAGCGCAGAGTCCCCACAAGAGCCGGTGAGTGGGGTTGATCGGGAGGCATGCTGGATGCCGCGCCTGGACAGGACATGTGCACGCGTATGGTGCGAGCAGGAGTTGTAAAAAGACGCGAGCCGTACGCGTGCACATCTCCTGTCTGTTAAGCTTGAGCACAGACAGTCGATGTGCACGCGTACGGCTTGCGGCTTTATTACAACTCCTGCTCGCACCATACGCGTGCACATCTCCTGTCCAGGACTTGCCGTAAGCGTGCACATGTCCTGTCCCCCTTCGCAAGCAAGTCGGCAACAATAGATCTCGCTTACGCGAGCAGCGCATGGCGCTGCATCGCTAGGCGAGACCTAAAAACATAACTGTGGGGGTGATTACGATGGCGGATGGACATATGTCCGTCCGCCATCGTGCGGGGACTGGGACCGCCCACCTGTAAGGCGGCGGTCACGCACATCCGATTACCATGCGACCACCACCGTGGCAGTCGCATCGTGTATGGTTAACATTACGGCGGGTGCTGCTGACTGCAGCACCTGCCGCAATGCTAAAAATGCATGTTGTGCGTTTCCATGCACTACGTGGCAGGCACCAAGCGGTGCCTGCCACCTGGTGCAGGGAAATGAAGTGCACACTCACCTCCCCCAACACAAGGGGGGCCCGCAATGGGCCCCCAAATGCAATCCCCGCCAGCCTGTGAATGGCAGTTGAACCGCCATACACAGCCTCGCGGGGATGCAGCATCGTAATTTGGCGGATGGTGCCTGCTAGGCACCGCCACCATTTTGGAGATGCATGGTGGGTCCGTCAGGCAATCGTAATGATTGCCTGTGGCGGACCCATGCCAGCACACCGCCCACCATCATAATATGGCGGGCGGAGAAGTGCTCCGAGATGGCGGTGAAACCGCCAACGGCAGGCTGCTGGTTTTGGTTTTACCGCCATCGTAATCACCCCGTGTCTTGAATTCTAATTTTCACTATAATATAACAACCTTCTGCATCCAAAGATTTCTCAATATTTGAAAATGCAATCTTTTTGCAAAGAGGATAGCAACACCATTTCTTCTATGTACAGCAGGAGAAGATATAACAGTACTAACCCATGTTTTCTTCATAAAAGCTAAAACCGTGTCATCAATATGTATCTCCTGTAAAAAATAAATATCTGCTTTATAACTTCCTAAATAATCAAAAATTTTAGTGCGCCTCACTGGATGTCTTAAACCTTTAACATTCAAGGATACAATTTTAATAATATTGAAATTGGCCATTATGGAGAAAAGAAAGTACAGAGAAGAAGAAAGAAATGAAATTTAAAGCGTAGAAGAGTAAAAAGTAGCTCTAGAAATGAATAATAGGGAAAAAAGAAAAGGAGAGACACATACAAACACAGAAAAAGACAACAGATAAACATTATTAACAATCTTGAAATGCACACACGCTTAGCAAGCATGATCGAACCACTAATGCCCTATATGAAATTGGATAAATAGGCTAGCCAGAAAGAACAATGAGATTAATACTCAGCTAGCAGTCTCATGCGTATCCATGAGGAGCTGAGAATGTTGATCCAAGAATAGACGAAGGACTTCAGGGCGCTGAAAGGACTTCGAGAAACCATCTTTCCAAATCTGCATAGTCAAGAGGTCAAATAGACCATATTTGAAACCTAGATTTCTCAATAGTGGTCGAAGATCAGTGAAGTCTTTGCGAATTTTAACAATTTCTTTGCAAAGTCCTGGTGTATGAAAGTTTTATTGTCATTAACCATTAAGGAAGGGATTTCTCATGCCCCTTTCCGTATCAACACTAGGTGATGATGATGTAAAACTTTAAAGATCATTTGTCGCGGTTTATTCTGGTGTGGATTGCGATGAGAGGGAAACCTATGAGCCTTATCAATTTCAAACTTCTCAGGATATTTTAGACGTAAGATACCAGGTATTAAATTCTCCAAGTATAACCTACAATCATTACCTTCCACATCTTCCGGTAAGTTAAAAATACGCAAGTTATACTGTCTATTACGATTTTCCAAGTCAAGTAGTAGGTTAGACATAAGTAATATTTTTGCTGCAAGCGGTGAGAAACTTTTAATTTTGACTTTTTTGTTCTGAATTTTAATTGCATTGTCAGCTACTTTCATTGAAAGACTAACCATGTCTTTTTGTTATTTTTAATCTCTGACGCAATAGAATCTGTGTTAGACAAATAGCTTGAATCTCATCAAGTAGTAAAGCCAAAGAAGGCTCACTAGACTCCACCATTTTTGATTTAACTGGAGGTGGAGAAATACTTTGTTTCTTTTTATTATGTTGAACATGTGTATTTTTACCGTCCATTCTTCCTAAACTGGAATTTTGCAATAAGTTAAAATAAAAATTGCTGTATAAAGTAATAGAAAAGAAGACCTTTTAATAGAAGGTAGTGCAGCAGCTAAATCAGACTGTGGGAGTGTCTAGGCCACAGCCTCACCCTTTCCAGAATGTTGCTCCACCCCCCTGACTGGAAACTCGGCTGTACATGACAGAGAAGACCAAGGAAGAAACAAGAAGGGGAAAAGATTCTCCTGCTGCATCGAGGAAACTCAACAAGCACCACACAGGTAAGTACAGTCTTCAAAACGCTGCTGCCGTCACAAATAGAAGTCATTCTGGCTCATTCAGGACAAAAATCGTTCGAAGAAGGGCAGACGCGATGAAAAGCTCACTGGGGGGTGGGGGTTTCGGCCATCTTAGCTCGCGCGCTCGCACGAATCCTCAGTTTTGCTATGTTTTATGAGTCATCACACATACATTTGAGACTGGACAGCAACATCGCAGTGTGCAGAAAACTAGAAGCATCTGTCCACAAGAAATGGGTCTGGTGACACAAGAAGTAGCACTCTCTCATGTACACTGTATGTGATAAAGTGAAAGATATTTTACTGAGCCATGACAGTAGAGCAAGCATAGAGAGACAAAAAAAGGGACAAATAAATAAAATAATATTTTGTGAGGGAGTGACAGATTAAAGAAATATTTGAAAGGTTAGGAAAGATATGGAAGGGTAGAAATTCAGTTCAGAGATCAAAATAAGCCCATTTAGCAGACGAAAGCCTCGTTGAAATCCAGGATTTTGTTAATATTTTAAAGATGCAACCTAGTCCCTCAAACAGCCCTTGTAACCTTGTACGGCTTTCAGCTCTTGCATCTGAAATCGTGCTGCAGGCCTGAGATACATCCAGGTCGGTGAGAAGCTAAATGTCTTAACTACATTATTTGAGGATAGAGGTCTAAAAGCAAAAGACAAACTAAATCTTTTCAAGAAAAATTCTAACAATTTTATCTTTTTGGTAGGTGATACTATAGCTAACCCAGATGCGCCCTTAAGAATAAAACGTGAGAACTCACAGCACTTGAGCAATCCTGAGGACACAGGAGGAGTGGACATTAATGATTGTTTCAGAACAGGTGAGGAAGTAAAGCTGCAATATGCCAATTATCCCTATTCGAAATGTCCTTGTATCTCCTTTCTGGAATTCCTTCCTGTTAGACCTGGCATCTTTTGGGGTGTTTCCCCTGTCTTTTTGGTTTCTGGCCTCCTGTTTTTAATGGTACGTTGGACTTCGTTTTGCTAGTTTAGTGCCTCTGCGCACTTTCACACTGCTGTTCAGTGTTAAAGGGCAAGTGCTCCTACTGTAAATTGTGTTTATGGATTGGTGTTTCCATGTTTGGCTTATTTGGTTTACTACTAAGTCCCTAGTATTGTGCACTGTGTGTGCCAAAGGCCTGGAAATCAGATGCTGCTAGATGAGCCTGCAGCACTGATTGTGCCACCTCCACACAAGCAGCCTTTCAAAGGTGTATCAGACCTGCCACTGCAGTGTCTGCGTGCAGTTTTCAATTGCCATGTCAACCTGGCAAGTTGCACCCACTTGCCAGGCCCTAGCCTTCCCTTTTTTTACATGTAAGACACCCCTCAGGTAGGCCCAAAGTATCCCAATGGACAGGGTGCAGTGAATGTAAAAGGTATGACATGTACTGGAGTGTGTGGCATATACTGATAGTGAAATACTGCCAATATCGTTTTCACTGTTGAAAGGCTTTCTGTCCCATAGGCTAGCATGGGAGTGGCTTTGTAACATCTTATAAACATAACTTTCCATTGGAATAAGATAGAGAAATGGAGTTTAGTATGCCTGAACTCAGGATTTGACATTTAGTTTTAGTAAAGATGATTTTGATATTGTGTGTTTGAAAATACCACTTTTAGAAAGTGGGTATTTTCTTGTCTAATCATCTATGTGCCTCTGACTGTTGTGTATTCACTGTCTGGGTTTTAGACTGACAGGATCAGAGATGTGCATTCACACTAGACAGGCACGGGGGGGTTGAGGTGTGTCCTGCCTTTCCTGGGTGACTCATGGTTGGGCTGAATTGGCCTGGTCTGCATTTAGAGTGGTGGGAGGAGTTTTCACTAGCACCTGAATAGGCACTGTCTCCTCTGCACAAAGCTGTCTCCACCTCCTGTATGGAAGCTAGGCCAGAGAGGGTAGAACTGGTTTGGACTGGGCTCAGAGAACTTTAGAACTCTTTTGGATCAAGGAACCTGCCAAGAAGAAGAGCTGGAGAAGCTGTGAGGAGGAACTACCACTTTGCTTTGTGCTTTGCTGTGTTGGCCTGCAGTGACTGCCTCAGTCTTCGGCAGAGAATGGACTGGACTGAACTTTCTGCAACTTCTTTGTTTGAGTTTCTCCAAGGGCTTGAGGTAGAGCTTGCCCGCTGTTCAAGAAGTCTCAGAAACAGCAAAGACTTCAAGTTCATCTGCTACCAGCACTGGGAACTGTGTGTTTTGTGCTGCAACAGGACGCCGTCAATGACGCTGCTGCCGGCTCCGTGTCCTGAAGGCACCGCAAAGGGCACAGCCGCATTTTGCACCGCAACCCTGGTCTCACCAATGACGATGCCCGAAGTCACCACCAAGTCACTGCTTGCACCGCGACCTGTGGGCACTGCACCTCGCACCGCCTCGCTTTACACTGCCGCCCTGGTATCCCCGACGATGCTGCTCCACGCCGACATTGACGCTGCTGCTTGAACCGTGGTTGAAGGGCACTGCTTGTAAGTTACACGACACACCGCCCCGTTCCACACCGCAACCTTGGCCTACCAATGCCGGCATCATTGACTCTAGTTAGTCAGCCGATGACAGCGCTTCAGCAACGATGACTCCGTTGCCTGAACCATGACCTGCTAGCACCGCAACGAGCACCGCACCACAACGCACTGCAACCCTGGTCTCACCGATGCCACTGGACGACTGTCACCGAGCTGCTGCCTGCACCGCGACCTGAGGGCACCGCATGCTGCACCGCTGCACTTCGCACCACAGCCCCAACGCCCGCCGATGCCAGTGCTCCTGACTTCAACCGTACGGAGTTCGATCTGCAACACGTGTGACTTCAAGGGCCCGACGACTCCTGCACCAAACTCTGGAATCGACGCCTGCCGACGCCAGCTCTTTGAGGCTCATTGCGAGGCCACTAACACCCTGCATTTCTAAAGGTACTGTTTGCTGGTCTTCCGGACACCATATCTGGCCCACGACGCCATGGTCAGCCAGAACTGTTGGGATTTGTTGTTCACGACGCTGTGATAGCCTCGGACGGAGCTATCGATTTCAAGGAACTGTATTTCAATTCTGTTTTTGCTTATTGATAATTCTAAAACTGTATGGTGGATTTATTATCGTTTTTAGTCTTGTTTTGCACGGATAAAATATTGGATATTTTTCTAAAGCTGGTGTGGTGTCCTTTTGTAGTGTTTTCACTGCATTACTGTTTATTATGTCCAAATGCTTTACACATTGCCTCTGAGATAAGCCTGACTGCTCGTGCCAAGCAGGGGTTATTTTAGAAGCATATCTCACTTATCCTGACTAGGAAGAAGGGTCCCTACTTGGACAGGGTGCCAACTTGCCAACTAGAGACGCCCATTTCTAACACTTCCCAGCTATCAGAGAAAAGAAAGTGCACCTTTTGTTTATTAAACCTGACTTAATAAACAGATACACTATATTTTCAGCACAACTCTGTAACACAATAACTCGTTAACGCTGCAGCTTTCTGGAATTTACTTTATGTTAGCTATTCATAATGTTTGCTGTGTCTCTGTATTTCCAGTGTATTACCTTGGCCATATCTGTTTTTATTTTTTTTATGAACACAAAATCATCCACACCACTTCCAGCTGTCGTTAGTCATAAATAAAGGCAAACATCAGTTTTACAGACATTAGCAGCAGGTCCACCATGAGAATATTGGGGGGAACACCCCTCGTACATTTACAATAGTGAGCCCAGCCCAAAGTGGTCCCACCATTTACCCCAGATCCTGGCATGCTTTTGAGGGCACTCTCTCGCTTCATATATCATTTTATCCTGCTGGATACACCAGTCCACTCCATGACCCCACTGAGACATCATGGGCGGGCTGGGAAATTTCCATCTACATGCTATGTCTCTTTTCGCCACCATGGTGGCCACCCCAAGCAGTGCCCTCCGTGCCCTCGAAGATACCCAGAAGGAGCGACTTTGGTGAGAGTTCCACCTCCCATCCCAGTATCTCTGACAGCTCCTCAGTCACTGCGGTCCAGTAGTTCACAATAACAGGACAAGTCCAGACCAAATGATAGAAATCTGCAGGAGCATATGAACATCTGAAACATTGGGCTTGGAAGGATTCATGCCTTATGGAGTCAGCTAGGAGTGAGATAGGCCCCATATAGATAGTATGTCTGCACCAGTCTTAGTTTAGAGGAATTTGTGATAGTACAGGGGGCACCATGGCATGGCGCCAATCATCATCCTCTAGTTGTCCCACCCATTCTTCCCATCGAGTCCACAGGTAGGCCAGCATGTCATGCGCATTAAAGACCAATGTACAGTAGATCTGGGAAATGTTCCCTTTTAATAGTGCACCCATGAGGATCTTAGTCTCTAGAGGACAGAATTCGGGAAGTGGCGTGCCCGTGGAAATGTGTGTTTGAAGTTCGTGCCGCAACTTAAGTACTTATGAAATTGTGTATGTAATAGGGCATAGTTGAGTGAAGTTCCTGAAATGTGTATAGTTGGTGCTAGACCTAAAATCCCCCAGCAGGCAAATACCAATTGTATCCAAGTGAATAAAGCCCTCCAGGCCATCAGTTTCGCATAACCACCTTCCCCGCCATAATGGAGTTCGTTGAGTGAGTTTGGAGTCCCATCTGAAGCGTCAGCTGAGGAAAGATCATTCGGGTCATGTCCAGTAGGTTCTTGGGGATTGGAGCGCTGTAAAGCATTCCCAGCACAGTATCGAACCCTAGCAAGGCCAGTCCCACCCTATACATAGCGGTATAAATTAGCCATGCCCAAACCGCATCTAACAGTGCTTGTTGACAGCTCGTAATATGCCATATCTGTTTTAAGTGCCAAGAAGCCTCTTTGTTGGGGCTTGTTGTGCTGAACATATGCCATAAATAAAGTCAATACAAAGAATGATACGCATGATGGAAATGTTAATCTGCAAGAGATTGAACAATATTAAATTGAAACTATAATTTTTTTCTTTGATACATTGAGAACCCCATCTGGACTAGTTGTGCTTGTGTATTTGACAGACACATCTTCCTCTGTCCAGAAACAGAATTCCGCAGGGCTTGGATACCTCATTTAAAGAAAGATGAAGGCTGTAGAGGTGCTACCCTTGTTGTCATGAATATGCATGTGTTATAGCGTAGGAGAACCCTTGTTTCAGTCTTACCCCTAATGCCATTAGAGCAGTGGTCTCCATCCTGCCTGGTAACAAGAGCTACTTATGTTCAATGAAAATTGTCCTGAGCTAGTAATAATATTAGTTTTGTAAAAGTGACCACATCAGACAAGATTTCGTTAGTAGCCACCCTATTGTAGCTCTATGGATTTTGAGGGGCCGTGTGAGTGACTGAGTGTGTAAGTCAGTGTATCAGTGAGTGACTGAGTGGGTGTGTGGGCAAGTGACTGGGTGTGTCAGTGGATGTTTTGTTCAGTCAGTGTCTGTGTGGGTGGCTGTATGGCTGAGTGAGTGGGTGTGTGAGTGGTTGTATGGCTGCATGAATGTGTATGTAAGTGTTTGTGTGGGCGAGTGAATGGCTGCATGAGTGAGTAAGTTGAATGCGAGTGGTGTATGGGTGAGAAAGTGTCTGTGCAATTGGCTTGATGGGTGAGTGAGTGGATGTGTAAGCAATTGTGTGGGTGTGTGAGTGGGTGTTTTAGTAGTTGTAAGGTTGAATTAGTGAGTGTGTGAGTAGTTGTAAGGGTGAGTGTGTGACTGTGTGTGTTGTATCAGTGTGCGAGTGGTTGTATGAGTAACTGTATGGGTGAGTGAGTGACTGTGTGAGTGCCTGCTTAGGTGACTGAGTGGGTATATACATGGCTCTATGGTTGAGTGAGTGAGTGTGTGAGTGGTTGTATAAGTCTATGACTGGGTGTGTGAGTGGTTCTGTGGATGATGTGATCAGTGATGTCATTTGAGATATCAACAGTAATGTCACTGACCATGTAATGAGTAATGTAATATGTGTGGTCATAAGCAGTGCTTTGCGGGGGCGAAGGTTATAGTTAGCTCAGGTAACTATAACTGCTGAATTTCTATGGTCTTGTATGAGTGAAATGTAAGACTAACTATAACGTCCCTGTAACCTTTAGTTTTTCAGTAAATTTCTAAGGTTTTAAAAAATTGTATTTCCTAATTTTAACCTATAACCTCTGACAGTGTGTGTGTGAGTGGCTGTATAAGTCAGAGAGTGGGTGTGGGCTGTATGGGTCTGTGAATGAGTGTGTGACTCTCTGAGTGGGTTTTTTGAGTGGATGTGTAAGTCTCTGAGTGGGTTTGTGAGTGGGTGTATGAGTCTGTAAGTGGATCTGTGAGTGGATACACAAATGTCTGTGTGGATCTGTGAGTGGGTGCAGGAGTCTCTGAGTAGGTCTGTCAGTGGGTGTGAGAGTGTCTGTGAGTGGGTGTTTGAGTCTCTGAGTGGGTCTGTGAGTAGGTGTGTGAGTGTCTGACTTGGTCGAGTGGGTGTGGGAGTGTCTGAGTATGTCTCTGAGTGGGTGTGTGAATCTGTGAGTGGGTGCCTGAGTATGTGAGTGGGTGCATGAGTCTCTGAGTGGGTCTGTGAGTGGGTGCATGAGTCTGTGTGTGGGGTTGTGACTGGGTGTGTGAGTGTCTGAGTGGGTCTGTGACGGTGCATGAGTATCTGAGTGGGTCTGTCAGTGCGGGTGTCTGAGTGGGTCTGTGAGTGGATGTGTGTCTCTGAGTGGGTCTGTGAGTGGGTGCATCAGTCTCAAAGTAGGCCTGTGAGTGTGAACATGAGTGTCTGAGTGGGTCTGTGAGAAGGTGTGTGAGTGTTGGAGTGGGTCTGTAAGTGGGTGCATGAGTGTTTGAGTGGGTCTGTGAGTGGGTGTATGAGTCTCTGAGTAGGTCTCTGAGTGAGTGAGTGAGTGAGTGTCTCAGTGGGTCTGTAAGTGGGTACATGAGTGTGTGAGTGGGTCTGTGTGTGGGTACATGAGTCTGAGTGGGCCTATGAGTGGGTACTTGAGTCTCTCAGTAGGTCTGTGAGTGGGTGCATGAGTCTTTGAGTGGGGCTGTGACTGGTTGCATGAGTGTCTGAGTGAGTCTGTCAGTGGGAGTGTATCTGAGTGGGGCTGTGAGTGTGAGCATGAGTGTCTGAGTGGGTCCATGAGTGAATGCATGAGTCTCTGAGTGAGTCTGTGTGTGGGTAAGTGTCTGAGTGGGTCTGTGAGTGATGCATGAGTCTCTGAGTAGGCCAGTGAGTGGGTGCATGAGTCTCTAAATAGGTCTGTGAGTAGATGCATGACTCTGAGTGGGTCTGTGAGTGGGTGCATGAGCCTCTCAATGGGTCTGTGACTGGGTGCGTGAGTGTCTTGAGTGCATCTGTGAGTGGGTACATGAGTGTCTAAGTGGGTCTCTCAGTGGGTGCATAAGTGTCTGCGTGGGTACGTAAGTGTCTGAGTGGGTCTGTGAGTGGGTGCATGAATCTCTGAGTGGATCTGTGAGTGGGTGCATGAGTTTCTGAGTGGGTCTGTTAGTGGGTGCATGAGTGTCTGAGTGGGTCTGTGAGTGGGTGCATGAGTGTCTGAGAGGGTCTGATTTGGAATGGGAGTGTCTGAGTGGGTCTGTCAGTGGTTGTGTGAGTCTCTGAGTGGGTCTGTGAGTGGGTGTGTGAGTGTCTGAGTGGGTCTGTCAGTGGGTGCTTGGGTGTGTGACTCTGTGTGGGTCTGTGAGTGCATGCTTTAGTGTGTGAGTGAATGTGTGACTCTGCCGCGATGCTACATGGGGGGCCGTGCTGAGCTTCGCAACAGGTCTGCGACTCCAGGCAAATGTTAAAAAAATACAGTTTGCAACATTTTTAAACTCATAAGGGGTCCCTGGGACACCCCTACAATGCACTCTAGGGTCAGGGTACCTCTACCCTGACCCCTTCTATACTATTTAGCCTCAAAACTGATTCCCAGGACTGTAGAAAATAGCAGCCGTAACTTTCTTCACAGGTTGTGTCCAGCCAATCACAGCATTTCTACTGACGGGAGGGTTCGCGAAGCTGCGCGTAGGTGTCGCGAGGGACCCAGGTCCCAAGATATCCGAATTAGAATTTCTTTTAATAGTTCAAAAGCTACTGAATGGAGTTACACCAATTTACAAAAAGGTTGTTTTCTGGACCAACAGCTACTTTTCAGCCAAATTTTGGGTAATCCCATACTGCAGTTCGGGCTGCAGTCATGTCTAAAATTCCTAAGGGAATTAACATGAGAAACATACATTTTTTGACCCCCCCCCCCTTCTTCTCGGCCCCCGCTTGATGGATCACCCCGAAACTTTCCATGCACAACGAGAATCACTTGCACACTTTTTTTGGGAAAATTTCGTGAAGATTCATCAAAAGCACCAAAGATATAGGCAAGTCACTATGGAAACATGATAACATGGTCCTAACTATAACTACTTACTTGCAACTGACAGTAGGATATATATATATATATATACCACACAAAGATTCCAAATGAAACGCACGCTCAGGAAATACCACTCAGTGCAGTATATATATAATCCAAATTCACCATATTAAAAACAGTGGCTGAACAATCTCTGTAGCTTATTCAAAACCAGAGATATGGGATTAACACATTAATTGTTCTTTAGCTTTGTCATAGTAGAACCAGCTAAAGCCCTAACATTGACCAGCTTTTGATGCCTGGTCACTGTAAGAACATGCAAACATTAAATTCGTACATGTTCAACTTCTAAATACCGAGCACCCTGCCTTATGGGCTAGAAGGTCTACTTAGGGGTTACGTACTTAATGTTTAAGAGTACGATTTCCCTCCTCTCAAAAGGTATATTTTGACAGGTCTGCCTGCAGGTTTAAAAGCTGCAAGAGTCAGGCTACACATATAGGCCTGATGCCATGTTTCCTTGTCATTCTAGTGAATGGCACAAAGGGTGCTCAGTCCACAGGTGAAATTTATAGTTATGTCCCATTGTTAAATTTTCTTACTGCACATATTGTGTTTAAGAAATTGGGTTGGAACCCCACTCACATAATAAATATAATCCTTGTCAGGGTGAACCACAAAAAGACACTAAATTAACCTGTAATGTACCCTCTGGTAGTTTGGCGCAAAAGCAGTCCGCCTTAACTTAGAGGCAACGTGTATAGTATTTATGCAGCACTCAAACAGAAATAAAGTGAAAGCACAACACAAGACACATCCCAAATCAATTTAGAAAAATAGATTAAAGTTTAATAAATAAAATGACACCAAAACAACAAATATCCAATCAGTAGACAGGAGATATAAGTTTTTAAAGTTTTAGGAGAAAATAGCGCCAAGAGGCACAAAGCACCACTCGGATAACTGGTCAGGATGGGACGGGGCACAGTCACAAATTCACCCTAACCACGTTGGACTGCAGGTTGGATACAGGTGCATGGTTATTCTCAGTGAAGAGTTGCCTTCTCAAGTCCGGCCCGAAATGTGGCATTCACGTTGGCTGGGGCCATGAGTAGGAGGCTGTTGGTGTGAGTAGCAGGTCGAGCGTCACAGATTGTCATTGCTGTAGCATGACGAGCCGGATGTGCTGGAACTTTGCATTGACTATCATTGAGCACTATCGCTGTTGGCGCAAAGAGCAGGCTTTGCTGGAGCTTTGCTTAAGTGGATGTCATGGGTGGTCGATTCTCACCGTGAAGAGGTCACTTCGTGATCACGAAAAGCCCAAAGTTTCTGGATCTTCCCCTTTTTTCAGGAGGAGTTCACACTGATGTCAGGCAAGGGTCCAGAACCTAGGGGATACCTCTTGGGGATCAGGACTCACGCCAGCAGAGGCGAGCAGCAGGCTCAGGCAGCTCCAGTTGGTGCTGGTCAGCTGCGCAGTTGCAAAATGGCCTCTGGAAGGTTGTTGTATCCAGTAGGTTACACAGGTTAGTCAATCGACCCTTGATATCACTCTGGCTAGCCTGATTCAACAGGTCCAATCTTCCTTCTTCAGTCAACAGGGCAGTCCCTCTTCCTCAGACAGCAGGGCAGTTCTTCTTCTGAGTCTTCCACAGGAGTGTTTTGATAAGAGGTTCTGAAAGTCCAACCATTATACCTGGTGCCAGCCTTTGTGCGAGGGTATTCTCTGACCTACCCCAGAAACCAGTTCTGGTCAGTTCTTCCCTTTCCCCAGCTCCTGGCTCCAAACGTTCTAGGGTGACAAAGGCAAGGGCAGGCCTGGTGTCAGGTTCCTTTGTATGCGCTGCAGGCAGGACCCTTTAAAGTGTAATCAGGTCAGGGCATAACTCCTCATCAGCCATCGTTTCAGGGAGACCCTCTCCCCTCACAGCTAGTGCTCTTTTGACTCAATATCTGGAAGAAACACACACCCCACAACAGGAGAGCCATTCACAGTCATGTGACCTGGGACTCTGTCAGAAAGGCACAGTTGGTTTAGGCAGAAAAATCCTAACTTTCTAAAAGTGGCAGTTCCAGAATAGTAACTTAAAATCCAACTTTAACACTAAAGAGAATTTTAAATTACTATTGGTTTGAGTGTAAACATCATTTCTCTATCTGGTCCCAAACTGAAGTTAGCACTTATTAATTGAAACCCAGGGAACCCAGTTTTAGTCTATGGGGGAGATAGCCTTACAGCAGTGAAAAAACAACTTTAGGAGGTTTTTTTCTACTGCCAGTGCATTGTAAAACATAAGTACACATGTACCATCTTTTAAATACCATGCACCCTACCTTATGAGCCTTTAGGGCCTACCTTGGGGGTAACTTATATGTATTGAAAAGGAAGGTTTAGGCCTGGCAAAAGGGGTATTTTGCCAGGGTGAAATGGCAGTTTAAAACTGCACTACAGGCTACAGTGGCAGGCCTGAGACAGGTTTTAAAGTGCTATTTTGGTGGGTGGCACAAGGTGTGCTACAGCCCACTTGTAGCATTTAATTAACAGGCCCTCTAACAAGACTTCTAAGTAAATTAAATGTACCAGTGGGGTGTATGCCAATTTGTCCATGTTGGAAGGAAAGCGCACAATCACTTTGCCACTGGTAGCTATAGTCAATAAAAACAAATTCAGAAAAACAGGGGAGTGAAGGCAAAAAGTTTGGAGGAATACTATGCCAAAGATGTCAGGTCCATAAGCACAGAGTGGCTGTTCACTAGGGCACAAGACCCGCACCCACCATTAAATCATGGATTCACAATGTCACATACTGTCAAGAGCAACTGTCAAACTATCAGGTGCTTATGCCACTCCGATCTCACCCCAGGGACATCTGGGAGCCATTCATGGCCTGGCTACGACAAAGAAATCCGGATTCAACTGTGACTACTTCTACCGCTTGAACACACTGATACATTGTGGTCTTACATGCTCTCTTCCTGATTCACAGAAGGGTTGTATGGCCTCTTAGATTGGCTTTGTCGCCTTATCGATCAGAAATTTTCAAAGGGATACAGGCCTTTTATTATTGGCACTGCATATTCATGTTTCACTGTGTACAATCGGTAATATACACTGCTATACAGTGTATTATGGATATGGATTTCCCTTATCCCCTTTCTGACACCGTTCCCTTCCCTATTTTTCCTTCCTCGTCTTCATCCCTCTCCTTCCCTTTGTTAATTGGAACTGCTGTTCTGTTTGTTTGTATGTAATAATAAATGCCAATAAAAACATTTAAAAAAAAGATGTCAGGTCTAACACTATAGTCTAACTGGAAAGTTAAAAAGGCCAGTTGGTGATTAACCAGTTTTACTATATTTTAGGGGTCATCACACATACATTGGAGACTGGACAGCAACATCACAGTGTGCAGAGTGCAAAACTAGCAGCATTAGTCCACAAGAAATGGGTCTGGTGACACAAGATGAAGCACTTTCTCATGCACGCTCTATGTGATAAAGTGAAATATATATTTATGCGCCAAGACAGTAGAGCAAGCATAGGGAGACAAAACAGGCAAAATAAATAAAGTATATTTTGTGAGGGAGTGACAGATTAAAGAAATATTTGAAAGGCTAGGAAAGACATGGAAGAATAGACATTCAGCTCAGAGAGCGAAATAAGACCATTTGGCAGATGAAAGAGTCATTGAAATCCAATATTTTGTTAGTACTTTAAAGATGCAACAGAGTCCCACAAACAGCCCTTGTAACCTTTTAGCTCTTGCATCTGAAATCATGCTGTAGGCCTGAGAAACGTCCAGGTCGGTGAGAATGTAAATGTCTTCACTAGATTATTTGAATATAGAGGTCTAAAAGCAAAGGACAAACTAAATATTTTCAAGAGAAATTCTAACCATTTTATCTTTTTCTGACAGGTGATACTATAGCTAACCCTGATGCCCCCTTTAGAATAAAACGTGAGAAATCACAGCACTTGAGGAATCCTGAGGACTCAGGAAGAGTGGACATTAATGATTGTTTCAGACCAGGTGAGGAAGTAAATCTGAAATATGCCAATTATCCTTATTCGAAATGTCCTTGTATTTCCTATCTAGAATTCCTTCCAACCTATCAGAGAAACGAAAGTGCACCTTTTGTTCAATAAACCTGCCTTTAATAAACAGATACACTGTGTTTTCAGCACAACCCTGTAACCCTTTGAAGAAGGATGCAGGCTGTAGAGTTACTACCCTTGTTGTCATGAATTTGCATGTGTTATAGTGTAGGGGTTACTGAAGAACCCCTGTTTCAGTCTTACCTCTAATGCCATTAGAGCAGTGGTCTCCAACCTTTCCGGTAACAAGAGCTACTTATGTTCAATGAAAATTGTCCTGAGCTACTAGTATTATTAGTGTTGTAAAAGTGACCACATCAGACAAGATTACGGTAGTTGCCACCCTATGCAAGATTATCGACAGTGACCTCCTCACTGCATCAGGCAGGATTGCCAGCAGCTGTATCAAAACTACTTTGGACCTGATTTGGATTTCGGCGGACAGGTTTCTCCGTCACAACGGTGACAGATATCCCGTCCGCCAAAATATAAGTCCCATAGGATATTATGGGATTTATATTTTGGCGCAATCTGGATATCTGTCACCATTTTGACAGAGTAACCCGTCCCCCAAAATCTTTGTCAATTTGGAATGCTTTACATAGGTAATATATTATACAATATACAAAAAGAGTTGCCTCTAGGTGGGATGCACTCCCAGGTGGAAATTACGCCAAAGCAAGGGCACACGCCATGAACAAAGTCCTTTTCTGGTTACCTGCCAGACGCGTTTCGGGCCAACGCCCTCTTCAGTGGCAGACAATGTGACGTGCGGGCATGCGGCAACCACCAGTAAATCCCCGTAATAATTATGCTCAGGTGAACCACCTGAAGCAATGCTTCCTGGGACTGGTGGTTCAGTAAAACCCAAGTGGGTCGCCGCCGGCACTCACATTCAAAAATGTCTTTAAAAGGATTGCCGATGTTCGCGCCGGCACCCCTGCATATAACAGGCACCTCCTGTTCCACAGTTAGCTGCCCCAATAAAGCAGCCGCGGAATCGCAAGTGTTTCGCGGTGGTGCAATCCCGCGACCAGGCAGGCCGCTGTACAAAATACAAAAAGAGTTGCCTCTAGGTGGGATGCACTCCCAGGTGGAAATTACGCCAAAGCAAGGGCACACGCCATGAACAAAGTCCTTTTCTGGTTACTTGCCAGACGCGTTTCGGGCCAACGCCCTCTTCAGTGGCAGACAATGTGACGTGCCGGCATGCGGCAACCACCAGTAAATCCCCGTAATAATTATGCTCAGGTGAACCACCTGAAGCAATGCTTCCTGGGACTGGTGATTCAGTAAAACCCAAGTGGGTCGCCGCCGGCACTCACATTCAAAAATGTCTTTAAAAGGATTGCCGATGTTCGCGCCGGCACCCCTGCATATAACAGGCACCTCCTGTTCCACAGTTAGCTGCCCCAATAAAGCAGCCGCGTACCCGCAAGTGTTTCGCGGTGGTGCAATCCCGCGACCAGGCAGGCCGCTGTACAAAATACAAAAAGAGTTGCCTCTAGGTGGGATGCACTCCCAGGTGGAAATTATGCCAAAGCAAGGGCACACGCCATGAACAAAGTCCTTTTCTGGTTACCTGCCAGACGCGTTTCGGGCCAACGCCCTCTTCAGTGGCAGACAATGTGACGTGCCGGCATGCGGCAACCACCAGTAAATCCCCGTAATAATTATGCTCAGGTGAACCACCTGAAGCAATGCTTCCTGGGACTGGTGGTTCAGTAAAACCCAAGTGGGTCGCCGCCGGCACTCACATTAAAAAATGTCTTTAAAAGGATTGCCGATGTTCGCGCCGGCACCCCTGCATATAACAGGCACTTCCTGTTCCACAGTTAGCTGCCCCAATAAAGCAGCCGCGGACCCGCAAGTGTTTCGCGGTGTTGCAATCCCGCGACCAGGCAGGCCGCTGTACAAAATACAAAAAGAGTTGCCTCTAGGTGGGATGCACTCCCAGGTGGAAATTACGCCAAAGCAAGGGCACACGCCATGAACAAAGTCCTTTTCTGGTTACCTTCCAGACGCGTTTTGGGCGAACGCCCTCTTCAGTGGCAGACAATGTGACGTGCCGGCATGCGGCACTTGCGGGTCCGCGGCTGCTTTATTGGGGCAGCTAACTGTGGAACACGAGGTGCCTGTTATATGCAGGGGTGCCGGCGCGAACATCGGCAATCCTTTTAAAGACATTTTCCCCGGACAAGGAGCTTTTGGTCAGCATCTCTTTCAGTGTTCTTTCCCCTTTTTTCCGCATTGTAGACATGTTGGGGCTCCCAGGTGGTCGGTCTTCCGCCTCTAGACCAAATCCGCGTGTACTGCACTCGTATGTCTCCTCTGGATGCTTGGGTGGCGCTGAAGTAGGGTCTCTCAACTCCAACTTCCAGTGTTGCGATTTGTGTTGTCGCGTATGGGCGGTGGCCCCGGGCTGCTGCGGACAGTAGCTGCTATTCCTCCCGTTTGTGGGCGACCTGTTGCGCTCCGGCAGGTTGGTTCCCCTGCGCAATTGCTTGCATGGGAGGGTGTATCCTATCGCGGCCAGTGCACTGCGGACAGGTCAGTGTCTTCGGCCAGCCGTGGAGCCCCCTGGGGCAGTGGTGAACTCTCGCTATCTTGTGCACTGTGTGCGGCCTTGGGCCCTGAAGGCGTTGATTCTTGGGGGCCAATCTGTGGTTCCGCCCGCCGTGTTCACTGTTGCCTGGACAGGGACTGCCTCCCCCTGGCCCACCTCGGCCTCGGTGTCTGCCGCTGATTTCTCGGGCTCAGCCCCTCCAATGCCACTGCCACTGTGTCCGCAAAACCGGGGGCCTTCCTGTCTGCTGTGCTACGCTGTCCCACGCCGCTCCCGCTCCTTTGTTTGCCCCTGTGCTGCCAGATTTAGTCCAGGAGGCGGGCACCCCGCGCCTCCGCCGGGCCCCCTCGCTGTTTATGCCCCTTTTTATCTGTCCTTGGCCAGGCTGTTTTTGGCGTTGTTGCCCTGGGCCCACCTCTCCCTCACTGCCAATTGTACTTCAGCGCTTGGGCGTACCGGGCAGCTTGCCTCCGGTAGGGCCGGACTCTGCGGGTCACTCACCGCTCAACTGCTCCCTCTCCCGCCGTCACCTTCAAGCGTGGCCTCTTCCCCAGATCGCTCGGAGGTCTCCGGATGCGCGCCCAGCTAGGCCCTCAAGCCGGGCGCTCGATTTACGCCGCCGGACCAGCAGGGGCCGCCTCTCCGCTACCGCGCTGCTCCTACCGGCGCCTGAGGTGTTCGTAGCTGCTGCGGGTACACACTCGCCTTTCCGCTGGGCGCCCGTGCTGGGCCTTCGCCGGATCCGCCTGTGATCCGACCCGGTAGGAGCGCGTCAGTTCTTCCCGCTCCGACGCTGTGCTGGGCCTCCGGCTCGAGCGTCTCCCCCAGTCGCTACTTGCTCGGCCTTCCGATGCACCCTCCAGCCGCAGAGGACGCCCGTCGGTGCTTGCGGGGGTGTCGCCGCACTCCCACTGGTCGTGTCACCGGTTGTGGTGCACAACGGGGGGGTATGCTGGTGTATACGGCTGATTACGGGGTTCGGGATCGAGGAGCCTCCGGGTTCTGCGACCGCTTAGATCGCCATCTTGGCCACGCCCCCCCGGCAATCCTTTTAAAGACATTTTTGAATGTGAGTGCCGGCGGCGACCCACTTGGGTTTTACTGAACCACCAGTCCCAGGAAGCATTGCTTCAGGTGGTTCACCTGAGCGTTATTATTATGGGGATTTACTGGTGGTTGCGGCATGCCGGCACGTCACATGGTCTGCCACTGAAGAGGGCGTTGGCCCGAAACGCGTCTGGCAGGTAAACCAGAAAGGGACTTTGTTCATGGCGTGGGCCCTTGCTTTGGCGTAATTTCCACCTGGGAGTGCATCCCACCTAGAGGCAACTTTTTTTGTATAATATATATATCACCTGACCCTAAGAAACGAGTCCTTGATAACAACAGTGACTGTGCAAAACAACTATTGCCATCGAGGCAAAAAACAGCTATGGACTGCCAACATGTATTTAACCAACATGCACAGTGCATTATGGGACCGGTAGTATTGGCGATGCAGTCACGTGATTTACTCTACAAATCATGACCGAGCGCACCTGGGCGCTTGCATTCCTGTCCGTGAGCAAGGCATCCAGCCGAAACGTTGGACCAAAGGAAACAGGCGCTCTTTTAGACTTTTGAAATAAAGCCAAATCCAAGGCACTGGGCCTCACATTGTGTGTTTCTTCACAGTGTTTTTTCAGAGTGATGTTGTGGGCTGTTCCGTGCCCATGTAGTGAGGCCACCCTGAAGGGCTTGGGGCTCCGGAAACGGGGAAACGCTTTTGCTTCTTGTGGATATTCATTGAGGAGCCTAGCCCACACGCGCCCCCGACCCACGAGGGAGAGCTACTTTAGCAAAAAGGAACGGCGCGTGGAAGGGATTCAGAGGGGATAACCTCCCGCTTTGATCATGCCTGGAAGAAGCTGCCTTTCTCGAGTCACAATTTAACAATACTTGCAAGGTCGAAATAACTCACCTGACCCTAAGAAACGAGTCCTTGATAACAACAGTGACTGTGCAAAACAACTATTGCCATCGAGGCAAAAAACAGCTATGGACTGCCAACATGTATTTAACCAACATGCACAGTGCATTATGGGACCGGTAGTATTGGCGATGCAGTCACGTGATTTACTCTACAAATCATGACCGAGCGCACCTGGGCGCTTGCATTCCTGTCCGTGAGCAAGGCATCCAGCCGAAACGTTGGACCAAAGGAAACAGGCGCTCTTTTAGACTTTTGAAATAAAGCCAAATCCAAGGTACTGGGCCTCACATTGTGTGTTTCTTCACAGTGTTTTTTCAGAGTGATGTTGTGGGCTGTTCCGTGCCCATGTAGTGAGGCCACCCTGAAGGGCTTGGGGCTCCGGAAACGGGGAAACGCTTTTGCTTCTTGTGGATATTCATTGAGGAGCCTAGCCCACACGCGCCCCCGACCCACGAGGGAGAGCTACTTTAGCAAAAAGGAACGGCGCGTGGAAGGGATTCAGAGGGGATAACCTCCCGCTTTGATCATGCCTGGAAGAAGCTGCCTTTCTCGAGTCACAATTTAACAATACTTGCAAGGTCGAAATAACTCACCTGACCCTAAGAAACGAGTCCTTGATAACAACAGTGACTGTGCAAAACAACTATTGCCATCGAGGCAAAAAACAGCTATGGACTGCCAACATGTATTTAACCAACATGCACAGTGCATTATGGGACCGGTAGTATTGGCGATGCAGTCACGTGATTTACTCTACAAATCATGACCGAGCGCACCTGGGCGCTTGCATTCCTGTCCGTGAGCAAGGCATCCAGCCGAAACGTTGGACCAAAGGAAACAGGCGCTCTTTTAGACTTTTGAAATAAAGCCAAATCCAAGGTACTGGGCCTCACATTGTGTGTTTCTTCACAGTGTTTTTTCAGAGTGATGTTGTGGGCTGTTCCGTGCCCATGTAGTGAGGCCACCCTGAAGGGCTTGGGGCTCCGGAAACGGGGAAACGCTTTTGCTTCTTGTGGATATTCATTGAGGAGCCTAGCCCACACGCGCCCCCGACCCACGAGGGAGAGCTACTTTAGCAAAAAGGAACGGCGCGTGGAAGGGATTCAGAGGGGATAACCTCCCGCTTTGATCATGCCTGGAAGAAGCTGCCTTTCTCGAGTCACAATTTAACAATACTTGCAAGGTCGAAATAACTCACCTGACCCTAAGAAACGAGTCCTTGATAACAACAGTGACTGTGCAAAACAACTATTGCCATCGAGGCAAAAAACAGCTATGGACTGCCAACATGTATTTAACCAACATGCACAGTGCATTATGGGACCGGTAGTATTGGCGATGCAGTCACGTGATTTACTCTACAAATCATGACCGAGCGCACCTGGGCGCTTGCATTCCTGTCCGTGAGCAAGGCATCCAGCCGAAACGTTGGACCAAAGGAAACAGGCGCTCTTTTAGACTTTTGAAATAAAGCCAAATCCAAGGTACTGGGCCTCACATTGTGTGTTTCTTCACAGTGTTTTTTCAGAGTGATGTTGTGGGCTGTTCCGTGCCCATGTAGTGAGGCCACCCTGAAGGGCTTGGGGCTCCGGAAACGGGGAAACGCTTTTGCTTCTTGTGGATATTCATTGAGGAGCCTAGCCCACACGCGCCCCCGACCCACGAGGGAGAGCTACTTTAGCAAAAAGGAACGGCGCGTGGAAGGGATTCAGAGGGGATAACCTCCCGCTTTGATCATGCCTGGAAGAAGCTGCCTTTCTCGAGTCACAATTTAACAATACTTGCAAGGTCGAAATAACTCACCTGACCCTAAGAAACGAGTCCTTGATAACAACAGTGACTGTGCAAAACAACTATTGCCATCGAGGCAAAAAACAGCTATGGACTGCCAACATGTATTTAACCAACATGCACAGTGCATTATGGGACCGGTAGTATTGGCGATGCAGTCACGTGATTTACTCTACAAATCATGACCGAGCGCACCTGGGCGCTTGCATTCCTGTCCGTGAGCAAGGCATCCAGCCGAAACGTTGGACCAAAGGAAACAGGCGCTCTTTTAGACTTTTGAAATAAAGCCAAATCCAAGGTACTGGGCCTCACATTGTGTGTTTCTTCACAGTGTTTTTTCAGAGTGATGTTGTGGGCTGTTCCGTGCCCATGTAGTGAGGCCACCCTGAAGGGCTTGGGGCTCCGGAAACGGGGAAACGCTTTTGCTTCTTGTGGATATTCATTGAGGAGCCTAGCCCACACGCGCCCCCGACCCACGAGGGAGAGCTACTTTAGCAAAAAGGAACGGCGCGTGGAAGGGATTCAGAGGGGATAACCTCCCGCTTTGATCATGCCTGGAAGAAGCTGCCTTTCTCGAGTCACAATTTAACAATACTTGCAAGGTCGAAATAACTCACCTGACCCTAAGAAACGAGTCCTTGATAACAACAGTGACTGTGCAAAACAACTATTGCCATCGAGGCAAAAAACAGCTATGGACTGCCAACATGTATTTAACCAACATGCACAGTGCATTATGGGACCGGTAGTATTGGCGATGCAGTCACGTGATTTACTCTACAAATCATGACCGAGCGCACCTGGGCGCTTGCATTCCTGTCCGTGAGCAAGGCATCCAGCCGAAACGTTGGACCAAAGGAAACAGGCGCTCTTTTAGACTTTTGAAATAAAGCCAAATCCAAGGTACTGGGCCTCACATTGTGTGTTTCTTCACAGTGTTTTTTCAGAGTGATGTTGTGGGCTGTTCCGTGCCCATGTAGTGAGGCCACCCTGAAGGGCTTGGGGCTCCGGAAACGGGGAAACGCTTTTGCTTCTTGTGGATATATATATATATATATATATATATATATATATATATATATATATATATATATATATATATATACATATTTTTTTTTTATTAGTTTATTTTCAAAGTTTACATTGAGACAAAAAAACACAGGAGCACCCAAGGCGAGCAGATCAAACAGGCAGCATATACAGTACATTTGTCGTGGATACACAATAGCCGCTGTGGATATAAGGAGAAGAAGGCATAAAGGAAACCTGAAGGATCAATGCGCTACAGGGCTATACACCAGGCAGTAATCATAACACGGTTAATACAAAATTAATATACCCTCAGGTAAAAAGTAGGAGAGCAGGTCTAGGTTTCACTTATTCTAAATAGCACAACAACTATAGTTCAGTTCCCCATTCGCGCTTGTATAGTGTACCGAGGACACCTCTCTTCACCCAGGTTGTGGCAAGTAATAAAAGGATCTGGACTAGACAATCACTGCTGTACATCTCGCGGCAAACCCCCACCTTCTCTGCTTTTATTGGCCCTGTATGTATTGTATAGAGACCAGAAATTCTTGGGTCTATTGCGGGGGGGCATGAGAGCACTAAAGTTCTCCGTTTGTGTAGAGCAATATACCATGTCAGAAGCCCATGGGTAAAGGGCCCCTAGACCAACAAATAGCCACCCTGCACCTTGCCATGAGTAGTCCCATGTCGACCAACCTACGCAGCCCCTTAGGCAAAGGTTTTGAGAAGCCCAAAAGCGCTAGCGCCGGGTCGGGTGTAAGCTCCTGTCCAGTTATCTCTGTCAGTTCCAAAAACACTAGCTTCCAGAATTTAGCCACTCCCGGGCAGAGCCATGCAAGATGTGCGAAATCCGCTACAGGCTCATCGCATCGCTCACATCGCGAGCTTTCACGGAGCCCATATCTGCATAATCTTTCTGGGGTATAATAGACCCTATTCAAAAACTTAAAATGTATTAGACGGTGCCTTCCATTAAGAGAGACACGTTTTGTGCTAAGGCAACAGTACAACCACATGGCGTCATCTATTTCCCTATTCAAGTCAGATTGTCAGGCTAAACGGGCTTTAGTGTAGTGATTCGCTCTATATGACATAGCTTGTTTGTATATTTTAGAGACCATTCCCGTTGTGGCTTGCGTTTTTATAGTCAGGGTAAGTGCAGTCACCTCCGGCGGTTCAGCTAGGTCAGTACCAAGTAGCTGCAGTAATGCGTGTCGCATTCTATGATATTGAAACTTGGTTAGGAGTGTGGGCTCAGCTTCCCCCACAGCAACAGAGTCCCAGTCCTTCATAACTCCATTCACAAACAAGTCGCCCATTGTGTGCATCCTGAGGGAATTGAGTGCACGGACAACACCCCCATCTCAACAGGGCGGCAGCCAGTGGCACCAATCAGTGGGTGCCAAAGGTGAGTATAGTAGAGCCCCTGCCTGCAACTTCAGAAGATGATGCCAGGCATGATTAGTTCATTGATCGAATCTAGAATGCCCGTCCTGCGGTCAGCAGGTGCAAAGAGCAGCATGGGCAGTGGGCTCGGGGCGGCCACCTCCCGCTCAATTCGCAGATGGGGAATATCAGGAGAGCCATGTATCCAGAGATGAGCGTGGGCGCATTGGGCGGCCCTATAATAGAGGTCAAAGTCCGGTGCTCCCAGCCCCCCCATGTGGTAGGGCAAGGTGAGGATCTGCCATCTGACTCTAGGCTGTTTGCCCGCCCAAGCCAACTTGACCATCAGAGTTGTAAGTTTCTTAAAGAATATACCGGGTAGGACCATCGGGATGTTCGTGAAAAGGAACAGAAGGCGGGGGAGAATTACCATTTTCATTATTGAGATTCTACCGAGCAGCGTCAATGGTAAACGAATCCAGCAGTCTATATCGTCTTCCAGTTTACCCACTAACACACCGTAATTGTCTCTGAAGATTGTCTCCGAGTCCGAGTGTACTTGGATACCAAGGTATCGAACTGAGTCCGTCGTCCATTGTAGTGGGTAGTCCAAGTCAAATTGGGACGTAGACGGCGTGAGGGGGAATACAAGGGATTTGGACCAATTAACCTGCAGTCCCGAGAGTCCCCCAAAGAGTACCACCTCCCGCAACACCGAGGAGAGATGTCGCTCAGGATCCCTCACATACAGAAGCATATCATCAGCATAGGCTGAGATAATGAGATTATATCCCGGGATGCATATACCCCTGTGTCCGTGGCACTCACGTAGCACACAGGCCAAGGGCTCCGCAACAAGCGCGTAAAGAATCGGGGAGAGCGGGCAGCCCTGCCTCGTGCCACGGGAAATGCATATCGGTTCCGTTACCAAGTCACCCACTTTAATCCTAGCAGTGCTAACAACTGCAGAAAGACCTGCCCCAAGCCCATACGCTCCAGCACCTGTCGCATGAAGGGCCACTCAACAGAGTTGAATGCCTTCTCCATGTCGAGAAATACCGCAATCGCGCGCGACTCTGGGATGGTGTGTTGCAATGCCCCAAACACCGTACGTAAATTATAAGTGATGTTGCGTCCCGGGACAAACCCCGCCTGTTCCGGTGCTGCTAGAAGAGGAACCAGAGGCACCAGTCGGTTGGCCAAGATCTTTGCAAAGATCTTCGTATCCACATTGAGTAGGGAAAGGGGACGGTATGACGAACATTCCTCAGGGGGCTTTCCTGGCTTTAAAATAGCGACAATTACCTCCTCTCTCATAGAGGGCGGCATCGTACCTGACACACACATGTCTTCGAATAGAGTAGTCAGATGAGGCAATAAGAGATCCAGGAACGCCCTGTAAAATGCCACAGTTAAACCATCATTCCCGGGGGCGCTACCCGCTCTCATAGCGGACAACGCTAGAAGAATTTCATCACGTTCTATGGGTCGCATCAGGAACTCGCGATGTGTGTTCGTCAGCCATGGTAGCTTAATATGTGACAAATAATCTAATATTTCAGCCTCAGTGCTAGTACCACGCGACGAATACAATGATGAGTAAAATTGCCGAAACCGCTCTGCTATGGCATGTTCATCCGTTAGCGCCTCGCCTTCCGTCGAGTTCAGAACCGTAACCCCAGAGTAGTCGCGGCGGCAGCGCAGCAGCTGCGCGAGCACTCTGCCTGGTCTTTCTCCCTCTCTGTAAATACGGGCCGTAGCATACTTGCCAAGATGTTTAATTTCAGCATCGGCAGTCTCCTGGAATTCATCCAATTAGGTCTTGAATTCTGCCCTCATCTTGTCATCTGCACCGTGTTGCAGCCGCGCCTCTAGGTCAGTCAGCGAGGCCTCCAAGTCAGTCAATCTTTTACGCAGAGCTTGAAGAACTCCCGAGTGCTTGGATATCGTGATCCCTCGAATATATACTTTGAACGCCTCCCACACTACCTGGAAGCTCTCTACTGAGCCCACATTTTTGTCGAAGTATGTCTCAATCGCGTCTGCAAGTTCAGCCCTGAATACCTCGTCCAGAAGTGAAAATGGAGGAAACTGCCAGGTATGAGGAGGAATTCTCCTCGTGGGAGTGGCGATTACAACCAAAACCGGGGAATGGTCTGAGTATGTATGTGGAAGCACCTCGCAAGCACGCACCTGATTGTACAGCTGTCTGGAAGCTAGCCAGTAGTCGATACGTGTGTGCAGGCCATGGAAAGCCGAATAGTGGGTGAACCCCCCTTTGTCAGGGAAACGCTGTCTCCATACATCACGCAAGTCTGCCTGCGTCATAGCTGCAGCAAGGGAGCGTGCCGAAGCTGTAGCACGTCTAGCCGGTCTTCCTGA
The DNA here is from genome assembly GCA_963921515.1 of Calotriton arnoldi. Taxonomy (NCBI): domain Eukaryota; kingdom Metazoa; phylum Chordata; class Amphibia; order Caudata; family Salamandridae; genus Calotriton; species Calotriton arnoldi. The sequence continues at coordinate 318,129 of CAWUFW010008714.1, read as the reverse complement.
GTGGTCACATTCCGGGTTCAACGTCAAGTTAAAATCACCACCCCATAGTTGCTGCTCACACTCAAGAGCCTGCACCCTACCGAACAAGTTTGTATAGAAGTCAGGGTTATCATAATTGGGTCCATACACATTTATAACCAATAGATCCAGCCCTCTGCCACTGCACTTAGTTATCACAAACCTGCCATCAACATCCGTGCGTAAGGGCTGCAGAGTAAAGGAAGACCTAGGACGGACCCATGTGAGTACTCCCCTAGAGTGTGTGGTGAAACCAGCAGCATGTATGTTCCCTTGCAAACCTTTGCTACGAAGTAGCGGACTGGAGAGAGGTAGGTGGGTTTCTTGTAAGAGTGCAATATCATGCCTGTTCAGGTACGCTAATATTTTCCGAAGTTTCCTATGGTCATTTAGACCGCGCACATTCCATGTAAGTGCTCGTAGGGAGCCAAGTGTATCAATCCTGCGGGGCGTATGTGTAGTCGTGATCAAACCCGTCGCATCTATATTGCTAGTGTCAGCCATAAAATAGCAGTATATGCATCATTCCTGTATATTGTGTATTGTGCCTTCGAGTAATGTAGCTCAGCTTTAGGCTCCTGCCCACCCCACCCCCTCCCACGCCAGGCCAACCCCAACACGGCCTAGACGATGAACAAGCAAACAGACCTCCCGCATAGCATCAACGAATAACCACAAATACTGCAGCATCCATAGAACACAAGGAGGACCCAACCCCCCCCCCCTCCCAATACGATGTCCCCATAGTGCATAACACTCGTGGGCAGAGGTGGCACCCTTCCCGAACATAAACTGAAAGAAATCTCAGGTGGTCCCCGCCCCCCACATCGCCCTTGGGTTGTGAACTCCTGAGGCAGGAATTATACAATAGCACCCTCCTCCCCCCACCCCACATCAAATTACTAAAAGGCAAATTGTGGCTACAAAAGAACACATTATCTGGTGCACTCCCTACATAATAACACACCCTCACTCCCATCAATCTTGAGCTGAGATTATATCATATACATAAGGCACGGTCATCATACAATAGAACTAAGACTATTCAGTTGCCATATCATCTTCCACACCAAACCCAGCAAAAAACCATCTTATCTGCATGTGACAGAGCCTTCTCGTCAGTCCTACTCTTCCTGTACTCCTCCCGATGCCTCATCCAGCAAAGGCCGAGCCGGGCTGTGCCGATTGTCTCTCGCCCAGTCTTTCATGGCCCTCTGTAGGGCCTTCAGATCTGTAAAAATATGTGACTGGCCCTGGCGATTAACCCGGAGTCTGGCGGGGTAGAGCATTGCATAGTCAATGTTGTTGTCCCTTAGTTGCTTCTTTAAAGGGCCGAATTGGCGACGTGCTTCTTGAACCTTGATAGTAAAGTCAGGGAATAGCGAGATGGTAGAGCCCTCAAATTGAAGTGACTGTTTGTCCCTGGCCGCTCGCAGTGCAGAGTCCCTGTCGCGGTAGTTAAGGAGCTTCGCGATGATGGGCCTCGGGAGCGCCCCGGGGACCGGGCATGGGCCCAGAGAGCGGTGTGCCCGCTCCACAACAAACATAGACGAAAAAGTCTCCTGCCCGAGGAGTGACACCAACATCTTTTCAATAAACAGTTCCATGTTACCAGTTGGGGTGGACTCCGGAAGGCCCGTGATTCTAAGATTGCTCCGCCGCGAGCGCGCTTCCAAGTCCTCTGTCTTGTCCTGCAGGACCTGCATGACCTTCCCCAGCTGCTTGTGGCCTACATCGAGTGTTTCTTGCGCTTCTTCAACCTCTGTGGTGCGGCGCTCCACCATATCCAATCTTTGTGCCTGTTTGTCCAGTTGTTCGGACATTCTATCCATACGGTAGGAGAGAGAGTCCATCTTGGAGCCCAGCGCCGAGAGGCTACTCTGCAGGCCCTTCTCTATTGCTGTCAGCATAGTGCGAATGTCTCCCGCTGACTCCGCAGGGGGCAAATCCTGCATGGTCGCGTCTTCCTCCACGGCCACCTCACACCCCTTGGCTCTCCTCTGATCAAAGGTGATCTTCGGCTGCGTTTTGTCAACTTTGCCCATAGCTGGTATCAGCCTACTCTCCGAAGTGTGGCAAGGGCACTGCGTCACAATGCAGGACCGGAGTGGCAGAACTGCTCCTCTTCAAAAGAAGGGGGGGATGGGGACACCCTGCCCCAAGATAGCGCCAATCATAAGCCAGGAAGGGAATAGGGTTTAAGCGCCACAGCAGCCGTAGTCACAATACCACCAATAGTGCAGCCCAAACCGGGATCCGCCCCGGGAGCGTCCCAGAGGGAAGAGACAGACGACCTGCTAAGCAGCGACAGTAGGGAGGATCACAGCCTTCACCTTACCGTGCAGTCCAGCCTATAGAGCCCTCAGGGGCAGGCCCACATACCAGGCGCCCTCGACAGGCAGCAACGTGGGCAAGGCACCTCGCAGGCTCACAAAATGGCGGACACGTGCCTTCCCAATCCCAGAGCCGGGGGCGTACCCAGCCCACAATCCGACCACGAAGGAGTTTTGGGGCAGCACTGCAGACACAATCCGGCTCCCCCAGACTCACTCTGCAACCACGGAGCGCCGCTTGGCCTCCTCAGGTCAGCTCTCGGTCCACACAGCAGTGGTGTCGGCGCGGACTAAAGCACAAGCTGACAGACGTCGCCAGGGCTCCTCATTCCATGCACCTCGCCGGTCTCCAGCAGAGATTTCCACCTGCGACCGGCAGGGAAACAGCGGGGGCTCCAATCCAGTCAGGCGGGGGCCCGTCTCCTCAGCAGTCGCTGGGCGCCTCGCACAGCCGCGATGATGTGGGTGGGAAGGCGGTCGCGGCAGCAACTAGAGCCCGGGGATAGGGGCCAGTCGTCCACGCCGCAGAAGGCTGCAGCGAACTCCGCAGCACTGCGTCGCCCAGAGGTTGAAGCGGCAGCGTTCCGTTCGTCGCTCGCTCCGGTTGCCGATTTCGCGTTCGCGGCGCCTGCTTCATGCCTCAGGGAGCAATATTTTGGCGGATATTGTGGCGATGTGTGGGAGCTCTGCGCTCAAGCGGCCATCTTGGTCGCGAGCAAGCTCCGCCCCCTACATAGGTAATATATAACTGAAATGGTTGTGGCATCAAGGTAATAATATTAGTAATGAGTGTTCCCAACGCCACGTAATTTATCACTCAAATAATAGCTTTAAAATATTTTGAAAATTCAACCATTTTCTCCAAGCATACTCTTATGGGTTCTTAAATATATGCATCTTTCTCTTGAATACATACTTTTCAATGTTTACATAAATATATTAATTCAGCCCTGTAAAAGCTCCTAATTTAGTAGGCTGGGCTGCACACAGCTGCACACTGGAGAGCTACTCACAGGGAGCTGGAGCTACTCGTTGGAGAAGTCCGCATTAGGGCATTTGTGTGGTACTTGCAGCCGCTGCTGCTGTCTGTGTGTGATGTATTAAGGAGCAGTCGGTGCACATGATAATAAGAGTGCAGTACCATTAGGCATTGAGAGAAAGGAAATTAATTCCATATTTTCTGCATTCCCACTACCTGATCATGGTACTATAGGTCTTGCCAAAGGTCTGAAAACAAATAATACTGATCTAATGTTTATGGCCCGAGGTGCCCCAGGGTACCTTAGTGCAGCAGGCAGAGCAGCCAGTATAATGATGGACAGGAGGTTGATCCTTTTATCCTTCCTGGAGTATAAGGCATTAGCAGCGCTACCTATTAATACGTGAGCTTTCAAGTAACAACACTTTGTGGCGTCCAGGGAGTAGAAGGCAGATGGACTCTTCATCATGTCAAATATAAAACAACTTGCATGGTAATATAGGTGTTTGAACATATTCATCATATAGACAGCCAGGGTTTACTTTTCTCTAAATATCAAAATCTGGTGTGGTGGTATTTTCTTTGACGTAGCACATGGCTATGGTAATACACATTGTACATTCTGTATTATGTATTACACAGCAATGCTGGTGCTTGGCATTGCTGACAAAAGGGCATTAGGGACATTTCAATTAAATGTGGAAGGATTGTAATTGCTGTTTGGTGGCAATGTCATGCTGAAGCTGAGTCACTCTCAGGGACATTTCACTAACGCTTCGCCTGGAAACGAGGCTGGAGAGTGGTTTCAGTTCAATTACTGAATACATTAATCCCCCCCTTTAAGCAAAACACTTAAAATAGTTAACTATAAAAGGCGGGTTGGTGGCTGAATGACATGGGGATCGTTTAAAGACTCAGGTCCTCATGTATCAAGCAATTTTATGGTCAGTAAGGCTCTGATTCGTAAAATCAGAGGTTTTCTGACCGAAGAATGGTTTTTAAATACATGTTACTAAATCTTACTGAATCGCTAATTGGGTTTCTGAATAAATACAGGTTCAGTAGTTGGAAGGGGCGTGTTAAGGGTATCCCTTCAAAATACCAAATCTTTGAGCTATGTATTAATGTTTTGCGACCGAAATCTGGTTGCAAAACATTAATATTTTACAACCTCCTCAAAGGACCACCCCAGCAGACCACCAGGCCTGTCATTGTAGCCAATCACAGTGGGTCACAATTTGAGACCTACCTCATGCATTTTAATGAGGTAGGTCGAATTCTGACCCACTATAAATCAGTATTTTGAGAACCAACCTATTAATACATCGGTCGGTTCTCAAAATACCAATGGATATCGAGCCGGTGTGCAAAGTGCACCCACTTCTAACAAATCAATTGTTGTACATCCCTTGTAAGGCATCACAATGTGCGAATTGTAATGTGCTGCAATTTAAAATTCCTTCAATGGGATCTTTGTACATGAGGGCCCCAATGTTTTGGAGGAACTGGGATCTTGATGTCATTATATTGTTACATACTTTGGCTGATATGATCAAGACTCTAAATCAGTGTTTCCCAAACTGTGGGCCAAGTTGCGAGCCGATTTTTGGTGGGTCGAGAAAACTAAGAGCAATACATAATGATGGCTTTAAATTCTGTGTCACATTTGCCTTCTTCAAAGAAAGAGGTCAAATGTCAGGCTGTATCTTCTGAAAATCACTGCTTATTCTTTTAAAATGGAATTGGTGTTTTCTTCTCAGACTTGGGAGGAGTTTTTAAAGTGAATTATGTGACAATGTTGCAGGGGTAAGCATCTGAAAGGAAAGGCTATAGGATGTCGTTTTTTCAACACACAATAAAATGGAAATACATTTAAATGAACTGTATGCATTCAGCAGTTAGGAAAGCCAAAATGAACCACTTGTTTTATAGTTCTGAAGAGTGCTGGGAACAGAGATTTTAATAGAATCAAAACAAATCAGGGCACTTTACCTTGTGACGCACAAATGATAAATATTTACAAAAAACGGATTTGCAAAAATTATCATTTGTGAGCTATATAGTTTTATCAGTAAAAATGTATTCATGTGCAAAGTTAGTGGACATTTCAGTGGAAAATACTATCATGTATCACATCGGTGTTACTGTATGAGAAATCAGGGTGTTGCTGGAGGCATTATACTTTATAAACTATGGAAGTGCAGCCTGCTTTTCAGCTATAGAATTGGTGTATGTACCATTTACCAATGATTTCTCTTTGTGTCTTCTTTGAAAATGTATCTCCTGTGGACATCCTGAACACTTGGTATTACAGCATCATTCGAGACCCAGTGATGAGCTGTAGAAAATCAAATTATTGAAGGTTATGTCATCTTAATGGCTCATGAGACAGGCATAGCGTAGCATGCTGTAAAGTCATAAATGGCCCTATCTGTTTCAGGTTTGAGTTTTAAAACCAGCTGTTAGGTTCTCTTGACAAAGTCAAACATACACCATGATATTTTAGCCAACGTTTTTTCACAATGGCAATGACCACCCAACAGTAAAGTTGTTTTTACAGAAACCATGACAAAAAACCATCATGAACAAAGCGAAATGGCTAGCAGCCAACACCAGAACTATTGACTTTTTCAATGCTTGCTAACTTTGTCCTTATGAAAATTAGAAAAATTCAAATCTTATAAACAAGGCATAAATGATCGGTCAGAGTTGCATAACATTTGAAATTAGTTTTCTACATACAGCTATTTACAAAAGGTACAATGAATATCAGAAAAATTATTACGATTGTAAAAAAACGTCTTGTTGAACTCCTGCAACTGAGTGAACTTTGAGTAACCTCCGTGCAATGAAAGGTCACTCTCAACTGTCTGTGTTTTCAGTGACAGGTCCTCCGCTAAGGCGGAGGAGCGTCGCACCACTGCTTTTCAGCAGTGTAAGAAAAAATAAAATGATAATAACTCAATGTTATGATCATTTCATTTTTTTTTTCTGTTGCGGGCACAGCAGCTTTGCCAGGCGTGGCGTGGCGTGGTTGCTCTGCTGACTGGGGAGGGGAGGAGTGGTTTTCACTCCCTAAGTGCGCATGAATGTTTGGCCAGCCGTCTCGGGCCGCCCAAACATTCATGTGCACGTAGCATGTTCTCCACCGAGGCGTCATTACAGCCTGGGTGGAGAACATGCCCAGGCTCCCATTCCCTGGCTGAGCACCAAACCACAGCTCTCAGACCAATCACAATGCTGCATTCCAGCATTGTAATTGGCTCAGGGAGCCTGTGTGTTTCCTGTTCTGTATTGTGACCAGAGGGACGAGGAGGAGAGACATGAGGAGGATGCGGTGAGGAGAACGTGGCGAGGAGGTAAGTTTAATTTTATTTTGTATTTACCTCCTTCCCCTTCACCCCGCCCGCCACCCCAGATCCATGATGCCGCCACTGTGTGTTTTTGTATTCACTTGCATAAACGGGTAGGTGCAAGTGTTACCTTATGTGCAAAATAATGATGGATGCCATAGGTGAAAGAGAACACAATACACAATCTGGGGCCACCCTCATTAGCTTTCTTTTGCCAGTAGGTTTCAGAAGAAGCAAGAGATGCAATTGGGAGAGAGAATGTATGTGTCCGATGCAAGTGACTGAAGTCCATGGTAAAAAAGGGATGGGCATCGTATAAAGAAGCTACCCCGGTAGTGAAAAAAGACAGGGGCCACTCCTCCGTTGGAGCGGAGGAGCGTCGCCCCACTTAAATGCCCCCCAAACAAAGCCCCAGCGATGAAAAATAAAATTGTAATTTATTACCATTTTATTTTTCATCCACCCGTCCCAAAGAGAGGGTCAAGGCGTGGCGGGGCCTGCTGAATGAAGGAGTGTGGGCTGCCTTGGCACTTTTCAAAGAGCGCATTTCTCTTTGGCCGGCCGTCTTGTGAGGGCCAGCCAGACATGAGCACTTAAAACCTCTCAACCCAGCTGTCTTATGACAGCTGGGTTGAGAGCAAGTGCAGGGCTCCAGTGCGCTGTGGAGCGCCAAGACAGGCCACTCCCTCCAATCAGGGCTCTGCTCTCATTTTGTGAGAAGCGCCAGGATTGGCAAAGGAAGTTGCAGCATCCAGTTCCTGTAGAGTGGGTGAAAGAATAGATCCGGTGCGGAGGACGTCGTGTTGAAGGTAAGTGTTTAACATTTTAATTGTATTTGCTTGCGCACCCGCCCCCCTCCCCGTAATTGCCAGCCCCCACTGAAAAAAGAATTAGCTTATTTTGCAAAACAAAAGCAATGGACAGCTCAGGATGAAGAAATGGGGAAGTCACACAGCTGCAATAAGGGGAGAAATAAAGAGATTCACGCAGGATGTAATAATGATGTCAAAATAAAAACTGAGTGTAGAAAGTGAAATAAATAAAATAGGAGAAAAAAGAGATGACTTGGTGAGAAGGAAATGCATGTCACTTTGGGAGAAACAACACAGAAAGTTTGGGAGCAGAGAAAGGCTGAGAAGGTCTGACATTTGAAGAGAAACTTTAGACATATTCCAGGAAGAATAAAGAGAGTGAAAAATTTAACAGAGAAGAAAAGAATGAGACACCCAGCACATTAATAAAGTAGAAAATAGGGGGCGTGGCTTGTAGCCGCAGAAGATGGCCGCAGGTTGATCGCGCTGCGCTTGCGATCGGCGATTTAGCCCAGACATCCGGCAGAATCCGGCAAGTAGCGGGACCCCAGACGGCCGCATTGAGCGCCGGAATAGTGGCGCTCCACCCAGAAGGGTTCAGGGGCCGAAGCAACACCGCCAAACGGCAGGAGTGCCCGGTGACAGACGGCGGCAGAACTGACCCCAAGATGGCGGCCGGCGCACAGTCAGCACTAGACCCCTCGAACTTCCTCCGATACTCGGCAGTGAGACGGATGCACAGGGAGGAGCAGCGGTAAACGCTCACACCGTGGGCCCGAACAGCAGAGCGACGCTGCAGGCAGCGCCTAGAACCGGGTAGTGGCACAGCGGCGATCACTGCAGCAGGTACACCAGAATACAGTGGAGCCGGGTACCACGGCGGATCCGGCCCACAGCTCGTCTGCGGTGCGCGACTACATTGGACTGCTCCCGGCGCCCTAGTGGACTGATAAGTGTGGGGACACAGTGGGTGAGAGTGCTGCGGACCGCGTGAGCTGGGGGACGCTGTGGGGGACACCAGGCTGTCCGAGAACAGAGGAGAGGCGGGAGATTAGGCGGATTGCCTTGCCCACCGCACGACCGGCAGCAAGAGACACGCAAGCGCGGTGCAGGCCTGTGCATCAGAGAAACGTCGTGCTACCTGGACCCCCCTGGCCGACGGGGGGAGGCGGGTCTGTTGAGGTCTCTTGCCCGGGGGGCTGCCCTGTTTCCTGGAAGCCGGGGGAAGCCAGCGAGGTCGAGGACAGGGGCCGCTTGGACCCTCCGGTCGCCCCGGGGAAGGTGGGCAAAAGAATACGCTCTCGGACCACGCAATCACGCAGCCGGGAGTGCAGCAGCAGACAGCGACAGGCAGTGGGTTAGCTGTCCGGCCGGACACCAGTAGGCGTGACGTGGGTGTGCAGACATGGGCCGCACCAAATCATCGGGCCCAGGCCAGGCGAATCAGATCGATAAATATACGGTCGCCATGGGTCGCGAGGACGAAGCGGTGGGAGGAGGCCCACACGAGATAGACAGCGACCCGGACCCTTCCCTCAAGGATATAATGCGGGCCATCAGAGACTTTAGAGGCACCCTTGAGCCAAAATTGGACTCCGTGACAGAGGAGGTGAACCTCCTACGAGCCGACTTCAGAAATATGTCGGAGAAGGTTTCAGCGGCGGAAACGGGCATTGGGAGCCTCCAGGCCAAAACTAAGCGGCTAGAGGAGCAGGTGGCCTCCCTCACTAAAAACCAGGAAACCATCTATGCCCGCCTTGAAGACCAAGAAGGTAGGGCCCGGCGCAATAACATACGCGTCGTGGGGGTCCCGGAGGGAATGGAAGGACAGTCGGCGGACTGGTTCATCGAAGATCTGGTTCTTAAACACCTGAAGCCCAAAAGACTGTCAAATTTCTTCTCCGTGGAGAGGGCACACCGGGCGCTGGGTGGAAAACCAAAGCCGGGAGCCCCCCGCGCACCATCATCGCCCGCATCCTAAATTTCCGGGACAGAGACGCCATCCTGCAGGCTGCACGCACAACCGGTGACCTGCACATCGAGAATGCCACCATTCGCTTCTTCCCGGATTTCACCCTTCGGGTCCAGCGTCAGAGGCGCTCCTTCGATGGAGTGAAGAGAGCCCTCCGCGAACAGGGGGTAAAATACATGATGCTGTTCCCTGCCAGGTTCAAGATCCTAGACGACGGAAAAGCATACTTCTTCGACACGCCGGAGGAGGCGGGTGACTGGCTCGAGGGCTGGCGAGCTGTGGGTCGGAGAGGCAGACAAGAACGTCCCGACCCGCACCAGCAGTCTACTGAGGCTGAATCCGAGGACTGGAGGCGACCCAACGGACAGAGACCAGACCAGCGGCCAGATAAGTGACTATGGGAAGGGGCAAAGTATAGACTGAGATCTGGCCTCAGCGGGAGAGGAGTTCCATTGGACACACTGCGGGGCAATGGGGGACGAGGCAGCTCCTTATTAGAAAATGAGAGCGGGTTGGTGCCCCTTGTAAATAGTTGGATACACTGAGCCAGACTCACTCCTAATGGGACAGTTCTGGGGCGCAGCCCGGGCGGCCTGAGGGGACTTGGATATCGAGGGTCCTGCTGAGCTCTGAACAAATGGGCACTTGTTGTAGTTAATCAATAAGTATATCTTCGTGCTGGCTGCAGGCGCGCAGCCCTGTTTTTTCGTTCGTGTTTGATTGTATGGGGCGACAGGCACTCTGCCAGTTTCAAGGGTGGGTGGTTGGGGACTCACCTAGCAGGGATGCAGGGAGGGGGGTGTGGGGGGGAGGGTTTTTTTTCTTTTTCTTGGGGGTACGGGGGGTGTTAGCTCGAGACCACAATAGTAATCCACAGAGGCAGTTCATGACAGGCGACAAGACAGGGGGTGGAAGGGGAGAAGTGCGACTGTTACTATCTCAGGAAAATGGGGGACCCAGTTAGCCTGCGGGTATGGACCTGGAACGTTAATGGATTGGGCAATAAAATAAAGCGCACACTGGTGCTACAACACCTTAAGAGGCATGCCCCGGACGTAGTCCTGATCCAAGAGTCACATTTGAGGGGGAATAGGTGTAGGGCCCTAGACCGCTTTGGCTATAAAATGATTGCACACGCAGGGTACACCTCCGGGGCCCGTGGGGTGGGTATCCTGGTGCGTAGCGCCCTACCCCTGGTGATAACTGGTACATGGGAGGATGACACCGGATGTCTAGTAGCGGCGGTGGGTGCCTGGGAGGGGCGCTCGGTGGTGCTCTGCTCCTGCTACCTACCGCCAGGCCTACATTCCACCTTTCTACCTAAGCTGGGTGCCTTCTTAGCGGATCTCCCATCGGGTACTCTCCTCCTGGGAGGAGATACAAACGCTGCAATGAACCCATCCCTAGATCGATCTAACTCTCCAGCGGGTGTGCGGGGGAGCGAGGTCTGGCGGGCTTCATCGACGCCCTCGGCATGTGCGATATATGGCGGGCTCACCACCCTCAGCTTAGGGAATACACGTTCTATTCGGCTAGGCACGGGTCCTTCTCCAGAATCGATCACTTCTTTACCCGACTCACGCATATGGGGGACTTCATGGATACCAGACACATGGCGCGTGGGATCTCAGACCACTCACCAGTGTGCGTTACTCTCCGAGGCCCGGAGGTGCAGAGGGCTGCATATCCGAAAATAGACCCCTGGCGGCTCCGAGATCCGGCCATCAGTGACAAGCTTCGCGAGGGGTCACAGTTATACTTCGAGGAGAATCGGGGTTCAGTGGACTCCCAGGTCACTATATGGGAGGCGTACAAGACAGTTCTGCGGGGGCAGGCGCAAGCATTAATTGGGGGGCAGAAAAAAGAGGAATCCCTACAGATCCGACGGCTTGAGCAGGAGGTAGAGACACTAACCCGTGATCCCGCGTTGACAGAGTCGGCGGAACTGCGACACAACTTGGCGCTGAAGCAGAGGGACCTTAAGACACTGGCGGAGGGAGAAGCGCGGGCATATGCACTGGCCACGCAACATCGGCTGTATGACGTTGGGGATAAGGGGCTGAAGCTCCTAGCGTGGCTAGAGCGCCGAGACAGAGAGCGCTCATGGGTAGTCGGGGTGCGAGATGACTCAGGGACCTTATGTTCCACCAGTGGGGAGATGGCCGAAGCCTTCGCGGCACGCTTTGAGAGGGTTTATTCGCCGGTCTGCACGAGGACTGACTCGGACTGCGAGGAATTCCTGCGCGACTTCGCGCTGCCCATGCTGTCCTCGGAGGCAAGAGAGAGACTTGAGGCCGATATCACGGAGGAGGAACTAGGAATAGCTCTGAACGCTCTACAGTCCGGTAAAGCGGCTGGGCCTAACGGGCTCCCAATCGAGATCTACCAACGCCAGGCGGCGGTGATACGAGCTCCCCTATTGCGGATGTTCACCGAGGCACGCGAAGTGGGGCGGCTCCCCCAGACCAGAGGGAAGCCATGATAGTGACAATCCACAAAGCAGGGAAGCCCCCAGACCGGTGTGACTCATACCGTCCGATCTCACTAATAAACGCGGAAGCAAAGGTCCTGGCCAAAGTCCTGGCAGAGCGGTTGGTGTCAGTTATAGCAGACCTAGTGCACATCGACCAATCCGGGTTCATGCCCCGGAGGAGCACCCGCCATAACCTACGAAGGCTGTACGGGGTACTCCACTTGACAGAAGGAGTGGGGTCCACCCAGGCGGCGGCGGTGGCCCTGGACGCCTCCATGGCCTTCGACAGTATTGAATGGCCTTACCTATTCATGGTCCTACAGCGGTTGGGATTTGGGCCGATCTTTTGTAGCTGGGTGAAATTGTTATATGTACTACCAGTGGCCAGGGTAAGAGTCAATGGGGCGGTGTCTAGATCCTTTCCCCTGAGGAGGGGCACTAGGCAGGGTTGCCCCCTATCCCCTCTCCTGTTTGCCCTAGCTCTGGAACCGGTAGCACACTGGATAAGGAGGGACCCCATGATTTGGGGCATTGCTACACCGGGGGGTTGGGAAGAACGCGTGTCTCTATACGCGGACGATATAGTGCTGTACCTGGCTCGGCCGCACCACTCGCTGGCCCGTGTACTGCATATTTTCGAGTTGTTCGGCAGCTATTCCGGATACACCATAAATTGGGCAAAGTCGGTGGTCTTTCCACTCTCTGGCCCTCCCCGCGACTCCCATCTTGCTGCTCGGCTCCGATAACTACCGATGGGTTTAAATACTTGGGGATCCATGTAACCCGAAGCAAGGTCGAGTTCCTGACCAAGAACCTCGAGCCCCAACTGTCTCGCCTAGACACGGACGTGAGCCACTGGCGATCCCTCCCGCTTACGCTTATGGGCCGCGCGGCTCTATTCAAAATGTTAACTCTGCCGAGACTGCTGTACATTTTACAAAACACGCCATTCCCGGTCCCCCCGCAATCTTTTAAACGGATCGCCCAGGCAGTCCGCACGCTGCTATGGGATGGAGGATCCCCGCGAATTGCGCTTCACAAACTGCAAAGGGGGGTGTTCGATGGCGGCCTGGCAATCCCGGACGTAAAATTGTACTACTGGGCGTCGCAACTACAGGTAGTAAACGACTGGGTATATGCCGACGGCGATGAGCCAGCATATCGGGTGGACAGGATGGTCATGACCGGCAACAACTGTGAATCCCTTCTCTACGCTAGGAAGACATCGCTGGGATGGCCGGAACACACTAGGGTGGTGGTGCAATGCTGGAAGGAGGCCAATAGATTCCTTGGGTGGGAAAGTAAGTTGACTGGTAAGACCCCGCTATGGCTGGGAGCCCAGCTCCGGGAGGTGACCGCCTTGACGGGTTTCGGGGGGTGGCGGTCAATAGGTATTGAGTATTTGGGAGACATTTGGAAGGGAGATTCCCCCCGCTCGTTCGAATACATGCAGAAGGAATATGATATGCACCAGTCACAACAATACCACTACATCAGATTAGTCCACGCACTCAGGGTACACGTGCCGAGGGCGCATCCATACCGGAGTACTCCCCATTGGAGGACCGGTTACTGCTTGATCCTATTGAGGGGAAGCCCACGTCCACGATTTACCGGAAGCTGCTTAATAACGGCCCAGACCCACTGATCTCTCTAAGAAAAGCGTGGTCTATTGACCTGGGCAGTATCACTGACGAAAATTGGCAAGAGGCGACACAAAGTCCTAGAGAGGTAGCAATACGAGCCAGATTCCGACTGATACAGTTGAAAATCCTGCACCGCACATACTATCCCCGCACACTCCTTCACAAATGGGGTAGAACTCAGTCGGAGCTTTGCCTGAGGGGTGCAATCAAGAGGGATCTTTCTTCCATATCCTGTGGGAATGCCCTGAGATAGCATCATTCTGGGCTGGGGTTACAGACACTCTGTCCAGAGTGATGGGGAAAATGGTCCCAATCGACCCGAAGTGGCTGCTTTTAATGATCAAGGGCGAGGAAGCCTGGCCCCGGTACGCGGAAATCTGGCTGGTCCTGGCGGCGGGGGTGGCAAAACGTAACATCGCCCGATGCTGGGGGCAGCAGGCACCCCCGCAATTAGAGGACTGGAAGCGTGACCTAGACTGGTGCCAACGAGCCGAAGCAGTTGTGTACAAAAGCAGGGGGTGTGCCAAAAAATGGGGAAAGGTCTGGGCGCCCTGGAAACAGTATAGAAATCCTGGGGCAACCGGAGATGAGTGAGAGGAAATGTCATTGGTTCTCCCCAGAGCGGGGCTCTCATGCTTTTACCCCCTGTTGATATATGTATTCGGCGTAATAATGAACTGTTATTGTAAATACATGTGGTATGGTCTCATGAGCTTTGTTAATAAAAAGAGTTTTAAATAAAAAAATAAAGTAGAAAATACTCAAAGGATTATGAAAAACAAAGAGACAACTTGTGAGCAAAAGATGCTCATCTAAGCAAAGGACAAGATGGCATTGCCAAGCTCGAAGTGAATTACATAGAGCCAGCCAGGATGAAAAATAAATGGATATGTATAGGAAGAATGAAAAATATCGCAGGTACAAAGATAGACAATATTTCGACAGCGATTTGAAACTGATCTACCCTCTGTTACCTATGGGAGCGAGTGCCCTCGAGGTCGATACGCAGGAATTCCGGACAGCACAGTAGCTAGGGCAATGAGAATAATATTCAAGCTATCCAATTATACCTCGCCGGCACAAATAAGATTAGAATTCGGATTACGGAATCAACAAATAACGCGAAAGGGCGCTTTCGCCAAATGCTGGCATAAAATCAAGGGAGTGGAATCGGGGACTTTGAACGTGCACCTCTGGAATGAGCTTAAGTTAAAAAAAAAGGCAGTGCAGCAATGACCTACCTTCAAGACTCAATAGACTATCTGGCCATACGAGATCTTTGGGAGAGTGTTGGGTCACATAACAGCTTCAAAGAACTGGTAAATAAAACGGTTAAAATGATGTCCCTAGTGGAAGACAAAGCTACACTACAGGGCACAAGGCTGGTTTGTCGTACAGAGCTACTCCAGAGGTTCTCCTCAATCCTACTTAGGTGCGGGCTTCACGAGAGCAACAAAGGAGAAATACCTCCAGTTCCAGTTGGGCATCCTTCCATTGCTGCCTCACTTGCCCCCATGGAAACATTTACAAACAACTACCAACTGTCGTTTATGTGGAGATCTAAAAGAAGATGTGCTACATTTATTATGCATATGCAAGAGATTAGATAAGGAATGAAGACTCATATTAAAACCTGCATTGAAAAAAATTGGGATAAGAACATGTAGGCATGCAGTGAAAGCATGTTTTGAAGGCGGGGATGTCCTGCTAGCCTGCCGTTTGGTCCAATGTTTATGTAAAGCAGACCAAATGCTAAATTCCAACTCTTAGGTGGCCAAGTGGGCCTTCACATTAGGCACTGAAGACTCGGCAACCGCCACGTTAGCATCTAAGGGAACCTGCACCTGCTCGCCTCAGCTGTGTTGAGTCACACTCAAGCCCCTGCAGTGTCTGAACGTATTACACAGGAGGAAAAAAGGCTGAAATGGCAGGGCCTACAACCATGTCTTGCAGCAGCACTGCAGGTTTAAAGTCTTCAATTTCAATAAATCCCTTTAAATTATTGTCAGAACATCTATCCGGCTAAGTTGAACTGTAAATTCTGGCACATAATTAATGGTTTTAAATTTGGACAACTTTTACCGTTTTACTTATGCTTAAAGTGTGGTTTTAGAATATGGAATAATTTGATATGATGTTTTACAGTTGCAATGATTTTCAGTAATCATGCAAATAAAGATATTACTTACTTACTTACTTGATCACGGAGAACAAGGGTGAACTGAAACAAAAGCAAATAGAAACAAGGCAACACCTCTGTATGAGTGTGTGAGAATCTGTCGCGGAGATAAACAGAGTTTCACTGGGAACAAAAAGAGCACATAGGACAGAATGGAGGCATTCAGAGTGTAGAAGCGAAAACATTCATGGAAGACAGAAATAAAAGTGGAAAATATTGAGCAGACATCTCGTTGCATTGTTTAAAATCATAGGGTCGTGTCTGGGAAAAAATACTGCAAGTTTGTCTGAGTTGATTTTTAAACACCATTGTGCATAAAGCAGAAGTTGTAGACTTGCAATAATGTGTAATGTATTTCTTAAACTGTTTATTTTTTGCAAATATGTGGTTATTTTCTGGTCTTTATATGGGCAAATACCAGGATGTGGGGAAGTTTTAAAATACAGCTTAGTTTTAAAAGCAGTGCTTAACTTGAGCCGATGGTTGGCGGTAGGGGGCACTGACATGTATTTCTTTGAATCCGGTGAAAAAACATAGATCCGGAAGACAGAGAATGAAAAAGACACCAAAACCGTCACCAAAGGAGAAAGCTGGGTCCAGAAAGAGTGAGATATGGGGGCAGGGAGCATCTGGTAGTGGATTAAAGAGACATGAGTTGGATTTAAGACTACCAGCTTTGGTATTTGGAGTGCCGCCGTTTAATTGCACTGGTGGCAGCTTTATGAGCAGCGCTCCGGGCCCCTGCACTGGTGGCGGCTTCATCAGCAGAGCTCCGGGCACCGGCACTCTTTTTTTTTTTTTTTTACAAATTAGGGACTGTCTAGAAGCAATTGAGAATTATTATCAAGTGACATAGTGAATTATGGATTTCTTCCTTCATGTAACAGGTGACACAATGCAGGGCCCTGATTTGCACTTGAGAATTAATAATCAAGAACCCCTACATCCGACAAATCTCCGCGACTCAGTCAGAAGAGAAACGAATGATTGCCTCAGTACAGGTGAGGAAGAATAATTTTGATTGTCATACTGTTGCTATTCAAATGTTAGAGGTCTCTAATAATTCCCAGCAGTGCAGTTTCCATTGGAGCAGGGCTGGTTCTAGGGCAATGCAACATATCAGCCCACTCTATGAGTTGTACATAGTTTCCGTTTTTGTGTTTTTAAAGGTTTAAGCAACATGTCGGAAGGTAATGGAGCTGGTGAACTGTATTATCTCCTGTTTGGCATAGTCGCAAAAAAGCTGAAAAATAAGTGAAAGTGTCTAATTTTTAGTATTCCTGTTTCTAAGCAAATTGCAGTTCCTCTTTTTCAGTAGTTAGTAACAGTAAAACACATTAGAGCATTAAGTATGCATATTACAAAATAGATGCTTATTTGCTCCATTTCATATAACCTATATAGAATACTGCTGAGGTTTTATGCATTGGAATATTCAAGTAAAAGATTGGGAAGATGTATGTGGAAACTCCTGGGTATGGCGAAGACTTGGTGGATAAATTGAAATGCAGTCCCTTTAATTTCTTTAAGTAGTACCTGTGTTCGTTGCTTCGATACAAATGCAAATTTACTCTTTGCTTTTGATATTGATGCAAAGGCCTTTTGTTTGTTACTGTGCACAGAAAGGTATGAATTTTCATAGTATTGAAAGGAAGATTATTTCATTGATGTTATAAACAAAAAACTGGCTGGAATGTGGACATGGATAATAGACTTGGCTTCAGCATCTACTTTGCATTGCGTTACAGACCACAATAAGACAAGTGTTCTAACTCCCAAAAGAGGGACTATTGACAGAAGAGTGTTTTCAAAGCTTTCCTAAAGGCAGACGTTCTTCAGTGTTCTCGAGTTCTTTCACGATAGCATTCCTTTGAGCACACATAATGTTCGGGAATGTTTTTTTCTCCCAAAGTACCCAACCATATTCTTTGCTTGAATAAGCACCCTCTTATTAGAAGACCTTAAAGTCATCACAAAGTAATAAGACAAATTTCAATGAGATATAAGCTAAAGTTTTGCCATGGACAGACTAATACCTTGAATTTAATGGGGATATTCCTAGCTTCAGTGATGATGAAGAAGAATTCTGACATTTTAAGAAAGACAATGAGGTGAGCATATTATGCAATATCTCTTCAATAAAGGTAAATAGCTGACATAATCATCATTTTCAGAAATAAATACCAAATTGATTACCGCGCTGGCTGCTGACAGTGACTCAGGCCCTCTTTGATGGACTCTGATGCGGCATTACCCATTCACATTTAATTGTGACCACGCACACTAAGTTTAGCGGTTTTATGACAGTGGCACTCTGTGATTAAATCAGAGGTGATCTGTCACCACATTTTGTGATAACGCGCAGGTTATTATTTGACCTGTCCATAATTTCACTCTTTCAGTAGTGTTGTTAAATAGATATCTTCATTGTCTCCTGAAAGGGTCATTGTTCTCTTTCTATATAATTGTTTTGGTCCTGATGATGGTCTCGTGGACTTGGTACATTTGAGACCGAAATGTCGACGCTTAGTCCAGATCCTTTGGCTACAATCCTTAGATCTTTACCTATGAATTGTTCACTTTTTAGTGAAGACGGACACTAAAACCTAAAGAGTGGACTCCACACATATTAGCATATGTATCTGTAATGATTGATTCTTTTTTTGATGATGATGTAACATTGTTTTTTTTTTTTTAATTCTTTTTATTAACTTTTGCTCAATCGACCATTCATAATAACAATTACAGTAATTTGTACACAATTGACAGCTAAGCTTAACCACATTTGGCTCCCAGAGGGATACAAGGTCACTGGTAATATTCATTTCAAAAGATCCAACCCATGACAGTTTATACATATAATCGGCAGGGTAACCCCCTCTAGCAAATCAGGGCCACACTTTCTCCTAATCGTGCCCCTCTGGGTGCTAATCCTCTACTACCATCCCCCCTCTATACTTACGCCATGGTGACCATATTTTCTCCCACTTTTTGACACACCCTCTACCTTTATATACAGTTTCTTCAGCCCGTAAGGGTCTCAAGGCGCAAGGAGTGGGGGGGGAGGGGGGTGCAGGTTCCATTCCATCAAGGAGGGGGTCTGTCGAAGAGCCAGGTTTTGAGGTTTCTTGCGAAGATGGGGAGCGATGTTGTCTGTCTGAGGTGGAGCGGAAGGACGTTCCATGCTTTGGCCGCGAGGAAGGAGAAGGAGCGGCCTCCCGATCTGGTCTTTCTGGTGCGGGGGACCACGGCGTAGGAGAGCTGGGCTGATCGTAGGGTCCTTTGGGGTGCGTGGAATTTGAGTTGGCTGTTCAGGTATGCTGGTCTGGTGCCGTGGAGGGCCTTGTGTGCGTGGGTGAGCATCTTGAAGGTGATTCTCGCCTCGACGGGGAGCCAGTGGAGTGTGCGCAGGTGCTGGGAGATGTGGCAGTGTTTTGGCAGGTTGAGGACCAGTCTTGCGGCGGCGTTCTGGATGTTCTGTAGCTTGCGGGTGAGGTTTTTGTTTATTCCGGCGTAGAGTGCGTTGCCGTAGTCGAGTCTGCTGGTGACCAGGGCGTGAGTGATGGTCTTTCGGTGTTCGAGGGGGATCCATTTGAAGGTCTTACGAAGGAGGCGGAGGGTGTGGAAGCAGGAAAACGAGACGGAGTTGATCTGGCGGTCCATTCTGAGCTCGGAGTCCAGGATGATTCCCAGGTTGCGTGCGTGGTCCGTGGGGTTGGCGGGTTTCCGAGGGTGGGGGGCCACCAGGTGTCCTGTGTTCGTTGCTTAGATACAAATGCAAATTTACTCTTTGCTTTTGATATTGATGCAAAGGCCTTTTGTTTGTTACTGTGCACAGAAAGGTATGAATTTTCATA
Organism: Calotriton arnoldi; assembly: GCA_963921515.1. Classification (NCBI taxonomy): domain Eukaryota; kingdom Metazoa; phylum Chordata; class Amphibia; order Caudata; family Salamandridae; genus Calotriton; species Calotriton arnoldi. Next base: position 298,507 of record CAWUFW010008714.1, on the reverse strand, counting down.
GTATTGAAAGGAAGATTATTTCATTGATGTTATAAACAAAAAACTGGCTGGTATGTGGACATGGATAATAGACTTGGCTTCAGCATCTACTTTTCATTGCGTTACAGACCACAATGAGACACAAGTGTCCTAACTCCCAAAAGAGGGACTATTGACAGAAGAGTGTTTTCAAAGCTTTCCGAAAGGCAGACGTTCTTCAGTGTTCTCGAGTTCTTTCACGATAGCATTCCTTTGAGCACACATAATGTTCGGGAAGGTTTTTTTCTCCCAAAGTACCCAACCATATTCTTTGCTTGAATAAGCACCCTCTTATTAGAAGACCTTAAAGTCATCACAAAGTAATAAGACAAATTTCAATGAGATATAAGCTAAAGTTTTGCCATGGACAGACTAATACCTTGAATTTAATGGGGATATTCCTAGCTTCAGTGATGATGAAGAAGAATTCTGACATTTTAAGAAAGACAATGAGGTGAGCATATTATGCAATATCTCTTCAATAAAGGTAAATAGCTGACATAATCATCATTTTCAGAAATAAATACCAAATTGATTACCGCGCTGGCTGCTGACAGTGACTCAGGCCCTCTTTGATGGACTCTGATGCGGCATTACCCATTCACATTTAATTGTGACCACACATACTAAGTTTAGCGGTTTTATGACAGTGGCACTCTGTGATTAAATCAGAGGTGATCTGTCACCACATTTTGTGATAACGCGCAGGTTATTATTTGACCTGTCCATAATTTCACTCTTTCAGTAGTGTTGTTAAATAGATATCTTCATTGTCTCCTGAAAGGGTCATTGTTCTCTTTCTACTTAAATTGTTTTGGTCCTGATGATGGTCTCGTGGACTTGGTACATTTGAGACCGAAATGTCAACGCTTAGTCCAGATCCTTTGGCTACAATCCTTAGATCTTTACCTATGAATGGTTCACTTTTTAGTGAAGACGGACACTAAAACCTAAAGAGTGGACTCCACACATATTAGCATATGTATCTGTAATGATTGATTCTTTTTTTGATGATGATGTAACATTGTTTTTTTTTTTTAATTCTTTTATTAACTTTTGCTCAATCGACCATTCATAATAACAATTACAGTAATTTGTACACAATTGACAGCTAAGCTTAACCACATTTGGCTCCCAGAGGGATACAAGGTCACTGGTAATATTCATTTCAAAAGATCCAACCCATGACAGTTTATACATATAATCGGCAGGGTAACCCCTCTAGCAAATCAGGGCCACACTTTCTCCTAATCGTGCCCCACTGGGTGCTAATCCTCTACTACCATCCCCCCTCTATACTTACGCCATGGTGACCATATTTTCTCCCACTTTTTGACACACCCTCTACCTTTATATACAGTTTCTTCAGCCCGTAAGGGTCTCAAGGCGCTGGGGGGGGGGGGTGTGCAGGTTCCATTCCATCAAGGAGGGGGTCTGTCGAAGAGCCAGGTTTTGAGGTTTCTTGCGAAGATGGGGAGCGATGTTGTCTGTCTGAGGTGGAGCGGAAGGACGTTCCATGCTTTGGCCGCGAGGAAGGAGAAGGAGCGGCCTCCCGATCTGGTCTTTCTTGTGCGGGGGACCACGGCGTAGGAGAGCTGGGCTGATCGTAGGGTCCTTTGGGGTGCGTGGAATTTGAGTTGGCTGTTCAGGTATGCTGGTCTGGTGCCGTGGAGGGCCTTGTGTGCGTGGGTGAGCATCTTGAAGGTGATTCTCGCCTCGACGGGGAGCCAGTGAAGTGTGCGCAGGTGCTGGGAGATGTGGCAGTGTTTTGGCAGGTTGAAGACCAGTCTTGCGGCGGCGTTCTGGATGTTCTGTAGCTTGCGGGTGAGGTTTTTGTTTATTCCGGCGTAGAGTGCGTTGCCGTAGTCGAGTCTGCTGGTGACCAGGGCGTGAGTGACGGTCTTTCGGTGTTCAAGGGGGATCCATTTGAAGGTCTTACGAAGGAGGCGGAGGGTGTGGAAGCAGGAAAACGAGACGGAGTTGATCTGGCGGTCCATTCTGAGCTCGGAGTCCAGGATGATTCCCAGGTTGCGTGCGTGGTCCTTGGGGGTTGGCGGGTTTCCGAGGGTGGGGGGCCACCAGGTGTCGCTCCAGGCATCTGGGTTTGGGCCCATGATGAGTACTTCTGTTTTGTTGGTGTTTAGTTTTAGGCTTCTGTTTTTCATCCATTTGGCGATGGCTTCCATGCCTTCTCGATAGTTGCGTCTGGCGGTGTTGGGCTCGTTGGATAGGGAGAGGATGAGTTGGGTTGGGTGTAGTCTGCGTATGACACGATGTTGAGTCTGTAGGTTCTGACGATGGGGGCGAGTGGAGCCATGTAGACGTTGAAGAGCGTCGGGCTGAGGGAGGAGCCCTGGGGGACTCCGCAGGTGGTAGGTGTGGGGTCCGAGAGGAAAGGGGGGGGTCTGACCCGCTGCGTCCTGCCGGAGAGGAAGGAGCGGATCCAGTAGAGGGCCTTGTCCTGGATTCCTGCGTCGTAGAGTCTACGTATTAGGGTGCGGTGGCAGACTGTGTCGAACGCCGCTGATAGGTCGAGGAGGATGAGGGCTACTGTTTCTCCTTTGTCCAGTAGGGTGCGGATGTCATCTGTTGCGGCAAGGAGGGCGGTTTCCGTACTGTGGTTTTTTCTGAAGCCGGATTGGGAGGAGTCGAGGATGTTGTGTTCTTCAATGAATGTGGCGAGTTGGCTGTTGATGGCTTTCTCGATGACTTTCGCTGGGAACGGGAGCAGGGAGATGGGTCTGTAGTTTTTGAGGTCGGTGGGGTCCGCTGAGGGTTTCTTTAGGAGGGGGTTGACCTCAGCATGTTTCCAGTCGTCGGGGAACGAGGTGGTCGCCAGGGAGCGGTTGATGGTGTGGCGGAGCATGGGTGCGATGGTGTCGGCAGCTCTGTTGAAGATGTGGTGGGGGCCGCTGAGGGTTTCTTTAGGAGGGGGTTGACCTCAGTGTGTTTCCAGTCGTCGGGGAACGAGGCGGTCGCCAGGGAGTGGTTGATGGTGTGGCGGAGCATGGGTGCGATGGTGTCGGCGGCTCTGTTGAAGATGTGGTGGGGGCAGGGGTCCGTGGGGGCCCCTGAGTGGTTTGACTTCATTGTCTTCAGTGTGTCTTCGGTGGTGAGGGCTGTCCAGTCGTCAATCGCTGGTTTCCGGGTGTCGGGGGTGGTTGGTGAGGGTTCAGTGTGTTGGTTGTCTTCGTCGAAGTTGTCGTAGATGCTCTTGATTTTGTGGTGGAAAAAGGTGCTGAGTTTGTCGCAGAGGTCTTGTGAGGGAGGGATGTCGGTAGACTCGCTGGTGGGTTGGGCGAACTCCTTGATGATGCTGAAGAGTTCCTTGCTGTTGTGCGCGTGGGTGGCGATTCTGTCTTCAATCGCTTTTTTCCTCGTTTCTCTGATGAGTTGATGGTGGGCTTTGGTGGCGGCTCTGAAGTTGTTGTGGGCTTCTGTGGATTTGGTGTTCCTCCAGGCCTTTTCGAGGCGGCGGCATGTGCGTCTGGATTCTCGAAGTTCGGTGGTAAACCATCTGGCTTTCTTGGCGTGGGTATTGTTGTTTTTCTTGAGGGGGGCTATGGTGTTGGTGCTGTCCGAGATCCATCTATGCAGGCTTCGGGCTGCGGTGTTGGGGTCGTCGTCTGTCCATGCCGCTCTCAGGGCCGTTAGGGGGTCTGGTATATTATTGACCAGCTTACGGCAGATTGTGGAAGTTGGTTTATCCACGATAGGGTCAAGGAGTATTCTATCTTCCATAGGTGAGTAATCTGGAAAGGGGGTACCACGCTGAATATGTCACTGCAGGGCGGCCATTAGCCTAAGATAGTGGTATTTCTGCGTGTGATGCAAGGTGTATTCCTGTTGCAGGTCCTCGAAGGTAAGTGGTGTTTCTCCTCTCCACACATCACCTAGGTGGTCAATCCCTATTAGTTTCCACTTTCCGAAACCCTCCAGTGTTGCCACCTCCCTCAGGAGATCTCCCTCCCATAGCGGGGTCCGGCCAGTCAACTTCCCTGACCAACCCAGTAACTTATTTGCCTCCCTCCAACACTTTACAACTACTCTCGTATGCGATGGACACTCCAGCCGACTCCCTTTAGAGTACAGGAGTGAAGCATAATGACTCCCGGGTATGCCGGCCCTGTCCACCCTGTATGCCGGTTCACCCGGGTCTGCAGATACCCAGTCGTTTATAACCAGAAGCTGGGAGGCCCAATAATAAAGCCTGATATCCGGGACCGCTAAGCCCCCATCGTACACCCCTCGTTACAACTTGGCATGCGCAATCCTAAGTGAGCCCCCTTGCCATAATAACAATCTGACTTCCTGGGATATTTTCTTAAAAATTGTTGGGGCAGGACCATCATTTTGAAGAAGGCCGCCCTACCCATCAATGACAACGGGAAGGCACGCCAGTGACGTACATCGGCGCTTAGGCGTTCCATCTGGGGCTCAAGGTTGTTCTGCATAAACACTGCAGGATCTCTTACAATATAAATGCCCAGGTATTTAAACCCCTCCGTCACTACCGGGGCTGCACACTTAGCTGGTATCTTGGGCTGGGGGCCCAAAAGTGGAAATATTACCGATTTAGCCCAATTGATGCTATATCCAGAGTAGCTGCCAAAGAGCTAAAAAATGTGGAGCACCCTTGCCATGGAGTAATACGGTCTCGCGAGGTATAAGAGAATATCATCTGCATATAACGAGATGCGCTCCTCCCATCCTCCCGGAGCAACTATACCCCAAATCATCGGATCCCTCCGAACCCAGTGAGCCAATGGCTCCAGTGCAAGGGCGAAGAGCAGTGGGGACAGGGGACAGCCCTGCCTGGTACCTCTCCTCAACCGAAAGGATCTGGACAGTGCATCATTAACTCGTACTTGGGCGCTGGGACTCTCGTATAATAGTCTGACCCACCTACTGAAGTTGGGGCCAAAACCCAGTTTGAGGAGAACCATAAATTAGTAGGGCCACTCTATACTGTCGAACACCATCGATGCGTCCTATGACATCACTACCGTCTGCTGAGCCTCTGGACTATTCGTTAGGTGAAGCACTCCATAGAGTCTGCGTAAATTATGACGGGTGCTTCTACTAGGCATGAATCCTGATTGGTCTAGGTGTATTACCTCTGCGAGAACGGATATCAATCTGTTTGCCAGCGCCTTGGCCAGCACCTTCGCCTCTACATTGATCAAGGAGATTGGGCGATAGGAAGCGCACTGATCTGGTGGTTTCCCAGCCTTATACACTACTGCTATTGTGGCCGCACATTGGTCTGGCGGGAGCCGCCCCTTCTCATGGGCCTCAACTAGCATGTTTAGCAATGGTGAAAGTATTATTGAGGCTTGACTCTTGAAGATCTCTACAGGTAGTCCATTGGGGCCAGCCACCTTCCCAGAATTGAGGTTCCCCTAGGGCTACGCCCAATTCTTCCTCCGTGAGGTCCGCTTCCAGTGCGGCCCGTGACTCATCGGAGAGCGTGGGAAGGGAAAAGTCACGTAAAAATTCCTCACAATCGCCTTCAGTTCTAGTACTGACCGGCTTGTACACCCCCTCGAAATGCGCTGCAAAAGCCTCCGCTATATCGGTGCTGGTTGTCCGTAGTTTCCCTACCTTATCTATCATGCCCGTCACCCAGGAGCGCGCAACCATGCTAGGAGCCTCGATGCCTTATCACGTACATCGTATAGCCTGTGTTGCATTGCGAGAGCATACGCTCACGCTTCGCAGTCTGCAAGTGCTCGCAAGTCGCGCTGTTTCAGTGCGAGCCTATGTCTCATCTCCCTCGAGGTGTCTTTTGCTGCCTCCCGCTCCATTTTGATTATCTCAAGCTCCAGGGATCTAGCTTGGAGCTCTTCATCCTTTTGTTTCCCCCCGATCAGTGCCTGTCCCTGCCCCCTTAGCACCGTTTTATAGGCCTCCCAAAGTGTAACGTGGGAGGTTACTGAACCTTTATTTTCTTGGAAATACAGCTCCGAGCTCTCTCGGAGCTGGCCACCAAGGTCCGGGTACCTAAGGCGCCAGGGATCAATTCTCGGGAAGGATGCTATATTTAGGATGGGTCCCTTAATGGCCACTCCCACCGGAGAGTGGTCCGAAATTCCCCGTGCCATCTGCCTTGAGTCCATAAATTCGTCTGCCCTGTCATTCCGCGTGAAGAGGTAGTCAATCCTGGAAAGAGAGTTGTGTCTAGCCGAGTAGTACGTGTACTGTCTATTGGAGGGGTTATGCATTCGCCAGAGGTCTATCATTCCGAGGGCCATCATGAAGTCTGCCAAGTCGCGCTCACTCTTTCTACTCAAACGGGAGCCAGAATGATCCAGTTCCAGGTCCATGACTGCGTTGGTGTCTCCACCCACTAGGAGGGTACCCAGGGGCAACTCGAGCTAGAAGGAACTAATCTTGGGTAGGGTAATCTTATGTAACCCGGAGGTATGTAGTTTGAACAGAGTACCCCCGTACGCCCTTCCCATTTACCCACAGCTGCCACCATGCATCCCGCCACGTCCGCCCTCACAGTAGTGATGGTCAGAGGGAGCGCATTACGGATCAGGATTCCTACACCTCGAGGCCCGGAGGAAAAACCAGAGTGAGCCGCTAGCCTGTACCAGAATCGGTCCAGTGCTTTACATTTACTGCCTTTTAGGTGCGTCTTCTGAATCAACACTACATCTGGGGAATGCCTCTTAATGTATTGAAGGACCAGGGTGCACTTGATCTTGTTGCCCAGGTCCACACCCTCATGCTAGTATGTTCCCTCATGACAAGAGGTTTGGAGCCTACCACCAGGAGCCCTCTCTTCCCACCAATCCCATTTTTGGACAACCTGGTGCACTTGTTCGACTATATTGGTCGTGAGCACATATGCAAACATGCAAAATAACAGTAAACAATATACCCAACACCCCCCTCCCTGCAACCATGCTAGGTGAGTAAAAACCTCCCACCTCCCAAACACACAGAGTGCCTGTTGCCTGAACTGTGTTATATTAAACAGAAAAGAAGGGGCAGCGTGCCAGCCGCCAGCGCGAAGCGCCATGTTAGTTCTTTATGATACTTCTGAACCCACTAAAGGAAGTCTTGGTAGCAACCTAGTTTCTCTATTTATGTTGCGTCCTTTTTGAACTTGTTCCCACCCCATGATGTAACACTGTTGATGTGTGTCTTGATATTTTTTGTTATGTACCTCATGATATTTTATATATTCTATTCTCCAGAATTTGTAGAGCGCATGGCTACCCAAAATCGGGCTTCACAGTGCTGTGGGACTGAGTGGAACGAGTGAGTTAAAAAGACTAAAAAAGAATTAGGGGCAAAGAAAGATCTTAAGTTTTTTTCTGAAACTCGTAAAATTGTCCTCCATTCTGAGGCTGGTAGGCAGAGAGTTCCGAAGCCTGGGTGCGAGGTAAGCAAAAGACCTACCCCCACTTCAAGTCTCTTGATTCTGGGGACAAGAAGCAGTTCAAGGTTGTTTAATCACAGGTCCCTGTTGGCATAGTAGGGGGTGGCCAGTTGCTACAGGACAAATAGGCCTGTGTTATGCTTAGCCCGATGTAAGATGCATAGTGCCTTAAATTGTACTCTGCAGCTTATGGGCAGCCAGTGACGCGTTTTGAGAGCAATGCCGGCTGATTGTGTTTCCTGAATACATAACAGTATCTGGGTGGCGGCACTTTGAATAATCTGGAGTATATTTATTACTGATTTTGGGCTGCCTAAGTACAGTGAGTTGCCATAATCCACGCTGGAAAGGATTAGATCTTGAATCACGATTCTGCTTGATTCTACTGGGAGCCATTTCAAGATCTTTCTCAGGGCTCTCAAAAGGCCGAAACAGCTGCCAGCCACCTTTTTTTGCTTGGGAGGCCATGGGTAGCTGGTTGTCCAGGGTCATCCCTAGGCTCTTTACTTCTGATTTAGGGGATGGGCGCTCGGCTAAGGGAGATAGACAAATGATCTGATCTCAGAGCATTGGGTTGTTTCCCAAGACCAAAACCTAGGTCTTTCCTCCATTCAATTTCAGACAGCTGACTGCTATCCACTCAGACACCTTTGCTAAGCAGCTGTTGAGTCCCCTGGAAACAGAGTCCATATCTGGTGCCAGCGTAACAATCAGCTGGGTATCGTCTGCGTAAGATACCAACTTGAAACCGAAGGAATATATGTTATCTGATAGGGGCGGACATAAATGTTAGAAAGCGTAGAGGTCAAGGATGACCCCTTGGGACACCACAGTACAGCTGATGGCTGGATGAGAGGACCTCGAAACTGCGTTTATCCGGAAATTTGGCCAACCACTTTAGGGCCTTCTATGTAATACCAACTTCTTTCAATTGGCAAAGAAGCGTAGGGTAGGAGACAGTATCGAAAGTGACACTCAGGTCCAGGAGAATCAGTGCCACCAATACACCCTCTTCCAAGACCATTTTCAGATCCTCTTCGGCTCTTAGAAAACCTGTTTCTGTAGTACAGCCCACACTGTAACCTGTCTGGGTAGGGTGAAGAATTTTGTTGGTTTCCAGATGATCGGTGTTGTACCTATTCATTTTGTCTAGAATTTTGCTAACACCAGGCAGAAGGAAGATAGGTCTATAATTTTCTATTTTCTCAGGGTCTAGGTTGTGCTTTTTTAATAATGGTCAAATAATGGCGTGTTTCTATTCCACTGAAGCTGGACAGATTAAATAAGTCAGTCAAAGCGGTTAACATCGTAGTGCCCCCCTTTAGTAGGATGTCAATTGGAGCTGGGTCAAGCGGAGAGCCAGATTTGATTGAGGTTGCCACAGCCGTGACATCCTCTATGGTCAATTGTGCGAAAGTAGTGAGTGGTATTTCAATGTCAGTGCCTCTTGGCCTGTTATCTATATTACCCCAATAGTCTGGTGAGCCTGATAGGGTGTCATAGATGTCTTTCACTCTACCAAGAAAGTGATTAGCTAGAGATTCACGTCATTCTCAGATGCTGTAGGCCTGGTTTAAAGTGTCATGATTTAGAAAGGAATTCACTATATCGTAGATCTCTTTTGAAGAGTTAGCAGATTGCTTGATCCTCTTTGCAAGATCATTTGTACCGGCTCTCCTGATGGCTTGATGATATTTTTTCAGCAATGCTCTGTAGGTCTGTTTACTCATATCATCATATTTAACTCTCCATTTCCTTTCATATTTTTTGCATTCTTTTTTTAGTTGCCGCAACTCTGGTGAGAACCAGGGTTTTTTTCCCCTTTGTGGCATTTTTTAATTGGTTTTTAATAGGATTACGTCATCCAGGTTCTTTGTAATCCATATTTTTACTTCTGTATATGACAATGAGACCTCTGCATCTTCGATTAAATTGGGGGCTGATTTGTATAGGGCTTGCTTCCACCTTGCCAGATTCAGTATAGACCATTGCCGGTAGGTCTTAGACTATGTGGCTCTGAGTGCGGGCATCCCCACTTTTGGAATCGAGAATGGAACGATGTAATGGTCGGTCCAGACTACTGGCAAAGGCTGATCTACTGTGAAATTAAGTACGTTAGTGATAATTGGGTCCAGAGTGTGGCCTTTGTTGTGTGCTGGAAGAATGACCATCTGAGAAAGGTGGATCACTGACCGGTCGTGCAGAAAGGTGGCAACCTGTACACACTCTCTGAGTTTTCTACATGGATGTTTAGGTCCCCTAGTACAATGAAGTAAGCTGTCTGAAGGCTAGAGGCAGCTAATATGTCAGACACCAGCTTCATAAACTCTACAGCTGGACCTGGGGGCAGGTATAACAGGAGCCCGAGAATGTGAAACTGTGGGAATGTCTGATAGAGAAAGCAAACTTTCACTACCTGGAATTGACACTGGGGTGAACTTACAATCTAGATCTTTTTTCACAATAATTGCAATTCCTCCACCTTTCTTGTCTAGCCGGGCACGCCTTGCCATTGCATAGCCTGGTGGTAGGGCTTCTACAATATCAAGCCCCCTTTCCTCATTGAGCCATGTTTCTGTAAGATACAGCACGACTGTCTGAGCTTCCTCTAGGAAGATAAACCATTCTAATCTGTGCTTGGGGAGGGCTCTGCATTTAACTAGGTACATGTGCCATTTAAGCTTTGGCTGGCTCCCCCCCCCCCCCGAAGTCTGGCTCAAGAAAGTGCAAAATGCAAAAGACAGGAGCAACGCTAGAAGAGATCTATAAAAAGGTAGGTATAAACAATCACATTGAGCATAGATTAAAAATGCCACTCAATCTAACCTCTAGCGCATCCTCGTGCCAGCTGCCATTAAGTGATGTGGCCTTACTAACAACTAGAGCACCAACAGACTGGGTGACTGAGCACCTGTCAGCAATGGAAGAAAGGCTATCGCCACTGAACACGGCCAGATAGTCAAATTACAAAGAGTGCTCCCATGTGTAGTTTCCACCGCAAGTCTGGCCCCAGGAACTGCAAAATTCAAAAGGCAGGAACAACGCTAAAAGAGTTCTTTAAAAAGGTAGGTAAAAACAATCACATTGAGCAAAGATATGCAAACAAATAAATTTGTGTTCAGTATTTTGTATGCACCTGTTTCTTTGGATAAATTCATTTTGGAAAATTCCATATATATATATATATATATATATATATATATATATATATATATATATATATATATATATATATATATATTCACTGAAAAAACCATAGGTTTCAGGCACGTTATAGTTAGAAATTAGCATTTAAAAAACCTTAGAAATTCACTGAAAAACCATAAGGTTTTAGGGACAGTTATAGTTAGTTGGACATTGCACTCGTACAAAACCCGTGAAATTCCCCGTTATAGTTAGTTCAGGTAACTATAACTCGCGCCCCGCAATGCACTGCTGATGACGTCACATATTACATCACTCATGACATGGTCAGTGACATCACTGATGACATCACTGATGACATCTCAAATGACATCACTGATGACATCACTCATGACATCATCCAGTGACTGTGTGTTTCTGTAAAGTTTAAATATGTTTAATATATATAGGGAAAGGCGTATTGAAGAATGAGTGGGTGTAGAAGCGCCTGAATGGATGATTTAGTAGGTGCGTGACTGAGTCTATAAGTGAGTGATTAAACGTATCTTACTGGATGCATGGGTGAGTGACTAAACTGTGTGAATGTCTGTATCCGTCTGTCTGTTGTTGTGTAAGCAACTGCATGGGTTTCTGACTAGCTAAATGAGTGTCTATATGGGTTATGGATTGGTTCTCTGAGTATCTGTATGGGTGCCTCAGTGTTTGTGTGGGTGGGGTGTGTGTGACTCTGTGCATAGATGTGTGAGTGGGTGATTCACTGGGTGCATGGTTTCAAGAGTGCGTCTGTGATGGACTGTATGGGTGGGTGAGTGTGTGTATGGGTGTGTTAGTTATTGAATGTATATCTCAGTGGTACATGTGTGAGTAACTACATATGTGAAAGGCAGTATATATGTGTGTTGGAGTATATAAATGGCTATAAGTGAGAGTGTGTGATTGTGAGAGTGGCTATATGGATGAGTGTGTACTTGCATCAGTGATTGCATAGGAGCGTAAGAATGTGCTAGTATTTTTATGAGTAAGTGAGCTGGTGTGTATAACTGTATAGGTGAGTAAATTGGAGTGTGATTAATTATTTGCATGACTGACTAGGTGTGTGAGTACCTCTATGGATGAGTTGCGTTGTGTGAGTGTTTATATAGGTGTATGAGTGCATATGATAGTCCTGTACTGAGTGACTGTAAGTATGAGTGACTGTACGGGTGAGTGAGTAGATGTGTGTGTGTAGACCTAAGAATCAGTGAGTGGGTATGTACTTATTGGTATTGGAGTGTGTATGGTTTTGAGAATGGCAGTCTGTAATGTAGAGTGGGTGTATCAAAACTTATATTAGGGTGTGAGAAGATGCATTAAATTCTCACATGGATGATGTCATCAGTGATGTCATTTGAGATGTCATCAGTGATGTCATCAGTGATGTCACTGACCATGTCATGAGTGATGTAATATGTGACGTCATCAGCAGTGCATTGCGAGGCGCGAGTTATAGTTACCTGAACTAACTATAACGGGGAATTTCACGGGTTTTGTACGAGTGCAATGTCCAACTAACTATAACTGTCCCTAAAACCTTATGGTTTTTTCAGTGAATTTCTAAGGTTTTTTAAATGCTAATTTCTAACTATAACGTGCCTGAAACCTATGGTTTTTTCAGTGAATTTCAAAGGTTTTTTAAATGCTAATTTCTAACTATAACGTGTCTGAAACCTATGGTTTTTTCAGTGAATTTCAAAGGTTTTTTAAATGCTAATTCCTAACTATAACATGTCTGAAACCTACGGTTTTTTCAGTGAATTTCAAAGGTTTTGTAAATGACAATTTTTAAATGTATTAATTGTTATATTTATTTTTTTCATACTGATTTACTACATTTTTAGAAACAATTTTTTTTTACATATTTTATTTTTTAAATTACATTGTAATTACATTATACATTACAAAAATACTTTCTCAGAATGAATTACTTTAGTTTAAATACTTTGCACATAGGCAATAGACTTTTAAGTACAGTAGTTACAGTTGTTGCAATGGGCAACACATTTTCAAACACAATGCAACATTCAGCTCAATGTGAATTTCTAGTTAAATGCAATTAGTTACTTTATGGATTACTTTTCTAACCACAGGACTGGAACCTAGATTCAGTCCTGGGACATCTCCTGTAAACAGTTGAGTAAAAGCGTTTTGGTTACAGTAGTGATTTTTAAGGAATATTATTGTATTTTAAAAGTTGACACTTAGAAACTTTTTCTCATAGAATCACCAATGTTATCCTATGGAAGGAAATTCACTTAGCAGGTAAAAACTGTTATTGTTACTTTTTCTTACTCAGTGTTGGATCCTGGATCCAGCACTGGTGCATCTCCTGTAAACAGTTGAAAGAATGCGTTTAAGTCATACAGGCGATTTTTAAGGAATATTTGTAGTTTGTGAAAATCGACACTGAAACTTTTCTGCTGAAAACCAGACAATGGATTCCTATGGAAGGAAATACAAGTTACTGGTAAGTACGGTTAGAATTACTTTTCAGGGTCAGTGCTGGGCTAAAAGATGCAGCACTGGGTTCTCTCCTGATAACAGGTGAGTAAATTGGAATTCGTACTTTGGTTGATTTTAGAGGAATATTATAAAGTTCCAAAACTCCACACTTAGAAGAATTTCCAAGTGAAACCAGTCAATGTTAGCCTATGAAGGAAATTCAAGTTACTGGTAAGTACGGTTAAAATTACTTTTGAGGATCAGTACTGGGCTGAAAGATGCAGCACTGAGGTCTCTCCTGATAACAGGTGAGTAAATCGGAATTCGTATTTCGGCTGATTTTAGAGGAATATTTTAAAGTTCCAAAACTCCACACTTAGAAACTTTTTCAGCAAAAAGCAGGCAATGATATCCTATGGAAGGAAATTCAAGTTACTGGTAAGTACGGTTAAAATTACTTTTCAGGATTAGTACTGGGCTGAAAGATGCAGCACTGAGGTCTCTCCTGATAACAGGTGAGTAAATCAGAATTCGTAGTTCGGCAGATTTTAGAGGAATATTTGCACAATGGTGAAGGGAGGGGCGGGGCCTGAGGTGACATCTGTGCAAACGCGCCCTGTGGCGCGTTTTAAGTTGGGGGATTAAGTCCCTTGAATCATGAGGGTCCCTAGGGGCCAACTAGCCCACCAGGAACCTCCAGTATGCGCCAGGGGCTGCGTTGCAGAGACGTGTAGAGAGGCCACACCCCTTTTACACCTCTCTGCAACGCAGCTCTGTGGCGCTTTCTGGATGTACCTGTTGGGCTAGTTGGCCCCCAGGGACCCTCAGGATTGAAGGGGATTTAATTCCCCATCTTAAAACGCGCCATGGGGCCTGTTTGCACACATGTCACCTCAGGCCCCGCCCCTCCCTTCACCACTGTGCAAACGCGCCCGTGGCGCGTTTTAAGTCGGGGGATTAACTCCCTTGAATCCTGAGGGTCCCTGGGGTGCAACTAGCCCACCAGCTACCTCCATTAAGCGCCACAGAGCTGCGTTGCAGAGAGGTGTAAAAGGGGCGTGGCCTCTGTACACCTCTCTGCAAGGCAGCCCCTGGCGCATACTGGAGGTTCCTGGTGGGCTAGTTGGCCCTCAGGGACCCCAGTATTCAAGGGGAATTACTTCCCTTCTTAAAACGCGCCAGGGGGCGCGTTTGCAGAGTACTGCAGGGAGGGGGCGGGGCCTCCGGCACGATGCAGTTTTTTTTTTTTTTTTTATGGGAGGGGGCTGCGTGGCCCCCTTCCCTGGGCCTCTATTGGCCCCGGGGACCCCATCCCCGGGGCATGCCCTCTTTTTAAATAAAAATATGGGGGGCTGCGTGGCCCCCTCCTCAGGCCATTTAAGGCCCCGGGACCCCATCCCCGGGCCGGCCTTGCCCTTATTTTTTTATTTTTTTATTTGGGGAGGGGGCTGCGTGGCCCCCTCCCGGGCCACTTATGGCCCCGGGGACCCCATCCCCGGGGCCTGGCCTCTGGTTGGGGACTGTGGGGGTCCCCAAACCCCCACAGTCCCGCCGGCTCCCCGTGTCCTACGGGAGCCGGCATTCCTTTTCACATGGGGAGCAGCTAACATGCTGCTCCCCGTGTGGAAAAGCAATTGGTTTGCATTTTGAAAGAGAGAGCAGGTTTCCTGCTCTCTCTTTCAAAATGCAAACTAAGTTTGCTATGACAGGACGGAGCCGCGAGGCTCCCGTCCTGTCATAGCAAACTACAGTGTCCCGGGGGTAGGCACCCCGGGACACTGCAGGAGCCGGCCCTGGGGGTGGCGGTCCCCAGGGCCATCAAGGGCTCCAGGAGGGGGCCGCGCGGCCCCCTCCCTACATTTTGAAAGCCCCGGGAGGTGGTGGTCCTCGGGGCTTGGGGTCCAAAACGGACCCCCATTTTCAATGTTCTTAGTGCCCCGGGAGGTGGTGGTCCCGGGCGTGTGGGGCTGGAGCCCCCACACAGGTTTTAAAAATAAATAAAAAAAGCCCCGGGAGGTGGCGGTCCCGGGGTTGCGGGAGGGCTCAGAGCCCTCCCGCACCATTAATGATAAAGCCCCGGGGGTGGCGGTCCCCGGGCTTGGGAGCCCTTGGAGGCCCCCATACATAAAATAAACCCCCCAGCATGCCCCGGGACTTGGCCCACCCGGGGGCAATTAGCATCGAAGCGCGGGAGACCGCGCTTTGATTTTTTCGGCAGGATCCGCGCTCCCTGAGCGCATCCTGCCGATTTAAAAAAAAATGCTTTTTGCCCAGGGGTCCTTGTGGGACCCCCTGAGCAGGCCTAGGGGTTAGGGTGTTTCTACCCTGCCCCCTTTGTGCGTTTTGCGCACTTGTTTCTTTTTTTCTCGGCGGATCCGCGCACCCTAAGCGCATCCCGCCGATTTAAAAAAAAAAAAATGCTTTTTCTGCCCAGGGGTCCTTGTGGGACCCCCTGAGCAGACCTAGGGGTCAGGGTGTTTCTACCCTGCCCCCTTTTGCGCTTTGCGCACTTGTTTCTGTCCTCGGTTCTACCGAGGACAAAATGACTGCCAACACTTCCTGATTTGGAGTGTTGACAGCCAATTAGCATGCAGCTCGTGATCGGGAGGGTACGCGGATCCGACGCGCCCATAGATATATATGTGATTTTAATTGTGAATTTCTCAGGAACTACTGAACGGATTTACACCATTTTAGCAAAAGGCACCAGTCTGAACCAAGGGCTACCTCTTTGCCAAATTTGGGGTAATTCCGTTCAGCAGTTCGGGCTGTAGCTGCGACTAAAGGTTCCTATGGAAAAATGAATGGGGAAAACGCGTTTTGGGACCCCCTTTTTCTCGGCCCCCGCTTGACGTATCACCCCGAGACTTTCAGGGTAGGAGCGGACCGGAGCGCCCCAACAAGTTGGAAGCTTTCGCGAAGATTCGTCAACCGGCGCCAACGTTATTGCAAATAGAATGTCGCGGATTTCCTATGGATAATAGGTCCTAACTATAACTATCTACTGGCGACCGCCAGTAGATAATATATATATATATATATATATATATATGTGAATATTTTGAGTTCAATTTATTTTATCACTATTTGGGCAATTAATTCAGAATTGATTTCTGAAAAGGATGATTATGAATGGTTCCCTTTTCAGCCATTTACCTTTACTTTAGTATATACCCAAGCTCGCAAGGGACTACTGGATTGCCCTTTTTCTGTTCAATGGCTACTCCTGAGAGCAGCAATTAAGATGATGACATAAAGGATTTCATAGCACCATGCGTCTGAAACAGTCTTTCCAGCAGCACTCCCTTGTTGCCGTCTGATGTGATATGAGGGAATCAGGAAGGAATTCAGAATAGGCAGAAATGAGAAAGGTAGAACTTCAGGGAGATAACCAACAGGGAGTCTAAGATTGAGATACAGGCACCAGTAAGACTTGAGGTGCTTGAAAGAGTAGGGTGGCTGAAAACCTAACAAGTGGAAGGCAAGTTGGAACAGGAGGATCCACTAGAGCACCTCAGGCATCAGAGGATGTTATGTTTAACCTGAAGAGTGAGGAAGCCCAGAAGTAAGAGGAAAAGTTAAGTGAAAGAGCAAAGTAGACATAGGAAGACATAACGCAAGGCATGCGAGGAAAGAATTAGAGGGAAAGATCCTATTTAGGATAATCTGAAGACACCCAGGGGAAAAGGGGAAATATTATACTCACCTTATTTCCTTTATTAAAATCTCAGATTCTCAATTATTACTCTGTGCTTTATCAAAAGAAAGTAATAAAGTGTTGTTTTAAAAACAAATCTCAGATTTTCCCTTCACTGAAACTAGGCAAATACCCATTTTAATATAACACAGTGAGGCAGTGCAATATGCACGTTCAAAGCCCAACAATGACTCTGTCAGACATGCGCATAGTGGCGGGGTCATAATACAGGTCCCTGCAGCCCCTGCGGTGCAGGGGGGCCCCATCCCTCCTGGGAGGCCCCAACCCGTCAAAAGGGCACCTATTCAGCCCAATGCCAAGGAATATCTGTAAGAATTGGAAGACTCAAGCCCCTGCATCACATTCTGCAGGGAAGGGCTATCATTGTGCGTTACGCCACTGCATAGGGGGCTTTAGATAGAAGGTGAGAAAGGATGCAGCTTGAGACCAGCTAACCACCTTAAGAATGGCAGACATCTTGACCCCGTGAGCTAAAGTAGTCGAAGAGATGGGCCTATGTTGGCTCTTAAAAGAAAGGAGAAGTTGGTTGGAACAGGGAAAGGAGAATATGGGAGATGTACACCTGAATGGAGGATATCATGCAGAGGGAGGGGAAGGAGGAAAAGTAAGGGTACAAGACAGAGTGGGAGGCTGTGTTGGTACAAACCTATGTGGAATAAAGCACCTTCTAAAGCAAAATGTAGACCTTTCAGGGATAACGCTCTAACATCCGAAACCTATTTACAGGAGATAAAGCACAACATAGGGCTAGTTTATTGGAGAGGTCTTTCTACTGAAGATTCAAGTTTGGAAAACCGAGCAGTAAGAAGGACAGGACTGTTGAGACATCCGAGGTTGAAGAGTAGCAAGGAAGGGGGTGCTTTCTGAGGCTAATATCTTTCATGAGCTGACAAACACGAAGGTCTCCTTAAAGGAATAGCATTAGAGATGGGAGCATGGGCTGCAGTCGTTGAGCGAAACACATTGCTGTTTCTTAAAGAAGGCCTCTAGTAAAATGTGTCAACAGGAAGTTAGTTGGAGAGGAAGCAAAGGGATTCAAATGCCATCCCAAGCACCAACAAAGCCTGGTGTTCTGGGCAGAATTTAGGCATATCTGGTGACTGGTGCCTATGTTTTGGTGACAAGGTCAGCAGCGACCTCCAAAAGATCTAGCCATCTTGAGGATCCCTTGACATTACTCGCGCAAGAAGATGGGGTTGGCCTTGAAGAACCAGATTGTGATGGCGACCCTCCTAAAAAGTAGAGTGATGAAGGTGGGTAGGAGGTGAGGCAAGACCATGATTAGTTGCAGAAGATGAGGGACCCAGGCCTTCGAGGGCCAGGGAGATAAAATCAAGACTAACCTGCACCAGAAGAATCTGGCAAAGAGGAAGGTGAGCAAAGAGAGGGAATGCATAATGAGGGGAAAGGGACCAATGTTGCAGGAAGTTGTCTGATGAGCTGGTGTCCAAATCTGTTTGCCAGCTCACTAAGATCCAAAATGGACTGTTCAGTCAGAAGGCAAAGAGATCCAGGTCCAGAGAGCCCCATAGGCAAGAGATGAGAAGGATGATGCTCTTGTGTAGCATCCAGACACTGTAATCTTGGAAAATGCATTGAGAACCAATCCACCATGAGGTTTGAGAGAGCTGGTTTGTACTCTGTCACCATGTAAAGATTGTTGCAAACACAGTGGGTCCGATTCCGATTCCGGCCGGAAATCTCTCCGACCGAGCCGGACCCGGAGAGAATTCCGACCGAATCGGACCCTAGCAGTCCGACCGGATGAGTACGATGCATTTGCATGCTATCGGACTCGATTCGGTCGGACTCCCATTGAAGTCAATGGGAGCCGGTCGTACAACGCGTACGCGGGCTCCCATTGACTCAATGGGTGCGAGGCGAACAAGGGCGCCCCCTACAGCGGGTACGCATCCATGCGTATCGCGGCGTACAAGCACAGGTAGGGGGGACCCATGGGTCCCCCCTGTGTGCGACTCGCGCGCCCTACGCGTACAGGGGGGTCCGACGCGGACCCCCAAAGTCCGGCTCCGACAGCTCTTTCGAGCCGGACGGCGCGAGTCGGTCGGACAGCTCGCGGTGCGCATCGTACTTACCCGGCCGGGAAACGTCTCCATAGCGCGGTGCGAGTCGTGTCCGTGCGAGTCGGTCAGAGCGTGTTGAAGCCGCGTACGAGTCGGTCGGCGATTTCGCGGGAGCTTGCATCGTACTCGCTCGGCCGGACCCGCGTACGATTCGGTCGGGAAACAGGGCTCCGAATCGGATCCGGTAAATCCGAATCCGATTCGGAGCACTACCGGCCGAGATCGGAATCGGCCCCAGTGTTTCTAGAAGTTCTTCGAGAGATCAGCCAGAGGATTGGATTTTGCATCCCCATTCTTGTTTCTGTACTGGATGGCCCAAAGGTTGTCCAACCTCAAAAGTATGTAGAAGTGCGACTTGTGTTTTGTGAAACTCTTGTCAACAAAGGTGTTTTGCTTGGAGTTGTAGGACATTGATGGGCAGTTTCTTCATGGCAGGAGGCTGAAGAAATCCAGTCGAAGAGTGCCAGAGTTGGCTCACCGGCCTGATCTTCTCACATCTGAACTGATGACGACATCTGGAGAGGTGCCAAACATATCCTGCCATTCCAGGCCACGATGTCCAGGAGACACCAGCACCGGTCTGTGCCTGATTCACCAGTCAGTGAAAGGCAGTCCAAATAATGGAAACCCCAGTGAAGGAGAGAGAGTTTCCATAGATGAAAGACTCAATACTCAAGGAGTAGGAAAGATGGTGAAAAAGGATAGCTGCTTTGAGACAGACTTAATAAATTCACCACCAAAGAGGAGGCCATCCGTAGGGTCTGGAATAGGATTGGATTGCACGCCAGCTCAGCTAGTTTCAGATCTAGAGAAAGGAGAATATCTCGAAGTCTTTTGAAGGAGATAAGAGACGTGGGTCATCTCCCAGAAATCCTTTTTTTAGGTCGAGCATTGGCAGCGCATGCGCTGCTCTGCGAGGCATGCTGTATTCAGGTATGGACTTGAAGCTCCGCCCACTCTCTGCCTAAATTTCTTACTGGCTTATGTCATTGTCCTTTGTAAACTGTGTATTTTCATTAGTGAATAGGCTTAGTAGTCCCTCCTTAGTACCGTCTTGTCTCATTTTGTAACCTCCCATGAGGACACCCCCCGTTACATGGGTTGTTACTCGGTAGGCTTTAATTACAGCCTCCAACGAACACTGTTTTGTTAAATGGTTTTCACCCGCCTGCTGTTGCAGGACCCGCTCTCCCGCAACACTTTTTTTTTCTTCTTTTCATAGCACGGCACGCCACGGTGATACAGTGGCTGCCGTGCCTTTGGTTTATTTGCGGAGCCAAACACGGGCTCATGTTTTTTTTTCTATTTCTTCAGTGTTTGTTTACAAGCGCCCCATGCCGCACTTTCATGTTAATGCAGCCGCACCCCTTTCTTTAGACGAGCCGTGTCTAAAGAAAGGTGCACGCACGCCATTAAAGTTTAAATGCGGCATGGGGTGCTTTTACAAAAAAAACATTTTCAAAGCAATAGGTTTTGCATTATTTGAGAGCTTAAGCTATGGCATTGTAAATGACAATGCCTTTTACTTAACTGTTTTAAAAACAACACATGAATAGAAGGCATTGATATTTACAATGCCAATAGCTCCAACTCTCGTAAATGCGAGACATATTGCATTGCAAATGCTTGTCTTTTAATATGTTAAGGAGAAATATGAGCATCAGAGCCACGTGTTGACCGATGAAACAAAGTGTCAGTTGCGAGAGCGTTATTATGGAAATCATGGCATAAAAGCACAGGGTGACACATTATTTGTTCTAAAGAAAGAAAGGAGGGCCAAACTATTAAAGCGTCACTATTGCAATCAGAAGCACAGAAATACAGGTGGATGCATTCAACGTTTTATGAAACACTGCCATTGAGAAAGTCGGAGGGGCCAACTGGAGACGGGAAGCTGTCAGCAGCACTACACTAGGGTGCTGATTGGAAGATAGAGGACGCAGTGGCAGAAGCAGTAAGATAACGGGCTGACGAGAGAGTGAAGCGCTTGCAGACTGAGCATATGGAGAAAAAAGTAGTAGAAATACGCTGAGGCAGGCACTTGCAGCAAGAGAAGGTATGGTTGGCGGACTGAGATTAAATGATGCCTGACGAAAACTCAGCTGGAGAAATCGCAAAAAAAGTAAAGTCTTAAAAACAATTAAATAAACTGGGAAAAAAATCAAACAACAATAACGAAGAAGGAGAAAAAGAAAAGGGTAGAGAGTAGATTAGAGGAACTCCTCAGAGTGGATAAACAAGGGGAACAATTACGAATGCATCATCGGAAAATTATAATCCATAAAGGAGTACAGAGAAAGCACTTACCTGTTGCAAGTAGCAGTAATAAGGCAAGGGCGTGTGTTGCTGGAGAGACTTTAATAGGCATGGTGACATCAGATCCTTTATCCCGGGAAACAGCCTTTACAACCGATGCATTGTAACGCATGCCATTACCCCGCATGTCGTTACAACGCGAAAGGCTTGTTGCAGGGGGTACAAGGTGTTGGATTTAACTCCAACACCTTCCCTACTGTTGCACACACTGGAGTTGGAATAGTAAATAATACTATTCCAACTTCCAGCACACCCCCGACAGCAAGTGGGGATAAATATATGTGTTGTAATGACATGCGGGTTAATGGCATGAGTTGTAACGTCATACAACCCTTTATCCATCATCTTAATGCTGCTGTCAGGGGTAGCTAATAAAGAAAGAGTGCATACAGTACTGCCTCATTGTCTCTGTTGGAAATGGCCCTTTCTAGAGTGCTTTCCTTCGACTTTTTGCTTTTGTCCCTCACGGTTTTCCGCTGATCTGTGTGCTAGTCTTAGGACTTTGAACGCGTATGACACTGCCATTCAGTGCTAAAACACTGTGCTTGTCATATACATACTGGTGATTGGTGTATACATGATTAGCTGATTTGAGTTATCTGTAAGCCCCTTGTGTAAGGGTAAGACATATACCTAGGGGCATGTAACTCAGATCTCTTCCGTGGACCTGCAGCACTGGTTGTGCCACCCACTGAAGTTGCTCTTCAAATGTGCCACAGGTTTGGCCTGGCGGGCCTGTGTGTGCAGGTTACTGTTACTCAGTTTGGCATTTAAAAAGCTACTTGCCAAGATTCTGCATGTCTCTCGCTACATCTGAGTACTCCCTGGGGCTGTGTCAGGAAGAGGTACGGCATGTGCGCGCCACATGCCCTGGCAGTGAATGGCACTGGATTGTGTTCGGTACGGTAGAGCCTGCTTCTCGCATTAGATTGACATGAGGGATTTGTGCGAAAGGCTATTCAGCTGTATTTCCTCCGTGCAGAAGAGTGCCAGTATAGTGTTTGACATTGATGAGTTGGTAAGGGCTAATCCTCTCCTGTTGTGCAAGTGGATTCGATATTACTAATGTGGAAATACTACTTTGGGAAAGGGGGCATTTCTGTGTTTGTGTCTC
This sequence comes from Calotriton arnoldi, assembly GCA_963921515.1. NCBI lineage: Eukaryota > Metazoa > Chordata > Amphibia > Caudata > Salamandridae > Calotriton > Calotriton arnoldi. The sequence continues at coordinate 276,242 of CAWUFW010008714.1, read as the reverse complement.
TCTGTGCCTGTCAGCCCCTCTCCAATCAACAGCTGGGTGCTGAGGGGACTGCTACATCTGTGCATTCCTGATCAGACAGCCATAAACTAGGGTCTCAAGGGAAACTGCAGACCTCTGACCCTGAGGGGCTTCCTGGGACAGATAGGTGGGGGTGGAATTGGCACCTGCATTCCAAGGGGCATGGTGTTGGCCCCACTAAAAATATTGATCAAGCCTCCCGGTGTAGGATGGCAGACAGGACAGAATTTAGATGGCCTTTTGAACTGATCTCATCTTTAAAGGTCATAATGGGTATAAGTACTAGGGCTGTGCCCTCAGGAGTTAGAGACGTTTGTGGAATTTGAACCATGCTACGCTGGTTCGACGCTGAGATATTGACAAGAGGAACTATTGGGGCAGGAGGGACTGCAACTGGATTATCCACAGATGTGTGGTGGCCTGAGCCTTGTCGTGCTCTAGGTAGGTGACTAGCACTTGTTGCTATTGCTGGCCTGTAGCTAATTGCCAACCATCATGGCCCGGGTTTCTAAGCACTCTCCAAGGGCCGGTTGGCTGGCCTCCTGTTCATGAGATCCCCGGGACAGAAAGGATCTCCTTGTTTCCACAAGATCATAAGGACCGTGCAGCGGAAATGGGTGGAAGTGATCATTGGTTGGGACAAGGACCATCCCGACGTGTGCGGTAATCACACTGTGCCCAGGAGTGTGCTTATAACAATCAGCGGCCCACCTGAGGGTGCCATAGCGTGAGGAGTTTGAGGAGTGTGGGAAAATTTGCTGAGTCTGAGGGACCCGAGCTTACAACCGGAAACCTGTGCTAGCTTGCACTCCGTAGCGTGTGATGTCTAAGTAGGATTGGGGGAAGTTTGCTGAGTCCACGGGACTCGAGCTGACACCCTAGACTGTCTCTGACCTCCAGATTGGGAGGATGACAGTGCCTGACATCGCTGCCTCAGTCTGAGGTCGCCGGCTCCCTCTCCCTGGACCCACGCCACAAGTTCCTTTGTTGTTGAGACTACCGTGACTTGACCTGATGGGTCTCCTTGTGCCTTGTGGGCACCCACAGCTGGCTGCCTAGATCAACTGCAGCTCGCACCTCCACCAAAGGAGAAACCATTCTCCAAATTGGAAGCGTGCCAGCTTCCGTTGTCACAGTCTTTTGCCTACAGGGGGGAAAGTGATCCCACACTCATAAAGGTGCAGCTGGGTGCCTGAGGACCTAATCTGGATGGACTAGAACACGTAACTGTTTCCTTCCGCTTTAGGTGATCCTGACAATCTAATCAAAGTGTCACCAGCGGGTGCAAAGTGTATCGTTGGATGGTGTAGTTTGAGTGGCTAAGGGGCTGGGTCACGAGGCGTAGTCAAAGCCTGTGATTTTTTGACCATTACAACTGTACGAAGTATGCAATATTCGGATTGTTGTGTTTTTATGCTAATGTGTTGATGGAGCAAGGTTTCATAAATGAAACTTGCTTGTATTCAATCCTCCTCACAGTATTAATTTATTAAAACTTGTATTGTTAATACTAACCTTTTGCATTCACGACACGAAAGAAAAGGAAGCTTGCCTATGTGTTTTACTAATGAATAACGCTTGTCTGTAATCCAAAATGGCCACTATGCGCGGGAAAACTCAATGCGCATGTCGCAACCATATCACATGGTGTGACGTCTTTCTTTGCTTGGTGGGAAACTTCTGCTTCTGCGCAGTGTGCATTAAAATGGCTGTTTGATGTTTTCACATGCTTCAGCTTGCTCTCATGTCATTACTAAATTGTCGTTTCCTAATGCTACTAACGCGGGATAGAATTTATAATTAAATGGGAATAGAGTAGAAAAAGTGGGCATACAGTGAAACATTTTATTCTGTGATTTTAATATTTGCTTCTTGCACTTTTATTTGTTCGTAAACTTGGGCCTGGGTTGGTGACCTGAAACTCGAGAGGCAAATGGTTCTGCGCATGTGTCCTGTGTGCCTGCCAAATGAAGTCAATCTGGACGTCGTCCAAGGCCGCGACCCGATGGCCGAAGATGCTGTACTCTTGCCTTTCCTGTTGCATATTGATACATTGTCTATGAAAATTGTTTTACATTTGTCATGAGACGGGTGGGAAATAAAGCGAATGTATTAATTTGAAGGGGTGGGAATGTAAAGACAATAGGCGTTACAATTTAGGCCAAATCGATAGGGTGCGAGAATCCACCCCCTGTCCCTGTCCAATCAGAAGTAGTGGCCCCATAATTTAGTAACATTAGGGGAGGTACATGGGCGTAGAAGGGTATAATAGAATATAGCATTAGTTAATTAGTCAGAGCATGCGTTCACAAAGAACAGGCATCCATGCTGCCAGAGCGCTCTTAGCTCCAGACTGCCAAGCTGATCGATTGCAGACCGAATTGCTGTCCAGAGAGGTCCTGAGGAGGGGGCGGCAGAGTCCATTAGAAGGAAGGCACAGGAGAATCGAGGAGAAGTCGAGTATCAGAGAGGGGAACGACGCAGGCGTCGTTGTAGAGAGGTCACCGGTCCTGCCCTGATCCTGGAGGAAGTCTTTGCTCTTCATCCTTCCTGGGTCCTATTCTTTCATCTCCTTGGCTAAGGGGTTTGGTTCTCGCACTTAGGTAAATATAATGCAACCTTTAGTTGCGCTGCTATCTCTATCCTCTCCTTTTCTTTAAACACCGTCATTGATTAGCAATAATCATTTCTATGCTTAATCTTGGGTATTGCGATTAAGTACCATGTGGCTCTGTATTTTACTCTGCTAAATCTTTAGATAAACATTTTAAAACTTCCTGACTCAGTGGTTATTTCAGGATTATGTACTATAATGAATGTCACTCATTTTAAATTTCCCAATTAGCAAAGGATTCATTGGTAACGGGGGGGTCCATCTGGCTCGCGTATGCCCCTAAGGTCCTCAAGCGGGGGCCCCCATTACGTTGTGTGTCTGGCGCGCGGGGGTGCCTTGCGTAGATGCGTGTAGGGCCTTATATCAGCACGGGTCGTAATATGTGGTGTGGTGCTACGTAGTGTGATTGGCTACTGGAGTCCTTATAGCTACCATTTCGCAGGTGCTTCAAATGAGTGTGTCCGCAGTCTGCGGTGTGACCTTTGACAGGGTCCCGGAGTTCTCGCCAGAGTCACTGGAGTCGTTCGGGTCCTCTTCGGGCATGAAGATGTGTGGAGTGCCTTCGTGGTCCGATGCGGAAAGATTTGTCCCCAATTCTGCTGCTGCTTGTATTGCCTTCCGGCGGTCCGCTATGATCTGTTCCAGGTTTGGGGATGTCAGCGATTTGTGAAGTGACTGCATGGCAGAGCGGCTATGGGATTTCTGGGTACGGCGCTGCGGAGGTTTGAGCGACTTGAGTCTAGGTGTTCTTGTGTTCCCCTGTAGCGGACCGAGCCGCAGGTTCAGTTCCATCCAGTTGATGGCTTCTTGTGGGTCTGTGAAGAATATTGGAGTGTCTTTGTAGATGATTTTGAGTCGCGCTGGGAACAGCAGTGAGTATTGAACATTCTGGCTCCGGAGCAGTCTCTGTCTCGAGGAAGGATGCTCGCTTTCGCTGCACAGCTCTGGAGTAATCCGGGAAGAGCATAACATGTTTGTCCTCCACCGTGATGGGGTGACTCTCTCTAGCAGCTCGCAGTGGCATCTCTGTCTCGGAAGTGGAGTAATTTTACGAGCATGGGGCGAGGGAGCGAACCCGGAGGAGGGCGGCGCGCTGGCCCCCTGTGCTCTCTTTCAATGGAGAAATAGGGAGTGAGTTCATCACGGGGCGTGGCGTGAAGGACCGAAGCCAGGATTCCATGTATGCGATAGGGTCCCTGCCCTCCACGCCTTCCGGCAGATTCAGTATTCGCAGGTTGCTCCTCCTGGAGCGCCCCTCCAAATCGTCTGTTCTTTCCTCCAGGGTTGTGACTCTGGCCTGCAGTTCTTTGATAGAGTCTTGTTGCACTTTGGTTTGAGGTTGTATCGTCGCCAGTGCTTTTTCTCCGTCCGCCACTTTATCTGCTAATTTGCGATGATCATCCCGCAGCAGGCTGAGGTCCGTGGCTAGGGTCCCAAAACGCTCCTTTATGGTGACTCGCGAGTGCTCTATTGCTGTCAGGACTCTGTCCAATTTTTCTGACATGGTGGTGCTAGAGTCCGTGTCCGCCGTCGACCTAGCTTGGTGAGCTGTTTGGGGAGCTCCTGCTGCCTTAATGTGTCCCATGGCTGGTGACGGCGTATGAATCGCTTGGTTGCCCGATTACGTGGCGCGGCGTATGCCCGTGCCAGTCCTCCGGCCTCTGTCCCCAGCCTTGTCTGCTTCCCTCTTCGTGTTCGTGTTAGGGGCCGGGCCGTGAGCGCACCGCAGCATCGTTCCATTCCGGTGCGCACAGTCCTGTCTCTCTCTTGGCGGGGGCTCCGCGGCTCTGCTCCTCCTCTGTTTGCGGCCTTCCTCCTCCGTGACCTGCAGCCCAGTGCCCTGTTGCTGGCCCTAGGCCGTTGTCTCAGCGAAGGGATGGATCCATGTCCATGAGGCCTTCCCCTGCCGGTTGAGCGCTGTACCCGCCCTCTCCTTTGTTTGCGCTGGCTGTTCGTTCTTCCGCCCGCACTAATGTGCCTTCCACATGGGCCCTTCCGATGAGCAAGTGGGCTCCCCGGTGTCCGTTCCTCCTGTGATTGTGGACATCCGTGCCTGTGGGCGCTGTCCTCCCCCAGCGCCCGCCTGAGGAGTGCCCCGTGCCTGGGGCAGCGTTCCCTTCGCTAGTGCTGGTGAGGTTCCTGGGGGGCAGCGGGGGGGGGTCAGATCGCCCGAGTCATGGGGGCCTCGCTTCAGTCTTTTCTCCCCGCTGGTCCCCCCTGCCTGCTATCCCAAGGGTGGGTGCTCACGTGAGGCCGCGCGTCACCTGTAGTCTGTGTGATGGTGGGGCCTTTAGGCCAGCTGGGCGGTTTGTGGTGAGAGGGGAGCGTAGACCCTCTGATTAGTGAATTTTGTCCCGGGTCGCGACTCCCTCGTTCTGCCCGTTTGCTCCGGCCGGGGCCCCAGGAGGTCTAACTGTGTCCGGGGGGGTGCCTCTGATTTCCTCGCTTGTGGAGGTGCCTGACGTCTTTCCCCCTTACTTGCAGTTTGATGTTGGACTCCTGTCTGGGAGATCGCCGTATGCTGGGGGGCTTCCTTCTTCGCGCTCTTTTCCCCCGCCGTGCTGTGGATTGCGGCCTCTCCGGTGCAGTCGTGGAACCGGGCTTCACCGCGGCGCACCCTGCAGCATCCCGCCGTCAGCTCCCCAGTCTCTGAGGTCGCCTTCTCACTCCGGACCCTCCGCTCACTGCAGGGTGCACATTCTCCGGCGTACCCCGGAGGTGCGGGCTGGAGCACCGGGAATCACACTATCGGCACCATTTTGGAGTCAGGCGCGCTGGCTGGTTACCGTCCCAGAATGGTCGCCTCCGACTTCCCTCGCTCTGTTTCCGGCATTACACAGGTGTCGCCAGTGGTTAGGGACTCGTCAGGGACTGTCCTGTCGTCTCTCTGCGCCCCTCCGCCTCGGATGGATGCCGCTTGTCGGGGCCCGCACTCGGAGCCTCAGCACAGCATGTCCGCCATCACGGCCAGCCAAGCCACGCCCCGTCATGTCACAATAACCCTTATCCTCTTCCTGATGTATTTTTGATCGTGCCCTTAAATCAAACTTCACCTGTGGGGTCCTATTATAATATCCTTTTCCCTCACTTAAGTTTTGAGGAATCTTGCTAGCCCATTCGGATATGTCTTTTGACTTTTGTTCCAGCAATTTTCCATTATTGTCTTGTCTTTATTTTACTGAAATGTCTCCGTTAAGGACACTGTTCCCTCATATACTTTTTCAGGTTTAAGAGGATCTTTATTAATTGTTTGAGCAAGATCAACCTCCCCCATTTTTAATAAGTCATTAACCTTTGGTGTAACTTTGTTTATGTTAGTCAGGGGTATTAATATCAGATCTTTATAGCCTAAAGCTGGAACATCAGTGTCCACTGAGTCTATTGAGGTAATGGATTCCTTATCTTCCACTGACAATGATGGATACATACCTTGACGGCATAAGGGCCCTTTAATTATCTCAGAATATGTCGGGGGTGGTGCTGTGGCTTCTACATGGGAATCCTGACTGAATATCTTCCACATGTCCAATGATGCTAATCTTTTTGTTCTTTTATCTCCTTTATATGCTCCTAAGATATATGATATTACATGGGCTATCACTGTATTTTCAAAAGAACCATCTGGTGGCCAGGGAACCAGGGAAGTCTTTGTACCTTCTGCCCATTCCTGACAATGTCTTTTATTCTATCAGAGTCTCCTGGAAATGTGGAAATCATATGGCCTAAAGGAGTCCCTTTCTCTCCCTGCCTCCCTGGGAAGATTTCTTAAAGAAAGGCATGACCTCACAATTTTCCTTTTGATCTACCAAAAACTTTTACTATTCCTGTTCGTGGGGAAAAACTTGTGGACTATAACATAGACTACTCCCTTTTGTTTAGCCTCGTCTTCAGTTATCCCTAAATAAGCAAGTTGTGGGATACTTACAAGAGTTTCACACCATACATCTACACTCAAATCAGATGGATCTATATTACACGAAATAAATCTACCTGGTATCCTAGTAGACCCAACTTTTACTATTCTTAAAGGCTCTTGTCCTAATGGAGTTAACACTAAAAAAACAGTTGGTACCTCTGATAATGCAAGAGAACTCATGATCTATTACACATGATATAACAACCACAAATCTACATTATATATATATATATATATATATATATATATATATATATATATATATATATATACATATATATGTATATTGTTTAAAAATGCAACTCACATAACATATTAATACAAAATGTCAACTTTTTCTCTCTTTCTCTGACGTTTTCCTAATTCAAACTGTCAGGATAAACTTCTTATATAATTCCTATTTCTCTAATAATTCTCCAAGGGAAAGAAAAACAGTCTGCCAAGTTTAACTAAATAAACATCTATTTCTCTGACGATTCCTAAACAAAGGTCTGTCAGGATCAACAAAACACATTTAATTCTCTCTCTTCCTCTCTGACAATTCCTAAACAAAGGTCTGCCAGGATTAACTAAATACACATCTCCGTTTGTAACAGTTGTGCATCAATACACAAGGATTCGACGATCGCCCTTTTTCCTACCATATCTGGCCGTTGCAGACGTCCCCCAGACCGGTACCCCTGTCGCCAAAAAACAGATCTTTCGTCTCAACGGGCGTCTGTCATCCTCCTCAAATTGTGCACAACTAAATTAGTTGTCCGAAGGGGCCCCGAAGGGGAACCTCCCCAGCGGCAGGCCGGAGCAAAGGGGATCTCCTGGCTGGCTCGCCACAATGTCGGGAAAAAATCCTTTAAGCAGTGCAAATCAATTAATCACCACATCTGCAACAAAAGGGAGTACAAACAGGTTTATTGCATATGCCAGGCTAGTACAGCTGGGAGAGCGACGACGTGCTATAAGAAAAGCACAAGTCAGTCTCAACTTACACACACTTCGAGTCTAGTCTTATAATACTAATTTTGGCTAATTTCCATAACTCTAATACAATATGAACAATAGAAAAAGCTTCCTGCTTTTCCGTTATGTCCCACCCAGATTACATACATTTCCTGCAGCTTTTCCCTGTGTTCGTGACTTCTCACGCCACACTTACAGACTACAATTAGAACATTCTTGCTGCTCCGAATTTCCTGTTACATATTCAAGACAGGAAGGTTCTCAGCCAGAATACAATGGGAAGAAAAAACACTTAAGCCACTCCGCATTTAGACCTTTTTTTTAAAGCAGGCTGTAGGTTATTTCCAGATACAAATGTGCAACTTAACATGCACGTTTAACCACACATTTAAACCACATTATACTGTTTTCTTTTCTTTACATAATATTTTACAGTTTGTGGGCAAGTGACAGGTAAAACAGAATAATGAACACAATAATTAGGGCCTAAATCTAAATTAGGGTTTTGATTCCTTTCACCCTCACCTTCAATCCCCCTTTAAGGGGCTCTGCATCTCATCCCCTTGACCGTTCTCTGTATATTTTGCAATTTTAAAGACATTCATTTTGATTCTGCCTTTTCTTTCTTTTTCTGTCCTGAGGCCACACAGTGATGTTTGACCATCACCAGTTCAGCTAACTTCTTCCTTTGCCATCTAATACATATTGTTAATTGACTCCCAACAGTTGGTAATAATCCTTGTACAGAAGCAGTGCCATCAGCATCCTGAGCCATCTGCGTTGGACGGGTTATGTCTGAATAACTTTCAAACACATTCTTAAGTCACAATAATTGATTCACATTAGGGCCCTCATCGTTGGCATCACTTTGATGGGGAGAAAGAGGATGCCTTCTAGCCAGTCATTCTGCAGTCTGTCTTAAGCTTTCTGGAGTAATAGTGAGACTTTGTTCTCATGGGTCTATACACCTTGGGGCAGAATGTGTGCGTACTCTGGACTGATCCACGGTAGTGGAATCAGCCTCCAACTTGCTGGCTTTATTTCCAACCAATTGCATCACAGTGGTGGCTTGCGAGTTACCTCCTTGTGTTCCTGCTGCTTGTGGTCCTGCAGGTGCTGCTCTGTTTCCATGTGCATCAACAGCTGTACCTGCAGCCCCATCAGCCAACATGGGGAACATATTCAACAGATCCTCCTCCCTTGTGTCCTCGCTCTCTGTTATAGTTCAGTGGCCTGGAGAAAGAGATACAGAGGAGGGGAAGCAGTTGGAGAACAGGCCCTAACTCTGTTCCCGAAGGTGGCTAAATTGGTATTCCAATTTCTCCTGGATATCTCTTACACTCCCAACTTGTGAGACATGTTTACGTTTGTATGGCTCCTTATGCCATTGCATGGAGAGGGGCCATTATTCAGCATCTATCTTATTTTTAGGATCCTGCATATTTTTTTCTGTAAAATAGCTAATCTTTCTATATCGAAGGTACCATGTTCAAGGAAGAATTTCTTCCCATTCGTGAGGTCTACCTTCTCTTCTAAATATTTGCACATGTGTTTACCATATTGTTGGTGCATAGCATGAGCAGGAGTCCCTTTTAGTGGGAGGCTCGAGTGTTTAGATTGTCTTGCCCCCATTACTGCTCCTTGTAGATCGTTCACACATGGGTAAAGGGTCTGCAGAACATGTGCCCACAACTCATCTCATGGAGAGAGGTGGGGAAGGAAACAGAAAACAGTATAGGTTCTCCTTCAGTTATATTTCTTATACCTGATCTCGTAGGGGTGTGGGGGGAGTATCATGCAATCGCACTCAGAGATCTCCTTGCTTTGAAAAGACCTTCAGTCAACACCCAGAGGGTCTTGTGAAGAGCTACATCAGAGGGTCTCTTTCTCTCATACATTCATCCTTCAAGGGTCTGTGCTTCGAGTCTTGGCACTTCTGCATATCTTCCCCATTAACATAGTATTTCTAAAGCCCTGCGCTCCATACCAAGGGCTCACTCTTTTGGACTCCTTCCAGTCCTCCCTACCCTACCACTTTCTTTTTATATTCTCTGTCGTCTCATCCCTGGATGACATTTGTGCACACCCTTTTTGACAACACATGACCCACAAATAATATAAGCCATTCGAGCAAGCAAAAAACGATAAGCACATGTAGAATTTACCTAAAGTTTTGGTTCAATTAGCAGTCATACTTTTAGCTAAAATACCAGGTCCAGCACTTGGTCGTGCTTCACCCCAGTTCCCCTGGTAAACTTCTTCCTTTCCTATGGCATCTGGGGTCGTTGTTTGGAGCTCCGTCCAGTGCTCCCCACCTTTTTTCCTGTTCAGGTGATTCCCAGCACAACACGCACCATCTGTTAAAAATAAAACAAAACATGTCTGGAAGCCCAAAGGCTAACTTTCATTTAATGCAAAATAGCTAGCAGCACAGCAAAATCATTAAAATACAATTGCCATTTCAACTGGCCAGAGCTCTAGCTGGAAAATACTAGTCTATGGAACCGAATTATGGGGGTCATTAGGATGGCGGGCCGGCGATGGCGATCCGCCCGCCATCGTAACCAGAATTACCCCCGCCATATTATTATGGCGGGGGGTACCGCGGCGGACGCAAAGTGCGTCTGCCGCTTTTCCACCGGCCGGCAATCGTTACGATTGCCGGCCGGGCGGACTGGGGGCCTAATATGGTGGCGGTGCCTAGCAGGCACCGCCATCCATATTAGGATGTGTGGCATTCAGAGCCTTTCCATGGCGGCGATGCCGCCATGGAAAGGCTGGTGGGCCCCCGGGGGTGTGGGGGTGTGGTGGGCTGCGGGCCCCCGGGGGTGTGGGGGTGTGGTGGGCTGCACTTGGCTGGTGATCGGAGGTTGAGTTTGGCACTCCCACACTGCCAAACTCGTAATCAGGCCATTGAATTCTTTTGACTTATGATATCCACTTATGACTGGCCACACGATGTTGAGCAAAATATAACCAAGAATCTGTTAACAAGTGGCTCATCCACAGCATATCCATCACTGTCTAAGATGGAATCTTTACAACCCCTCTCTTTAGAGATGGAACTCAGGAATCCTCATATTCTAGAGAATTCTAAATGCTTAAGAACACAACACCAAAGCTTAAGGTTGCTGATCTTGTGACATCGATTGCAGGTCACCCTAGCGGTCCCAGCACCGCTAGGGTGGCCCGCCATTCTAATGAGGCCCTTAGTGTCCAAAACGTGTTTCTTTCAGCAGACACTTTTCTAATGTATTGGTGGCAGGAGTTTTTTTCCCAGAGTAAGCCAAAGACGCCCTTGAAGGGGAGATGACATTCATGATTGCAATAGTGAGCTCATTATTCTCCCAAAATCGTCCTTCCAGTTGCCAGGACTGCAAAAAGGTGCAGATGTACAACCTTGAGTAACATGCCTTCGGAAATTTAGCAAGCATATTTGAGGCTAATCTAATCAATAAGAAACAACATCCGTAACGGTTTATAAAATAAATTGCTAAACTCCTTGCCATTCAAAAATATATAAAACAATAATTCTGTAATATATAAGGATATATGTTTATGTTTTCAAAAATCAGCTCTTTTATCTCTATAAATTGTGATCTTGTATTTTTTTAACAAATAATTTAACCCGCCCAGTAAGTTATTACTTAGGGCCTAATTATGAGTTTGGTGAACTCATGGTGGCAGTGCGACTTCCGACATGTTGTGCCCCTTGTCTGTATGCACCCTTGTTCTTGACCGGCATGGGTACTGCTACTGCCAGGGATCCGCAATCCTTTGGCGGTGGCGCGGCGGTCTCGGGCAGCAATATACTGGTGGTGCCGCTGCGGCACCGCCAAGCATATTCTGAGTTTCCAGACCTCCACACTTTTCATGGCGGTGAGGCTGCCATGAAAAGTGTAAGGGTTAGGAAAGTAAGGAGGCCACTTCAGGACCCCTTGTTGCCCCTGTGCAGGGGGGCACATGCAGGGGCGCACATGTTGTACCCCTTGTCTGTATGCACCCTTGTTCCTTACTGGCATGAACTCCACCAGTCTATGCAATGCAGGAACTTGCTTTAGCTGTCCCACGGCAATGTCCTGTTAAGGCTCACATATGAGCCTTAGCACAGCATCGCTGTGGGACCGCCAAAGCACCACCCGCCAGACCAGGAAAAAACTCATAATCTGGCTGGTGATCGGAGGTTGAGTTTGGCAGTGTGGGAGCCCGCTCCCACACTGCCAAACTCGTAATCAGGCCATTGAATTCTTTTGACTTATGATATCCACTTATTTTTTTTTTTTAACAATTTTTATTGAAAACAAAACTGCAGCAGTCATGACATCGCATAAACATTTCAGCTGGAGATATAGACATTTTAGGAGTACCCAAATCACACTCCGCCCAGCAGGAGCCCACCAACCAGCATAGAGCGCAGGGCTGAGTAGCGTTATGCGGGGCACAATCACTTCGCCGAGTCTGGGAAAGGCACTCGCACACCCTCTTCTATTAGTCCGGAGGTTTGTGTTATCCCATCTGTGCCCTCCATCTCCAGTAATGCCTGCCTCTCCCGTCTAAATTCCACTGTAGGAGAAATGCAGATGTCCCCCTGTATTTGTTCCAGCATCCCCATGTTTGATCCCATTTTCGTGGACAACCTCTATGTTTATATACAGTTTTCTCAGCTACCATGGCATGGTCCATGTCCCTAGCCCAGTCTCGCAATTGTGGTATAGTGTCCACCCCCACTTCTGGGCAATGTTCCTTTTCGCTGTGCACCATCCCAGAGTGGCCCACGCTTGTTCTGCTTGGGTGAGGTCAGTTGCCTCCCAGATATTAAGAAGGCACATCTGGGGTGATGGATGTATGGCTTTATTAGTGGTCCTTGCCATTTGTCGGGTGACGTCTTTCCAGTATTGTTGTATGGGGGACATTCCCACAAAGTGTGTATGAACGTACCCACTTGATTACAGTGTCGAAGACAGAGTGTGTCTGGCCGCCGTCCTAATTTAAATAACAATTTAGCATCAAAGTACACACGATGGAAAATCTTGAGCTGGACGAGCCGGAGCCGCATCGGGATTGCCACCTCCCGAGGCGAGGCCCGCGCCTCAGTCCAGTCTTCGTCAGGTATTGCCCCCAGGTCCGCTTCCCAGTTAGAACGCAATTTCCGAGTTGGGTCAGCCCGGTTATTGATCAGTTTTTATAGGTCAAGGAGATAGCCTTTCGGGCCATTGGGTCCAGTAACAACCTATCCTCCAAAGGGGAGGAATCAGGGAGGGGGTGTCTGTAGGGAGGGCAGAATCTATGGCGTGGCTTATCTGAAGATATCGGAAGTGTTCTGACGGTGCTAGTTGGTATTTGAGTTGAAGATCTGCAAATGAAGCCCTCTTGCCTTTTATCCACAATGATATCCACTTATGACTGGCCACACGATGTTGAGCAAAATATAACCAAGAATCTGTTAACAAGTGGCTCATCCACAGCATATCCATCACTGTCTAAGATGGAATCTTTACAACCCCTCTCTTTAGAGATGGAACTCAGGAATCCTCATATTCTAGAGAATTCTAAATGCGTAAGAACACAACACCAAAGCTTAAGGTTGCTGATCTTGTGACATCGATTGCAGGTCACTCAATAGCATGGACAAACCTCTCCAGGCTAAAATCCATTGTTGGTGCTTGTGAGGCTGCCAGGTGAGAAATAACTGGTATTTGGACACAAAAAACTGACTTTTTAATATTGGGAGAGAGAAATATCGGAAAAATAATATTGTGATACAAAAATATCGTGTTGCAGAGATATCATTGTGAAGAATATCGTTTTTCAGGTAAATAATATCGGTTTTAGGAATATCGTTGTTAATATCATTTTTAATAATATAGTTGTGAAGAATATCGTATTTAATTATTTTGATGTGTTTTAGTTCATAAATTAATTATTTTGTATTATTAATATTGGCTGTGTAATTGTTATTCATTTTTTTAAATATAGTTTGTATTTTAAGTGATTTAGAATGTTTTATTCAATTGTTAATAGTAATTTATAGTGGGTTGTTGGGTTTGTAGGGGGATAGGGTGGGAAGTTAACTAGGGGCCTTATTATGAGGTTGGCGGTGCAGGAGCAGGACCAACCCTTTCCCGCACCGCCAAACCCATGTTTGATATGCCCGCCATATTAGAAGTTTTCTCCTGTCTGGCGGGCTGTTCTTTGGCACTGCAATGGGAAAATCAAAATCAGTACCTGCATGGCATCAACTGCTGCAGTCCATTCTGTGCAGGTACTGGTGTGCATGCACACAGGGGGGGCACATCTTGTGCCCCCCTGTGTGTATCCACATGGTGTGAGGCACAAGAGGGCCTGCCCCTTTGTTTCCTCACTGCCACACTTTTCATGGCGGTCGCACGAAAAGTGTGGCGGTGTGGAAACTCATAATATGCTTGGCGGGGCCGTAGCGGCCCCACCAAGCATATTGCGGCCTCAGTACTGCCGCACACTGCCAGGGATCTCTGGTGGTTGCGGTGGTCCCAGGGCAGTCCGACCGCCCTGGTCGTAATTGGGCTGTCGGAAGACTGACACCGCTTGCAAAATCTCTTGTAATAAAAAAATATTTTTGAAAGGAGCTTAAAGCTTGCCCATTATTTACCTTTACGTACCATTAGTTGGCTCCCACGTCGCTCTTGTTTTCTTGCTTCTTATTTACAGTTCCTCCTCCTCGCCTCCGGCTTCCTCCCGGGCTGCATGTGTGTCCATGCCATGGATCTTAGGCCAAGTACTGTCTGTGTCTGCGCGCCGGCAGAGATACTTTTTTCATTTTAAACTGTTGCCCTCCATCAGATTGCATAGTTTTGGAGGCTGTCACTACCCGCCCCTCCCACCCTGCCTGCATTAGTTGCTGCTTGACTTATTCCCCCACCACCACCCTCCGGTCAATGCTTGCCCCCTTTCATCTCCTGTTGCTTGCCCCGTCCACAGATCCTTCCTGACACCGTCACTGCTTTTCCCTTCATTGCTTGCCTTCCCCATAGCCACCTCCAACTGTCCTTTCTCTACCCACATTTGTTGCTGCTTGCCCTATTCCCCCGTTGCCTCCCTCCCCTCGCTGGTTGCCCCCTTTCACCTCCCGTTGCTTGCCCCATCCACAGATCCCTCCTCTCTTAATCCCTTCACTGCTTTTCCCTTTTGCTGCCAGCTCCCCATAACCCACCCCTTTTTGTTTTTTCTCTCTAGCACCCACCGGCCCCTATCCATTTTTGCCCAAATGCACCCGCCCTCCGAGTCATGCAATTATTTAAGCGACAAGTGTATTGTGTGCTCTTCTGCAATTAGGCATTTTAAGTAAAAGAAAAGCTCTATTATCAGCATTGACCTCTTCATACTGCTTTTTTTTTTAAACGTTAAATAATGTTGCACACTAGCTCATGCTGCTGTGCAACATGTAAAAAAAACTGACAGAGCCAATAGATCTTGCATAGGCAAAACTTGTTGTCTTTGCCAATGCTTTATTAATTAGGACTCTCAAGGTGTAACAGATACTTTTTCGTCATATCAGATTACCACATGCTCTGTAACAGTCTTTCATCATGTAAGGAGCAAACCTTCCTTTATTCTTGTGCATAAGTGCACATACCAATATTTTTACTAATGAGCAGATAGTTAAATATTGCTTTAGGTTTCTAACTTTACATTGTATTTGGCCAAAGGACGTTTTCAACCCCCTAAGTAATTAATTAATGATTTTTCAGTCAGTATGTGATTGATATTAATTATGTATATTATGTAATTCTGATTTAATTTACTTATATTTTGGTTGCGGGTTGCTATGTTTGTAGGGATATAGGATGGGAAGTTTATTAGGTAATAACGAATAAATAATTATTAATTTCTTATTAACTATTGGAGTGATTATTATGTACATTATGTAATACTGATTTATTTTAGTTATATTTGAATTGCGGGTAGCTAGGTTTGTAAGGGTATAAGGTGGGAAGTTAAGAAATATTTAAACAATAATAATTATTAATGTATAGTTAAATATTTAATTGATTAATCATTATGTAAATTGTGTAATAATTATATATATTAGTTATATTTTAGGTGTGGGTTGCTGGGTTTGCAGGGTTGTTAGGTGGGAAGTTAATTAAGTAAACATTAATTAATTATTATCAATGTAATATTAATTATTGGAGTGATTATCAATCATGTACATTATGTAATACGGATTTATTTTAGTTAAATTTTAGTTGCGAGTTGCTAGGTTTGTAGAGGCACAGGGTGGGAAGTTAAGTAATATTTAAAAATGTATTATTAATGTATAATGAAATATTTAATTGATTCATAATTATGTAAATTGTGTAACAATGATATTTATTAATTACATTTTAGGTGTGGGCTGCTTGGTTTGTTGGGTTGTTGGATGGGAAGTTAACTAAGTAATAATTAATAATTGTTATTAATGTATTAATTATTGGAGTGATTATTAATTATGTACATTATGTAATGCTGATTTATTTTAGTAATATTTTAGTTGCGGGTTGCTAGGTTTGTAGAGGCATAGGGTGGGAAGTTAATTAAGTAATATTTACAAAAATAATTATTAATGTATTCTAAAACTTTTAATTCAGTAATAATTATGTAAATTGTGTAAAAATTATAAATATTAGTTATATTTCAGGTATGAGCTGCTGGGTTTGTAGAGTTGTTGGTTGGGAAGTTCATTAATTATTAATTAACAATTATGAATTAGTTATTTATTTGATTATCAATTAAGTAAATTGTTTTACCTATTTATTTTAGTTATATTTCAGGTATGGGTTGCTAGGCATGTAGAGATATAGTGTGGCAAGATAATTAAGTAATGATTAAATAACATTTATTTTTAAATTGAAAATTAATTGTGACATTGTTTATGAATTATGTCATTAGGTTAATTGTTTTTCAAGATATATATATATATATATATATATAATAAGTTCATATTAAGAGTTTTATTAAAAAAAAATTATTAATATGGTTATGCAAATATGGAATGTGCTCAAAGTGAAGTAGTTTACTTACTGTCGCTTAAACTGCAAATAGTAAATGTAACCCCTCCGGAATCCAACGCTTTCCCTACTGTTGCACAGACTGGAGTTTGAATAGTAAATTTTAAACCTTCAAAGTCCAACATAGTAATTAATACCCCTCCAAAGTCCAACGCTTTCCCTACTGTTGCACAGACTGGAGTCTGAATAGTAAATTTTAAACCTACAAAGTCCAAAATAGTAATTCATACCCTTCAAAGTCCAACGCTTTCCCTACTGTTGCTTAGACTGGAGTGGGAATAGAATTTTAACCCCTCTGAAGTCCAACGCTTTTCCTATTGTTGCACGGACTAGAGAGGGAATAGTAAATCTTACCCCTCCAAAGTCCAACGTTTCCCAACTGTTGCCCAGACTGGAGTGGGAAGAATACGTTTAACCCCTCTGAAATCCAACACTTTCCCTACTGTTGCACAGACTGGAGTGGGTATATTATATTTAACCCCTCTGAAGTTCTACACTTTTTCTACTATGGCATCAACTGGACTGGGAATAGTGTATATATTATTCCCAGACAAATACATTTATTAATATTGTTTAAAAATATGTATTGTTGATATTTGGTAATAATTTTTATTTTAAAGTATTTGTTTATATTTTTGTTTCTAAATGTTTATAATTTTTTAATATTTTCTATGTCTTTTTTTGTTTTTGTATTTTTATTTGTTTAGTAATTTATTTAATGTTTTGGAATTGAATTATTAATATTTTTTATGTTTCACGTAAAAATAATATATATATATGGTCTGCTTTTTATAGTGGTACATTTAAATATTTAAACAAAAACATTTTTAAATATATATTTTTAACAATTGTGTTATATTATATATGTATAAATATGTGTGTGTGCTTATATAAATATGTATTTATATAGAATATTATGTAGTATTAAATATTAGTGAGATATATTTAACATTATCTATTAATGGTGTATATTACAATATTTAAGATTTACTACTTCAAATTATATATATATTAAGAAACAATATTTTTGTCTGTATTTTAACAATATTAGTGTACAACGATATCTTTTAAGGATATTTTTGTACTTATCATTATAGAGATAGGGAAACAATATTTTTGACACAAAATTTTTGTTACGGTATATTGTTGGTTCCGATATTATGTCAGTGATCTGAAATAACCAAAGACCCAGCAAGAACATTTCGCTGGTGACTTATGTTGACTTGTTTTATCATTGCGCTTTGTGTGTACTGCATGAGAGACAGTCAAACCTTTGCATTCAAAAATGAAGGGGGTTGGGAGCACACCGCTTCACCTCCCAGCACAGTTCACCCCTTAGCATTATGGTAAATGCAGTTCATGGTAAATGCTTACTTGAATATTTACTGGAGTAGGTCAGGTTAGTGCTGTAAATCTCTAGACACGTGTTTCTGGATATCATCCGTCATCAGTAGGGATAAAAACGAATTTAATCAGGGGTTGCAGAGAAGGCTGCCACAATCCTCTCAGGTCTCAGTACCTCTCACTGGCGCGCAGGTGCATCGCCAAAAGCTTGTCAGCTCAATGACTCAAGGGAGTCTTTTCAAAATGAAGGGGGTTGGGAGCACACTGCTTCAACTCCCAGCACATTTCACCCCTTAGCATTATGGTAAATGCAGTTCATGGCAAATGCTTACTTGAATATTTACTGGAGTAGTTCACCAAAGTTGGTGCAGGTTAGTGCTGTAAATCTCTAGACACGTGTTTCTGGATATCATCCGTCATCAGTAGAGATAAAACACAAATTTAATCCCTTTGCATTCCAAAGGTCCCAGCTTTCCTTGCAAAGTTCCACTCTTCTAGTGACCAAACTAACACCTGTAAGCTATAAGCTGTAGAAGTGAGTGTATTTGTACGGGTACCTTCTAATCTGTAATCGTAGAGCATTCACCTTCACACAATTCGGTTCACAGTGTACCTATGGAAGTCAACTCATTGCTGAACCTTTTTACTTACTTTTGGATATTTTGTATTGTTTTAAAGCTGTAATGGTTTACTTTATTTACACCCATTTTCTCTTGACTTACTCCACAGGATTTACATTTCTCAGCACTGACTGTATGAGGAAAGAAAGGCCAGTTTCTGTTGATCAACATGGCACTGAAATGGAAGAATGCAGCAATGATCCTACCCTGGGTATGTTGTTCACACATCAGAATACTTAACATGCTTCAATTTGCCAGTGAGTGATCCCATGTGAACCAGGAATGTTCTGTTTCATGGTTTTGCACAGAAAATGATAGCTTCGCTTTTCAGATTTGGTATAGATGAGTCTTGGGTTTCCAGATTATTCACATTTGACAGGCAAGGACCGTTTTCCTGATTTGTTACTTCATTAAGCATGTCCAGGCCTCTTATCTGCCATACTAATGTATTATTTGGCAAATTAAAGGAACACTACCAAAAGCACTTGACAGACTCTTTGCTATATTATTTACTTGCTTAGTGAAACATAATTCCTTTTCACAACTAAATAAACCTCTTGACAAAATATATAAAATGTACTTACCCTTATGCAACATAGTTTATGTCAGTACATTGTGCTATGTAGCCACTGTTCCCAGTTTCCAAGTGTGCTACTTTAATGTATATTTTCTTTAAATTCCAACAGATTTACACATATATTTAACATACCAATATCCTGTGATATAATTTGGTCTCCAGCGGAACGAGCTTAATAAAGGAATTCTGCTAAGGGGTATTTGTCTGAGGGGTCTATGTCAACTAGACATGGCTTATGTTGATATCTTACCCTACTTTCACACTAATCCTAAAAGCTCACTGGACAAAATAGGACTAGAGGCAAAGGTATAGGTTACTAGTAACATAGGGTTGTGAAATTTTTGTGTTTTTTATTTCTTTTTGATGCTCTTCCATCATGGTTGATTTGACCTAGTGACATAGATTAGGATCAGCCAACATGCGCCTCACCTCTATGGCGCGCAGGCCTGGGCCTTTTTCAAGGCGAAGCAACAACAAAATAGTACTAGGACTTGGAGCCAAAATCCGTGAGCTCGTCAGTGTAACTGAACAAAATCAAGCTACGAGTCAGATTCCTTATCTTAAGGTGTCAAAACGTGAAGGAGACGTGGTCACTGCAGTCGTATAACCCAAATTTAACTTTGAAACAAAAATTCGCAACCCCAAGTTACTACTAACCTATGTCTTACTCGCTAGTTTAACAAATGCCCTTTAATATACAAGGCAGAGAAATCACATTCCTCACTTCCTATTGACAAAGAAAATGGAGTCTGACCCATGTGCAATATTCTACATTCTACGAATGCTCCTTTTTTCCTCACTCACCTGTATTACATGACTTGGCTGACTTATAAATAGGAGTTAGCTAGCCCTCCCCTTTGCTCATTCCAGTGCTTTGAATGGCCCTTTCTTATAATTTGTATTGCCAATTGTCTTTATCACCACAATGTTTTTTACCAAAACTATTCTTTGTTGAATAATATCTGGTTGCACATTTTGTGTCATATGTTTTGTTATTATAGTAAGCACAGGATATGAGATTGTTTCATTCAGCATAAAAGATGAGGAAGATATGTGCTTTATGGACCGTCATGATAGCAGGAGGAAAAAAAGGACTGGAGGCCTATTGGGTGAGTTAACTGGTGCTCGGCTGGTTAGAACAAGAAGTGTGTGAAGTTACACAACTCTAACCAGTCCTCTGCAAATAATCTGTTTTATGTTCTTTCTAACATTGGTTGTGAGCATAAAGGTGATAGATGATGGCAAGAACAACTGGACAGGATACAAAAAAAAAATCAAAGAATAAAACTGAAGACAATGCATATCAACATTTAGTCACAGTCAGTTGCTTTTGGGAAAGTATTTTTTTCTATTCCTTTCTGAAAGACAAGTAAGTGGATATCTATAGATTGAATTTAAAGTTCTGTTTAGTAGCCAAGCATAATGTTCTGTCTAACGAGGCATTCTCTTCTTCCACTTTGAGGTTCAAATTTAGGTTTATCTAAATAGATTATTGTAGGAAAAAGGTTCTTTGCACTTACAATATATATTGGTGATTGCTTCCTCTGGATGCCCTCAGAAGACTTGCTAGAGTTAGTGTGTCACTTCTTCAAATCTTCAATATCCAAAGGTGGGAAGAGTTTGAGGAGGGCGGGTGGAGGTTTTGTGTGTATGTGTGTTTTGAGGGTAAGCAGGGGTGGTGTTGTCTATATTTCAACCTGAGTGGGGTTATGTAACCCATGTCATAAGCACAAAACTTAAAATGCATGACATTACACTATATATGTTTTCTTGATATAAAGTTGCCATGACTTCGACACTTTCCTTATGTTTGCATTTGAAAGTAAGGTTTTAATTCATATTTACTATTTTCTAAATTATTTGGAAGGGGCAGGGTGAGAAATGAAATGTCTCACCGATCTTGGATAGTGGACAGCCCAATACCTCAAGCTAGAGATCTCACAGGTTCAGAGAGGAGAGCTATATTTCAGTTTGCCCAGACCTTACAGGAGCCACCACCTGGTTTATCCCTTAGGTTACACCATTCTTATAGGCTCAGGTCTCAAATATTAGTCCTGCTGATTATGTCAACAAAAGCAACTTCGTTGTCAATAATGAAATACTGGCACCTTTTTGGCCTGATGGTAACGGAAGTATCATGATGTCCCAATATGTCATTCTCTCCTTTCCTCCCCCACTTTTCCAGGGAGGCTCACTATTAGAGTCTGCCAGTGAGATAAATAAGGCAATGTAACCTTGAACTCGCAGGCTCTTTCATATAACCCACAGAACCTCAAATGTAGCCCAAGTGGCTGACCTCTCAATCAACTAGCCACAGGCACGTGCTGTGTACTCACCAAGGAACTCACTAGACAACCCAAGCTCAGATACTGAGGGAAACACAACAAGGTCCCATCTGTTTACCTTCATTGACTCCACAAGAAATAAACTGGAATGTGGAAGTCTACAAACACAAAGCACTCAGGCCCTTATAACAAGTTGGCTGAAATTTGATTTGGGACACTGAAGACCTGTCAGTATCCCCTCTCCAAATACCAGCTAATCAGAGTTTTCTCCATGGAAGGAGGATAACTGTACAGACCCAGCAATACTAGGGGGCATATTATCAAGGGCCTTATCTCCGCTTTTTTGGCTTTAAAAGCCAAAAAAGCGGAGATAATATTTTCACCCGGTTTACAAGGCAGTGCTAACATGCATTAGCGCATGTTAGCAGCCGTTTTCCCGACGCCTCGCTCTGCATCTCTAATGAGATGCAAAGTGGGCGTCACTGGGCGTACCCCTCACGGAATACCATGTAAATTATCGCTATGTGCACATCGCGATATTTACAAGGCGGCCCGCAACACGGTTAGCGATTTTAAAATCCGCGGTTTACGCCGAAATCTAACGTCTGCTGAAAACCTGACTATCCTGCATTATCCAATGGCAGGTGGATCGTCAGGCTGAGTGCACCTTGGCCTATCAACAACGTTTTCGCCATTCCTGTGGACTTTTCGCTGGATTTACGGCGATATCCCCTCCTACAACGCCGCTATCGCTGGAATTTTATCGCCCTGGAGAAATGCGTTGTTAATAACGCGCTGACCGGGCGATTAATTCCAGCGATAGCCGGCGATAAATAAAAAAGCGCTAAGCGCACTTTGCGATATTTATCGCCGTCTGTTGCTGATATGCCCCTAGGTCTTTTAACATGCATTTTTTCTCCATTCCAGAGAGAAAGCCACTCACATTTTCTGCCTTTGGTGAGCAGGTGAATGGTGTCAGTGTGACAGACGTAAGTTCAGCTGGCGTGAGAATCCGGGGTTTTAGGGCAGGTTTCTGACTGCCCAGGTAGGAGCATTTTGTGCATGGGTCGGGTGTGAACCGGGCTTTGTTGCTGCCTGCAGTAGCTAAGTACAGTCCAGTGTCCCGTTCCAGCAATTATCTAGCCGGGAGTGTGTAGACCTGACAATTCTGAGCCCTCAGACACTTGTATTTGCAGTTAGCATAATTACCCCCAGTGTTATCACTCCATTAGAAACTGTGCCACTAGTAGGCCTCAGTCGTGCAAATGTATTATCAGTTTACCTAAATATACAGTCTATTTTAGTTCACATCCTGTCTGTGGCATATCCTCCAAGTATAAGCGATCTCAAAGCCTTTATTTTCTTATCGGAGATCGCTCACTAAAGTTTAGTCACACAAAGAATGTTTACATTTTGTTACATCGCTGCTGAAGCTATCAACAAGGTGAACTAATTGGCGCACAGATTTTTTAGAGATTATTAATTTGTTTTAAAATTGCACTTCTTTTTAGGTTTCGCTTGCGAAATCTTTTGTAATAAAAAAAAAAAATTGAAAGGGGCTTTAGATTTCCCATTATTTCCCATTACATACCATTAGTTGGCTCCCACGTAGCTCTTGTTTTCTTGCTTCTTATTGGACAGTGCCTCCTCCTTGCCTCCGGCTTCCTCCCGGGCTGCATTTGTGTCCATGCCGTGGATCTAAGGCCAAGTACTGTCTGTGCCTGGCGCCTGCTGAGGTACTTTTTTTTATTTTAAACTATTTTAAACTGTAGCTCTCCATCAGAGTGCATAGTTTTGGAGGCTTTCACTACCTGTCCCTCCCATATAATGACAGTCCTAATCGACAGTCTGTGCATCCCTGTCCGGTAGGTACATAATTCACGAAGAGGCTGGTACCTTTACAAAGTGGTCCTAGTGATTGCATGTAAATGATACAGACCTGTATATATATATATATATGTCCAACAAAGATGCCCAAGAGCTTTGGGGGAGCACTCGACGGCTCGCCACACCAACCGGTGCTTGTTTCCAACTTGCCTCGATTTTCCAGTTCTTCTTTATATGCATTGCCTGACGCGTTTCAAGGTTGTGAAACCTCTTCCTCAGAGGCTGCTGCTTTGACAAACGGCGCGGTGAGTGCTCAGTTTTATTGGAATGCTTTAATTGGTTAATGGCCCCCTCGTGGGCCTCGCTAAGTGCGTTTGAATAACATACTGCATTCTGGGACATGTGGTCCTATGAGCATACAATGAATTCCCTTAGTAGGTCCCAAGCGCCACAGTCATATTAAAAGCTTTACAAATTTCCTATTGTAGGATCCAGAACAATTGATGCACGTTAATTCCATGCGGCTCGCTGTGCCCAGGCGATCGTGGAATAGTTCCCAACCGCGGCCTCTCTTTCAGTATGAGATGGTGCTCCCCCCACGGCAGGGCTGCCGTGTGCAATTTATGTCCAACAAAGATGCCCAAGAGCTTTGGGGGAGCACTCGACGGCTCGCCACACCAACCGGTGCTAGTTTCCAACTTGCCTTGATTTTCCAGTTCTTCTTTATATACATTGCCTGACGCGTTTCGAGGTTGTGAAACCTCTTCCTCAGAGGCTGCTGCTTTGACAAACGGCGCGGTGAGTGCTCATTTATATTGGAATGCTTTAATTGGTTAATGGCCCCCTCGTGGGCCTCGCTAAGTGCGTTTGAATAACGTACTGCATTCTGGGACATGTGGTCTTACGAGCATACAATTAATTCCCTTAGTAGGTCCCAAGCGCCACAGTCATATTAAAAGCTTTACAAATTTCCTATAGTAGGATCCAGAATAATTGATGCAAGTTAATTCCATGCGGCTCGCTGTGCCCAGGCGATCGTGGAATAGTTCCCAACCGCAGCCTCTCTTTCAGTATGAGATGGTGCTCCCCCCTCGGCAGGGCTGCCGTGTGCAATTGATGTCCAACAAAGATGCCCAAGAGCTTTGGGGGAGCACTCGACGGCTCCCCACACCAACCCGTGCTTGTTTCCAAATTGCCTCGATTTTCCAGTTCTTCTTTATATGCATTGCCTGACGCGTTTCGAGGTTGTGAAACCTCTTCCTCAGAGGCTGCTGCTTTGACAAACGCCGCGGTGAGTGCTCATTTATATTGGAATGCTTTAATTGGTTAATGGCCCCCTCGTGGACCTCGCTAAGTGCGTTTGAATAACATACTGCATTCTGGGGCATGTGGTCCTACGAGCATACAATTAATTCCCTTAGTAGGTCCCAAGCGCCACAGTCATATTAAAAGCTTTACAAATTTCCTATAGTAGGATCCAGAAAAATTGATGCAAGTTAATTCCATGCGGCTCGCTGTGCCCAGGCGATCATGGAATAGTTCCCAACCGCGGCCTCTCTTTCAGTATGAGATGGTGCTCCCCCCATGGCAGGGCTGCCGTGTGCAATTTATGTCCAACAAAGATGTCCAAGAGGTTTGGGGGAGCACTCGACGACTCGCCACACCAACCGGTGCTTGTTTCCAACTTGGCTCGAATTTCCAGTTCTTCTTTATATGCATTGCCTGACGTGTTTCGAGGTTGTGAAACCTCTTCCTCAGAGGCTGCTGCTTTGACAAGTGCGTTTGAATAACATACTGCATTCTGGGACATGTGGTCCTACGAGCATACAAGGGGGGGAGCACCATCTCATACTGAAAGCTCTTGTTGGACATATATATATATATACAGCTGATACATACCTGTGTGTATCAAGGATAATACATGGTTAACCAATTTGTAATCATATTCTTACATATATATATATATATATACATACATATATATATATATATATATATATATATATATTGCATCCAGCGTCTCCCAATTGAGACAATTCCGCTCGCACTCACAAATTCGAAGCAACTACAGCTTAATAGTTTAGCTGTGATTTATTCAGCATTCCAGCAATCCTCTACGCGTTTCGATCTTAACAAAGATCTTGTTCACGAGGTTAGTAATTCAACATATGTCGCATTTTTATCTTTTTTTTAAAACAACCTATTCATGACGAAATATGACATCACTTCCTGCAGTATTTTACTGGGCATTCTGGTTACTGTAGTTCTCTATACTAAACCACTATATACAATCAAAGTTATTTAACCCAAAAACTGGTGAAAAACTACAATTAATTATAAAGGTGACTTTAAAACTCAACCACAATTACAAAATGACAATTTAAATATGAATTCATTAATTCTGAAGTTTACTTCAAAGGTCCATTATAAGTGATCCATGCAGAAATTACGAATATATCATCTTAATTATTAATTTATCCACAATGCTTATTTTATAACTAGTGTGTTGTAGTGATGACCGTCTTTTATGGTTCTATTCTACGTATTGAATTCCCGCACATGCTTATTTTAAATTTCAACACGTGACAATTCCCAATAGGTCATTTACTAGTTTAATCACTGTTCCTCCTAAAATACCACCGATTTTGCCCTCCAGTGGGTAACGATTCTTATTTCTACCCTTCAGTTAGAGCCGACTGTGATTATACACTATTTTCACTTTTTATACATTATAATTTCAAGTTCACATTGATAACTTTATTGTTTCTGCTAGACCTTTGTATCATTTAATCATGTATTTCTAAATGCATTTAAAGTGTCAATAAATTCTAAGCAATTTTTGTATCAGTGCAAATTCGAAAATAAGTGATGAAAAGAACCAAACCAGTATAGATTAAAATTAAACTAGTTGTCAGCTAGTTATCCCTCCACCATTTAGAAAAAGGGATACATAAAAAAGTGGATACATAAGAAAAATTATTTTTAAAAAAGTACTGAAGGTACTAAACAATTTGAGAGAGACAATTGTTCATCAAGTTCAAAAATTCTTCAAGTCCAACAAATTATTCAACTGTTCTATTTACAGATGTGAATATAATTCCTCATCTTGATTCAATCCATTAGGAGTCAG
Organism: Calotriton arnoldi; assembly: GCA_963921515.1. Taxonomy (NCBI): domain Eukaryota; kingdom Metazoa; phylum Chordata; class Amphibia; order Caudata; family Salamandridae; genus Calotriton; species Calotriton arnoldi. Next base: position 249,928 of record CAWUFW010008714.1, on the reverse strand, counting down.
AGTACGGAAATTGAGAATGTGTCTTGATTCTTTCTGTCTAAGAATCTTTTCTCTGTCTCCCCTCTTATATGTTTAGCTACTGATTCCACCGCATAGAAAGTCAGTTCTTTCCAGTTGCCCCCATGTTCTTTTTCCATATGTTTAGCCACTGCGTTGCTCCTATCATTATTAGTTGTAGCTCGCACATGCTCAAGAATACGTTTTTTCAGTTCACATTTAGTGCTGCCCACATATTTTAATGAGCAAGGACATTCAATAATGTAGATCACATATTGGCTTTTGCAGTTGATAAGCTGTTGAATCTTCCAAATTCGTTTGTTTGCCATCTGGATTTCTTTGGTGTTCCTTGCAATTGTACACACTTTACAATTGGTACATTTATAAAACCCTTGTGGCCGAAATGGAAGTAAAAATTTTGAAACGTGGTCTCACTTTCTGTCCAACTAACAATATTGATCTAGCCCAAATACGAATAGATCTTTATAAGTATGTACGAAAAATAAAATTGGCGAAAGTTTTTGCTGAGAATCCAAAGCTATCAGAACACACGAAAACGATCATGGAACCAAGTATGGAGCTTACAGCAAAAGAATCAGCCAGCTTCGTGACACTAATGGAACTAGATGAAGATCCAAACTTTACATCAAGAGAATTGAATACATACTGTCCACAATTAGGAGCAGGAACAAGCGGCAAGAAGGCTCGATCTAAATTCTATCCGCAATTACCACAAGGTAATAAGGTTGATATTTTCCATGAGGCAGTTATAAAAGATCTCTATCAATTAAACTATGAAAAAAGAAAAGATAACCTCACATTCAAGGAGAGAGAAGCATTGCAAAGCCTGAAAAAAGATGATACAATTGAAATAAAAAGAGCTGATAAAGGCGGCAACATCATCATCATGGAGAAAGATGCATACATGCGAGAAGCATACTCCCAACTAAGAAACAGAGAGTATTATGAAAAACTGAAAGAAAATCCAATTGTAAGGTGGAAACAGGAACTTGATACAAAACTGTTAACATGGATGAAGAATAACCTCCTGGATGAAGACGAAGTGAAATATCTGAAAATAGATCACCCTAAGATGGCCACAATATACTTCCTCCCCAAAATTCACAAACATCCAACTAGACCACCAGGCAGACCGATAATATCAGCCAAGGGAGCATTATTGGAAAATATGGCAAACTATCTAGATGTGTATCTGCTACCCTATGTAAAGAAATTGACATCATATCTACAGGATACTGGAGACCTGTTAAGACACATACAAGAAATCCCGTGGTTAGACACATACAATCTGGTCACTATGGACGTGATATCATTATACACGAATATACGAAATGATATCGGGCTAAAGGCATGCGAATACTTCCTGCAGGAAAGAAACATTCAATTTGCAGACCATAATAGTATGCTGCTAGAGATGATTACTATTTACCTGGAACAAAATGTATTTATGTTTGGGGAAGAAACATTCCGCCAAGTGAAAGGAACTGCGATGGGTTTTTCATTTAGCCCTAGCTATGCCTGTCTCACCATGGGGTGGTGGGAAAATACTGTGGCTTGGACATCGGAAAATGATCACCATGTAGAGAAGACCGTAATGTGGCTAAGGTATATAGATGATGTATTGATAATCTGGGATGGGACCAAAGAGGAATTCCATGAATATTTCAAGATCTTGAACAACACAGAAACAGGCTTGAAATTCACATATAATATCAGTAAAGAACGTGTTATATTTCTGGACACGGAGATCTACATCAAGAACAATAAAGTTGAAACCACACTACACCGCAAAAGCACAGCGACAAACGCTGTTCTCCATGCTGAGAGTTTCCACCAACCAAGTTTGATTAATAACATTCCCTATGGGGAATTTCTCAGAATAAGAAGAATTTGCTCACAGGAAGAAGAATGGAAGGTGAATTGTCAATTGGCAACTGAAAGATTCAAGACAAGGAAGTACAATCAGAAAATTATTGCATCATCCCTACAGAGAACAACGCAATTATCTAGAACGGAGTTGCTGAAAGAAAAAATACTCTTACCCAAGGAAGAAAAAAATTAACAAAAAATACGTTTAATCACTACTCACTCCACCGAGAATAAACAAATCACTAAAATCATGCGAAAAAATTGGCACATATTGCATCTTGACCCAACAGTTGCCAAGATAATAGGAGATTGTCCCAATATTACCTATCGTAGAACAATGAATCTAAAAGATCAGCTGACCCACAGTCATTTTCTATCTAAAAAAAAGCAGGAGACATGGCTTAAACCACAAGGGTTTTATAAATGTACCAATTGTAAAGTGTGTACAATTGCAAGGAACACCAAAGAAATCCAGATGGCAAACAAACGAATATGGAAGATTCAACAGCTTATCAACTGCAAAAGCCAATATGTGATCTACATTATTGAATGTCCTTGCTCATTAAAATATGTGGGCAGCACTAAATGTGAACTGAAAAAACGTATTCTTGAGCATGTGCGAGCTACAACTAATAATGATAGGAGCAACGCAGTGGCTAAACATATGGAAAAAGAACATGGGGGCAACTGGAAAGAACTGACTTTCTATGCGGTGGAATCAGTAGCTAAACATATAAGAGGGGGAGACAGAGAAAAGATTCTTAGACAGAAAGAATCAAGACACATTCTCAATTTCCGTACTCTGACTCCTAATGGATTGAATCAAGATGAGGAATTATATTCACATCTGTAAATAGAACAGTTGAATAATTTTTTGGACTTGAAGAATTTTTGAACTTGATGAACAATTGTCTCTCTCAAATTGTTTAGTACCTTCAGTACTTTTTTAAAAATAATTTTTCTTATGTATCCACTTTTTTATGTATCCCTTTTTCTAAATGGTGGAGGGATAACTAGCTGACAACTAGTTTAATTTTAATCTATACTGGTTTGGTTCTTTTCATCACTTATTTTCGAATTTGCACTGATACAAAAATTGCTTAGAATTTATTGACACTTTAAATGCATTTAGAAATACATGATTAAATGATACAAAGGTCTAGCAGAAACAATAAAGTTATCAATGTGAACTTGAAATTATAATGTATAAAAAGTGAAAATAGTGTATAATCACAGTCGGCTCTAACTGAAGGGTAGAAATAAGAATCGTTACCCACTGGAGGGCAAAATCGGTGGTATTTTAGGAGGAACAGTGATTAAACTAGTAAATGACCTATTGGGAATTGTCACGTGTTGAAATTTAAAATAAGCATGTGCGGGAATTCAATACGTAGAATAGAACCATAAAAGACGGTCATCACTACAACACACTAGTTATAAAATAAGCATTGTGGATAAATTGATAATTAAGATGATATATTCGTAATTTCTGCATGGATCACTTATAATGGACCTTTGAAGTAAACTTCAGAATTAATGAATTCATATTTAAATTGTCATTTTGTAATTGTGGTTGAGTTTTAAAGTCACCTTTATAATTAATTGTAGTTTTTCACCAGTTTTTGGGTTAAATAACTTTGATTGTATATAGTGGTTTAGTATAGAGAACTACAGTAACCAGAATGCCCAGTAAAATACTGCAGGAAGTGATGTCATATTTCGTCATGAATAGGTTGTTTTAAAAAAAAGAAAAAAATGCGACATGTTGAATTACTAACCTCGTGAACAAGATCTTTGTTAAGATCGAAACGCGTAGAGGATTGCTGGAATGCTGAATAAATCACAGCTAAACTATTAAGCTGTAGTTGCTTCGAATTTGTGAGTGCGAGCGGAATTGTCTCAATTGGGAGACGCTGGATGCAATTTGTAACGGCTTGGCTCTGCCGTACCGCGTATGCACCGCCAAGAGCGCCTGGATGTCGAAATGTAGGCCAATCTTGAAAAGGATATATATATATATATATATATATATATATTAAAAAAAAAATATATATATATATATATATATATACACACACAGCAAAAGGATGGACACTACTGCCGCAGCAAGGAGGAGTGAGGTGAAAGACTAAAAGAACAATTTCCTTGTTACTGTCAAAGATAGAAAAATACTTTAGAACAAATGTCAGATAATGTCTCAATGAATCAATCAGTGCGGCAAAATGTAGATATTTGGAGATGTGTTAGAGAGTTGACATGAGCTATGATGAAAAGGTGTAAATGATATAAGCTTTAATTAAACTTCTTGTATGTTTTTGAAAGGAGCAGTATGAAAAGTCAACAAGAACAGAATTATGTCCTAGGATGAATTTCTACACAATAATGTCGTTCGGCTTGTACCTCATCGGTAAAACAGTGCATTTGTCAGACAACATAAATGTCAGGATTGTGCCAGACTGATTCCATGCTCACCCTCAGGATATTTTGGCCTGTTTTCCTGCTAGCCCACAGCTCACCATCTGTACCCCTAACCTTACAGGGTAACAAATGTGTGCGCAACCTCAGAACATGTCAACCCGGATTCCCCAAGGAAATCGTTGTAACAGATCTCGACCCCTTTCGCTTTATCCTGTCATGCATACCCAAAGAAATACACAATAACTACTCAGGAAGGCGTTTCAATATTTATTGAAGCATTTTGATTCTTGTATAAAATATGTGTGCTGCGATAATCAACAGATTGAAACAGATTAGCGTAATTAATGTTACAAGAATAGTGAAAAAGATTAACATTTCCACCATTGTGCTAAGACAGTGAATATATGCAGGCATATCATTACTGTGTATAGTGTACTCCTACCTAGCGCTCCCTAACCTAGTCTTGCCTACGGTGGGTGATCAGCCAAATCCCTGCCCGGATGAATGACGCACAAAGTATTTAACCCTTTTTGAATTACTTCCAAACAGGAAAACATTAGTGTTAGTGATGTAACCTGTACTTGGAGGAATATCAAAACAAGACATTTATTTTTTACAAAGAAGGAATATCACGCTTTTTGAAGTACATCTAAACAAGAAATATTTAGAGGCCCTTCTGCGGCCCATGACGTGGATGTATTGATTCTATGGAGCCAACATTTTTACCTTTTCGTATGCGTTTAGTAACTTAATACAAAAATCAGTAGCTGAAGGGTGACCAGCTAACTTTTGCACAGTGTTCGCCACTAAGTTTCACTACACGTGCTGTGTTTATTTGGTAACTTTTGACTTCTTTCAGTTAGAAAAAGTTTGCTTTTTTAAATCTGCAAATTAGCAGTTGATGAAGGATTTTTGGCAAATGCAGTTTTTTGTAACATAATTATGTGGAAAACACAACAGAATAACATAATTTCAGCACTGATTATACATTGACAAGTCACTCTAATTCTCATGCCAAATCCATATTCGAGATCACTGGCAAGAATGTTTAATTAATGACACTCTAAGCACTTGAAATGTTTACTACAAGGAAGTGCACAAAAAAGGCTAATGCCTTCTGGGTGATAATGCTAAACCGCCAGGAGTGGACTTTAATATATTGTCAGAACAAAATATCAACCTAAAACCAGCCATTTTTGCTATCACACTTTAAAACGTGTTCCTTTGATTCATCTTAATCATTCGCCAAACACACTCACACATTGTATAACCTAATGTTTAGACAGTAAATATCACTATTTGAGCATTCAGTGTCTTTGCACAGCAGCAGTATTTATTACAATATTCTCTTTCTACAACATCTCAATTCTGAATGCGTTACGTTATGTTATGTTAATATGATTTATAAAGCGCATGGCTGCCCCAGCATCAATGAAGAAAATATTTCTATATTGACTGATAATTGGAATACTAATTACTGACTCCTTTTCATCCAATAGGCGAACCAAGTGCAAACAGAAAAAGAAAACTGGTGAGTCTGTAAAATGTTCTGAAGGAACTGCGCCTTGTGATTTTTCTGGGATATTCAACAAAACAATTCTCCAGAGTTCCAATAAGGACCCAAACTTTAGCAGCCAGATGTGGTCAGAATGTTATCAGAATCTCAGAGGAGAGAAAACTACTCAGGGTGAAAGCAGCTTCAGCAATTCAGTAGATTTCAATCCACCTACCACTGGAGGATCAGATGAGAGTAACTGGAGAAATTCACAGGTTCATGAAGAACTACTAAGCATTGAGCAAAATCAGAGAACATGCACATATAAAAATGGTGATGATAAAAGCTACAATCCAACGGACGAGTTTATAAAACATACAAGAACAAATTCAAGAGTGAGGGCTTATGCATGCACTGAATGTGAGAAAAGTTTTTTTCACAAAAGCCATCTTAACACTCACCACCGAGTGCATTCAGGTGAAAAGCCATACATATGTATTTTCTGCCACAAAAGTTTCCATCGGAAAGATAATCTGAATAAACATATAAGAATACATACAGGAGAAAGACCATATAAATGTCATAAATGTGAGAAAACCTTCATTCAAAGAAGTCATCTAACAGAACATCTAAGAAAACATACTTGAGTCAGAACACTACAAGTTATGAAATGTGACTGACAGAACAGGTAACCAAACTGAACAGACTGCCTGCAACTACTGGGGGCATTTAAAATCTCATCAGATCAATCCTCTGTTGGCGAGACATTTTCAGTAAGTCATGCGAAACAAAACAATGCTATATTTTGGGAACATTCTGTCATACAGTTTCACATCCTATGTGTATCTGATGTGGTGTTTGCTTTTAACTGAGTGAATGTAGAAAGAAGGAATCAACTTAATGTGCTGGGGTTTCACTAGAAAAGCCTTTAATGAGTATATCATGTTCTGTTCCTGGGACAAATGATCGAAATAGGATTAAAGGTATTAGTAAAGCTATGTGTTTGCCGGATAAATCAGCAACCAGACCATTCATATTGTGACAAAAGTCTGCTGCATAAAACAATTGTAATGGATTACGAAAACATTAACTTGTTTTTCGCTTAATTTGTGACTGTTTTAATGACCTCAAAAACAGTACTGTATAAAAACTTTACATCTCGATTAAAACGCTGACCAAAACCAATACCACTACTACAGTCAATGATTTGCTCACTGTGGAATCTCAATTTAGTATTTTCAATTTTATTTGTTTTAATCAGTTGCTGGGGGAAAAAGGTTGCCTGGTAGATCTATAATCCACAGTTTCCTTGTTATGTCATGTTTAGTGGGTCCAGATTTGGCTACCTTTAGAAGAGTAGATTTATTTAAATATTAAAATATCTTGATAGTATAACTCCTGCTTTCTCATACCTTTACTTACCATTGTCTTGCCTTATTGTCACTCTCATGTCCTTAGTTCTCATTCAATGGTTTTCCTTGTCCCATCTTGTCCATCCTGTGTATGTGCCTCCCCTGGAGCATAGCCTCTTTACCATCTCCCTGATTTGTAGCTGGCTTCTGTCCTTCCACTACTCACTTTTAGGGATTTCTTTTTCTTCTGAGAGTGCATGTGTTTTCCAGCTGTCTCCATTGTGTGCTTTTCTCCCTCCCACACCCAGTATTTGGTGTATCACTCTCACTCATGTGCTTCTCCCCCACCTCAGTGTTTTTCTATCCTTCATGTGCTTCTTCTTGCAAACCTTCATGTTTCTCTCTTCTCATGTACTGCTTTTCTCCACCTGCCCCACCTTCTCATCAATAATTTCACTGCACATGATGCTGTCATATTAATGATGTCATAGAAGATGTCATGAGTGATGTAATATGTGGGGTAATTAGCAAAAACCTATACAAAAGGAGCGCGCTCCTTTTGTATAGGTTGTAGCTTTGTTGTAAGTGGCCCAGTGGCAGTGGGACCACTGAAAGTAGAGCGTGATTTGAGCAAAGTTATAAACTTCCCAGACTACACACCAGTGCGCACGTTGTTTGCTGCCCTCACCGCTAGTGAGTTGTACAATTGATGGGGTAATTAGCAGTACATGGCAAGGGTGCAAATTATGTTACCTTAGGGCACAAGTTATTGGGGTATATTTACAAGAATTGCTAACTAACAATCGTTAGCGTTAGTTAGCGGCAATTTTCTTACCGCCGCGTATCGCCGTAAACTATCGCCATGGTACTGACGTATTTACAATACATCGCTACATGGCGATAGGATCTGCTTGCGGCAGCGAATGTTGCGGCTAACACTAGTGTCAAGGCGATTAGAATATTGCCGCAAGCGAGAGATAAGTGACAAAAGGCCAATTAGAGGCAAAAAACTCATGTTAGTCAGCCCAACATCACTTTTATGCCTCTAGAGCAGAGGTCTTCAAACTGGGGGGCGGGCCCCCCTAGGGGGGCCTCAAGTGATCGCAGGGGGGGCGCCAGGCTCTGCATTGCGCTTATAACAGTGTTTTGTTTTCAGCAGAAAAACCGACCGGCAGTAAGCCACTCTGTAATGGGCCATCATTAGCATCTTTTATCATGTACATCCTGACTGGGAGAAGGTGTCAAAAGGGGAGAGACTCTAAATATTCTTCAAACCCCTCCACCCCCATTTCACACTGAGGATACTTGTATATGTTAGCAAGGCCTGCCTGACCAGAATAGTATGTTTGGCAATCATGTATTTGATTGCATTTTTAAAACAGTAACAGAACATAACTGCAGTGTTTAAATATGAACAAACATATTTAAACATTGGCAATTGAAAAAAATAATTATGAAAAATTCTGAGGGGGCCCAGTGATTTTTTTTCCCCACTGGGGGGGGCGTGGCATAAAAAAGTTTGATGACCACTGGTCTAGAGAATCATCATGCTGATAACAGTGTTTTGTTTTTACTGAAAGAAAAACAGAGGGGCAGAAAGCTACTTTGTAATGAGCCTTTACTAACAACTTTTGTCATTCATATGATGGCTGGGAGTAGGTGGGGGGAGGGCCACTGAATGATACTTTTACACTTTAGTAAGACCTGGCTGACCATAATAGTATGTTGGCAAACATGAATAAACATATTTAAACTTTGCAGTTATCCGTTTTAAAAATGCAATCAAATACATATTTTTCCAAATCATTCTATAACATCGTCAATTTTTAAATAAGTTTATTTGGGGGGCCTAATGATTTCTTCTTTTACCCAGGAGGGGGCGCGGCATTAAAACGTTTGAAGACCACTGCTCTAGAGTAAAAAATAGCCTTTAAGTCCACCACCATTGATAAAAAGAAAATATAAACAATGGAATGCAGAATGAAGCAGCCAGGGGCCAAGTTCAGTACTGGGAAACAACCCCCCCAAACGCTCCAACAGCCAGGATGACCAGCCAGAGTCTGAGGGGAAGAGGAAATGCAGATTCAGGGCTCCATATATGTAAAGAGGCGCATTACTGGGGAAAACCAGCGATGCATCACTTTTCATAGCGCTACCCTTGCGACACCATGGCAGCTGAAGCCTGGAAGCATGGACAGTCCCCGGGACCAGGAGGCCTCTCTGGGCCTGCGTCTGAGACACGGAGTGGGAGGCGGAGGTGCTGTGGAGTTGCTGCGGCCTGACGGTGGAGGCGGACCGCATCAGGACCAAGCCTTTGGGTCATGGCAGTAGACATTGAGGAATCGGCGATCGCCCTTACCTGGTGGTGAATTCTGGCAGGTCACACGGAGACACATTTCTGACCTGTGTGATAAGACTGCCTGGCACCCCTTGGAGCTGTGATCGGTAGAGGCACTCCGGCGTACCAACGTAGGGAGGTCTGCATCGTATAACAGGCGCCACCACTACACCAGGGTGCATGGAGGAGATTGCCAATGGTGGGCCGTGCCTCTCTGCACCACACGCCGGAGGATGTGGCGCTGCCCGGATGCTGTGGAGGGTGAGGCCCCTGAGCTGCGCCAAACTTGTGTGGCGGGAGCGCTGCAACCTCATGCCTAAGGGGGCCCTGTTGCATCACCTGCATCGGGAGGTTCCCCAGCGGACTTGGCGGTGACTGCTGTACCCAGGCTTGTGAAATCCCACCTGGCTGAGGCTCCTGCTGTCTGAGTCACAGATTTGGAGAGAGCGCGGCAGATTGAGCACTGGTGTTGATGTCCAGGTGAGGAGAAGGTGGGGGGACGGGGAGCAGAGGTGGCCTAGGGGTAGTGTGGGGCCCAGGCCTAGCACCGTTGGGTGGCGCACAGTGTGCCCTGAGCAATCCCTGCGGAGGACGCACATTGCCGAGGACACCGCACAAGACTGGTGGGGGACTCTACTTACTGGCTCAAGTTGCTGAGATTGACCATTGTTGGCAGCGGGTGCCAGGGCCACTTGTGCCGGTTCGAGCCCAGGCCCTTGGGTATGCAGCTTGATCTGCCCTTGCTAGGGAACTGGGGAACACGGAATCTGGTCGCCACTGTTAGATCAGAAGAGGCAACCGGGTGGTGCTGCCTTTCCTCGCCCCCTGGCAGTGAGCTCTTGGGTGTACGGGGGACTATCCCTTAGTGGACTTGCTCTTCCCACAGTGCAGCGCCGTCTGGTAGCTGATGCTGCTGTCCCCATCTGCTGCTGCTGGTTCCTCTGACCCGGAGGACAGGTGTTTGAGGCCCTCCTCTCCCCGCAAGCTCCAGCCTGCGCCTAATTGTTGGTTATCCAGTGGTAAAGCGTCACTTCTCTTCTGCTTAGCTTGCCCTCCTGTCCCTTTTTTCTGCTGTTCCTGCCCCTCTTTCTGCTCTTCTCCGTTGCTTTCTACCTTTGGCTTTGTATTTTTTTCTTTGCTTTCTTTGGCTTTGTCTTTTCTGTGCTTTTGCACAGTTCCTTTTTCCCTGTCCTCTCCCTCGTTGACAATGCGATCCCCTGCAGCCCCACTCCCTCCAGTGTCCTTTCCCGTGTTTCCCGCCTCCCAGCTGTCCAGCCTTCCCGCATCACTACTTAATGGCGGCCGCTGTGCAGCCCTGGGCAGCAGGTGTGCCACTGGTGCACCGAATGCACGCCAAAGGCAAGCCCGTTAGCGCTCTCCGTGCATTGACCGCATCCAGTGCAAGGGACCCTGCCTCCGGGACACTCCACCGCTATGACGCCAGCACCCTCCTCGCCCACAACCCTGGATGCCACTCCACCTGCCATCTAGCATCACCGACGAATACCCTTCACCTGCGGAAACTGAAAACACACCTTCTGCCACATCAACACACCAGCGCCTCTTGCCGACCAGCCGATCAACAGCGCACCCGACCATCTCAACTGCATCCTCCTCATCGTGTGGTCCCACCACAAACACGCCACAGAAATCTGGGACCTCCTCGACGCCAACACCTTCATAACGTAAACCTGGACCAACCTCTGCTCCGGACATCACCATTGCCATCTCCAGCGGCTACAACATCACCCGCAAGGACCACCCAACTTCCCAGGAGGAGACATTGCCATCATCTACAAAAGCACACTCCGACTGACCGCACACTCCGACTGACCACACACTCTAATGACCCAACGGCGACCATGGAACGCCTACACTTCGAGATCCGGACCAAGCCCAACACCACTCTTAGCAGTCACCCTCGGTTATAGGCCCCTCCCCGGCCAATGCCCCCCCCATTCCCCGATGCCATTGTAGGCCTCATCGCACCACAAGCTCTCCCATCCACCGACTTCATCCTACTTGGAGACCTCAACTTCCATCAGGACAACCCCAGTGATCAGAACACCACCACCATCCTGGAGAACCTCGCCAACATCAGACTCAAGCAGCTAGTCTCCACATCAACCCACATAGCCAGACACACGCTCGACCCCATCTTCTCCGCCAGCAGGACCATTCAACTACAGCCACACCACCAAACTCTCCTGGACCAACCATCATTGTATACATCACGCCTTCACCACGCCCACCGTACACCACCGCCATGATTGCCACTTCCCCGTCGCAGCTGGATCAAGGCCACGGAAGAACTTCTCATCAACTCTCTCAGCACCACCACTCCATCAATGCTTACAGACACCAACACCGCATTACGCAACCTGCACCGATGGATCTCTAACTGCGCCAACACCCTCAAGAAAAAAACAAGCATTGGCATAGCCAATAGGTCTCGCCTTTGGGGCCTTATAAGTGTTTAGCCAGAGCTATTGACTTTGCCAATGTCTTCAAGCTGTGCTGTAGAGAAGTGTGGCTGCTGTGCAGCATGCTGAAAAGTTATAATAAAAGTGTCAGAAGCATTTTTGTTACTTTATATATGACCAAGAAGGCATTATGTAAAACTGAACGACCATATTAAAAAAAGTATTTACAATAAAAAATGTCCTCAGTTTTCTTTTGTTGTTGCAATGCTGGCAACTTGTTTCTGCCTATTGCAATGGTTGTTTGTTAAAGTTTTGTTTTTGAGGGGGCATAAACAATCGGAGGGTGAAGGTTGGGAAGTAGTACCTGTATTATAACACTAGCAGCGGCCAGACGCTAGGGGAGAATCAACAGATGCCAGATTCCAAGAGCAGGCTGAGGTGGTGCTGAGTGATGCTGAGGTGCTAGTGGTGGTGGTGGTGCTGAGGTGATGCTGAATGATACTCAGGTCTTGCTGAGTGATACTGCTGTGGTGCTGAGTGATGCTGTGGTCGTGCTGAGTGATATTGTCTTGGCGCTGAGTGATGCTGTGGTGGTGCTGAGTGATGCTGTGGTGGTGCTGAGTGATGCTGTGGTGGTGCTGAGTGATGCTGTGGTGGCCCTGAGTGATGCTGTGGTGGCCCTGAGTGATGCTGTGGTGGCCCTGAGTGATGCTGTGGTGGCGCTGAATGATGCTGTGGTGGCGCTGAATGATGCTGTGGTGCGCTGAATGATGCTGTGGTGGTGCTGAACGATGCTGTGGTGGTGCTGAGCGATGCTGTGGTGGTGCTGAGCGATGCTGTGGCGGTGCTGAGCGATGCTGTGGCGGCGCTGAGCGATGCTGTGGCGGCGCTGAGCGATGCTGTGGCGGCGCTGAGCGATGCTGTGGCGGCGCTGAGCGATGCTGTGGTGGCCCTGAGCGATGCTGTGGTGGCCCTGAGTGATGCTGTGGTGGCCCTGAGTGATGCTGTGGTGGCGCTGAGCAATGCTGTGGTGGCGCTGAGTGATATTGTTGTGGCACTGAGTGATGCTGTGGTAGTTCTAAGTGATGCTGTGGTGACGCTGAGTGATGCTGTGGTGGCGCTGAGTGATACTGTGGTGGCCCTGAGTGATGCTGTGGTGGCCCTGAGTGATGCTGTGGTGGCCCTGAGTGATGCTGTGGTAGCCCTGAGTGATGCTGTGGTGGCCCTGAGTGATGCTGTGGTGGCCCTGAGTGATGCTGTGGTGGTGGTGAGCGATGCTGTGGCGGTGCTGAGCGATGCTGTGGTGGCGCTGAGTGATGCTGTGGTGGCGCTGAGTGATGCTGTGGTGGTGATGAGTGATATTGTTGTGGCACTGAGTGATGATGTGGTGTCGCTGAGTGAAGCTATGGTGGTGCTGAGTGATGTTGTGGTGCTGCTGAGTAATGCTGTGGTGGCTCTGAGTGATGCTGTTGTGGCGCTAAGTGATGCTGTGGTTGTGCTGAGTAATGCTGTGGTTGCACTGAGTGATGCTGTGGTGGCCCTGAGTGATGCTGTGGTGGCCCTGAGTGATGCTGTGGTGGCCCTGAGTGATGCTGTGGTGGCCCTGAGTGATGCTGTGGTGGCGCGGAGTGATGCTGTGGTGGCGGTGAGTGATGCTGTGGTGGCCCTGAGGGATGCTGTGGTATCCCTGAGTGATGCTGTGGTTGCCCTGAGTGATGCTGTGGTGGCCCTGAGTGATGCTGTGGTGGCGCTGAGTGATGCTGTGGTGGCGCTGAGCAATGCTGTGGTGGCACTGAGCGATGCTGTGGTAGTGCTGAGCGATGCTGTGGTGGTGCTGAGCGATGCTGTGGTGGTGCTGAGCGATGCTGTGGTGGTGCTGAACGATGCTGTGGTGGTGCTGAGCGATGCTGTGGTGGTGCTGAGTCATCCTGTGGTGGTGCTGAGTCATCCTGTGGTGGTGCTGAGTGATGCAGTGTTGGCCCCGAGTGATGATGTGGTGTCGCTGAGTGAAGCTATGGTGGTGCTGAGTGATGTTGTGGTGCTGCTGAGTAATGCTGTGGTGGCTCTGAGTGATGCTGTTGTGGCGCTAAGTGATGCTGTGGTTGTGCTGAGTAATGCTGTGGTTGCACTGAGTGATGCTGTGGTTGCACTGAGTGATGCTGTGATGGCGTTGAGTGATGCTGTGATGGCGTTGAGAGATGTTGTGTTGTTGCTGAGTGATGCTGTGCTGGCTCTGATTGATGCTGTGGTTGCGCTGAGTGATGCTGTGGTTGCGCTGAGTGATGCTGTGGTGATGCTGAGTGATGCTGTGGTGTTGCCGAGTGAGAGATAGAGTGAAGATATAATGCCCAATTAGAGAGGGTGGTGAGAGAGAAAGAGAGAGAAAGGGTGTACATAGAATAAAGAGTGGAGCGGGATAGAGAGAGAGAAAGAAGGGGAGAGAGAGTGAATGAAGGAGTTTGAAAGAGAAACAGATAAAGGGGTGAGAGAGAATGAAAGGCTAAAAAGATAGAGAGGGGAGAGTTAATTAAGTAGAGAGAGAATTAGAGAGGGGAGAGAGAGAAGGAGAGAGACAATAAGAGTGGGGGTGTGGAGTTTAAATAGAGTGAAGAAGTGACGCGGAAAAAGTAACCTTAAATATAGCTTTGTGCTTTGCGCGAATAAATATTTAAAAAAACAGAGTGAGACAAAAATACTGGTAATTAGGCTGTGACTCCCAATATAAAACAAATAGCGATATAAGGTGAAATCAACCCACCGAAGCAATATTTCTAACTAGACAAAAAAAAGCTTGCATTTCAATGCTAATCGCTGTTGTTTTTCATGTGACTGTAGTCCAGGGCCGTCAGTTGGTAATGTGAGCTGCTGCTGCGATTGAAACATCAGAGTCCAGAGAGTTAATGAGCCATGACGAGGAAATGAGGAAGAGATAGGAAACCCAGATGGCAGCTGCGCGTGTGCACGCCATCGTGAGCGCAAGCTGGTCGCCAGCCGAAAGCCAGTGGGTTTGCACTTCCAAAACGCGCTTACTAAAACTCTCGGCCAGACCAGCGCAAGCGCTGGTGCAGGCCGAGACCTAACAGGCAAACAACACTCCAAGAAGGCCAACTGCTTCACTCCCGCACTCCACTAGTCCAGGCGCACCTGCAGACGTCTCACAAAGAGATGGAGCCCCAACATAAATCAACTCCGCAACACAGTCACCCTTGCACCATGGCGCAAGGGTGCCTGCATTGGTGCATGGGGCCATTGTGCGCCATCGAGGGGAAAATTACAGGGGGCTTATTCATGAACCCCTTCTGACAGTTTAACGCCGCCGGTGCGTCATTTTCTTGACGTACTTGCAGCGTGAATCTTGCACCACATTGTGCCGTATTTACAAAGTGAGGCATCTAGGCATATGCGTGACCTTGTGAAGCCCTGTGCCACATTATACCTGCGTCAGGTATGATGTATGCAGGGTGTGCGTTCCCACGCAACAAAGCCTCGTAGGAGTGGCACAGTGAAGTCTCTCAGATTTAACTGTGACAATTCTAGGACGCCACTGTGTCAAAACTTTAAGCCTGCCTCGTGACAGGCATAAGGGTGACGCAGTGCCATAGGTATAAGCTGGCCCCATGCATTGCTGGAGTTGCGTCATGCTTGCGACACAACTGCAGCAATGCGTTACTTTAGCGCTGATAGATACGTCAGGATTCCAGACGTATCTGTCATTGATTGTGACATGGATCGCCGTAAATTGAATACAGTGCATCAATCAATCAATCAGGGGTTTGTTAAAGCGCGACTACTCACCCGTAAGGGTCTCAAGGCGCTAGGGGTAGGGGGGGTGCAGGTACCATTCCATCAAGGAGGGGGTCTGTCGAAGAGCCAGGTTTTGAGGTTTCTTGCGAAGATGGGGAGCGAGTGTTGTCTGTCTGAGGTGGAGCGGAAGGACGGTCCATGCTTTGGCCGCGAGGAAGGAAAGGAGCGGCCTCCCGATCTGGTCTTTCTGGTGCGGGGGACCACGGCGTAGGAGAGCTGGGCTGATCGTAGGGTCCTTTGGGGTGCGTGGAATTTGAGTCGGCTGTTCAGGTATGCTGGTCCGGTGCCGTGGAGGGCCTTGTGTGCGTGGGTGAGCATCTTGAAGGTGATTCTCGCCTCGACGGGGAGCCAGTGGAGTGTGCGCAGGTGCAGGGAGATGTGGCAGTGTTTTGGCAGTTTGAGGACCAGTCTTGCGGCGGCGTTCTGGATGTTCTGTAGCTTGCGGGTGAGGTTTTTGTTTATTCCAGCGTAGAGTGCGTTGCCGTAGTCGAGTCTACTGGTGACCAGGGCGTGAGTGACGTCTTTCGGTGTTCGAGGGGGATCCATTTGAAGGTCTTACGAAGGAGGCGGAGGGTGTGGAAGCAGGAAGATGAGACAGAGTTGATCTGGCGGTCCATTTTGAGCTCGGAGTCCAGGATGATTACCAGGTTGCGTGCGTGGTCCGTGGGGGTTGGCAGGTTTCCGAGGGCGGGGGGCCACCAGGAGTCGCTCCAGGCGTCTGAGTTTGGGCCCATGATGAGTACTTCTGTTTTGTTGGTGTTTAGTTGTAGGCAGCTGTTTTTCATCCATTTGGCGACGGCTTCCATGCCTTCTCGAAAGTTGCGTCTGGCGGTGTTGGGCTAGTTGGATAGGGAGAGGATGAGTTGGGTGTCGTCTGCGTATGACACGATGTTGAGTCCGTAGGTTCTGACGATGGGGGCGAGTGGAGCCATGTAGACGTTGAAGAGCGTCGGGCTGAGGGAGGAGCCCTGGGGGACTCCGCAGGTGGTAGGTGTGGGGTCCGAGAGGAAAGGGGGGAGTCTGACCCGCTGCGTCCTGCCGGAGAGGAAGGAGTGGATCCAGTCGAGGGCCTTGTCCTGGATTCCTGCGTCGTAGAGTCTGCGTATTAGGGTGCGGTGGGAGACTGTGTTGAACGCCGCTGATAGGTCGAGGAGGATGAGGGCTACTGTTTCTCCTTTGTCCAGTACGGTGCGGAAGTCGTCTGTTGCGGCGAGGAGGGCGGTTTCTGTACTGTGGTTTATTCTGAAGCCGGATTGGGAGGAGTCCAGGATGTTGTGTTCTTCAATGAATGTGGCGAGTTGGCTGTTGATGGCTTTCTCGATGACTTTCGCTGGGAACGGGAGCAGGGAGATGGGTCTGTAGTTTTTGAGGTCGGTGGGGTCCGCTGAGGGTTTCTTTAGGAGGGGGTTGACCTCAGTGTGTTTCCAGTCGTCGGGGAACGAGGCGGTCGCCAGGGAGTGGTTGATGGTGTGGCGGAGCATGGGTGCGATGGTGTCGGCGGCTCTGTTGAAGATGTGGTGGGGGCAGGGGTCCGTGGGGCCCCTGAGTGGATTGACTTCATTGTCTTCAGTGTGTCTTCGGTGGTGAGGGCTGTCCAGTCGTCAATCGCTGGTTTCCGGGTGTCGGGGTGGTTGGTGAGGGTTCAGTGTGTTGGTTGTCTTCGTCGAAGTTGTCGTAGATGCTCTTGATTTTGTGGTGGAAAAAGGTGCTGAGTTTGTCGCAGAGGTCTTGTGAGGGAGGGATGTCGGTAGACTCGCTGGTGGAGTTGGGCGAACTCCTTGATGATGCTGAAGAGTTCCTTGCTGTTGTGCGCGTGGGTGGAAATTCTGTCTTCAATCGCTTTTTCCTCGTTTCTCTGATGAGTCGAAGGTGGGCGTTGGTGGCGGCTCTGAAGTTGTTGTGGGCGTCTGTGGATTTGGTTTTCCTCCAGGCCTTTTCGAGGCGGCGGCATGTGCGTCTGGACTCTCGAAGTTCGGTGGTAAACCATCTGGCTTTCTTGGCGTGGGTATTGTTGTTTTTCTTGAGGGGGGCTATGGTGTTGGTGCTGTCCGAGATCCATCTATGCAGGGTTCGGGCTGCGGTGTTGGGGTCGTCGTTTTCCACGATGGTTGGGGTGGAGTTGTTGAGTGAGGAGGTGAGCTGGTCGTCGGTGATTTTGGTCCAGTTTCTTCGTGGGAGCAGGTGCTGGTGTCTGTGGATGGTGGGTGTTCTGAAGGTGAAGTGGATGCAACGATGGTCGGTCCATGGGAGTTCGGTGGTGTGGCTGAAGGTGATGGAGTTTCCTGTAGTGAAGAGGGGGTCGAGGGTGTGTCCTGCTGAGTGCGTGGGCTCGGTCACGATCTGGCGAAGTCCAATGTTGTGGAGGTTGTCCAGGAAGGATGTGGTGTTGGGGTCCAGTTGGTTGTCGAGGTGGAAGTTGAGGTCTCCCAGCAGGGTGTAGTTGGTGGATGCGATGGCCTGCGGGGAGATAATGTCCGTGATGGAGTTGGCGAAGGGTCCGCGGGGTCCAGGGGGTCGGTAGATGAGGGTTCCTCGGAGGGTGGCGGTGGGGCTGGCCAGTATCTTGAAGTGAAGGTGTTCCATCAATTCTGTGGGCTCGTCGGGGAGTGTGCTCAGGCGGAGGCTGGATTTGTGGACGATGGCGATTCCTCCTCCTGGGCGGGTGCGGCGGTCCTTCCTGGAGATCTTATATCCTTGGGGGATGGCGATGGCGATGTCCGGTTCCGAGGAGGTGTTGGTCCAGGTTTCGGTGAAGAACGCTACGTCCGGGGTGGTGCTGTCGAGGAGGTCCAAGATTTCGGTGGCGTGTTTGTGGAGGGATCGGACATTGAGGAGGATGCATTGCAGGGTCCTCGGTTCAGTTGTGTTCTTGTGGGCGGGTTGTGCTGGATCCGTGTTCTTGGCGGTGCTGCAGGTGTGGAGCTGAAGGGTCCGTGGCTGTCGGCTGGTGATGCTAGCTTGCAGTTGTTGTTGTGGCCTGGGTTGAGTGCGTGGAGTGCTGCTGGGTCGTAGCGTTGGCGGGGTGGAGGTCCAGGGTTCCTGGCGCTGGTCGCGGTCAGGTCGCGGATGGGTGCAGACGGGCTTGCCTCTGACGCGCCATCGGCACGCCGGCGGTGCGCCCGCAGCCGCGCAGGGGCCGCCATTAAGTAGGGGTCGGGGAGGGCTGGACAGCTGGGAGGCGGGGAGGGGAGCTGGATTGGGCCGGTCGTACTGGGGGGGAGGGGCCGCGGGGGCAGCAGCGGCGGGGAAAGGTAAAGGGAGGAAATAAGGGATAAAGAAAAAAGGGAAAAATAAGCAGAAATAAGGCACAGAAGAGCAGAGATGCAGAAAGGTGAAAGCTAAAAGAGGGTAGAAAAACGAGTGAAAGAGCAGAGCGAGAGGAAGGGAAAATGAGCAGAAATAAGGCACAAAAGAGCAGAGATGCAGAAAAGTGCAGAAAGGTGAAAGATGAAAAAGGGTAGAAAAACAAGTGAAAACGAGTGAAAGAGGAGAGAGAGAGGAAGGAAACAGAAGTCCACTGGACCACCAAGGATGAGGCGCAGGGAAACCTGCGGGTGGAGGAGGGCCTCGATCACCAACACTCGAGAGTGCAGGGGCAGGCCTCACTTAATGGTGGAGCTGCGAGGGTGGGAGAGCAATTTCACTGACAATGAGTCAGTGGTCTTGCTCGCCTGTCCCCGTAGCGGCCGCCATTAAGTAGGGGTCGGGGAGGGCTGGACAGCTGGGAGGCGGGAGCGGGTAGGGGAGCTGGATTGGGCCGGTCGCGCTGGGGGGAGAGGGCCGCGGGGGCAGCAGCGGCAGGGAAAGGTAAAGGGAGGAAATAAGGGATAAAGAAAAAAGGAAAAATAAGCAGAAATAAGGCACAGAAGAGCAGAGATGCAGAAAAGTGCAGAAAGGTGAAAGCTAAAAGAGGGTAGAAAAACGAGTGAAAACGAGTGAAAGAGCAGAGCGAGAGGAAGGGAAAATGAGCAGAAATAAGGCACAAAAGAGCAGAGATGCAGAAAAGTGCAGAAAGGTGAAAGATGAAAAAGGGTAGAAAAACGAGTGAAAGAGGAGAGCGAGAGGAAGGAAACAGAGGTCCACTGGACCACCAGGGATGAGGCGCAGGAAACCTGCGGGTGGAGGAGGGCCTCGATCACCAGCACTCGAGAGTGCAGGGGCAGGCCTCACTTAATGGTGGAGCTGCGAGGGTGGGAGAGCAATTTCACTGACAATGAGTCAGTGGTCTTGCTCGCCTGTCCCCGCAGCGGCCGCCATTAAGTAGGGGTCGAGGAGGGCTGGACAGCTGGGAGGCGGGAGCGGGGAGGGGAGCTGGATTGGGCCGGTCGCGCTGGGGGGAGGGGCCGCGGGGGCAGCAGCGGCGGGGAAAGGTAAAGGGAGGAAATAAGGGATAAAGAAAAAAGGGAAAATAAGCAGAAATAAGGCACAGAAGAGCAGAGATGCAGAAAAGTGCAGAAAGGTGAAAGCTAAAAGAGGGTAGAAAAAGCGAGTGAAAGAGCAGAGCGAGAGGAAGGGAAAATAAGCAGAAATAAGGCACAAAAGAGCAGAGATGCAGAAAAGTGCAGAAAGGTGAAAGATGAAAAAGGGTAGAAAAACGAGTGAAAGAGGAGAGAGAGAGGAAGGAAACAGAGGTCCACTGGACCACCAGGGATGAGGCGCAGGGAAACCTGCGGGAGGAGGAGGGCCTCGATCACCAACACTCGAGAGTGCAGGGGCAGGCCTCACTTAATGGTGGAGCTGCGAGGGTGGGAGAGCAATTTCACTGACAATGAGTCCGTGGTCTTGCTCGCCTGTCCCCGCAGCGGCCGCCATTAAGTAGGGGTCGGGGAGGGCTGGACAGCTGGGAGGCGGGAGGGGGAGGGGAGCTGGATTGGGCCGGTCGCGCTGGGGGGAGGGGCCGCGGGGGCAGCAGCGGCGGGGAAAGGTAAAAGGAGGAAATAAGGGATAAAGAAAAAAAGGGAAAAATAAGCAGAAATAAGGCACAGAAGAGCAGAGATGCAGAAAGGTGAAAGCTAAAGAGGGTAGAAAAAGCGAGTGAAAGAGCAGAGCGAGAGGAAGGGAAAATGAGCAGAAATAAGGCACAAAAGAGCAGAGATGCAGAAAAGTGCAGAAAGGTGAAAGATGAAAAAGGGTAGAAAAATGAGTGAAAACGAGTGAAAGAGGAGAGAGAGAGGAAGGAAACAGAGGTCCACTGGACCACCAGGGATGAGGCGCAGGGAAACCTGCAGGTGGAGGAGGGCCTCGATCACCAACACTCGAGAGTGCAGGGGCAGGCCTCACTTAATGGTGGAGCTGCGAGGGTGGGAGAGCAATTTCACTGACAATGAGTCAGTGGTCTTGCTCGCCTGTCCCCGCAGCGGCCGCCATTAAGTAGGGGTCAGGGAGGGCTGGACAGCTGGGAGGCGGGGAGGGGAGCTGAATTGGGCCGGTCGCGCTGGGGGGGAGGGGCCGCGGGGGCAGCAGCGGCGGGTAAAGTTAAAGGGAGGAAATAAGGGATAAAGAAAAAAGGGAAAATAAGCAGAAATAAGGCACAGAAGAGCAGAGATGCAGAAAAGTGCAGAAAGGTGAAAGCTAAAAGAGGGTAGAAAAACGATTGAAAACGAGGGGAAGAGCAGAGCGAGAGGAAGGGAAAATGAGCAGAAATAAGGCACAAAAGAGCAGAGATGCAGAAAAGTGCAGAAAGGTGAAAGATGAAAAAGGGTAGAAAAACGAGTGAAAGAGGAGAGAGAGAGGAAGGAAACAGAGGTCCACTGGACCACCAGGGATGAGGCGCAGGGAAACCTGCGGGTGGAGGAGGGCCTCGATCACCAACACTCGAGAGTGCAGGGGCAGGCCTCACTTAATGGTGGAGCTGCGAGGGTGGGAGAGCAATTTCACTGACAATGAGTCAGTGGTCTTGCTCGCCTGTCCCCGCAGCGGCCGCCAGTTAAGTAGGGGTCGGGGAGGGCTGGACAGCTGGGAGGCGGGAGCGGGGAGGGGAGCTGGATTGGGCCGGTCGCGCTGGGGGGAGGGGCCGCGGGGGCAGCAGCGGCGGGGCAAGGTAAAGGGAGGAAATAAGGGATAAAGAAAAAAGGGAAAATAAGCAGAAATAAGGCACAGAAGAGCAGAGATGCAGAAAAGTGCAGAAAGGTGAAAGCTAAAAGAGGGTAGAAAAACGAGTGAAAACGAGTGAAAGAGCAGAGCGAGAGGAAGGGAAAATGAGCAGAAATAAGGCACAAAAGAGCAGAGATGCAGAAAAGTGCAGAAAGGTGAAAGATGAAAAAGGGTAGAAAAACGAGTGAAAGAGGAGAGAGAGAGAGAAGGAAACAGAGGTCCACTGGACCACCAGGGATGAGGCGCAGGGAAACCTGTGGGTGGAGGAGGGCCTCGATCACCAACACTCGAGAGTGCAGGGGCAGGCCTCACTTAATGGTGGAGCTGCGAGGGTGGGAGAGCAATTTCACTGACAATGAGTCAGTGGTCTTGCTCGCCTGTCCCCGCAGCGGCCGCCATTAAGTAGGGGTCGGGGAGGGCTGGACAGCTGGGAGGCGGGAGCGGGGAGGGGAGCTGGATTGGGCCGGTCGCGCTGGGGGGGAGGGGCCGCGGGGGCAGCAGCGGCGGGGAAAGGTAAAGGGAGGAAATAAGGGATAAAGAAAAAAGGGAAAAAGAAGCAGAAATAAGGCACAGAAGAGCAGAGATGCAGAAAGGTGAAAGCTAAAAGAGGGTAGAAAAACGAGGTGAAAGAGCAGAGCGAGAGGAAGGGAAAATGAGCAGAAATAAGGCACAAAAGAGCAGAGATGCAGAAAAGTGCAGAAAGGTGAAAGATGAAAATGGGTAGAAAAACGAGTGAAAGAGGAGAGAGAGAGAGGAAGGAAACAGAGGTCCACTGGACCACCAGGGATGAGGCGCAGGGAAACCTGCAGGTGGAGGAGGGCCTCGATCACCAACACTCGAGAGTGCAGGGGCAGGCCTCACTTAATGGTGGAGCTGCGAGGGTGGGAGAGCAATTTCACTGACAATGAGTCAGTGGTCTTGCTCGCCTGTCCCCGCAGCGGCCGCCATTAAGTAGGGGTCGGGGAGGGCTGGACAGCTGGGAGGCGGGGGAGGGAGCTGAATTGGGCCGGTCGCGCTGGGGGGAGGGGCCGTGGGGGCAGCAGCGGCGGGTAAAGTTAAAGGGAGGAAATAAGGGATAAAGAAAAAAAGGGAAAATAAGCAGAAATATGGCACAGAAGAGCAGAGATGCAGAAAAGTGCAGAAAGGTGAAAGCTAAAAGAGGGTAGAAAAACGAGTGAAAACAAGTGAAAGAGCAGAGCGAGAGGAAGGGAAAATGAGCAGAAATAAGGCACAAAAGAGCAGAGATGCAGAAAAGTGCAGAAAGGTGAAAGATGAAAAAGGGTAGAAAAACGAGTGAAAGAGGAGAGAGAGAGGAAGGAAACAGAGGTCCACTGGACCACCAGGGATGAGGCGCAGGGAAACCTGCGGGTGGAGGAGGGCCTCGATCACCAACACTCGAGAGTGCAGGGGCAGGCCTCACTTAATGGTGGAGCTGCGAGGGTGGGAGAGCAATTTCACTGACAATGAGTCAGTGGTCTTGCTCGCCTGTCCCCACAGCGGCCGCCATTAAGTAGGGGTCGGGGAGGGCTGGACAGCTGGGAGGCGGGAGCGGGGAGGGGAGCTGGATTGGGCCGGTCGCGCTGGTGGGGAGGGGCCGCGGGGGCAGCAGCGGCGGGGCAAGGTAAAGGGAGGAAATAAGGGATAAAGAAAAAAGGGAAAATAAGCAGAAATAAGGCACAGAAGAGCAGAGATGCAGAAAAGTGCAGAAAGGTGAAAGCTAAAAGAGGGTAGAAAAACGAGTGAAAACGAGTGAAAGAGCAGAGCGAGAGGAAGGGAAAATGAGCAGAAATAAGGCACAAAAGAGCAGAGATGCAGAAAAGTGCAGAAAGGTGAAATATGAAAAAGGGTAGAAAAACGAGTGAAAGAGGAGAGAGAGAGGAAGGAAACAGAGGTCCACCAGGGATGAGGCGCAGGGAAACCTGTGGGTGGAGGAGGGCCTCGATCACCAACACTCGAGAGTGCAGGGGCAGGCCTCACTTAATGGTGGAGCTGCGAGGGTGGGAGAGCAATTTCACTGACAATGAGTCAGTGGTCTTGCTCGCCTGTCCCCGCAGCGGCCGCCATTAAGTAGGGGTCGGGGAGGGCTGGACAGCTGGGAGGCGGGAGCGGGGAGGGGAGCTGGATTGGGCCGGTCGCGCGGGGGGGAGGGGCCGCGGGGGCAGCAGCGGCGGGGAAAGGTAAAGGGAGGAAATAAGGGATAAAGAAAAAAGGGAAAAATAAGCAGAAATAAGGCACAGAAGAGCAGAGAAGCAGAAAGGTGAAAGCTAAAAGAGGGTAGAAAAACGAGTGAAAATGAGTGAAAGAGCAGAGCGAGAGGAAGGGAAAATGAGCAGAAATAAGGCACAAAAGAGCAGAGATGCAGAAAAGTGCAGAAAGGTGAAAGATGAAAAAGGGTAGAAAAACGAGTGAAAACGAGTGAAAGAGGAGAGAGAGAGGAAGGAAACAGAGGTCCACTGGACCACAAGGGATGAGCCGCAGGGAAACCTGAGGGTGGAGGAGGGCCTCGATCACCAACACTGGAGAGTACAGGGGCAGGCCTCACTTAATGGTGGAGCTGCGAGGGTGGGAGAGCAATTTCACTGACAATGAGTCAGTGGTCATGCTCGCCTGTCCCCGCAGCGGCCGCCATTAAGTAGGGGTCGGGGAGGGCTGGAGAGCTGGGAGGCGGGAGCGGGGAGGGGAGCTGTATTGGGCCGGTCGCGCTGGGGGGAAGGGGCCGCGGGGGCTGCAGCTTCGGGGAAAGGTAAAAGGAGGAAATAAGGGATATAGAAAAAAGGGAAAATAAGCAGAAATATGGCACAGAAGAGCAGAGATGCAGAAAAGTGCAGAAAGGTGAAAGCTAAAAGAGGGTAGAAAAACGAGTGAAAACGAGTGAAAGAGCAGAGCGAGAAGAAGGGAAAATGAGAAGAAATAAGGCACAAAAGAGCAGAGATGCAGAAAAGTGCAGAAAGGTGAAAGATGAAAAAGGGTAGAAAAACGAGTGAAAGAGGAGAGAGAGAGGAAGGAAACAGAGGTCCACTGGACCACCAGGGATGAGGCGCAGGGAAACCTGCGGGTGGAGGAGGGCCTCAATCACCAACACTCGAGAGTGCAGGGGCAGGCCTCACTTAATGGTGGAGCTGCGAGGGTGGGAGAGCAATTTCACTGACAATGAGTCAGTGGTCTTGCTCGCCTGTCCCCGCAGCGGCCGCCATTAAGTAGGGGTCGGGGAGGGCTGGACAGCTGGGAGGCGGGAGCGGGGAGGGGAGCTGGATTGGGCCAGTCGCGCTGTGGGGGAGGGGCCGCGGGGCAGCAGCGGCGGGGAAAGGTAAAGGGAGGAAATAAGGGATAAAGAAAAAAGGGAAAATAAGCAGAAATAAGGCACAGAAGAGCAGAGATGCAGAAAAGTGCAGAAAGGTGAAAGCTAAAAGAGGGTAGAAAAACGAGTGAAAACGAGTGAAAGAGCAGAGCGAGAGGAAGGGATAATGAGCAGAAATAAGGCACAAAAGAGCTGAGATGCAGAAAAGTGCAGAAAGGTGAAAGATGAAAAAGGGTAGAAAAACGAGTGAAAGAGGAGAGAGAGAGGAAGGAAACAGAGGTCCACTGGACCACCAGGGATGAGGCGCAGGGAAGTCTGCGGGTGGAGGAGGGCCTTGATCACCAACACTCGAGAGTGCAGGGGCAGGCCTCACTTAATGGTGGAGCTGCGAGGGTGGGAGAGCAATTTCACTGACAATGAGTCAGTGGTCTTGCTCGCCTGTCCCCACAGCGGCCGCCATTAAGTAGGGGTCGGGGAGGGCTGGACAGCTGGGAGGCGGGAGCGGTGAGGGGAGCTGGATTGGGCCTGTCGCGCTGGGGGGGAGGGGCCGCGGGGGCTGCAGCGGCGGGGAAAGGTAAAGGGAGGAAATAAGGGATAAAGAAAAAAGGGAAAATAAGCAGAAATAAGGCACAGAAGAGCAGAGATGCAGAAAAGTGCAGAAAGGTGAAAGCTAAAAGAGGGTAGAAAAACGAGTGAAAACGAGTGAAAGAGCAGAGCGAGAGGTAAGGGAAAATGAGCAGAAATAAGGCACAAAAGAGCAGAGATGCAGAAAAGTGCAGAAAGGTGAAAGATGAAAAAGGGTAGAAAAACAAGTGAAAGAGTAGAGAGAGAGGAAGGAAACAGAGGTCCACTGGACCACCAGGGATGAGGCGCAGGGAAACCTGCGGGTGGAGGAGGGCCTCTATCACCAACACTCGAGAGTGCAGGGGCAGGCCTCACTTAGTGGTGGAGCTGCGAGGGTGGGAGAGCAATTTCACTGACAATGAGTCAGTGGTCTTGCTCGCCTGTCCCCGCAGCGGCCGCCAATAAGTAGGGGTCGGGGAGGGCTGGACAGCTGGGAGGCGGGAGCGGGGAGGGGAGCTGGATTGGGCCGGTCGTGCTGGGGGGAGGGGCCGCGGGGGCAGCAGCGGCAGGGAAAGGTAAAGGTAAGGGAGGAAATAAGGTATAAAGAAAAAAGGGAAAATAAGCAGAAATAAGGCACAGAAGAGCAGAGATGCAGAAAAGTGCAGAAAGGTGAAAGCTAAAAGAGGGTAGAAAAACGAGTGAAAGAGCAGAGCGGGAGGAAGGGAAAATGAGCAGAAATAAGGCACAAAAGAGCAGAGATGCAGAAAAGTGCAGAAAGGTGAAAGATGAAAAAGGGTAGAAAAACGAGTGAAAGAGGAGAGAGAGAGGAAGGAAACAGAGGTCCACTGGACCACCAGGGATGAGGCGCAGGGAAACCTGCGGGTGGAGGAGGGCCTCGATCACCAACACTCGAGAGTGCAGGGGCAGGCCTCACTTAATGGTGGAGCTGCGAGGGTGGGAGAGCAATTTCACTGACAATGAGTCAGTGGTCTTGTTCGCCTGTCCCCGCAGCGGCCGCCATTAAGTAGGGGTCGGGGAGGGCTGGACAGCTGGGAGGCGGGAGCGGGGAGGGAGCTGGATTGGGCCGGTCGCACTGGTGGGGAGGGGCCGCGGGGGCAGCAGCGGCGGGGAAAGGTAAAGGGAGGAAATAAGGGATAAAGAAAAAAGTGAAAATAAACAGAAATAAGGCACAGAAGAGCAGAGATGCAGAAAAGTGCAGAAAGGTGAAAGCTAAAAGAGGGTAGAAAAACGAGTGAAAACGAGTGAAAGAGCAGAGCGAGAGGAAGGGAAAATGAGCAGAAATAAGGCACAAAAGAGCAGAGATGCAGAAAAGTGCAGAAAGGTGAAAGATGAAAAAGGGTAGAAAAACGAGTGAAAGAGGAGAGAGAGAGAGGAAGGAAACAGAGGTCCACTGGACCACCAGGGATGAGGCGCAGGGAAACCTGTGGGTGGAGGAGGGCCTCGATCACCAACACTCGAGAGTGCAGGGGCAGGCCTCACTTAATGGTGGAGCTGCGAGGTTGGGAGAGCATTTTCACTGACAATGAGTCAGTGGTCTTGCTCGCCTGTCCCCGCAGCGGCCGCCATTAAGTAGGGGTCGGGGAGGGCTCGACAGCTGGGAGGCGGGAGCGGGGAGGGGAGCTGTATTGGGCCGGTCGCGCTGGGGGGGGGAGGGGCCGCGGGGGCAGCAGCGGCGGGGAAAGGTAAAGGGAGGAAATAAGGGATAAAGAAAAAAGGGAAAATAAGCAGAAATAAGGCACAGAAGAGCAGAGATGCAGAAAAGTGCAGAAAGGTGAAAGCTAAAAGAGGGTAGAAAAACGAGTGAAAACGAGTGAAAGAGCAGAGCGAGAGGAAGGGAAAATGAGCAGAAATAAGGCACAAAAGAGCAGAGATGCAGAAAAGTGCAGAAAGGTGAAAGATGAAAAAGGGTAGAAAAACGAGTGAAAGAGGAGAGAGAGAGGAAGGAAACAGAGGTCCACTGGACCACCAGGGATGTGGCGCAGGGAAACCTGCGGGTGGAGGAGGGCCTCGATCACCAACACTCGAGAGTGCAGGGGCAGGCCTCACTTAATGGTGGAGCTGCGAGGGTGGGAGAGCAATTTCACTGACAATGAGTCAGTGGTCTTGCTCGCCTGTCCCCGCAGCGGCCGCCATTAAGTAGGGGTCGGGGAGGGCTGGACAGCTGGGAGGCGGGGAGGGGAGCTGGATTGGGCCGGTCGCGCTGGGGGGAGGGGCCGCGGGGGCAGCAGCGGCGGGGAATGGTAAAGGGAGGAAATAAGGGATAAAGAAAAAAGGGAAAATAAGCAGAAATAAGGCACAGAAGAGCAGAGATGCAGAAAAGTGCAGAAAGGTGAAAGCTAAAAGAGTGTAGAAAAACGAGTGAAAACGAGTGAAAGAGCAGAGCGAGAGGAAGGGAAAATGAGCAGAAATAAGGCACAAAAGAGCAGAGATGCAGAAAAGTGCAGAAAGGTGAAAGATGAAAAAGGGTAGAAAAACGAGTGAAAGAGGAGAGAGAGAGGAAGGAAACAGAGGTCCACTGGACCACCAGGGATGTGGCGCAGGGAAACCTGCGGGTGGAGGAGGGCCTCGATCACCAACACTCGAGAGTGCAGGGGCAGGCCTCACTTAATGGTGGAGCTGCGAGGGTGGGAGAGCAATTTCACTGACAATGAGTCAGTGGTCTTGCTCGCTTGTCCCCGCAGCGGCCGCCATTAAGTATGGGTCGGGAAGGGCTGGACAGCTGGGAGGCGGGAGCGGGGAGGGAGCTGGATTGGGCCGGTCGCACTGGGGGGAGGGGCCGCGGGGGCAGCAGCGGCGGGGAAAGGTAAAGCGAGGAAATAAGGGATAAAGAAAAAAGGGAAAATAAGCAGAAATAAGGCACAGAAGAGCAGAGATGCAGAAAAGTGCAGAAAGGTGAAAGCTAAAAGAGGGTAGAAAAACGAGTGAAAGAGCAGAGCGAGAGGAAGGGAAAATAAGCAGAAATAAGGCACAAAAGAGCAGAGATGCAGAAAAGTGCAGAAAGGTGAAAGATGAAAAAGGGTAGAAAAACGAGTGAAAGAGGAGAGAGAGAGGAAGGAAACAGAGGTCCACTGGACCACCAGGGATGAGGCGCAGGGAAACCTGCGGGAGGAGGAGGGCCTCGATCACCAACACTCGAGAGTGCAGGGGCAGGCCTCACTTAATGGTGGAGCTGCGAGGGTGGGAGAGCAATTTCACTGACAATGAGTCCGTGGTCTTGCTCGCCTGTCCCCGCAGCGGCCGCCATTAAGTAGGGGTCAGGGAGGGCTGGACAGCTGGGAGGCGGGAGCGGGGAGGGGAGCTGGATTGGGCCGGTCGCGCTGGGGGGAGGGGCCGCGGGGGCAGCAGCGGCGGGGAAAGGTAAAAGGAGGAAATAAGGGATAAAGAAAAAAGGGAAAAATAAGCAGAAATAAGGCACAGAAGAGCAGAGATGCAGAAAGGTGCAGAAAGGCTAAAAGAGGGTAGAAAAACGCGAGTGAAAGAGCAGAGCGAGAGGAAGGGAAAATGAGCAGAAATAAGGCACAAAAGAGCAGAGATGCAGAAAAGTGCAGAAAGGTGAAAGATGAAAAAGGGTAGAAAAACGAGTGAAAACGAGTGAAAGAGAGAGAGAGAGGAAGGAAACAGAGGTCCACTGGACCACCAGGGATGAGGCGCAGGGAAACCTGCAGGTGGAGGAGGGCCTCGATCACCAACACTCGAGAGTGCAGGGGCAGGCCTCACTTAATGGTGGAGCTGCGAGGGTGGGAGAGCAATTTCACTGACAATGAGTCAGTGGTCTTGCTCGCCTGTCCCCGCAGCGGCCGCCATTAAGTAGGGGTCGGGGAGGGCTGGACAGCTGGGAGGCGGGGAGGGGAGCTGAATTGGGCCGGTCGCGCTGGGGGGAGGGGCCGCGGGGGCAGCAGCGGCGGGTAAAGTTAAAGGGAGGAAATAAGGGATAAAGAAAAAAGGGAAAATAAGCAGAAATAAGGCACAGAAGAGCAGAGATGCAGAAAAGTGCAGAAAGGTCAAAGCTAAAAGAGGGTAGAAAAACAATTGAAAACGAGTGAAAGAGCAGAGCGAGAGGAAGGGAAAATGAGCAGAAATAAGGCACAAAAGAGCAGAGATGCAGAAAAGTGCAGAAAGGTGAAAAATGAAAAAGGGTAGAAAAACGAGTGAAAGAGGAGAGAGAGAGGAAGGAAACAGAGGTCCACTGGACCAGCAGGGATGAGGCGCAGGGAAACCTGTGGGTGGAGGAGGGCCTCGATCACCAACACTCGAGTGTGCAGGGGCAGGCCTCACTTAATGGTGGAGCTGCGAGGGTGGGAGAGCAATTTCACTGACAATGAGTCAGTGGTCTTGCTCGCCTGTCCCCGCAGCGGCCGCCATTAAGTAGGGGTCGGGGAGGGCTGGACAGCTGGGAGGCGGGAGCGGGGAGGGGAGCTGGATTGGGCCGGTCGCGCTGGGAGGGAGGGGCCGCGGGGGCAGCAGCGGCGGGGAAAGGTAAAGGGAGGAAATAAGGGATAAAGAAAAAAGGGAAAAATAAGCAGAAACAAGGCACAGAAGAGCAGAGATGCAGAAAGGTGAAAGCTAAAAGAGGGTAGAAAAACGAGTGAAAGAGCAGAGCGAGAGGAAGGGAAAATGAGCAGAAATAAGGCACAAAAGAGCAGAGATGCAGAAAAGTGCAGAAAGGTGAAAGATGAAAATGGGTAGAAAAACGAGTGAAAGAGGAGAGAGAGAGGAAGGAAACAGAGGTCCACTGGACCACCAGGGATGAGGTGCAGGGAAACCTGCAGGTGGAGGAGGGCCTCGATCACCAACACTCGAGAGTGCAGGGGCAGGCCTCACTTAATGGTGGAGCTGCGAGGGTGGGAGAGCAATTTCACTGACAATGAGTCAGTGGTCTTGCTCGCCTGTCCCCGCAGCGGCCGCCATTAAGTAGGGGTCGGGGAGGGCTGGACAGCTGGGAGGCGGGGAGGGGAGCTGGATTGGGCCGGTCGCGCTGGGGGGGGAAGGGCCGGTGGGGGCAGCAGCGGCGGGTAAAGGTAAAGGGAGGAAATAAGGGATAAAGAAAAAAGGGAAAATAAGCAGAAATATGGCACAGAAGAGCAGAGATGCAGAAAAGTGCAGAAAGGTGAAAGCTAAAAGAGGGTAGAAAAACGAGTGAAAACGAGTGAAAGAGCAGAGCGAGAGAAAGGGAAAATGAGCAGAAATAAGGCACAAAAGAGCAGAGATGCAGAAAAGTGCAGAAAGGTGAAAGATGAAAAAGGGTAGAAAAACGAGTGAAAGAGGAGAGAGAGAGGAAGGAAACAGAGGTCCACTGGACCACCAGGGATGAGGCGCAGGGAAACCTGCGGGTGGAGGAGGGCCTCGATCACCAACACTCGAGAGTGCAGGGGCAGGCCTCACTTAATGGTGGAGCTGCGAGGGTGGGAGAGCAATTTCACTGACAATGAGTCAGTGGTCTTGCTCGCCTGTCCCCGCAGCGGCCGCCATTAAGTAGGGGTCGGGGAGGGCTGGACAGCTGGGAGGCGGGAGCGGGGAGGGAGCTGGATTGGGCCGGTCGCGCTGGGGGGAGGGGCCGCGGGGGCAGCAGCGGCGGGGAAAGGTAAAGGGAGGAAATAATGGATAAAGAAAAAAGGGAAAATAAGCAGAAATAAGGCACAGAAGAGCAGAGATGCAGAAAAGTGCAGAAAGGTGAAAGCTAAAAGAGGGTAGAAAAACGAGTGAAAACGAGTGAAAGAGCAGAGCGAGAGGAAGGGAAAATGAGCAGAAATAAGGCACAAAAGAGCAGAGATGCAGAAAAGTGCAGAAAGGTGAAATATGAAAAAGGGTAGAAAAACGAGTGAAAGAGGAGAGCGAGAGGAAGGAAACAGAGGTCCACTGGACCACCAGGGATGAGGCGCAGGGAAACCTGCGGGTGGAGGAGGGCCTCGATCACCAACACTCGAGAGTGCAGGGGCAGGCCTCACTTAATGGTGGAGCTGCGAGGGTGGGAGAGCAATTTCACTGACAATGAGTCAGTGGTCTTGCTCGCCTGTCCCCGCAGCGGCCGCCATTAAGTAGGGGTCGGGGAGGGCTGGACAGCTGGGAGGCGGGAGCGGGGAGGGGAGCTGGATTGGGCCGGTCGCGCTGGGGGGAGGGGCCGCGGGGGCAGCAGCGGCGGGGAAAGGTAAAGGGAGGAAATAAGGGATAAAGAAAAAAGGGAAAATAAGCAGAAATAAGGCACAGAAGAGCAGAGATGCAGAAAAGTGCAGAAAGGTGAAAGCTAAAAGAGGGTAGAAAAACGACGAGTGAAAGAGCAGAGCGAGAGGAAGGGAAAATGAGCAGAAATAAGGCACAAAAGAGCAGAGATGCAGAAAAGTGCAGAAAGGTGAAAGATGAAAAAGGGTAGAAAAACGAGTGAAAGAGGAGAGAGAGAGGAAGGAAACAGAGGTCCACTGGACCACCAGGGATGAGGCGCAGGGAAACCTGCGGGTGGAGGAGGGCCTCGATCACCAACACTCGAGAGTGCAGGGGCAGGCCTCACTTAATGGTGGAGCTGCGAGGGTGGGAGAGCAATTTCACTGACAATGAGTCAGTGGTCTTGCTCGCCTGTCCCCGCAGCGGCCGCCATTAAGTAGGGGTCGGGGAGGGCTGGACAGCTGGGAGGCGGGAGGGGAGGGGAGCTGGATTGGGCCGGTCGCGCTGGGGGGAGGGGCCGCGGGGGCAGCAGCGGCGGGGAAAGGTAAAGGGAGGAAATAAGGGATAAAGAAAAAAGGGAAAGATAAGCAGAAATAAGGCACAGAAGAGCAGAGATGCAGAAAGGTGAAAGCTAAAAGAGGGTAGAAAAACGCAGTGAAAGAGCAGAGCGAGAGGAAGGGAAAATGAGCAGAAATAAGGCACAAAAGAGCAGAGATGCAGAAAAGTGCAGAAAGGTGAAAGATGAAAAAGGGTAGAAAAATGAGTGAAACGAGTGAAAGAGGAGAGAGAGAGGAAGGAAACAGAGGTCCACTGGACCACCAGGGATGAGGCGCAGGGAAACCTGCAGGTGGAGGAGGGCCTCGATCACCAACACTCGAGAGTGCAGGGGCAGGCCTCACTTAATGGTGGAGCTGCGAGGGTGGGAGAGCAATTTCACTGACAATGAGTCAGTGGTCTTGCTCGCCTGTCCCCGCAGCGGCCGCCATTAAGTAGGGGTCAGGGAGGGCTGGACAGCTGGGAGGCGGGAGCGGGAGGGGAGCTGGATTGGGCCGGTCGCGCTGGGGGGAGGGGCCGCGGGGGCAGCAGCGGCGGGTAAAGGTAAAGGGAGGAAATAAGGGATAAAGAAAAAAGGGAAAATAAGCAGAAATAAGGCACAGAAGAGCAGAGATGCAGAAAAGTGCAGAAAGGTGAAAGCTAAAAGAGGGTAGAAAAACGATTGAAAACGAGTGAAAGAGCAGAGCGAGAGGAAGGGAAAATGAGCAGAAATAAGGCACAAAAGAGCAGAGATGCAGAAAAGTGCAGAAAGGTGAAAGATGAAAAAGGGTAGAAAAACGAGTGAAAGAGGAGAGAGAGAGGAAGGAAACAGAGGTCCACTGGACCACCAGGGATGAGGCGCAGGGAAACCTGCGGGTGGAGGAGGGCCTCGATCACCAACACTCGAGAGTGCAGGGGCAGGCCTCACTTAATGGTGGAGCTGCGAGGGTGGGAGAGCAATTTCACTGACAATGAGTCAGTGGTCTTGCTCGCCTGTCCCCGCAGCGGCCGCCATTAAGTAGGGGTCGGGGAGGGCTGGACAGCTGGGAGGCGGGAGCGGGGAGGGGAGCTGGATTGGGCCGGTCGCGCTGGGGGGGAGGGGCCGCGGGGGCAGCAGCGGCGGGGCAAGGTAAAGGGAGGAAATAAGGGATAAAGAAAAAAGGGAAAATAAGCAGAAATAAGGCACAGAAGAGCAGAGATGCAGAAAAGTGCAGAAAGGTGAAAGCTAAAAGAGGGTAGAAAAACGAGTGAAAACGAGTGAAAGAGCAGAGCGAGAGGAAGGGAAAATGAGCAGAAATAAGGCACAAAAGAGCAGAGATGCAGAAAAGTGCAGAAAGGTGAAAGATGAAAAAGGGTAGAAAAACGAGTGAAAGAGGAGAGAGAGAGGAAGGAAACAGAGGTCCACTGGACCACCAGGGATGAGGCGCAGGGAAACCTGTGGGTGGAGGAGGGCCTCGATCACCAACACTCGAGAGTGCAGGGGCAGGCCTCACTTAATGGTGGAGCTGCGAGGGTGGGAGAGCAATTTCACTGACAATGAGTCAGTGGTCTTGCTCGCCTGTCCCCGCAGCGGCCGCCATTAAGTAGGGGTCGGGGAGGGCTGGACAGCTGGGAGGCGGGAGCGGGGAGGGGAGCTGGATTGGGCCGGTCGCGCGGGGGGGAGGGGCCGCGGGGGCAGCAGCGGCGGGGAAAGGTAAAGGGAGGAAATAAGGGATAAAGAAAAAAGGGAAAAATAAGCAGAAATAAGGCACAGAAGAGCAGAGATGCAGAAAGGTGAAAGCTAAAAGAGGGTAGAAAAACGCAGTGAAAGAGCAGAGCGAGAGGAAGGGAAAATGAGCAGAAATAAGGCACAAAAGAGCAGAGATGCAGAAAAGTGCAGAAAGGTGAAAGATGAAAATGGGTAGAAAAACGAGTGAAAGAGGAGAGAGAGAGGAAGGAAACAGAGGTCCACTGGACCACCAGGGATGAGGCGCAGGGAAACCTGCAGGTGGAGGAGGGCCTCGATCACCAACACTCGAGAGTGCAGGGGCAGGCCTCACTTAATGGTGGAGCTGCGAGGGTGGGAGAGCAATTTCACTGACAATGAGTCAGTGGTCTTGCTCGCCTGTCCCCGCAGCGGCCGCCATTAAGTAGGGGTCGGGGAGGGCTGGACAGCTGGGAGGCGGGGGAGGGGAGCTGAATTGGGCCGGTCGCGCTGGGGGGAGGGGCCGTGGGGGCAGCAGCGGCGGGTAAAGTTAAAGGGAGGAAATAAGGGATAAAGAAAAAAGGGAAAATAAGCAGAAATATGGCACAGAAGAGCAGAGATGCAGAAAAGTGCAGAAAGGTGAAAGCTAAAAGAGGGTAGAAAAACGAGTGAAAACGAGTGAAAGAGCAGAGCGAGAGGAAGGGAAAATGAGCAGAAATAAGGCACAAAAGAGCAGAGATGCAGAAAAGTGCAGAAAGGTGAAAGATGAAAAAGGGTAGAAAAACGAGTGAAAGAGGAGAGAGAGAGGAAGGAAACAGAGGTCCACTGGACCACCAGGGATGAGGCGCAGGGAAACCTGCGGGTGGAGGAGGGCCTCGATCACCAACACTCGAGAGTGCAGGGGCAGGCCTCACTTAATGGTGGAGCTGCGAGGGTGGGAGAGCAATTTCACTGACAATGAGTCAGTGGTCTTGCTCGCCTGTCCCCACAGCGGCCGCCATTAAGTAGGGGTCGGGGAGGGCTGGACAGCTGGGAGGCGGGAGCGGGGAGGGGAGCTGGATTGGGCCGGTCGCGCTGGTGGGGAGGGGCCGCGGGGGCAGCAGCGGCGGGGCAAGGTAAAGGGAGGAAATAAGGGATAAAGAAAAAAGGGAAAATAAGCAGAAATAAGGCACAGAAGAGCAGAGATGCAGAAAAGTGCAGAAAGGTGAAAGCTAAAAGAGGGTAGAAAAACGAGTGAAAACGAGTGAAAGAGCAGAGCGAGAGGAAGGGAAAATGAGCAGAAATAAGGCACAAAAGAGCAGAGATGCAGAAAAGTGCAGAAAGGTGAAATATGAAAAAGGGTAGAAAAACGAGTGAAAGAGGAGAGAGAGAGGAAGGAAACAGAGGTCCACTGACCACCAGGGATGAGGCGCAGGGAAACCTGTGGGTGGAGGAGGGCCTCGATCACCAACACTCGAGAGTGCAGGGGCAGGCCTCACTTAATGGTGGAGCTGCGAGGGTGGGAGAGCAATTTCACTGACAATGAGTCAGTGGTCTTGCTCGCCTGTCCCCGCAGCGGCCGCCATTAAGTAGGGGTCGGGGAGGGCTGGACAGCTGGGAGGCGGGAGCGGGGAGGGGAGCTGGATTGGGCCGGTCGCGCGGGGGGGAGGGGCCGCGGGGGCAGCAGCGGCGGGGAAAGGTAAAGGGAGGAAATAAGGGATAAAGAAAAAAGGGAAAAATAAGCAGAAATAAGGCACAGAAGAGCAGAGAAGCAGAAAGGTGAAAGCTAAAAGAGGGTAGAAAAACGAGTGAAAATGAGTGAAAGAGCAGAGCGAGAGGAAGGGAAAATGAGCAGAAATAAGGCACAAAAGAGCAGAGATGCAGAAAAGTGCAGAAAGGTGAAAGATGAAAAAGGGTAGAAAAACGAGTGAAACGAGTGAAAGAGAGAGAGAGGAAGGAAACAGAGGTCCACTGGACCACCAGGGATGAGCCGCAGGGAAACCTGCGGGTGGAGGAGGGCCTCGATCACCAACACTCGAGAGTGCAGGGGCAGGCCTCACTTAATGGTGGAGCTGCGAGGGTGGGAGAGCAATTTCACTGACAATGAGTCAGTGGTCATGCTCGCCTGTCCCCGCAGCGGCCGCCATTAAGTAGGGGTCGGGGAGGGCTGGACAGCTGGGAGGCGGGAGCGGAGAGGGGAGCTGTATTGGGCCGGTCGCGCTGGGGGGAGGGGCCGCGGGGGCAGCAGCGGCGGGGAAAGGTAAAGGGAGGAAATAAGGGATAAAGAAAAAAGGGAAAATAAGCAGAAATATGGCACAGAAGAGCAGAGATGCAGAAAAGTGCAGAAAGGTGAAAGCTAAAAGAGGGTAGAAAAACGAGTGAAAACGAGTGAAAGAGCAGAGCGAGAGGAAGGGAAAATGAGAAGAAATAAGGCACAAAAGAGCAGAGATGCAGAAAAGTGCAGAAAGGTGAAAGATGAAAAAGGGTAGAAAAACGAGTGAAAGAGGAGAGAGAGAGGAAGGAAACAGAGGTCCACTGGACCACCAGGGATGAGGCGCAGGGAAACCTGCGGGTGGAGGAGGGCCTCGATCACCAACACTCGAGAGTGCAGGGGCAGGCCTCACTTAATGGTGGAGCTGCGAGGGTGGGAGAGCAATTTCACTGACAATGAGTCAGTGGTCTTGCTCGCCTGTCCCCGCAGCGGCCGCCATTAAGTAGGGGTCGGGGAGGGCTGGACAGCTGGGAGGCGGGAGCGGGGAGGGGAGCTGTATTGGGCCAGTCGCGCTGGGGGGGAGGGGCCGCGGGGGAGCAGCGGCAGGGAAAGGTAAAGGGAGGAAATAAGGGATAAAGAAAAAAGGGAAAATAAGCAGAAATAAGGCACAGAAGAGCAGAGATGCAGAAAAGTGCAGAAAGGTGAAAGCTAAAAGAGGGTAGAAAAACGAGTGAAAACGAGTGAAAGAGCAGAGCGAGAGGAAGGGATAATGAGCAGAAATAAGGCACAAAAGAGCTGAGATGCAGAAAAGTGCAGAAAGGTGAAAGATGAAAAAGGGTAGAAAAACGAGTGAAAGAGGAGAGAGAGAGGAAGGAAACAGAGGTCCACTGGACCACCAGGGATGAGGCGCAGGGAAGTCTGCGGGTGGAGGAGGGCCTCGATCACCAACACTCGAGAGTGCAGGGGCAGGCCTCACTTAATGGTGGAGCTGCGAGGGTGGGAGAGCAATTTCACTGACAATGAGTCAGTGGTCTTGCTCGCCTGTCCCCACAGCGGCCGCCATTAAGTAGGGGTCGGGGAGGGCTGGACAGCTGGGAGGCGGGAGCGGTGAGGGGAGCTGGATTGGGCCTGTCGCGCTGAGGGGGAGGGGCCGCGGGGGCTGCAGCGGCGGGAAAGGTAAAGGGAGGAAATAAGGGATAAAGAAAAAAGGGAAAATAAGCAGAAATAAGGCACAGAAGAGCAGAGATGCAGAAAAGTGCAGAAAGGTGAAAGTAAAAGAGGGTAGAAAAACGAGTGAAAACGAGTGAAAGAGCAGAGCGAGGGTAAGGGAAAATGAGCAGAAATAAGGCACAAAAGAGCAGAGATGCAGAAAAGTGCAGAAAGGTGAAAGATGAAAAAGGGTAGAAAAACAAGTGAAAGAGTAGAGAGAGAGGAAGGAAACAGAGGTCCACTGGACCACCAGGGATGAGGCGCAGGGAAACCTGCGGGTGGAGGAGGGCCTCTATCACCAACACTCGAGAGTGCAGGGGCAGGCCTCACTTAGTGGTGGAGCTGCGAGGGTGGGAGAGCAATTTCACTGACAATGAGTCAGTGGTCTTGCTCGCCTGTCCCCGCAGCGGCCGCCAATAAGTAGGGGTCGGGGAGGGCTGGACAGCTGGGAGGCGGGAGCGGGGAGGGGAGCTGGATTGGGCCGGTCGTGCTGGGGGGGAGGGGCCGCGGGGGCAGCAGCGGCAGGGAAAGGTAAAGGTAAAGGGAGGAAATAAGGTATAAAGAAAAAAGGGAAAATAAGCAGAAATAAGGCACAGAAGAGCAGAGATGCAGAAAAGTGCAGAAAGGTGAAAGCTAAAAGAGGGTAGAAAAACGAGTGAAAGAGCAGAGCGGGAGGAAGGGAAAATGAGCAGAAATAAGGCACAAAAGAGCAGAGATGCAGAAAAGTGCAGAAAGGTGAAAGATGAAAAAGGGTAGAAAAACGAGTGAAAGAGGAGAGAGAGAGGAAGGAAACAGAGGTCCACTGGACCACCAGGGATGAGGCGCAGGGAAACCTGCGGGTGGAGGAGGGCCTCGATCACCAACACTCGAGAGTGCAGGGGCAGGCCTCACTTAATGGTGGAGCTGCGAGGGTGGGAGAGCAATTTCACTGACAATGAGTCAGTGGTCTTGTTCGCCTGTCCCCGCAGCGGCCGCCATTAAGTAGGGGTCGGGGAGGGCTGGACAGCTGGGAGGCGGGAGCGGGGAGGGGAGCTGGATTGGGCCGGTCGCACTGGTGGGGAGGGGCCGCGGGGGCAGCAGCGGCGGGGAAAGGTAAAGGGAGGAAATAAGGGATAAAGAAAAAAGTGAAAATAAACAGAAATAAGGCACAGAAGAGCAGAGATGCAGAAAAGTGCAGAAAGGTGAAAGCTAAAAGAGGGTAGAAAAACGAGTGAAAACGAGTGAAAGAGCAGAGCGAGAGGAAGGGAAAATGAGCAGAAATAAGGCACAAAAGAGCAGAGATGCAGAAAAGTGCAGAAAGGTGAAAGATGAAAAAGGGTAGAAAAACGAGTGAAAGAGGAGAGAGAGAGGAAGGAAACAGAGGTCCACTGGACCACCAGGGATGAGGCGCAGGGAAACCTGCGGGTGGAGGAGGGCCTCGATCACCAACACTCGAGAGTGCAGGGGCAGGCCTCACTTAATGGTGGAGCTGCGAGGTTGGGAGAGCATTTTCACTGAAATGAGTCAGTGGTCTTGCTCGCCTGTCCCCGCAGCGGCCGCCATTAAGTAGGGGTCGGGGAGGGCTCGACAGCTGGGAGGCGAAAGCGGGGAGGGGAGCTGTATTGGGCCGGTCGCGCTGGGGGGGGGAGGGGCCGCGGGGGCAGCAGCGGCGGGGAAAGGTAAAGGGAGGAAATAAGGGATAAAGAAAAAAGGGAAAATAAGCAGAAATAAGGCACAGAAGAGCAGAGATGCAGAAAAGTGCAGAAAGGTGAAAGCTAAAAGAGGGTAGAAAAACGAGTGAAAACGAGTGAAAGAGCAGAGCGAGAGGATGGGAAAATGAGCAGAAATAAGGCACAAAAGAGCAGAGATGCAGAAAAGTGCAGAAAGGTGAAAGATGAAAAAGGGTAGAAAAACGAGTGAAAGAGGAGAGAGAGAGGAAGGAAACAGAGGTCCACTGGACCACCAGGGATGTGGCGCAGGGAAACCTGCGGGTGGAGGAGGGCCTCGATCACCAACACTCGAGAGTGCAGGGGCAGGCCTCACTTAATGGTGGAGCTGCGAGGGTGGGAGAGCAATTTCACTGACAATGAGTCAGTGGTCTTGCTCGCCTGTCCCCGCAGCGGCCGCCATTAAGTAGGGGTCGGGGAGGGCTGGACAGCTGGGAGGCGGGGAGGGGAGCTGTATTGGGCCG
Organism: Calotriton arnoldi; assembly: GCA_963921515.1. NCBI lineage: Eukaryota > Metazoa > Chordata > Amphibia > Caudata > Salamandridae > Calotriton > Calotriton arnoldi. The sequence goes on along the minus strand of CAWUFW010008714.1, from coordinate 210,291 downwards.
GTCGCGCTGGGGGGGAGGGGCCACGGGGGCAGCAGCGGCGGGGAAAGGTAAAGGGAGGAAATAAGGGATAAAGAAAAAAGGGAAAATAAGCAGAAATAAGGCACAGAAGAGCAGAGATGCAGAAAAGTGCAGAAAGGTGAAAGCTAAAAGAGGGTAGAAAAACGAGTGAAAACGAGTGAAAGAGCAGAGCGAGAGGAAGGGAAAATGAGCAGAAATAAGGCACAAAAGAGCAGAGATGCAGAAAAGTGCAGAAAGGTGAAAGATGAAAAAGGGTAGAAAAACGAGTGAAAGAGGAGAGAGAGAGGAAGGAAACAGAGGTCCACTGGACCACCAGGGATGTGGCGCAGGGAAACCTGCGGGTGGAGGAGGGCCTCGATCACCAACACTCGAGAGTGCAGGGGCAGGCCTCACTTAATGGTGGAGCTGCGAGGGTGGGAGAGCAATTTCACTGACAATGAGTCAGTGGTCTTGCTCGCTTGTCCCCGCAGCGGCCGCCATTAAGTATGGGTCGGGAAGGGCTGGACAGCTGGGAGGCGGGAGCGGGGAGGGGAGCTGGATTGGGCCGGTCGCACTGGGGGGGAGGGGACGCGGGGGCAGCAGCGGCGGGGAAAGGTAAAGCGAGGAAATAAGGGATAAAGAAAAAAGGGAAAATAAGCAGAAATAAGGCACAGAAGAGCAGAGATGCAGAAAAGTGCAGAAAGGTGAAAGCTAAAAGAGGGTAGAAAAACGAGTGAAAGAGCAGAGCGAGAGGAAGGGAAAATAAGCAGAAATAAGGCACAAAAGAGCAGAGATGCAGAAAAGTGCAGAAAGGTGAAAGATGAAAAAGGGTAGAAAAACGAGTGAAAGAGGAGAGAGAGAGGAAGGAAACAGAGGTCCACTGGACCACCAGGGATGAGGCGCAGGGAAACCTGCGGGAGGAGGAGGGCCTCGATCACCAACACTCGAGAGTGCAGGGGCAGGCCTCACTTAATGGTGGAGCTGCGAGGGTGGGAGAGCAATTTCACTGACAATGAGTCCGTGGTCTTGCTCGCCTGTCCCCGCAGCGGCCGCCATTAAGTAGGGGTCAGGGAGGGCTGGACAGCTGGGAGGCGGGGAGGGGAGCTGGATTGGGCCGGTCGCGCTGGGGGGGAGGGGCCGCGGGGGCAGCAGCGGCGGGGAAAGGTAAAAGGAGGAAATAAGGGATAAAGAAAAAAGGGAAAAATAAGCAGAAATAAGGCACAGAAGAGCAGAGATGCAGAAAGGTGAAAGCTAAAAGAGGGTAGAAAAACGAGTGAAAGAGCAGAGCGAGAGGAAGGGAAAATGAGCAGAAATAAGGCACAAAAGAGCAGAGATGCAGAAAAGTGCAGAAAGGTGAAAGATGAAAAAGGGTAGAAAAACGAGTGAAAACGAGTGAAAGAGGAGAGAGAGAGGAAGGAAACAGAGGTCCACTGGACCACCAGGGATGAGGCGCAGGGAAACCTGCAGGTGGAGGAGGGCCTCGATCACCAACACTCGAGAGTGCAGGGGCAGGCCTCACTTAATGGTGGAGCTGCGAGGGTGGGAGAGCAATTTCACTGACAATGAGTCAGGGGTCTTGCTCGCCTGTCCCCGCAGCGGCCGCCATTAAGTAGGGGTCGGGGAGGGCTGGACAGCTGGGAGGCGGGGAGGGGAGCTGAATTGGGCCGGTCGCGCTGGGGGGAGGGGCCGCGGGGGCAGCAGCGGCGGGTAAAGTTAAAGGGAGGAAATAAGGGATAAAGAAAAAAGGGAAAATAAGCAGAAATAAGGCACAGAAGAGCAGAGATGCAGAAAAGTGCAGAAAGGTCAAAGCTAAAAGAGGGTAGAAAAACGATTGAAAACGAGTGAAAGAGCAGAGCGAGAGGAAGGGAAAATGAGCAGAAATAAGGCACAAAAGAGCAGAGATGCAGAAAAGTGCAGAAAGGTGAAAAATGAAAAAGGGTAGAAAAACGAGTGAAAGAGGAGAGAGAGAGGAAGGAAACAGAGGTCCACTGGACCAGCAGGGATGAGGCGCAGGGAAACCTGTGGGTGGAGGAGGGCCTCGATCACCAACACTCGAGTGTGCAGGGGCAGGCCTCACTTAATGGTGGAGCTGCGAGGGTGGGAGAGCAATTTCACTGACAATGAGTCAGTGGTCTTGCTCGCCTGTCCCCGCAGCGGCCGCCATTAAGTAGGGGTCGGGGAGGGCTGGACAGCTGGGAGGCGGGAGCGGGGAGGGGAGCTGGATTGGGCCGGTCGCGCTGGGAGGGAGGGGCCGCGGGGGCAGCAGCGGCGGGGAAAGGTAAAGGGAGGAAATAAGGGATAAAGAAAAAAGGGAAAAATAAGCAGAAACAAGGCACAGAAGAGCAGAGATGCAGAAAGGTGAAAGCTAAAAGAGGGTAGAAAAACGAGTGAAAGAGCAGAGCGAGAGGAAGGGAAAATGAGCAGAAATAAGGCACAAAAGAGCAGAGATGCAGAAAAGTGCAGAAAGGTGAAAGATGAAAATGGGTAGAAAAACGAGTGAAAGAGGAGAGAGAGAGGAAGGAAACAGAGGTCCACTGGACCACCAGGGATGAGGTGCAGGGAAACCTGCAGGTGGAGGAGGGCCTCGATCACCAACACTCGAGAGTGCAGGGGCAGGCCTCACTTAATGGTGGAGCTGCGAGGGTGGGAGAGCAATTTCACTGACAATGAGTCAGTGGTCTTGCTCGCCTGTCCCCGCAGCGGCCGCCATTAAGTAGGGGTCGGGGAGGGCTGGACAGCTGGGAGGCGGGGAGGGGAGCTGAATTGGGCCGGTCGCGCTGGGGGGGAGGGGCCGTGGGGGCAGCAGCGGCGGGTAAAGTTAAAGGGAGGAAATAAGGGATAAAGAAAAAAGGGAAAATAAGCAGAAATATGGCACAGAAGAGCAGAGATGCAGAAAAGTGCAGAAAGGTGAAAGCTAAAAGAGGGTAGAAAAACGAGTGAAAACGAGTGAAAGAGCAGAGCGAGAGAAAGGGAAAATGAGCAGAAATAAGGCACAAAAGAGCAGAGATGCAGAAAAGTGCAGAAAGGTGAAAGATGAAAAAGGGTAGAAAAACGAGTGAAAGAGGAGAGAGAGAGGAAGGAAACAGAGGTCCACTGGACCACCAGGGATGAGGCGCAGGGAAACCTGCGGGTGGAGGAGGGCCTCGATCACCAACACTCGAGAGTGCAGGGGCAGGCCTCACTTAATGGTGGAGCTGCGAGGGTGGGAGAGCAATTTCACTGACAATGAGTCAGTGGTCTTGCTCGCCTGTCCCCGCAGCGGCCGCCATTGAGTAGGGGTCGGGAGGGCTGGACAGCTGGGAGGCGGGAGCGGGGAGGGGAGCTGGATTAGGCCGGTCGCGCTGGGGGGGAGGGGCCGCGGGGGCAGCAGCGGCGGGGAAAGGTAAAGGGAGGAAATAATGGATAAAGAAAAAAGGGAAAATAAGCAGAAATAAGGCACAGAAGAGCAGAGATGCAGAAAAGTGCAGAAAGGTGAAAGCTAAAAGAGGGTAGAAAAACGAGTGAAAACGAGTGAAAGAGCAGAGCGAGAGGAAGGGAAAATGAGCAGAAATAAGGCACAAAAGAGCAGAGATGCAGAAAAGTGCAGAAAGGTGAAATATGAAAAAGGGTAGAAAAACGAGTGAAAGAGGAGAGAGAGAGGAAGGAAACAGAGGTCCACTGGACCACCAGGGATGAGGCGCAGGGAAACCTGTGGGTGGAGGAGGGCCTCGATCACCAACACTCGAGAGTGCAGGGGCAGGCCTCACTTAATGGTGGAGCTGCGAGAGTGGGAGAGCAATTTCACTGACAATGAGTCAGTGGTCTTGCTCGCCTGTCCCCGCAGCGGCCGCCATTAAGTAGGGGTCGGGGAGGGCTGGACAGCTGGGAGGCGGGAGCGGGGAGGGGAGCTGGATTGGGCCGGTCGCGCTGGGGGGAGGGGCCGCGGGGGCAGCAGCGGCGGGGAAAGGTAAAGGGAGGAAATAAGGGATAAAGAAAAAAGGGAAAAATAAGCAGAAATAAGGCACAGAAGAGCAGAGATGCAGAAAGGTGAAAGCTAAAAGAGGGTAGAAAAACGAGTGAAAATGAGTGAAAGAGCAGAGCGAGAGGAAGGGAAAATGAGCAGAAATAAGGCACAAAAGAGCAGAGATGCAGAAAAGTGCAGAAAGGTGAAAGATGAAAAAGGGTAGAAAAACGAGTGAAAACGAGTGAAAGAGGAGAGAGAGAGGAAGGAAACAGAGGTCCACTGGACCACAAGGGATGAGCCGCAGGGAAACCTGAGGGTGGAGGAGGGCCTCGATCACCAACACTCGAGAGCACAGGGGCAGGCCTCACTTAATGGTGGAGCTGCGAGGGTGGGAGAGCAATTTCACTGACAATGAGTCAGTGGTCATGCTCGCCTGTCCCCGCAGTGGCCGCCATTAAGTAGGGGTCGGGGAGGGCTGGACAGCTGGGAGGCGGGAGCGGGGAGGGGAGCTGTATTGGGCCGGTCGCGCTGGGGGGAAGGGGCCGCGGGGGCAGCAGCGGCGGGGAAAGGTAAAAGGAGGAAATAAGGGATAAAGAAAAAAGGGAAAATAAGCAGAAATATGGCACAGAAGAGCAGAGATGCAGAAAAGTGCAGAAAGGTGAAAGCTAAAAGAGGGTAGAAAAACGAGTGAAAACGAGTGAAAGAGCAGAGCGAGAAGAAGGGAAAATGAGAAGAAATAAGGCACAAAAGAGCAGAGATGCAGAAAAGTGCAGAAAGGTGAAAGATGAAAAAGGGTAGAAAAACGAGTGAAAGAGGAGAGAGAGAGGAAGGAAACAGAGGTCCACTGGACCACCAGGGATGAGGCGCAGGGAAACCTGCGGGTGGAGGAGGGCCTCAATCACCAACACTCGAGAGTGCAGGGGCAGGCCTCACTTAATGGTGGAGCTGCGAGGGTGGGAGAGCAATTTCACTGACAATGAGTCAGTGGTCTTGCTCGCCTGTCCCCGCAGCGGCCGCCATTAAGTAGGGGTCGGGGAGGGCTGGACAGCTGGGAGGCGGGAGCGGGGAGGGGAGCTGGATTGGGCCAGTCGCGCTGGGGGGGAGGGGCCGCGGGGGCAGCAGCGGCAGGGAAAGGTAAAGGGAGGAAATAAGGGATAAAGAAAAAAGGGAAAATAAGCAGAAATAAGGCACAGAAGAGCAGAGATGCAGAAAGGTGAAAGCTAAAAGAGGGTAGAAAAACGAGTGAAAACGAGTGAAAGAGCAGAGCGAGAGGAAGGGAAAATGAGCAGAAATAAGGCACAAAAGAGCTGAGATGCAGAAAAGTGCAGAAAGGTGAAAGATGAAAAAGGGTAGAAAAACGAGTGAAAGAGGAGAGAGGAAGGAAACAGAGGTCCACTGGACCACCAGGGATGAGGCGCAGGGAAACCTGCGGGTGGAGGAGGGCCTCAATCACCAACACTCGAGAGTGCAGGGGCAGGCCTCACTTAATGGTGGAGCTGCGAGGGTGGGAGAGCAATTTCACTGACAATGAGTCAGTGGTCTTGCTCGCCTGTCCCCGCAGCGGCCGCCATTAAGTAGGGGTCGGGGAGGGCTGGACAGCTGGGAGGCGGGAGCGGGGAGGGGAGCTGGATTGGGCCAGTCGCGCTGGGGGGGAGGGGCCGCGGGGGAGCAGCGGAAGGGAAAGGTAAAGGGAGGAAATAAGGGATAAAGAAAAAAGGGAAAATAAGCAGAAATAAGGCACAGAAGAGCAGAGATGCAGAAAAGTGCAGAAAGGTGAAAGCTAAAAGAGGGTAGAAAAACGAGTGAAAACGAGTGAAAGAGCAGAGCGAGAGGAAGGGAAAATGAGCAGAAATAAGGCACAAAAGAGCTGAGATGTAGAAAAGTGCAGAAAGGTGAAAGATGAAAAAGGGTAGAAAAACGAGTGAAAGAGGAGAGAGAGAGGAAGGAAACAGAGGTCCACTGGACCACCAGGGATGAGGCGCAGGGAAGCCTGCGGGTGGAGGAGGGCCTCGATCACCAACACTCGAGAGTGCAGGGGCAGGCCTCACTTAATGGTGGAGCTGCGAGGGTGGGAGAGCAATTTCACTGACAATGAGTCAGTGGTCTTGCTCGCCTGTCCCCGCAGCGGCTGCCATTAAGTAGGGGTCTGGGAGGGCTGGACAGGTGGGAGGCGGGAGCGGTGAGGGGAGCTGGATTGGGCCTGTCGCGCTGGGGGGGAAGGGCCGCGGGGGCTGCAGCGGCGGGAAAGGTAAAGGGAGGAAATAAGGGATAAAGAAAAAAGGGAAAATAAGCAGAAATAAGGCACAGAAGAGCAGAGATGCAGAAAAGTGCAGAAAGGTGAAAGTAAAAGAGGGTAGAAAAACGAGTGAAAACGAGTGAAAGAGCAGAGCGAGAGGAAGGGAAAATGAGCAGAAATAAGGCACAAAAGAGCAGAGATGCAGAAAAGTGCAGAAAGGTGAAAGATGAAAAAGGGTAGAAAAACAAGTGAAAGAGTAGAGAGAGAGGAAGGAAACAGAGGTCCACTGGACCACTAGGGATGAGGCGCAGGGAAACCTGCGGGTGGAGGAGGGCCTCTATCACCAACACTCGAGAGTGCAGGGGCAGGCCTCACTTAATGGTGGAGCTGCGAGGGTGGGAGAGCAATTTCACTGACAATGAGTCAGTGGTCTTGCTCGCCTGTCCCCGCAGCGGCCGCCAATAAGTAGGGGTCGGGGAGGGCTGGACAGCTGGGAGGCGGGAGCGGGGAGGGGAGCTGGATTGGGCCGGTCGTGCTGGGGGGAGGGGCCGCGGGGGCAGCAGCGGCAGGGAAAGGTAAAGGTAAAGGGAGGAAATAAGGTATAAAGAAAAAGGGAAAATAAGCAGAAATAAGGCACAGAAGAGCAGAGATGCAGAAAAGTGCAGAAAGGTGAAAGCTAAAAGAGGGTAGAAAAACGCAGTGAAAGAGCAGAGCGAGAGGAAGGGAAAATGAGCAGAAATAAGGCACAAAAGAGCAGAGATGCAGAAAAGTGCAGAAAGGTGAAAGATGAAAAAGGGTAGAAAAACGAGTGAAAGAGGAGAGGGAGAGGAAGGAAACAGAGGTCCACTGGACCACCAGGGATGAGGCGCAGGGAAACCTGCGGGTGGAGGAGGGCCTCGATCACCAACACTCGAGAGTGCAGGGGCAGGCCTCACTTAATGGTGGAGCTGCGAGGGTGGGAGAGCAATTTCACTGACAATGAGTCAGTGGTCTTGCTCGCCTGTCCCCGCAGCGGCCGCCATTAAGTAGGGGTCGGGAGGGCTGGACAGCTGGGAGGCGGGAGCGGGGAGGGAGCTGGATTGGGCCGGTCGCACTGGGGGAGGGGCTGCGGGGGCAGCAGCGGCGGGGAAAGGTAAAGGGAGGAAATAAGGGATAAAGAAAAAAGTGAAAATAAGCAGAAATAAGGCACAGAAGAGCAGAGATGCAGAAAAGTGCAGAAAGGTGAAAGCTAAAAGAGGGTAGAAAAACGAGTGAAAACGAGTGAAAGAGCAGAGCGAGAGGAAGGGAAAATGAGCAGAAATAAGGCACAAAAGAGCAGAGATGCAGAAAAGTGCAGAAAGGTGAAAGATGAAAAAGGGTAGAAAAACGAGTGAAAGAGGAGAGAGAGAGGAAGGAAACAGAGGTCCACTGGACCACCAGGGATGAGGCGCAGGGAAACCTGCGGGTGGAGGAGGGCCTCGATCACCAACACTCGAGAGTGCAGGGGCAGGCCTCACTTAATGGTGGAGCTGCGAGGTTGGGAGAGCATTTTCACTGAAATGAGTCAGTGGTCTTGCTCGCCTGTCCCCGCAGCAGCCGCCATTAAGTAGGGGTCGGGAGGGCTCGACAGCTGGGAGGCGAAGCGGGGAGGGAGCTGTATTGGGCCGGTCGCGCTGGGGGGAGGGGCCGCGGGGGCAGCAGCGGCGGGGAAAGGTAAAGGGAGGAAATAAGGGATAAAGAAAAAAGGGAAAATAAGCAGAAATAAGGCACAGAAAAGCAGAGATGCAGAAAAGTGCAGAAAGGTGAAAGCTAAAAGAGGGTAGAAAAACGAGTGAAAACGAGTGAAAGAGCAGAGCGAGAGGAAGGGAAAATGAGCAGAAATAAGGCACAAAAGAGCAGAGATGCAGAAAAGTGCAGAAAGGTGAAAGATGAAAAAGGGTAGAAAAACGAGTGAAAGAGGAGAGGAAGGAAACAGAGGTCCACTGGACCACCAGGGATGAGGCGCAGGGAAACCTGCGGGTGGAGGAGGGCCTCGATCACCAACACTCGAGAGTGCAGGGGCAGGCCTCACTTAATGGTGGAGCTGCGAGGGTGGGAGAGCAATTTCACTGACAATGAGTCAGTGGTCTTGCTCGCCTGTCCCCGCAGCGGCCGCCATTAAGTAGGGGTCGGGAGGGCTGGACAGCTGGGAGCGGGGAGGGGAGCTGGATTGGGCCGGTCGCGCTGGGGGGAGGGGCCGCGGGGCAGCAGCGCCGGGGAATGGTAAAGGGAGGAAATAAGGGATAAAGAAAAAAGGGAAAATAAGCAGAAATAAGGCACAGAAGAGCAGAGATGCAGAAAAGTGCAGAAAGGTGAAAGCTAAAAGAGGGTAGAAAAACGAGTGAAAACGAGTGAAAGAGCAGAGCGAGAGGAAGGGAAAATGAGCAGAAATAAGGCACAAAAGAGCAGAGATGCAGAAAAGTGCAGAAAGGTGAAAGATGAAAAAGGGTAGAAAAACGAGTGAAAGAGGAGAGAGAGAGGAAGGAAACAGAGGTCCACTGGACCACCAGGGATGTGGCGCAGGAAACCTGCGGGTGGAGGAGGGCCTCGATCACCAACACTCGAGAGTGCAGGGGCAGGCCTCACTTAATGGTGGAGCTGCGAGGGTGGGAGAGCAATTTCACTGACAATGAGTCAGTGGTCTTGCTCGCTTGTCCCCGCAGCGGCCGCCATTAAGTATGGGTCGGGAAGGGCTGGACAGCTGGGAGGCGGGAGCGGGGAGGGGAGCTGGATTGGGCCGGTCGCACTGGGGGGGAGGGGACGCGGGGGCAGCAGCGGCGGGGAAAGGTAAAGCGAGGAAATAAGGCATAAAGAAAAAAGGGAAAATAAGCAGAAATAAGGCACAGAAGAGCAGAGATGCAGAAAAGTGCAGAAAGGTGAAAGCTAAAAGAGGGTAGAAAAACGAGTGAAAGAGCAGAGCGAGAGGAAGGGAAAATGAGCAGAAATAAGGCACAAAAGAGCAGAGATGCAGAAAAGTGCAGAAAGGTGAAAGATGAAAAAGGGTAGAAAAACGAGTGAAAGAGGAGAGAGAGAGGAAGGAAACAGAGGTCCACTGGACCACCAGGGATGAGGCGCAGGGAAACCTGCGGGTGGAGGAGGGCCTCGATCACCAACACTCGAGAGTGCAGGCGCAGGCCTCACTTAATGGTGGAGCTGCGAGGGTGGGAGAGCAATTTCACTGACAATGAGTCAGTGGTCTTGCTCGCCTGTCCCGCAGCGGCCGCCATTAAGTAGGGGTCGAGGAGGGCTGGACAGCTGGGAGGCGGGAGCGGGGAGGGGAGCTGTATTGGTCCGGTCGCGCTGGGGGAGGGGCCGCGGGGGCAGCAGCGGCGGGAAAGGTAAAGGGAGGAAATAAGGGATAAAGAAAAAGGGAAAATAAGCAGAAATAAGGCACAGAAAAACAGAGATGCAGAAAAGTGCAGAAAGGTGAAAGCTAAAAGAGGGTAGAAAAGCGAGTGAAAGAGCAGAGCGAGAGGAAGGGAAAATGAGCAGAAATAAGGCACAAAAGAGCAGAGATGCAGAAAAGTGCAGAAAGGTGAAAGATGAAAAAGGGTAGAAAAACGAGTGAAAGAGGAGAGAGAGAGGTCCACTGGACCACCAGGGATGATTCGCAGGGAAACCTGCGGGTGGAGGAGGGCCTCGATCACCAACACTCGAGAGTGCAGGGGCAGGCCTCACTTAATGGTGGAGCTGCGAGGGTGGGAGAGCAATTTCACTGACAATGAGTCAGCATCCATGGTGCCGCAAGTAGGGCGCAGTGAAAAGTGTCGCAACACTGTTTTGTCGCAGCAATGCAACACTTTTCATGAATGAGGCCCAGGAATGCACCCTATCTTATTGATAGGGCGCATCCCTGACCTTTTGTTCTGGCGCAGGCAGCGCAGCAGTATTCCTTGCAGCGCTGTCCAGCACCCAAACATCTTATATGTGGACCCAAGTGTTTGCACCACTTTTATGACCAGCTATTTGTTGGTCTTAAAACACTGCCTCTAACTGGACTTAGCAGCAGTTTTGACGGTAATCGCCATACGGGAATTTCATTGTAAATATTGCGAAGTGTGGTTAGCGGCAGTTTTATCACGGGAACGCCTGCTTTGCATCTAATTTTCATTAAGTCCCGCTAACAGAAGTGGCGATCCTGAAAATTCCAGTTTACGCTGGAAAAGTGTCTCTAACTGCAGTTAGCGGCAACTTGTAAATACGGGGATAAAAAAAGCTGCCGTAACGTCAAAAAATGAACGCTACAGCAGCCTTAAGTTCTTGTAAATATGCCCCATAGTTTCTTGAGATAACTAACTATAAATGCTGATTTTCTATTTATCTACCCTATCCCCTGGGGCACAGCCAGTCAATGGTGGGTGCCCTGACACCACCCAGGGCACACAGTGTCTTTTTGTTGGGGGCCGTGGGGAGCACCTTTGCCCCCGCGGTCACAGACGGCTCCCTGCCTCGAGCGGGAGCCGGCATTGCTCCAGCGCACAGGGAGCAGCAAAAAATGCTTCCATCTTTTTCGCTGCCCACTTCATCTTTTGGCCTGCCCGTCTCACAGCGGTCACGGAAACAGATGAAATATCAGCTCCCAGCGGGCGGGAGCATTTTTCCAGCTCCTGCCCGCTGGGAGGGAACTTACCATTTGCTTTCGCTTGGCGGGAGCTTTAAATTGCTCCTGCCAAGTGACAGCAAACAGAGTTTTCCCTGCCCGCTCTAATAGCTATGTCCCGGGGTGGGCACCTCAGGACATAGCAGGAGCCTGCTTGGGGGATGGTGTCCCCAGTGCCATTAATGGCTCTATTTCCAGTAAACAGCCAGACCTTGGGATATGGGTCCCATGGGGCCCAAATCGGCCTGGGAGGGTGGGCATGCAGCCCCTCTCCCTATTGAGCATACCAGCCGAGCCCCGGGGCATGGGGTCTCCGGGGCTGAAATCGGCCCAGGAGGGAGGGGGGTGCATGGCCCCACCTCCCATACTTTGTTTTGGCTGGGAGATGGGGTCCCTGAGACCACCAGTAGCTAGTTATAATTAGGACTTAGTTTGCATAGACAAAGTGTTTTTTGTTTTGCTAATAATTTTGCCGCCGTTTGACGAATCTTCACGAAATATTCAAAACTAGTACTCCAGTCACTTCAGCTGCTGTCTGGAAAGTTGTGGGGAGATTTGTCAAGCAAGGCAGAGAAAAAGGAGGGGGCCCAAAATGCGATTTCCCAGTGGCATTTCCTATAGGGATTTTAGACACAACTACTACCGAACCGCTGAGCAAAATTACCCCAGATTTGGCAGAAAACTAGATCTTGGTCCAGGAAGATCTCGTTTTGGAATTTGGTGTAAATCTGTTAAGTAGTTTTGAAGTTATTTAAGAAAACAGATTTAGGTATAACTCGAGATACAGATCCATTGCGGATTCACGCATCACCAGCAATGCCGTGATTTGCTGGCCACAACCTGAGAGGAAAGTTGCAGCCACCATTTTCTATTCTGAGACTTGGTCCGAGGGGGGGGAATACCCCAGAAAATTGGATGAAGGGGTGAGGGTAGAGGTACCCTGACCCCAAGGTTCTGATAGAGGGGTCTGTAATAGCCCCAAAATGTTTTTGGGGGGCACCCCTTTATCGGCGGATCTATTGCGGCGCGCAGCACAGCACCCTGTGTGAATCCACAACAGATCTGCGGATCCAGAGCCCAATTTAAAAAAAGATACACCCACTCACAGGCCCACTCATACAGTCACTCACACACCCACACAACCACCCACACACACCAACTCGCATATCCATACGCCCCTAAAACATCCAATCACACACCTATACAATCACTGATACATCCACTCAGAGACCGAGAACACCACTCACACCCCCAGTCACACAATCACACATCCACTCATGCCCCCATTCACACACTCACACACCCACTCAAAGACCCACAAAACCACTCACACACCTAGCCACACACATACACAGTCACTCACACACCCATATAGCCACTCACATACTCTCTCACATCCCCACCCACACGCCCACTCACACATCCATACACCCACTCACACACCCATACAGTCACTCACACACCCTCTTACACACCCATATGGTCACTAACACATCCACTCAGAGACCCAGAGAACCACTCACAAACTCACACAGGCACTTAAACACCCACTCACACACCCACGTACCCTGCATGCAGGGGGGGGTGATCACAGGGCCTGGCACGTGTGAATCTACAACGGATCTACAGATCCAGAGCCTAATTTTAAATAAAATACACCTACTCACAGGCCAACTCACACAGTCACTCACCCACTCACACAACCAATCACACACCAACTCACATATCCAAACAGCCACTAAAACACCGAAGCCGAATCCCATACAGTCACTTATACACCCACTTAGAGACCCAGAGCACCACTCACACCCCCATTCACACACTCACACACCCACTCACACAACAAGATTACATATGGTCTGTTCCGAATCAATATTGCACCCTTGATGGAAATGGTGCAAGCGGTTTGGAAGTAGTAAAAGATCTTGAATCCCTTGGCTTAAGGGTGCTGAACGAGATATTTCAAAGCAATATACCACTTAGATGGACATATCAGGCTGCAGGTTGCAATTAAGAACAGATATTACGGCAGTAACTCTATCTTTACTGCAACTAATAACTTAATTTCAGATTTACATGACAGGAGATAGTGACCATGGCCAGCAACTTATTGAGATAGAAGTTCAACCACAGTATCAGGCAAGATAGAAAACACTAATTATAGGAGATTGTACTGGTCGGAAGGATCACTAGAGGCTGTAAGCCAGATGGCCTCGCTTTTGGTCAAAAATTGTTTCACCGTTAAGATAGGATCTGAGGTGGACAAATGGTCGGAATTTACAGAAAAATTAAGTGTCTCCCCTTTGGAAATGATTAATCGTCAACGTAATTCTTAGACACAGAATCTAAACAGTGTAAAAGTATCTGAATCATGTTGCATCTTGAACAAAAACCACAAAAGAATTGTGCGTCAATCAAGGAAGTATCCCTGGAATCAGGAGCTTCAGATTAAAGCCAATAAATTAAATAAAAATTACTGGAGGAAAATCTGGGAAGAGAAGTTAAAAACAAACCAAGCTCTTTGGGCTAAGGCTCTGTTCAGTACAGAAAAAAATTCAAGGGCTTTTTGGAGAATGATCAACAACCTGAACCAGGCTCCAGTGAAGATTACAACTTCAACCATAACAGAATCGGCATGGGTAGAGTTCTTAATAAAGCACTTCAATTATTCAAGTGAAACAAAAATATACCCTAACTGTGAAGCGAATAGTGACATCATGTTGAAGCAAAAAGTTCCAGGGGAATATGTAATTGAAATTTCAGAAGTGCAAGTTGGCAATTTAATTAAAAGCAGCAGACAAGATGGGGCACCTGGCCCGAATGGTATCCCGCAAGCATTGTATAAAACAGATGCACCTTTTTGGGCAGGGTACCTATCAAAAGTTTTTAATAACGTTCTGCAATTCAAATCAATTCCTGAATCTTGGAAAGGCTCTATAATAGTAATGATACATAAAGGAGGGGAGTGCTCAAAACTAGAAAACTACCGCCTTATTACATTTCAGGACACCAAAGCTAAGCTCTTCGCGGGGATACTTCTGAAAGAACTTTTATACTGGGTAGAAGAAAAGCAGATTATCCCCCAAATCAAACTGGGTTTGTTCAAGGTTTAGCACGTCATCCAATATTCTAGCACTCTCAGTAATGATAGATAAGCACAAATTAAGGAAACAACCAATCTACCTCTGTTTTGTGGATTTTAAATCTGCGTTTGTGTTCAACGCAGTTTTCTGTGGCAAAAGCTGGTTAAACTGCACATCCCACCCTGCCTATTGAAAGCAATCTAAATGTTATATTCAGATTCATGGATAAGAGTGAAAATGGGTGATGGTACCCTTTTGTCAAAGAATATTAAAACCTCTCAGGGTTTGAAACAAGGCTGCGTTCTTGCACCATATTTGTTTAATCTGTTTTTGGCTGATTTAACGCAAGAGCTGGATGAAGTTAATGCACATCCTCCAAGGTTAGGAGATGAATATATATCAAATCTCCTATATGCTGATGATGTGCTTTTGCTGAGCCAAACAAAGGTCGGTCTGCAGCGACTAATTAATAAAAAATCAAACTATTCCTTACTTAATGATATGGTAATAAATGAAAAAAAACAAAGGTGATGGAAGTAAGTAATAAGATACATAAAAAATATAAGTGGTTCTTACAAACTCAGCAACTAGAACAAGTTAAAACATATAAATATCTTGGAGTAATATTTGATGAAAAGGGCTCTTTCAAGCATCATAAAATGGATTTACAAAGGAAAGGAAATTCCTTACTCTAGGCATTTCGTCACTACGGATTCACTAGGAGGCTTTAGCCTCCAACCACTACCAAAGATAATATCCGCAAATCTTTTTCCAACTATCTCGTATGGAAGTGAGGCGATGCGGGGTAGAGATGCTGTAACATTAAATAAAATTGTCGCTAAAATATTTAGATCTCTGTTTAAACTACCACGCAATGCAGTGCCAGCTCAGAAAAGGTTAGAATTTGGTCTGCTAAACCAAACCATTGCACAAAAAGGATCGTACGTTAAAACCTGAAAAAAATCAAATCAAATATTTCAAAACAGTTAGATCAAGCCCTGTGGCATGAAGTTCAAACAAATTCAAATTCACCAACATGGAAGTATTTAACTGAGGCTACAGAAGATCTGTCCATTTATTAATTATGGGATAAGCCTCTGATTCCAGCAATTTTTTAAAAAAAAGCATCAATGGCTTAATAAAAAAACATCAGTGTTAAAAGATAAATAATTATTTGTACCTAGGTCACATGCCTGGATGATTATAAATGAATATAAAATCCTTAAACACCAGTTCTATTTGGAGTCTGGATGGTCCCCGCTATAAAAAAGAAGGTTCAAAAGAGCACGATCTGAAATACTTCCAGGCCTCGCGCATGCAATGTCGTGGTTGAGACAAACAAAACCAACATCCTGCAGGCTGTGTAAACTTGGTGAAGAAAACATAATTCATTTACTTGGATCTAAGGCGCAGGTTGCTAAGGATACTGTTTAACCAGCTGGCCATTCGTCCATTCAGACAAGCAGTGATAGCATGTCTCAAATCATCTGATACAGCACTGAATTGTATATTTGTAAAATGTATGAGAGCAGTGGAAATGAATATGGCATATATTATGTGATCATACTTTTAGCCCTAGCAATGAATGTTTTCTTATTTAATATAATATAGAAATAAATGAGGAAATCATCTTTTGTTGGATCCTTATAAATGTAAATATGTAATACTTCTTTTTAACAATGTTAGTGATTTTATAATGATGGTTAAATTGATTTCTCTCATGATGTTTTTATTCTTTCTAATATTGTAAGATTTTAATTAATCAACATTCTGCTACATAAGAGGGCATGTATTTCCCTCTGTTCTTTGAGTTTTCACCATTCTCCCAGAACGCACTTTAATGTTAAAAAACATCAACATGACATTTGCTATTCCTGTCATTACACACTATTTAACACTTCTACTTTTCTCACCTGTTGTGCTCCACTTTTCGCTCTCCCCTGTGCTTTTAATCTGGACCCATGTTGTGATTTTTGTGACCCATGTTTTGGTTTTTGTCACCCATGTTATTTATAAACAATCATAAACCCCGACCATTTCATTTTCCTTTTCCACTTGTCACCTTCACAATCTCCCTTCATGTTCAATTTAACCCTTTAGCCACCACTAAATCCAATTAAATTGTATCAAAATTCAAATTCTGCTTATGTCCCTGTTCTTTACTTTCACAATTTGCTGAATTATCTGCTGTCGGTCTGTCCTTTTCTTACAAACCCACCTAGTAATATATGTTGTTTTCAGCTCCCCGCCCCCAAACATGCCTTTCTGTCTTCCTCTCCTGTTCCTTGCCTATACAGCTACACTTACTGGGCCATAGCTTCCTTGTGCAGCAGGTGCAGTGGCACCATACACTAAAACTCTTTCAACCATGATTACTGCTTTATTTCACAATTCAAACTGTAGTCCAGGAGTCTGTCGACTGCCTTGTGCTAGGGTCCATCATAGAATGACTACTCCACTGCGCACTTACATTTTTAAAAATATTTTCTCTATTGCCCACCACAAACAATGATGTTTCATAGCTGTGGCCTTTAGTAACATCACCTCCACCTTTTGCCCTTCTTTGATACACCCTGCCCCCAACACGCCTCTTTGTATTCTTTGGTTTACAGTTTTCTTTATAATCAGTATTTACAAAACAAACCATACCATTTCTAAACATTTCTAAACATTACAATACGAATACAGCTTTTAAATATCATAAACTAAGTTTCTGCTTTTTCAAATTGTTTTTTGCTATTTTACTTTTTTTAAACAAAACGTTACGAACAAACATTACCAAAGCCACTCTCATTATAACAGCGAGACCTGTTGGCTTTTCCAATGCATGTTAGAAAGGCTCATCGCATAGGAGGGTGCACATGCCTATCATTTTCTGTGTCAAGCAATGAGTCTGTCATTTTACAATCACGTCAACCTGGCAGAGAGAGAGGCATGACCAGCTGTGTTTTTTATTTTAGTTTGAAGGCGGTTTATTGATAAACATAAAAACTGTAGCCCGAATTACAGAAAACAAACAGATAATGCAATGGTATACTAATGCATAAAGGAACGTACAGTGATTGAGCAAACAGAGTAAGAACCAAATTCATCTGCTGTAAAATAAGATTTCACAGTGCTCGTTTTTCAATGGGAAGGGGAAGAGGGAAAATAGGACTAGGAATACGAAATAACACTTGTAATATGCAATAAGGTAAATGAAAGTAAGTAAATACAAAAAGTTAACACATGAAGCACATTAACAAAATATAAACAATGAAAAGAACAGAGAATTGAACAATTATGGAGGCTTAAACTTCTCAGAAGATATACAATTTGAGTTGGAAAAATGTATAATACTACTATCTAGAAAATATGTCAGCGGTAGCCGAAATAAATCTCTATTCATTTGAGAAATAGAAGAAGACATAAAAGCTCTGTCTAACCTGTGATGATGACATACATTATACTATCAAGCTTTGTATGAAATATTAGAAGAACATTTCCATTTAACAGTTATTTGTTGGACAGCTATAGCAGACAATAAATCTAACAACCTATTTTTTTAAATAAATTATTGGATTCTTATTATCAAACAAACTTCCTACAAAAAAGAGCTTTAACAGAAAAAGGGCAGGGAATACGAAAAATCGCTTTACTTTGAGACCAAATCTTAGGCCAAAAAGATCAAATATTTGCGCATCAAAATAACATATGTATAAAATCACTGTTGGAGTGAGCAAATGACCAGCAATTATTACTGTTCTCTTCAGAGAATTTGGCAGTAAGGGAGGGATTAACATAAATATTATGATATAGAAAAAATAGTGTTTGAGTTGTATTGGCTGTTATAGCAACAGTATGTATTTTAGACAGTATCTTGTTCGAAAATGAGAGACCAGTAACAACCCAAATCACATTCTCAAACAAGTTCTACTTTGGATTTAGGCCTAGAAGGATTCACAGAGAAAACGGTTTATATATATAAGGAAGGCTTTAGGAGTGGAAGTCATTATGCCAGCTAATCCTGAACTAGATAAAGAGGGAGTTGACACATCCTCCAATGAATGAAGAGCATCTAATACAATATTTATTAGAAGGAAAAATGAAGCTTGAAAAGATTTAAGGCAGTTAAAGGAATTCTGAGATTGTGGAAACAATATTGGAGCATCCTTATGAAATGAATCTGCTAGCCATTTAATTTCTTTCTCTCTCCAAGATTTCCACTAAATTGGTTTATTATTGAGTTTGATAAGTTTGTTTTACCATAACGGTGACTACAAGAAGGTGCCTCATTGTATGGTGTCCAATAGGTAACAGGATTTCATCAACCAACATATGAGTTTAAAAATGGTGAAGATGTAATAGAGGAACTTGAGAAAAAGAAATTACCACTCAAAGAAAAAAGGGTTTCTGCAATGATTTGATTTCTCTATATCAATTCAGAATAGTGAGAACTGGAAAGAATGATTGGCTATCCATAAAGAGTATTGTCACAGACGGATGGCTTTATGATAAGGCAAAAGTCTGAAAATTTTGCGTCACCTTCCTATTTAGTTTTCTTGTGCTTTGATAAAGAGATTTAGATTTTTCCTTTTCCCATAAGAATTTAGAAAGGAGATTATCAAGAGCACGGGATAGTATAATATGGGTACTCATCATTGTAATTGAGACTTCCCCATCAGGAAAGAAACAGGGGATTCCAAGATGAAATTAGTTGTTCATCTGTAGTCAAACCTTAGTTAAGATTAATATAAACTGATTCTATGATGGAGTTTGTGTACCAAATTCCTAAATATTTAATCCTAGAAGAATTCCATTGAAACCCAGAACTATCAAAATAATGCTTGACAGTAAATTTGTTAAAAGGAAGAATTTCAGTTTTATCAGTATTCATTTTGTAGCCTGAAATAGAGGACAACTTGGAAATTTCCTTAAGAAGAACTGATATGGATTGTCAGGATCCAAAAATAAAAAGAGAATATCATCATCTACATATGCTGTTAATTTTAATTGACTATCTCCATAATGGAATCCTGTTATCAATGGGTTATTATGAATTAGAGAAAGAAAAGGTTCAAGAGCCAGTACAAATAATAATGGGGATAAAGGACATTATTGACAAAAACCTAGTTGAAGATTGAAGTAATAGGAAACCTTCCCATTACCAAAACTGAAGCATTTTGGGAATTATATGATAAATGGATAAGAGGAATCATTTTAGGAGCAAAGCCATGCCATGCTAAAGACTTAAGCATAAAGTTCCAATCAATCCTGTCAAAAGCTTTTTCCACATCAATAGTTATTGCTGATAACAGATCTTGAATTAGGGAAGATTTGTTTAAGACATTAAAAAAAATCTTTTGTTATATTGTGTCATCTGAAGCTTATCTACCCTTTATGTAAGGTAAATTTGTACCGCGCAGCTGTCACCCCAAGGGTATCCTGGCGCTGAGACTGACCAGAGGATGTATGGGTGCAAAACAGACAGGACAAATAGCCCGGCCTGCATTGAGTAGTAGCTCAAATTAATCCTCCCTTGGGAAGAGCCATGTCTTCAGCTTTTTCCTGAATAGTAGCAGTTCCTGAGTTTGTCTTATGTCTACGGGGAGGTCATTCCAGAGCTTTGCCGCCGCAACGCTAAAGGCTCTCCCGCCAGTTCTAGCTTTTGCATCTCGTCATGATCACCAAATTGGTGTTTGCTGACCGGAGATTCCTTTTTGGGGCATACCATTTGAATTTTTCTTGCAGAGGTTTCGGGCCTAGCCCATGGATTGCCTTGAACACTATGCATAATGATTTAAATTTGATCCTCTGGCCGATTGGCAACCAGTGGAGGTCCTTCAGAGCCCTCGATGTAGATGACCTACAATGCCTATTGAGAGCCAGTTTGGCAGCTATAGTTTGGATCCTCTGGAGCTTCAAAATCAGTGAGTTTGGAGCCCCCAAATAGAGAGAGTTACAATAATCCAACCTACTCAGTATCACTGCTCTCACCACCTCTGACCTGGTGTTGGTAGGAAGGAATGGAAGAATTGTGCGTAATGCTCTAATCAGAGAGAGACAAGTGCCCACTAGCTTATTAACTTGAGTCTCCAGCTGAAGGTCCTCATCCAGCATAACTCCCAGGTTGCGCACTGTTTTGACTGGCGTCAAAGGTTTATCAGTAGGAGAGAGCCTAAATTCCAAGTGGAGTGGGCGAGCAACTTTGGCAGTGGAGCAGACTACCAGCTCGGTCTTATCTCCGTTAAATTGCAGGGAATTATTTCTGAGCCATTTTGTAGTACTCTGCATACATTCCTGAAATTGATCCATTGATCCATTGGTACTGCTTGAGCTCCTTCTAGGGAAAACACCAGTTGTGTGTCGTCAGCGTAATTAATTAAGTCAATGCCAAAGGACTTTATAATCGGTATGAGTGGGCGCAGATAAATGTTGAAGAGTACTGGGCTGATTTCTGATCCTTGTGGGACCCCTTGTAAGACCGGGGTCTTGGGGGATGTGAATGGCGGAATAGTCACCACTTGTTGTCTGCCAGTCAGATATGACCATAGCCATTGCAGTGCCCGCCCTTTCACTCCCAACTTCTCCAGTCTCATCAACAAAATAGCATGATCCACCGTGTCAAATGCTGCGGACATATCAAGTAGTATCAGTACCGTAGCCCTCCCCATTGTCGGCCCTCATTCTTAAGTTATCGAGTGCCGACACCAGGGCTGTTTCTGTACCATGCCCTGGGCGGAAACCGAATTGCGCTTCGTCAAGCAGATGGTTCTCCTTCAAGTAATGTGAAAGAGATTTGCTGACCGCTCTCTCCAGGATCTTTACCGGGTAGGGCAGCAGCGATATGGGCCTAAAATGATCTGGACACGTGGGATCGAGAGTAGGTTTTTTCAACAGTGGGGTCACCATTGCCTGCTTCCAGCAGTCAGGGACCATGCCTTCATCCAATGATTGACGGCAGATCTGCCACAGCCGGTGAAAGAGTTCCAGATGAAATTCTTTCCACAATTTCTGCGGGAGGGTATCCAGAGGCGAGCCTGAGGAGACCTTCGAGGCTAGGTTGTTGAATACTTCCAAATTGGAAATATGAAAAGAATCCAATGTTACTAATTGAACATTGGCATTTCCTTCTACCAATTGTTCCGAATCTGCTATAGTATTACGGTCGTTAACCTTCTCCTGAGTGATCTTTAGGTTGAGGCCCTCGATAATCCTGCTGATTTTCAGATTAAAGTGCGCAGCAATATCATTGCAGAGTCCTTGTGACGCCTCAATCCTATTGCTCGTGCAAGCAGGGTTGGATAGATCCTTTATTATCGTGAAGAGGGCTTTTGAGCTATTAGGTGACTGCAAGATCGTGTTGGCATAATGTTCAGCTTTGGATTTAGCAATCATCTCCTTATAAAGTTTCAATAGCTGTTTCCAGATTTTTTATCTGCATCATCATAGAGCTTGTGCCACTTTCTCTCAGCCTGTTTGCACTTTAATCGCAAATTTTTCAGTTCTGCGTTGTACCAGGGGGCTGATGGTTTCTTCCTATTACTTATGTCCTTAACCGGAATGTGCAGATCTAACGAGTGGTTAATTTGTTCACACAGGGCCTGGTAATTATAAATTATTATAACCTGATTGTTCTTTTCCAGTAATGTGGGTAAAGCTGGGTCTTGGTGTAAAGCTAGGATTTTGGCAAATATTTTACAGTCAACATACACAAGAGAGATTGGTAATGAGAAGGATCTTCTCCTTCTTTATGAATGAGATACATTGTGGCTTCTTGGAGTGTGGCATTACTCATACCAGTAGTGGAGAAAAATCTAAATACTTGTAATAATCGCAGTACCAATATGTCAAAGAAATGGAGGAAAACCTCTACCATAAATAAGTCAGGTCCAAGAGTTTTACCTTTCTTGAGTGAGTTAAATATGCTGAATACTTCTTGCAGAGAAATATCTTTCTCAAGAAGGAAAAAGTCAAGCTCAACATTGACAGATTTATGTATATCTGTAAATAGGAGTCAATATTAGATGGATATTTTCTGGAGTACAAAAATTCTGATAAAACTTTACAATTTCAGCTAAGATGTCATCATCTTTAAATAAATGAATACCATGGGAACTGAGTGTAGAATCAATATTGGTAAACTGTTTTTTCTGTGCGATAATAAGCTAATAGTTTCTCTACTCTTTTACAAACGCCACAATAGCTAGTACTACTTGTAAGTAAGCTGGAAGAGGTATTATTTATAGATATTTCATTAAAGTGCAATTTGGCTTTAATACGCTCCTTTAAGCCAACTTAAAGCAGTAACATGGATGTTCCAAATGTTTTATAGTGGAGAGGAAGGATTTATGTTCCTTATCAAAATGTTTCTTCTTTTGAGCCCCATAATAAATAATGAAATCACGGGCAGTAGCTTTAAATGTAACCCAGAGGAGTTGAGGCAAAATATAAGGATTATTATGGATTTAAAAAATTCTGCAGCAAAGAAAAAAAGAAGAAGAAAACTTAAAATCCTGCAACAAAGGATCCATCCACTCAATTTGGGTTGAACTGGTATTAAGTCCAAGTCAGTTATCACCGGGACATGATCCGAAATCGAAATGGGGCCAATACTGGAGTCAATAATATTTTGGGATGTGTTGACTAATAAAGATATTATCTAATCTAGAAAGTGATCTAGGAGCAGGAGAGAAAAAATAATATTCTTGTGAGGAGGGATGACAAAGCCTCCCTGACTCAATCAGGGCTTTTAGGAAATGGTAGAGTGAAACTGTTTATGTATTTTATGTGGAAGAAATTTGACTGGAGTGAATCCATAATCTAGTTATAATCCCCGCCTAAAATAAAATAATCATCATTATAGAGCTTAAACATTTTTTTGAAACATCGGGCCAAAAATTATAATCAACTTGCCTAGGACCATAAACATTACAAACTGTTAAAAGAATGATATTGATAATAAATTTAACAATTATCCATCTGCTCTCATTATCAGTTACTCAATTGTCAAATTATTCTTTTGATGACATAAAATGATAATACTTTTTTTTTTATTGGGTGTTGGAAAAACTAGAATTTAACCCACCCATCCATGTTTGAGTTGAAAACCTTCAAGCTCTATAAGGTGAGCTATTTCAAATAAAACATATTTGGCTGATGAGATAAAATGCTCTGTCTTTCATATGATTAATAAATCCTTTGACATACCAGGAGAGCACTCGGAGTTTTACTTGAAACAACATTGTTATAATTTGAGAGATCTTCAGTGAAAACACCACAATGCATATGATGAAAAAGAGAAGAGTAGTTCACAGAGAAGGAAGTAGAACATAAAGAAAATGAGAGGAGAAAATAATAGAGTAGAGAGAAGAAGGAAGGAAAACAAAGACAGGAAAAAAGAATTGGAAATATATCTGAGAGAAAGAGACAATACATGTCAAACAAATGACAAAAGAAACAATGTACCTTATTATAATGAACAAAAAGGTGGCGTTGGTGACTGCACAAGATGAATATGGCACATCAAGGGAGCATAACGCTCCAGTATCAGAGAACATTATTTAGTAGAAATGAAGAGATTAAGTTCAAATACAATAAACAACCTGCAAAATGAAAGAGGAGGAATTAGAACACAATGAAAATATTTAACACGAATAAAGTCACATAATGAAAATAACTGAACCACAATCAAATGACAATGAAGAGAATGATGACAACATCCTACAAGGAATAATACAACACTAACTCTTACAGGGACCAAAAGTGTCCATGGTATCCAATGAATTATTTCTTAGGAAGTTCTTGAGATCTGCAGGTTCTTGTTGGTAATGGTTTTATCTCGCTATGTCATTTAGAATAAACATGGATGAATTAACCCATATAGCAAAGTTGCATACAGAGATCAAGAAATTCCTGTCTCCTGTTGTTTTGTGTAAGGAATACTTTCTTTCCTGATGAAAATAGTTGTTGTTTAGACTTCGCAACATTTAGTAATTTCAGCAGACCAGTGAACTTCAGAAATAAAATAATAACTCCTCTAGGTTTGATTAATTAAGCATTTGACTGAGGTCAGTGACCAAGTCTATGCACTCTCTGAATAATTATCATTGTGGGAAGTGGCAAATCCACTAATTGTACTAAAAGGAACTTGAAAAGAGATACAGGGACTTTACATTCAATGCCCTCGGGAAGACCATAAATGCAGAGATTATTCCACCTGTTCCTGTTCTCCAAATCTTCTGTCTATAGCTTTAATTGTGCTACTTCTTTCTCCCAAATCACAATTCTATTTGTTTAATAAAAGGATGCGAGTATTACTTTCCTTTACAAATGGCCGCAGAGCTCTAATTTCTATAAGCAAGAATCTAACAAAATAGGTGAATGCAACTTCACAGGAGAAAGAGGATCTTGTTTGACTCGCTTTTTTGTTGATGTGGTATTCTGAGGTTTCAGAGAAGATGAAGACATGGAAGTCAGCTTAGAAATGTTGGAAGACATAAGGTCAGTAGGAGAAAGATTGGCTTCCATTGAAGAATCACAAAGCGTCTAATTTGAGGTGATAGTCGAATGAGAAGAAAGCTTGAGCTTCCTTGTTTTGCCCATTCAAAATCGCTAGTCAATATAAGCAGACCTCTTTAGTTGCACAAAAAAACATGTGAGTCAATAGGTAAAGAGATAAGACAAAGACTTATCTCAGATTTTAACATGAAGACTGTAAGAAGATGTCCAGAAAGTAATTATGTTCTCTTTAAGAACAGCACAGTATCCTTATATGGAGATATACTCTCCATTCTTGATCATGGAAAAACATTAAGAGCCTAGTTCTGTAGTAGCATAGATTATCATACAGACCAATAGATACATATATAAATTGAGTAACTTGTTCCAGTTTTCTAGTAAATTTGCGAAAAGATTCGATAAGAGTCAGCTTGACTCTTTTACGAATTGCAGCGCCACATTATTGTAGAAAAATATGCTCTTTCATGGGAACGCTGAAGAAATCTAAATTGGCCACCCTGGTCACCGCTACTGAGGACAGCGAGGGTGCCTTCGTGCTCGTAGCAAAATTTCTGGTCTCTCAAATATGAGAGGACCGTGCCACCGATGAAAATACTCTGACATGGTACGGAGCTCCCTTCTCAAGTGGCCATCTTCCTTGGTGGTCAAGCTCCGCCTCCTCGTCCTGCTAAGTCTTCTAAGTCTGTTAAATGAGCCTGATCTGTTGTACAAGCCCTTTATCAATGAGCCTAGTGCCACTGACGTCTATGGTGTGTACTGCAGAGGACAAGCACACCTCAGCAAAGCCACTGTTGTCGTAGCTTTTTAATCTTTGCAGGTAATTCAAGTCAGAAACACTTGCCCTAGGGCAGTTTCCTGTATTATACACTGATACAGTAATATGCACTAGCTCTTATTTCATATTTGAGCCACCCTTAAACCAGTTTAGTGTTGTTTGTCTATCCCTCACTATTCAGGGCAGCTGGCATCCATTACATGTGAGGTGATATTTACTATTGTATGGCATCCAAAGCGAACGAACAAAGCGTCCACCAGCAGGTATATCAATGTAACATGCTTGCCAATTTCTTTCTGGAAAAGGTAAATAACATCCTCCTTACACTCGCAGGGGATTGTGGCATAATCAAGCCTCCCCAAATGCAACATGTTATCAGTGCAGCCAACTTGAAGGTCACAGAAAAAACTTTAAAGTCAGTTAAATGAGGCTCCCGGCAGGACCCAGTCCCTCTGGGTATAATGATTAAAGGAGGAAGAGTAGTGATGTTTATCTTGACAGATATGTTCAACTATTCATTACAGTCTGGGACTGTCATGCCAGTATGGAAACACACCATTGTGAAGCTTTTTTAAAAAATAACCTTTCGCCGACCCCCTTCAGTGTGAAAACTACAGACCGATCTCCCTCCTTCCAGGGACAAGTAAAGTGTTGGAGAAGTTTGTAAATAAGAATTTCGCTTAATTTCTTGAGACAAACAGCATCTTGCATCCTTCCCGGACTGGCTTTAGACCAGGACGTAGTACAGAATGGACCTGCTTGCATCTACGGAGGAACTGAGAGCAATAGTGGATTAAGGCGGTTCAGCAGCTTTAATCCCATTATATCTGGAACTGAGAGCAATAAAGGATTAAGGTGGTTCAGCTGCTTTAATCCCATTATATCTGAGCGCAGCCTTTGATACCGCCTCCCATCCTGTCTTTATTCAAAGGCTCGAAGAGGCTGGCATCTCTGGGATGGGGCTAAAATGGCTTGCCTCTTCTCTTGAAAATTGAACTTTTCAAATGTTCAAAAAAACTACGCTGTCCAAAACCCATTTCCTAAAATGTTGTGTTCCTCAGGGTTCGTCACAAAGCCCCACTCTGTCTAACTTGTATGTTCTCCTGCTGGCAGAGATTGTGAGGGCTTGTGACTTCAATTGTGTGCTACACGGATGACACACAAATTGCCATCTCCCTTTCTTCCCATATAGAAAAGGAATCCAACCAACGTAATGACTGATTAAAGCATATAGTAGACTGGATGTCTGCAAGCTGTCGAAAATTAAATAGCGAACGTAAGTGCTAGTGGTTGGAAACAGTCGTTCTCGTTGGATGGAATTGAGCTGGCAAGATAATCTCAGCACAAGATAATCTCAGCCCAACCCTAATTTAGAGGTCAATAGCCTAGGTTTTTGGATCGACCGCAGGCTTTCTATGGTGGTTCAGGTCCGGAAATTGGCATCAAACTGTTTTGGTCTACTCTGGGTTATGCAAGGTCTGGGAATATCATGGCTAGATTACGGAAACTCTCAATATCGGAGAAATCCTAACTCTGTCGTGAAAAGATTCCAGGTAATTCAAAATGCTGCAGCCTGGATTCTACTAAAAATTCCCAAGCACCAGTCGGCAGCAGCAGCTCTGGTGGTCTTGCTCTGGCTTCCAGTATACAAAATAATCCAGTTTAATTCACTCTCTCTTGCTCATCGAACAATGCACAAGAAAGTGCCTTGGCTGATACAGAGATTGTTAAGGTCCTATAACCTTACGAGAACTTTGCGCTCCACGAACCAGCAACTGATTGTGGTCCCTAGGATCAGGGGTGGAGGACACTCGTTTTCTTTTCTTCCTCCCAAAATCTGGAACGCTCTTCCGGTGGAGATGAAAAAGATTGAGGGGCTGATTACGATGTTGGGCAGATGCAGTAAATGGGACCAACCGACCTCCGGTCGGCAGTCCCGACTGCCTGATTAGGACATTTCCCTATAGGAGCATGTGTTACGGCTGTAAACCGGCCATAGTACATACTCCCATAGGGAAATGGAAGGTGGTATTAATCCCTGCACCCCGTGGCAGGCACCTCATGGTGCCCCCTTGGCCCCCAACCGGAGGCCGCGCACACAAAGGGGCCCTGCTAGGGGCCCCCAAACATGATTTACAGCAGGGTTTTCATGTCGGAAAGGCCAGCATAGAAACCCTGCCGGAAACAGTGCATCGTAATCCCAAGGGCGGAAAGGCCCTACAGGGTAGCCATGCGCTTTAGAAATTTACATGAATAGAATTTGCATGAATATATACGAGGTGCATACTACCTATGAGGTAGTAGAGAACATATCAGAGGCCATAGGTTGTACCAGGCAAATGCCAGTGCAGCATGCAATTTTCATTACTCTGAAACCAATGAATAAGAAAAGTAGAAAGCATTCTATCCTGTCCTCAACAATAGCAGCAATTTGATAATCTACCTGTGGGTGGTTTTTAACCTTCCCCCTCTAGCACTATAACACCTAAATGGCAGATTGTCCTACAGAAGATTGGACAGTCTTGGTTGCATGTAGTATTTCCACACTTAAATTAGTCCAGCCAGCCTATCTGGACTGACAATGATGTTAGTCCATGTGTGGTGCTGTGATGGAGATTCGTGCCAGCAGCTCGCACCACCCTTGACCGCTGGTTCTTGCATACTGCGATGTGCAGAAAGGCTTTGCAGTGAACCTGGCTACCACACAACGGTACCACACTGTTAGTTATGTATTTATATCTAATGAGGATGTTACATTATTTAACACAAAAACAACAATTGATGGACAGAATGCAGAACAATGTCATACATTCACCCCAGTACAGAGATCTGGGCCTAAATCCATCGTTTTTTTGCTCACCATGCCATTCCAGTTTGGACCCAGCCATATGCAAATCAGTCTTGACCCTGCGCCCAATGGGAACAGTCCAGCCCGAACTGCCAGGCCAGGTCCTCCCTGGACTGGAAACAAGCATCCCAGGACCGGTTTCGGGCTTTCAGCCCTCATCAGCCAGGATAGCTTGACTCCAGTGGCATGGAGAGCACGGGACCCACGTCTGGGCATACCCGTCCCACTCGGGGTGACAAATGCAAAAACAACAATTGATGGACAGAATGCAGAACAATGTCATACATTCACCCCAGTACAGAGATATGGGCCTAAATCCATCGTTTTTTTGCTCACCATGCCATTCCAGTTTGGACCCAGCCATATGCAAATCAGTCTCGACCCTGCGCCCAATGGGAACAGTCCAGCCCGAACTGCCAGGCCACGTCCTCCCTGGACTGGAAACAAGCATCCTAGGACCGGTTTCGGGCTTTCAGTCCTCATCAGCCAGGATAGCTTGACTCCAGTGGCATGGAGAGCATGGGACCCACGTCTGGTCATACCCGTCCCACTCGGGGGGACAAATGCAAAAACAGGGAGGACCTGGCTTGGCAGTTTGGGCTGGACTGTTCCCACAAGGAACAGGGTCAAGACTGATTTGCATATGGCTGGGTCCAAACTGGGGGGGTGTGGTGAGCAAAAGAGTGATGGATTCAACCCAGATCCTTGTGACTGGGGGTGAATGTTTGCATTGTCCTGCATTCCGTCCATCAATTGTTTCTTTTGCATTTGTCGCCCTAAGTGGGAAGGGTATGCCCAGACGTGGGTCCCATGCTCACTACACCACTGGATTCAAGCAAGCCTGGCTGATGAAGGGTGATGCCCTGAAACCGGTCCCAGGATGCTTGTTTCCGGTCCAGGGAGGACCTGGCTTGGCAGTTCGGGCTGGACTGTTCCCACAAGGAACAGGGTCAAGACTTATTTGCTTATGGCTGGGTCCAAACTGGGGTGGTGTGGTGTGGTGAGCAAAAGAATGATGGATTTAACCCAGATCCTTGTGACTGGGGGTGAATGTTTGCATTGTCCAGCATTCCGTCCATCAATTGTTTCTTTTGCAGTTGTCGCCCTAAGTGGGAAGGGTATGCCCAGACGTGGGTCCCGTGCTCACTACACCACTGGATTCAAGCTAGCCTGGCTGATGAAGGGTGATGCCCTGAAACCGGTCCCAGGATGCTTGTTTCCGGTCCAGGGAGGACCTGGCTTGGCAGTTTGGGCTGGACTGTTCCCACAAGGAACAGGGTCAAGACTGATTTGCATATGGCTGGGTCCAAACTGGGGTGGTGTGGTGAGCCAAAGAGTGATGGATTTAACCCAGATCCTTGTGACTGGGGGTGAATGTTTGCATTATCCAGCATTCCGTCCATCAATTGTTTCTTTTACATTATTTAACACAGCACAAAGAGAGCATCTGGCACGCTACACACTTTCATTATTGAACATACACATGATCTGTTAACAACCAATTGTAACTGTTATCTCAAACTTGATCTACCTAGCTGTCATTATGTCCCTGATGATTTAACTCATGCTTTATCACCTGTGTATTTTTTGTTCACTGTTGTATAATACCATGTTATAAAGAACACTACCACCAAGTGCCCACGTTCTTGGCACACTATAACAGGAACTAAAATAAATAAAATACAAATTAAGTAACTAATTTAGAGTAAACTAACAACAGACAGAATTTCTGAGAGGAGAATGCAAACAGATTATCTACAAAATTGATACTGTCAATACTGTTTATCCACAAAACTGATGCTATCAATACACTGTGAATGTTCTGTCTGTTTACTATGAAGGCAGTACACCCCAAGTCTACTTAAATTAGTGGCACTGAGCTAGACATCACATTCCAATTAAATTTCCAGCCTCCTTGCAATATGTTTGGATAGGTACAACTGAATTGCAGTTTAGACCCATAGCCTTAGACCATCAACACATGACTTAGCTGTTTTGTATGTCATGTATCATGTTAACTGCACAGGTAAGTCTATGACTACAATACTCCACATAAACACCGAACCAATGAAGTGTGGCAAGTTTCTTTCTTTTATTCTATATTGTATGTACCTTTGCCATTGTATGTATGTGTATACATGTATATATAGATTTATATATTTGTTTGTGTGAGTGAGTGTATATATAGCGCAAACCAAACCAAAAGGCTGCGGAGCGCTGTACAGGGTCAAAGACAAGCATAATGTCAATGAGTAAGCGGTGAGGAAGCTGGGATGCGGAGGGTTAATGCATTGTGATGTAGTGTTCTTTAAAGAAGTGAGTCTTCAACTCTTTCCTAAATTGGAGCAGTGTTGGGGAGTCCTGATGGATATGGGGATGTTGTTCCAGATCCTAGGTGCTGTTGCGTCCTTCCCAGCCTGGGTACTCACCAATGACTACACCACACACAGAGCTTAGTATTACATGTCTTTATTTGTCTCCGTTTAACTGTGAACTCAACATTCTAAACCAGTCTTCATTGCATTCCTCTCTAGCACTTACGTCACAATTCTATGGAGTCTATCAGGAGCCAAAAGGGTTCCATCATTTCTAATTCGCAAGATACTACATCTTCACCTCTGTTTTTACAAAATAGACATATATAAATATGTACAAATAAATCTCTTCAATCAACCTTTTTGGCGCTTTAATTGTTCGACTTGATCTTGTTCTTGGAAACTGGGAACTGTAATCACCACTATCCAGTATCTGCGTCAACAGCAGCCACCTATGTTTCAGACCCAGTCTCTCCTTCAATAGTTAGATTGATGAATGATTAGTTAAGTGCCTCAAATGAGAAGAGTCTCTGGTAAAAGATTTCAAAGGGTGCTGGGCAGTCAACATATGTCCTTAGTAGACGCCAATTGAAGATGTTCTGCATCAAATGGGGCTTCAGATTTTCTCTTCCGCATTTTATGTGCAAGCATGGGATTTCCTTTCTTAAAGACAATGTTTTTCGGATTCTGTCTTTTGTCAGCATCTGCTTTCATCTTTTGTTTGTTAACCAAGTCCTTCTCATGAGTCTCTGTCTCATCTGTCTTTCTCTGATTGTCCATTGAGGTAACTTGGTGTTCACTGCGATCCCGAACATCAATGTCTCTGTACTTTCACCCGTTATCTAGTGAGGTGTTAAAAGATAAGCTCTCAAGGTAGAATTCAACACAGTTTTCAAATCGAGTTTCTCAAGACTAGCACGTTGCACTGCTTTCTTTGTTGCCTGAGGCCACAAAGGTTTGGTCTTCTGATGCTTTATATTCAAATGCTCCAAGAAATGTTAAACTCTCGACTATTGAAAGGCGGGCCATTGTCAGACTTCACTATGGCTGGAGCACCCCATGTCGCAAAGATGCCATCTAGTCTTTCAATGACTCGCTCTTGAGTAGTAGATGAAAGATCTTCAGTTAATGGAAATCATGAGTATTCATTCATGTCACCAGCAGGTGATCGCGTGGACCGAAAAAGTAAATGGCTATTCTCTCCCATGCATGCTTTGGGAGTTCTGATATGTTCAAGGTGTGAGGAATAGTAATTGTAGAAAGAAAGTTGCAGAGATGGCAGGCTTTTAATTCCTTTTAAACCCAGTCATTAAGATAAGGAAACCAGACTCAGTCTCGAAGAGCTCATTTTGTGGCAACGATTCCACGATGTCCTTCATGTGCCACTTCAATTATTTTCTGTTGCAGACTCTCCGATATCTGAATTCTTGACCCTCGTAGTATAACTCCTTCCAGAGTTATGGACAGTTCATCCATGACATTTTTGTATTTTTGATACTCTCCATCACTGGTCAGTGGTCGAGTGTGCTGGTTCCATGACTGGTGTGTAATGATATCCTTTAACATATCACTATCATGGCTTGTGGAAGTGATAATCTGGGCAAACGAAATGGCAGCTGGTGTATTTGATTTCACAATGAAGTTAATATAAGCCTCAGCCATCTTGGATGGAGTACCATGACCTTGTATAGGCACTCAGAAAAAGTAGTCAGGAGGGTTCTGATCCTTCCCTGAATGATGCATAATGGTATAATTATACTCTTGTAACCATTGTCCCCATTGTCCAATGCGAGGAGGCCTTTTGGCCTTTAGATTGCCAAATATAGTCAGTAGAGCTTGATTATCAGTTACCAGTGTAAATGTTTTCGGTATAGGATTTCATGGAAATGATCATAAGCCGATACTATGACTAAACGTTCTTTTTCTGGTTGTGAGTAAGCACGTTATGTTTGAGTCAAACTTCTATTTGCAAATGCCACAATATGCCTTTGAGCATTCGGGTATCTGCTGTGCTGTGCAAGGATAGCACCTAACCCAACTGAGCTAGCATCAACAACAACCTCTGTATTAAACTTCGAATTTCCTTAAAACTTTTCTCACATTCATGCGACAAATGAAATGAAACATTCTTTTTCATCAAGTCTCTCAACGGAGCACTTACATGGGCAAAGACTTGTATGCATCTGGAACAGTAACTGGCCATGTCAAGAAATGAACGCACCATAGAAACATCTTGTGGGGCATCAGCATTTGACAGTGCTTGTACTTTAGCAGGATCTGGTGTCATACCCCCATCAGAAAAGATAAGGCCAAAGAATTTTAGGTTTGTCTTATGGAACTCACACTTGTCTGCATTCAAAGTAAAACTGCTTTGGCAAGTAAACGACATACTTATGTAATAATTTTATTGTGTTCTTTTTGTGTAGCTCCGAAAACCAAAATGACTTCGCTGTAATTGAACGCATTTATGACAGGCTATATGATACACCGAATGATGTCTTGAAACAATTCTGCAGCGGATGACAGACCAAAACGCAGTCTTTAGTATCGAAACAGACCAACATGTTTGGAAAAGGTTGTAATGTACCTGCAATCTACTTTGAGTTCCAACTGCTGATAACCTTTATTTAAATCAAGGCGAAAGAAGACCTTTGCACCATTTAGTTGCTTTATTATGTCATCAATGTGTGGACCTGGATGTCTTTCTCGTTCAATTGCCTTGTTTGCCTGACGCATGACAACGCATATGCGTACAGCTCCTTCACTGTCTTCTTTAGACACTACTACTATGGGAGAAACCCATGACATTGGACCAGTAGAACGCTCAAAAATATCATGCATAAGTAACGATTCAAGTTCTTTTTCAACAGCTTCTTGCAGATGAAAAGCAATTAATTTATGTCTCTGAGCAACAGGATGGACGTCCTTATTAATATGCAACTTTACTTTCATAGTGTTAAGCTTTCCCAAACCATGAAATAACGAAGGGAACTGACTTAGTATTTCATCGTGAGCATTCATGTTGGAATTCACAGAAATCTGTCCCATATCAGCGGCTTTGCTGAAACTGAGTAGACAGGCACTTGATGGCATGCCTTGAAGCACATGGATGGGTCCTTGCACCTTAATTTTCCTATTTGTCATTGTAGCTTCAAATGAACACTGACTTTTTAAGAGCATCAATGCAGCCCATGTATACACATTGGTTTTAGATGGCGCAAGTTGCAGCAATGGAGATAATTCATTGTATTTCTCCTCAGGCATAATGTTTACTGATGCACCACTGTCGATAATGAAAGGCATTGAACAGCCATTTATTTCCAGTGTAATCTTCAGACAGTGTTTGAATGACTTTGGTGCTTTGGCATGTTGATCTTTCTTTGACTGGCATTTTTCTTCACAAGCGGTTAACTAACATGTGCATGCTTTTCTGAGGTAAAAATCGACATGGCACAATCATTTTCTTCCTTTTAATTTAATACTGATACAGAAGAACTGTTTGATGATAATTTAGATGACGATCAACTTCGTTCAATGTCGATTTGTCTTGACTGATGTCACCTCTTGGCTTTGTGGTGTGCGTCAAATGTTGCTTTTGGAACATTCTGGCAGCCATTCTGTCTTTGCACTGTGTTGTACTTACTTTTTCCTTTGCTTTGAAAACTGTCACAAAATGGTTCTCCTTCCCACAGCCTTTACATATCTGTCCAGGACATTTACCTTTGTGTGGAAACGAAAATCCACATCTAAAACACAACTTCTTTTTACGCACAGACATCACATTGTGACCTTCAGTCTTTTGTCTTGGCTTACTTTTCACACTCATGACAGATTCATTCTGGGCACCTCCAGCCTTCATTTCAGCAGCTTGTCTAACAGCATGCTCTTCAGCTCTGGCAGCCATTAACACTTGCTCTAGACTAAGAGTTTCTCTCAGCATTAGTCTTCTGAATGAATCTGACAAGCATCCATCAATAACTCTCAGATGCAGAGCTTCTTCATCATTAAATTCATTTAACGTAAAAAAAAAAAAGTATTGATTTTCCAAAGGAAAAAAATATAACATTATGAAACATCAACTTTTCCATATACACAGGGTTCAGAAAAAAATACATTAATAGTATCAGCCCCCTCACCTTGCTGCTCACTTCAGTCCATAAGAACATACTGATCGATACCCATTGAGATGGAGATTATCTAGCACAGTCCGAACCAAAATGGTCCCCTTTGGGGCCCAGAGCAAGACGCACCGAACCCACTCCAGAGGGACACAGGACACATGTGCACCTCTCAGGCATTCCCATTTTGCCGTGCTTTATTTCAGCTGATCCACCAGAAAACCAACATTCTCTGCTTGTCCAAAGACCAACCCTCCCTAGATTAAGCCATCAAGTTCACACCGGTCAACTCTTCAACATTCACTGCAGGGTTCGGAGAGACACGTCAGTCAGCCAACACTGCCGTCCATTCAGTCAGATCATCCACCACTTTTTCATCCCGTCTCACGTGTTTCATTCGCACCTCCTCCGCCACTGCCCATTCCAACATATCTCTGAGCCTGTCAGAGTATCTGGGGGTGTGCCCCCCCCAGCCATTTTCTAGCGATGTGGCGTTTTGCAAGCAGGAGATCCAGTAACAAATATTTCCTACTCAGTTTCTTGTTTTTTGGTGTTGGAATCAGGTCTAACAGGACAGTATTGGGTGTATGGTCTATGTCCCAGCCAGTGGCTCTATTAAGATTTGCTACTATATCAGTCCAGTATTCTGTAGGGAAGGGCAATGCCACACCACACATATGAAATCTGCCACAGGGTGTCCACATCGGGGGCAACTGGCCGAGCGGGCATTATATATGGTATGTAAAATTTGGGGGGAGAGATATGCCTGGAGTGTGTAGTTATATTGGATTAATTTAAACCGTGCATTTGAGCTGGCCATTTGTACTTCTGCAGGGACTTTTTCCCATTTCTGAATGGACAGGGGCTCTTCCAGGCCGCATCCCATTTGGCAAGGGCTTTTGGTATCACTTTCGGGAGGTCCGCTCTCAGTGCACTTTAAAGATGTGAAATCAATCTGCGCCCCCCCCCCCGCCAGTGACAGAAGTGATGATAGCATCTGCGAGGGCTCTGGCTCCTCTGGGAAGCAGGGCCAGATCTCCCGTGCTGTTGCAGGGGTCTTTATGTATTGTAAATATTGCCCCATATCAAGTGAGAAGGAGTCTATTGCATCCTCTCGGGTTATAAATTGGCCCCCAATATATACATCTCAGAGTACGCCGCAACCACTGTCTTTCCACTTCTGTATGGACATTACTTCCGCAATTTGTGCAAACGGTTTCAGATCGGCATATCTCTCACATATGGGGCACGCATAGCACTCTTTTTGATGTTGTTTCCCATAATCGACATACCTTTCTTATTATAAAGGGCATATCCGTTGAGACCCGTGCCCTACTCATAAGCAAAGCGGGGGCGGCTGGCCCCGTGGGAGTCACTTAACAATTTATTTTCCCAGTTGTCTGCTGGGTCTAGCCAGTGGATGCCCTGTTGTAAATGTGCTATCATATAATAAAATTCTATATTAGGTACCTCTAATCCTCCCCTCTCCCAAGTCTGTCTGAGCATGGCAAGTCCAAAGTGTTTCCTCTTTCGTGCCCACAGGAGATTTGCAATAAGTCGTTCAAGTTCGAAAAAGTATTGCTGAAAGATGTCATAGAACATTCCAAGCAGTGCATACAGGCAACTGGGGAGGACCACCTTTTTTACAACCGCAGATTTGCCCATCAGGGACAGGGGGAGATCCCGCCAGAATCAAACCAAAGCATGGAGACCCTCCAGCACTCTACCAAAGTTGAGTTCCAAAAATGTTTGTTCAGTGTGGGCTAACCTAACCCCCAAAAAGCGTATCCCTTCCATTCCCCATGGGAATTCTAACCATGGAAGAGCCACCACCGGGGCACCAGCCAAACATCCCATTGGGAAGAGCTGGGATTTTTTTTATATTGACATATAGGCCTGAGGCTTCTTGAAACATTTGTAGGGCTTTAAGCAGTTTAGGGACCGAATATTCCAGGCTTAGTAGAAACACCAAGGTGTCATCTGCATATAAGGATATCACATGGATGATGTCACCCACTTTAATCCCCCAAGGTTATAGTGTGTGGCGTGCCAACAGTGCCAGAAGTTCCATGGCCAGTACGAACAGGAGAGGTGACAGCGGACAGCCCTGGCGAGTACACCTGTATAGATGGAATTTACTGGAAACACTTTCCCCCGGTACGAATTGTGGTCCCCAGATCAGTATAGAGTAGTTTGATCCAGACCCTAAATCATGAGCCATGCCCCACTTTAGCTAATGCTTGCAAGAGGTATTCCCAATTTACAGAATCAAATGTTTTTTCGATGTGTATGGCGTAGTCGCCATCACCTTAATGTGTAGAATGATATATATGTGACAGGCGCCTAAGGTTATGCATGGTGCTTCTCCGTGGTATGAAGCCACATTGGTCATCATGGACAAGTGCTGGAAGGTGCTGCAATGGTTGGGCTGCTAGTATTCCGCTAAGAATTTTAATGTCTACATTTAAAAGGGAAATTGGCCTATAAAAGGAGGCGTCCAGCGAGTCCCTTCCCGGTTTGGGGGTCAACACTATGAGGGCTTCCTGCATAGTATCTGGTAGGCGTCCTGTCTGCAGGGCCTCCAGATATACTTCCATGAGTTTGTCTATAACCGGGTCCTTATATTTTTGATAACATTCGGCTGGGAGGCCGTCACCCCCTGGGGACATAGCAGTGTTTAAATTTGTATTGGTGCCTAGGATCTTTTTCCCGAGTAATGTGTTCTTCTAGCAATCAGACATAAGTGGAAAGGTGTATTCTGGCGAGGAGGGCGACCCCATGCTCACCTGTATCATCCCCCCACGCTGTGTATATTGCCTTAAGGTGGTCCCGGAAGATGTCATTGATGACCACCTGGAAGTTGAGTAGGGTCCCCATATTATTCTGAAGCAGCAGCACCGGTTTCCGACCCTCCTGTTGTTTCATCAACCGGGCTAGCATTGCTCACGTTTTGTCCCCTTCTGCGCGTAACCTCTGGCGGTGTGCTGTATATGTGTGTTACTTCAGCCTACGCCAATCGTCTAGTAGGTCTTTCCGAGTTTGTCTCCATTCCTCAAGTGTAGAAGGCCAGGCTGGAAGTTCTTTTTCTAGTTCAGACAGGCATGACTCCTGGCGACTGAAGTCACGTTCTAATTGCAGGAGGTCTTAAGACAAGTGCCTCGAATGACAACCTTCATTGCCTCCCAGTCAAGGGCCCGGCTCCCTGAGGTCCCCCAGTTTTCAAGAAAGTAGTGAGACAACCCCTCCCTCACTTCCGCCTCATATGGGGGGTCCTTGAGGGCTTCTGCTCTGAGTCACCAAAGCGGGACTGCCGGACATCTATGTCCTCACCCCAAGCTCATCAGTACTGGGGAATGAATGGACAAGTAGAGGGCTAAATATGAGATTTCCTTCACGTCTTGTGTTAGGGCGGATTTCAGTAAACAGTAATCTAGCCGGCTGTATGTCCCGGCTGCAGGCGTGTATCAGGAGTACATTCTAGTGTCAGGGTGTCGTTCCCTCCAGAAACCTATAAGGCCCAGGCCCTGCATCATGTCGGCTAGCGTCTTGGTCATGTTTGGTTTGGTGTGAGGTTTTGGAGGTGCGCGGTCAAGTAACCCATTAAGGACACAGTTATAATCCCCTGCCACGATCATATCAGCTGTCAGGTATGGCTTTATAGCCGCTGTTACTCCTTGATAGTAGGCTGCACAATCATTATTCGGGACATACACATTCACCAAGCACATCTTGTGCCCATCTAGGGCACCAAACAGGATCACATAGCATACCTCTAAATCAATCACCTGTCTCCTCTTTTGGAAAGGAGCTCCCTGGGCCACCCAAATCATGACTCCACTGGCCTATCCGGAGTATGAGGTGGCATACAATTGCCCCTCCATCTCTTCTGCAGACTAGGGATGCAGTAACCCCAAACATGCATTTCTTGCCAAAAGGCAATATAAACGTGATAGCATTTCAGATAGGCATGCACTCTATGGCGTTTCTCTAATTGGGCCAGGTACCTAACATTCCACGTCATAAATGTATACACATTATCCGCCATCGCCATTCAGAACCAGATCAAACAAGCACTCAGACCTCAAGAAAGGGTCGGCGCACAGCGATCCCACAGGGCACCAACAGAGATGGTTGTAAGATAGAGGCACGCATGGCCGAACCATGAATGCGTCTTAACCACGCATTCCTTTACCATGCATGCCTTTACCACGCAATTTCTTTGTGAAGTAATGTATGGTAAGGGGTTATGCGTGGTTAACTTCACCACTACTCTGACCCCCTCCCCCAGCCCTGAGCTCTAAATTACAAACCCCCTACCTACCTCCCCGCCCTGAGGCCCAAAACCTGCCCTGAAAACTAACCTTTTTCCTCCCCCTGCCCTGAGGCCTAAAAACCTGCCCCTTAATATACACTGCCCGACCCCCCCATGCTGCCCCGAAAACTACCCTAACCCCTTCCACTGTCCTGAGGCCTAAAACCCTGCTCCCAATTAAAAGAACTACCCCGATCCCTCCACCCGCTGAGAGCCCTAAAACTAGCACTATTCCTGAAAAACTCCCCCCCCAAACCCAGCCCTTAAAACTATCCCAACCCCTTCCATTGCCCTGAGGCCTAAACCCTGTCACCAATTAAAAAAACTGCCCTGATCCCCCCGCCCAGAGCCCTAAAACCATCCCATTCCTAGAAAACTCCCCACGCACCAAGCCCTTAAAACTACCCCAACCCCCACCCCTGAGCCCTAAAAACCTGCCCCCTTCTTAATAGTAGCCCTCCTCCCTCCGAGCCCTAAAAAAACCCCAAAAGTACCCCAACCACCCCCTCCCGAAGTGACCTCGACTACCCCCCAGACCTGGCCACAGCCCCACTTACCTGTCCGCATCCAGAGCTTCCTGTTCCAAAGCTTCTCCCCGAGTCCCCGCCCATCCTGAACACTAGAGCGCTATCTGCCTTAACCACGCGTATGTGTGTTTAAGTCAGATGCATTGTTCAGGCAAGCGTGGTTACGCTTGCAGTGTTCCGGGATGCATGGTTCTGGCTGCGTTGTTCTGGACGTTTCCCCACAGAGATATATACCAAATCATTAACATATGAGAGCACCGATTAAATCCCTGAACTGACAAAAACATTAAGATAAAACACCCCCCAGCACCTCCCAACCCTTGGGCAGTTGCGCTAACTTGTCTTGTCCAAACCTTGGCTAGAGGTAAACTTGCATCTCCCGCCCCATACATGTGAACCAAGAGAGTAATCAATGCATGTCTCTCCGTTCAAAAGAACAACTTTGAGCTATGCTAGAGGCTGAAGCCCAGTGGTCGCCATGAGGCCAAAGCTCTCAAGCAGCCCCTCTTGTGCTCATGCCCCTTTACTTCCCTATGTCTCCTGCCGGCTGTAGGATATGTTGTATGCAGTCAGTCCACACCAGCCCACTTAGTATCATCCTTGGTCTATAATGATGTGAATTATAAAACCCCACGAAGAAGACAAGAAAAAAAAAGACAACAATTGCATTGGGTTCCACCCCTCTTCCCTTAAACATTTATGTATTAACAGTTTTGAGGAAGTCCATGGCAGCTGGATTTTTCCCTCAGCCACATTACCATCAGCTTTCCGTGCCCCTCTCTCAGAAGGACCATACTCACAGTTACAAAATTCATTGAACTTACAATGCCAGATGAGTGAGTCGGGTCTCTTCACAAATTCATCAATGGTTTACCAACTTTCTGACGTTCTTGGTTGAAGGTGTATAGTTCGTAATCAACACTGGTCATTGGATTAAACTGAGATTCAATACTTCTTTAATCTGTTGATATGTGACTTCTTCGTCAGTTTGCAGCATTTATTTATGATTTCTTTTACACCCTCACCAGCAAGATTTTTGAGATCTTTTTGACAATCTTTTTATTATCAGTCTATTCATGTGCATCAATGAAATCATCAAATGTCTCTATCCAAAAAGTCCATCTATTGCCAATATTCAGATTTTTGGCAGTATCAAACAGTGGTGGTCTTTTCAGGAAAGCAGCAGCGTTGTAGCCCTTTCTGGGAGTGGCTGACATTGAGGGTTGAGCCCTATCTGGCAAGAGCTGCTGTCCCTGAGGACCTGCTTAATGTATACCATCTCAAAGGCTATGTATTGTTCTGGCCTCGGGGTCAACTTAGCGCTTTTGGTGTCCATGGGAGTTCTTCACTTTTTGGGAGACCTCTGGAGTTGTTCTGAGTAGCCACTCAGCAGCTTTGATGTCGTACACTTCAGATATGAACAGCTCCGTAAGCACAACCCTGGACACTTTTGGGGCTACACTGCCCAACTCTGTTGTACAACTCTCCTTAATCAGTTCTGGTAAGCAGATGACCATTTCTTGTATTTGACTTGCTTTGTTTTTAGGCCCCTCTTTGTAGTGCCTGACACCTGATTGATCTCTGCCTCGCAACGCTTCTGATTGCAGCGTTATCTTGCAATTCACTGTCGCTACTTGTTGGTCTTCCAAAACCTGGTTGCATCCACCTTTAGCATTATCACTCCATATTACGTGTGACTGTATATTTGGTAGCAGCGGGGTACCTTTATGTAGGGTCTGGCCAGCAGGTTCTCGGTCACCGATATGTAGATTTCTTTGCAATGCTTTTGTTGTTTTCAACTTCTCTACAGAGGCTGGAGTGCCCTTAGCCTCCACGTGTTAAGCGTTGGTTTCGTACTTCGACTGCAACACACTTGGCACGCACAAGCTGTTTGGTTGGACCACGCCAAACTCTCTAGGAGAGCAGTGTCGATCTTTGGTTTACTTATCCCCTAACTCGTTGCCAGTGTATCATCCTCCCCAGCCCGGGTACCCACCAATGACTACACCACACACGGAGCTTGGTATTACACGTCTTTATTCATCTGCGTGTAACTCGTAACTCAACATTCTATACCAGTCTTCATTGCATTCTGCTCTAACACTTATGTTGCAGTTCTACTGAGTCTATCAGGAGCCAAAATGGTTCCATCTTTTCTAATTTGCAAGACACTACAGGTGCAAAGATGGAAAAGGCCTGCTGTCTTGTTCTTTTTTACTCTTCTTAGTCTGCAGTCGGATGGTGTCCTAGCTGCGGGTGTGCTGAAATCCCCAGAGAATGTGAGCTTGTCTGCAAGATAAGCAGGAGCGCTGGTCGGGATAGCTTTGTAAATGATGCAGCTGGTTTTGAAGATGGTGTGGACTGGCAAGGAGAACCACTGGAGTTCCATCACAATGGGGGTTATGTGATCATACTTCTTCAGGGCACGAATGGGATGTGCTGCAGTGTGTAGGGTGCCCCTAAGATGTGTCAATGTCATGGAATAAGGCATTACCAATCTGATTTATAAAATAAAGCAGTCATACTCATAATAATTACAGTACATGGGGCACAATAACATGGCTAAAAACAAATGCATTGGGGATAACTGGTTACATGGTAGATCTTATAGGGGAACATATAAAAACAACTGCTCAGTATTGATAATGAACTCATTTCACAAACTTTGTGAAATTCATGAAAATGTCATGAAGCTTCACTTATTTCTAAATGACACCACCACAACTTAGATGCATTCCAGAGACACTGAGCTTTACAATTTTAAAGGAATGCTTGGACAATCCCGAAATCCTACTCACATTAGATATATAATCACAGAGTATGGATATGTGTCTTATTTTATATGCATTTAGAACTATACTATTGTAAAATCCGATTAATTATCTTAAATAAGGCTTTTAATAGGTACATTATTTCCATTCCCCTAACTGATTTTGCATCTGAAATGATCATACCCATATAATTAGCATTCATTAAACGTTTTTCTCTAACCAAACAATAGTAAGGTAATGTGTATTGCACTTACTAAAAACATAATTACTACTATGCATGAAAACAACTTTACCTTACTTATCTCCAATATTAGTACTGTGTATTTGCAATTCAAATCATATCTCTTTTAAAAAAAATGTTTTACTAATTGCAGGCACCGTCTAATGTCATCCATCGGAAGTATCTTCTACTGACTATAAAGAAAGCACTTGCTGTCATTAAAAGGCATTTGAAATACCTTTGGCAAACTTCAGTTCTGCCCATTGCTGATCTTTGCTTCCCAAATGCTTTTTATATATTTTTGTTCAAGTGCTGTCAGTTCAATATATACTTCTCTAAGTAACTAGCCCACCACTAGATAGATAATTCTCTCAACACTTCAAGATGGCCGCCACGCCAGCCACAACTCATATAGCCATTGTTCCACGTACAATGGCTTCTAATGTAAGATCATGAGCTTTCCGTCCAGGTCCTATGGACAATACCAGACACACGAGTGGGCGCCAGCTTCCCTACTTCTCCAGCCATGTGTCCCTTCCCATAATCATATTTGTCTCTTCTCCAAGATGGCCGCCGTGCCGACCATCCAGCCTATTCACATCAGGCACCGCCGGGACGTGACGTGACCCATATCACTAAGAGACGGACATCGCTACGCCTCCCCAGTAATCCAGGTTGGATGGAGGAGGGTAGGTTAGACGGGATTGTCCGGATCAACCATCAAGTAAGTTCTGCGGGGAGGGGGCCGATATCAATTGCACGCAGCGTACATAACCTGAACCACCTTCAACAGGTCTAGAGGCTTAAGCAGCCTGCATACCCTATCCATGGGTTAACCACGTAACAAACTACACAACTCTACGGGGTTCTAGTGAAACTGACACACACAGCTCAAATACGGGGAGGGTATAGATGAGGGCACGGGGAGGCCGTAGTCACTCGGTCTACAAACCGATATGGGGACTTGTGAAATACACAATCGTACTTCCCATAAACAGCGGCAGGACCTGCATGAGGGTACGTGCCCTAAACAACCTGGCCCCCGATATCAACCACGAGCGGTACCCTAGAGTACGAATAGAGGGCTTCTACACACTAATGGCTATGGTGCCCTGCACAAGGTCTTTACAGTGGGCTATGACACCCTATCTGGTTTTACAATGCAATTACGTCCTGTGGAAAGAGTGAATGAGTCACCAGCACTTTTTGATGCGCCCGGATGGAATTTGGCTATTAAAAATATTACATTCCACTACAGGGTTTTTACACTTCATTCACTACTCATCCCATTTAGCAGAACAAAAAACGTGTGTGTCTTATTGTGAATGATGACACCCGCTATGGACTGATGAGATAATGTTTAAAAACTATGACTAAAGATGCTTCTCCTTTTGTGTCTTATGAAGGTGTCCCTCATTGTAGTCGGGACCCTCCATTTCGCCTAAGGAGCACTACCAAGCCTCGTTTGAGGCAAGTCATTACAATGCCATACACGCGGCGTCCTCTACGTCAAGTGTACAAGGCCAGCGTTACGAATACTACATTTTGATGTCTTCTACCTATATGTTGCGCGTAAGAATTTTAATCTAATGTCTGTTGAACTTTGCACTATGAGGATTGATTACCTCACTGGAAAACAGAGCAGATACACGTCACTCCTTTCAGTAGGACTTGTAAATACACTACAGCACCGGTATACCAATTATTACACCTGTTCTGTTCACCTTGACCTTTATCCTATAATGTGTGTCGCTTGTTCCTTTCTTCCTTATGTCTCCTTATCTTAGGTAGAATCACTGACCGGCACCCGTATAGGGGGTACCTGCAAACACTAAGAGTTCCCTCTTTATTCCAGAGGAGACCCTCAGCCCCAGATAGGGGACTAACTGGCTTTTGGTCCTGACGAAGTGCCGCCTGAAGATTGGGCTCTCATGGCATGAAACATGTTGACCACACCATACTAGTGACCACTTTCGACTAGTAGCTATCCTGGTACCTGAAGACCACAAGATAGCACCACTGTTTTTACTTAGTCCTGGTACCTTGTTCTCATAAAAATATTTTTGGAGAGGTTACCAGAGCCTATTTTAGTCCCTACTCACTCACTAAACTCACTTAACTCCCTCACCTGCATTCATGTTTACGGCATGTCCAGATCAAAAGATCTCTGAT
The DNA here is from genome assembly GCA_963921515.1 of Calotriton arnoldi. Lineage (NCBI taxonomy): Eukaryota > Metazoa > Chordata > Amphibia > Caudata > Salamandridae > Calotriton > Calotriton arnoldi. The sequence continues at coordinate 165,856 of CAWUFW010008714.1, read as the reverse complement.
AAAGAAGCCCCCAGGCCCATCAGGCATTGCAGCGCCGGCCAGGCGAGGAGTGCCCAATGATGAAGCATGACACCCTAACAGGTGTGTGAGGGCACCAAGATCTAATTTTCAGATCTTCCAGCAACACGTACCTTAGCCAGCTGGCTCTACTGTTCATGTCCACTTGGCAGAAGAGGAACTGCCCTGATTTCGATAATAAATATACTGTTTCCCGGGAGGAGCTAGGGTGTAGGACCTCAATAAAATATTTCGCTCTTCCTCCCCGCATTGATTTAGAGAGTTAGTGCAATTTAGGCAGCAGAAACACTGATCAATTGTTTTGCCTTTTTAGCTTTATTTGTAACTTCCAGCTTCTTATTTTGAGACAAGCTTGTATGGCTTTGATACAGCATATTTTTTAATTTATTGCCAAGGAATTCTTTTCAGTGAGGTATAGTGGCATATGGCCTGATTACGAATCTGGGGGTCAGAGGACCGGCAGACTCGGGCGCGGTGGTGGCAGTCCAGCCACCGGTGCACCGGAGGTCCGACTGCTGTATTACAACTTTGGCGGTCAGACTAGTCAGGAATGTGTACCTTTGTATAAAGACCATCTATATTCCAGCTTAAAATCAATAAACGAGATGGTTGTGAATTAGGATTTGGTATAGATGGGGTGCAATTGAATGGGCGGGGAGTGTGCATAGCCTGCTCAAACACTAAATCCTGGTTTTGGCCACAGTGCCAGGCAGTCAATCGATGTCAGTGAGCTGGGGCAGCATTGCAAATCTATTCTTCATCACCAAGGCTGGCTTAGCTAGTAAGTAAAGTCGCATTGAAACGGCAAATGTGGTTTATTGAAAAAAACTCAAAGGTAAGATGACAACCCCTGAGCTGGGATGCTTGCTCCTTGCCTGTGAATTAAAAAGCTGTATATCGAAAGTAAACCACAATGCAATCCCCCTCTATGTTTCTATTCTAGGGCCCCACCCAACCAACTCTACATATCATTAGGATCTTATGCATTCCAACACGTTAAAATTCTTATGCCTGCATAGCCAGTGAGTTACTTTGTTTTGAAGTTGTTCCCAGGATTCAGATTGATTACACCTTATAGGCAGTAGGCCAGCTAGCATCAGCACATAGGGAGACGATGCTGGAGGTAAAATTAAAATTATATTGTTGGGAACAAATGCACTGTTTACATCATCCACACGCGTTGGAATCCCAAGTGAACAATTATCCCTCAAATTTAAAACATAATGTTCATTTGAATGGGGACGTGAGGCATCTAGATATGTCATGATAGGCAGTTGCTCACAAGGACCTGCTAAGGTTAATTCACATGGAACTACCTGGAAGGGTGGGTATACTCAGTATTTAGTAATCCAACTTCTTTAAAAGTTTTTACAGGGTGAACAATACATCGAATGCAGATGCTGGGATTTAGATTAGGACACCTCCTGCCTATATCAGCCGTTCGAAGGCTGGCCAATTGCTTCTCAATACGGTCCAAACATTCGAGAAGGGGACTTATTTGTTCCCGCAGAATAACAGACATTTTGCTGCAATATTCCTCAATAGGCACGAGCCTGAATTAGGTGGTGCACCTGTCTTTGTCAAACGCAGCTGAGAGGGCGCCAAACTTGTCTTTTCCAGTTTAACTGCTGGTTCTTGAGACGATAGAATGACGGAAGTGCTTAATGAAGCCAGGGGGGATATCAGAGTGATCAATAGATCTATCACATATGTCAGAGAATGTTGGTTGCTGGCCATCTCTAGCTTCTAGTCCACCGCTATTAGTAGTGACTCCATGAGATGTATCACCAGGTACTGGCCATTGCACTAGCGACCGTCTACACTCTGTTAAAGAGATTTCTTGAGTTATTACCCCCACTGCTTTTCCAGCATGCTGTCAATAGTAGTTACTGTTCGGGAGGGCTGATGGGACCAGCCACCTTTCATTTGACTATAATGAGTAAGAAAGGTGGGACTTACCCAAAGGGTCGCAGGTTGTCTTCTAGGGCAGGCGAAAGAGAAGGAGCTCAACCCAGCCTCCTCTGGGCTCTGACGGGCACAAACAGGCCCGCTCTTTACTCAGACATGTGCCCGGGCACGATCTGTGCCCAAGGGTCTGCATGCGCTCAAAAATGTGCTGCCAGGCCAAGCTCTTCCTCCTGGGCTGCAAATGCATCGGGGGGTTGTGGTCCCCCCAACGCTGACAACAGCAGGCGAAATCGGAGTCGCACACCCGTGTGTCTCCATGTGCTTAAATGCGTTCTGGCAAGCCAAACACCTCCTCCTCGGCTGCAATTGCTTCTCAGGGTTGTGGATCCCGCCCACGGCAACAACAGCAATTTGTTTTATGTACAATATATATTTTTTATAATTGTTTATCAATCATATCAATATTTGGACTCTATTAAACTATAGATTTTTCGTTTTTTTATTTACATGTTGCATATATTTTAGTGTTAATTACATTAAAAATATTTATTAGATTGGAGTGGGAATAGTAACTGTTATCTCGCTAGCGTCCAGCAACTTCCCCTAAATGGCTTAGACTGAAGTGGGAATAGTCAATTTTACCTATTTACAGTCCAACGGCTTCCCTAAATAGCTTACATTGGAGTTGGAATAGTATATGTCACCTCTTTAGTGTTCACCACCGTCCCCTAAATGGCTTAGATCTGAGTGGGAATAGTGAATGTTACATCCTAATTGATTCTTTGAGTGTCCAACACCTTCCCCTGAATGGCTAGGATTTGAGTTGTAATAGTAAATGTCATCCTTTTAGTGTCCAACACCTTCCCCAAAATAGCTTAGATTGGATTGGTAATGTTAAGTGTCACCTCTTTTCACCTATTTAGTGTCTAACATATTCCCCAAAATAGCTTAAATTGGAGTAAGCATAGTAAATGTAATTCCTTTAGTGCCCAACACCTTTTCCTAAATGGCTTACACTTGAGTGTGAATTTTAAATTTCACCTATTTAGTGTCCACCCCCTTCTCCTATATGGCTTAAATTGGAGAGGAAATAGTAATTTTGGTCTCTAGTGTTAAATATATTCGCCAAATGGTTTCTTTTTAAGTAGGAGTAGTTAATGTAATTGTTTCAGTGTAAAATATGTTTCTTGTAACATTTTGATTAAAGGTTTAAGTATTAAATGAAACACTTTAAGTATTTCATATACATTATTAATATTGTCATTTTTTTGCAATGCCAAAGGTACATGACAGTTTAAGAATTTTATTTTTTTCATATTTTATTCATTGTATGTTTAGATTTAAAACAAATTATTATTTGTCACGTTTTAATATATTTTTAAAATATACATGTTATATAATTTTTATTAATTGATATTTTTCATTTTTACATTATTTTTTGTAAATATGGTACAATAGTTTTCAACTATATATGTTTGTTTAACATACATTTTTTTTAACAGCTTTACTTTTTAAGTATATTATTACAATAATACAAATAATTTGTTTAATATTTACTTAAAAATCATTTAGTAATGGTGATGTGTACCTTTGTTAAGATTTGTTGGTTAGTGTGTAGGTAGTTTGGTATTTTATAGTAGGGATTTTGCTATTGATTCTAAATAGTGTACTTCTTTGTTCTTAATAAAGATTATTTTTGGGATGGATCATTGAATTGGACATTGAATAATTGGTACAGATACTAACTTAGTGGAAGTCTTCATTTACGTGGATGATTAAATGCTTCAGGTGTTCAGCAGTGGGCACAGATTTGTTGAAGTTACCTGGGTATAATTCTAGTTTTGGTAGGGACACTGAGGTGCCCCTACTCTGAAGTACATTTTTGTTAGATATAAAATTTTGAAATTAATTTTGTGGTGTTAATGTAAATGTTGTTGTTTCATTTTGTTCTCCATTGTGGACTGGCAGAAAAGAAACAGTTTATATATCGGTTTAATATATCTTAAGGATCTCTATAAGTATAAGGAGGAGTCAGATATATTGCAAAATGTTTCAAACCATAGCTGGGCTCCAAGACCTTTTTTTTGGACAGTTGGACTTTGGATAATTCCTACTAGGTGTTGAAAGGGTTCCACCCAATTACTTGTTAGTAATATGGATTTTCTATCTTGAGTAGTGTAATCTTGTTGGTTGTGGCCCGCATAAGTATTGTTATAAATTTTGGACTGTTGTTGCTGTATCTGACCACTCCCATTGAATATTGATTGTCTGTAGTCAAATTATTTCCAGAGGTTTGTGTTGCAGTGGTGTAGCAGGTGGGTGTGGCCTTAATGATCTTCATTACTTTATTCAGACTTGGATTTGTTTTTATGCCTGCTCCACCTTTTTTTACCTTAACCCCCTTCAACCAAATTCTTGGTTGGGCTTCTTCCCAAACACATCAGGACCTCCTTTTTGATGTTTTCTGGATCTTGGGGGGCTTTGTGTGCATCAGTTATGATAGCGTGCTAGCTAGTAATTTCAGTGCTTAAATACCTTGATTCTGCCACTGTTAACATAGTTTGTGTGACAAATAAAATAGTGAGCACTGTAACCATATGAACCGGTGTCTTGACAATATATCAAAACACAATGGTACAGTCAAGATGGGGGGTGGGTAGAAGTGGCAACAAGTTATGAATTTCAACAGACAGATAATTTGTCGATATGATTTAAAATTGGTAAGCCCACAAAACAAAAGAACTTGAGCGGAAAGAAGACAATTGAAAATTAAAAACAGCACAGTGTAGTTATTGTGCAGTGACATAAATGACATGAGGTCCTTAATTATTAAAAGAGCCATCATGCATGTTTGTTGGTGTTTATGTCCAAAGGTTTTGTTTTATTTGATGGTTTATTATTGTAAATGCTTTGAAAGGTGGGACTTGACACCTTCTTTTTAAGAGGTATTCCATTGACTGCAATGCAAATTTATCATTGCAGATACTTAGCAAAGAGGAAAGCTATGCCTTTTCTTTGATGCTGTATTACTTTCTTGTGAATATGATGTATTTTTTTTATGACACCAGTAACTCCTGTGGCTGATTTTTGAATTCGGGCTGTTTAGAAAATATTAGACAGTTTGCAAGTTGACTGATGATTTTAGATCTTTACTTTTGAAATCGATAGTTGGTTTGTTATTCATTGGTGCTTGATCGTTTTGTATCTCCTCTCCATATATAGGGAACCTTTACAGTCTTATTCAATACTATGGGTTCCACAACTAAGCATATCGGCGTATCATGTTCTTTGTTCTTAGTGCTGTTGTACCTAACCTCTATAATGCTCCAACACCCAAACCAGGGGAGAATTTGACTACAGTGTGTCCCAGGGGCTTTGCTTTAACACGATGTTGCAGCAGCCATAGACAGTGGCGTTAATAGTGGGGTAGATGAAACTTTAAATAGTGGCAAGCCTTGAAGGCACTGTTCAGATGTAGTTACCAGGGTTGCACTTTTTACATTGTTGCTGGCTCAACCTGAAGCCATACCAGAGCCACCCTATCTCACACCTGCAACCCCAGTCCAGTGTAGTCCCCCACTCCACACTGCACACCACCCACCACAACTTCAGCCCTCACTCCTGCTCAACTCTACGATTAAGGGAAGGGAGACAGGAGCCTGTCAGCATCTAGCCTGTCTATGGTGGGGGCAGGAGAAAGGGCACTGAGCACCCAAGTTATGTAGCACAAGTATGCTGGGTGCTCAACAGGGAGCATGGCACAGCCCTTCCCATGGTTTACCGGTGATCCGATGCTCATGTTGGAGGTTTGGGACAGGCCCAGCAAGGCAGAGCTGGAATATTGCAGTGTTGCCGAATTACAGTGCCACAGGATGCAGTAGATGGTGGGCTGCAGGGGAGGGCAAGAATACAGTTTTATCAAGGTTATGCATCGCCCTTGAGGCACGTAAGGGGGCGCAAGGGAGAAGCAAAACCTAAGTGAGATTTATCAACCCAAGCAAGGCCACCTTGCATGACCCTGATGGCTTGATAAATCTAGAGTAACACAAGGCAGCGCAACCCGCTGCCTTGCGTTACTCCACCCCAGGAAGGCGTTCCATTGGTGGAGCATAGGTGTTCCCACTCATCAACCCATGGATTTTGGTGCATTCCCAGATTCACCATTGGTGGTAGACCTAGGAATGCGTCAAAATGCTATGCCTCCCAGGTGAGGAGAAACAAAGAAAAATATCTTTATTTTTCACCTTTTTTTCATTTTTTCCTCTTTCTACTTATCTGCCTCTCAGGATTGTTTTCGTACAGCAAGGTGTCCCTTCCCATACAAAAACAATCCTGCCTACAACGCAGGCATCCTTGCATCATGACGCAAGGGTATCTGAACTAAGAAGGGACAGGATTGCGCCATGTAATGTTAAATACGGCACATTCCTGCCCTTTCCCTTTCACGTAGTGCAGTGCAGCAAGGTGGCTTGCTGTGTTACACTGCAAGAAATAATGATAAATATGGGCCCTAGTTTGATGTCGGGTGGGCTTGGGCATGGCTACTCATCCTCTGCATGTGAGTCATTGTGTCACGTCACTTTGTCTTCCTCCAAAGTGCTTCAAAAAGGAAAGGAGATTATGCATGAGCAGAGGACATATCAAGAAGGAACAATATAAGGATTGTAGGTGTGCTTAAAAGAGCAGAGGGATCGAGTGCGTAAGTATTTGTGGAAGACTGGCTGCTGAAAATGCTGGAACTTAAAGGACTATCACATTTCTTTCTGTGGAAAGGGGCCATAAGGCTCCAATTCCACCTCTAAAACCAGGTTCACCACCATACACAAATCATTGCCAGGATCTTTAACCACAGTGACCAAGACATGATATTGCAGCCCAACAGAAAATAGGAAGTGAAATGTGAAAACTTTACAATTAAACTATATCCAGATTTCACATTAGCAGTGCAAAGACAAACAAAGCTTTGCTGAAGTAGAATGTAAACTAAGAGAAAGAGATATTAAATATATAATGATATTCCTGGCTAAGCTGCACATTCTAAAAGGTGGAAACGCCTAGAATTTTGTAATGCCAGTGGAGGTGTGCTGGTAGCTTGAGACTTGGTGACCAGTCAACTGGCAGCTGCGCAACAGAATGATGGGCCAGAGTCGATGTAAAAACATGGAGTCTGGAGGGAAGAGAAGGGAAGGTGTCAGTCGGACATCAGTCCCCTGTTAGATGTAGAAATAGAAACAGTGGAGAACCACACATGGATGAAACAAAAGACAGTTTAAAGAGCTGAGCAAAATCATCACAAGACTGACCCCAAATGGGGAAACAGCCATTAAAACGCAGTCACAACCACGCGTGACTGTCACCACGAAGCCATTACCACGCATATGCCTTTAGCACGCATGCCATTAGCACGCATGCCTTTAACACCCATATGCATTTACCACGCATGTCTTTACAATGAATGATAAAGGCTTATGCGTGGTAATGGCTTTGTGGTAAATAATGGCTTTGTGGTAAACAGAAGTCCAATATACGCTGTGCAATTTACATACACACACATACCATTTGAAGAATCCGGTCAGAAGGTTCCAAGAATATGATCAGCAAGCAACAAACTGAGTCACATGACCCGTAGCGCACACCAATGATACAGGAAGAGGAAGCTGATTAAACTCACTTCCGGACACCACATCACAGTGCACACGAAGGTGAGGGCTCTGATTTTACATAAACCGGCCGGCATGTCTTTTAGCAGCTGTGCGTCTGGGCTGGCCTCAAAGTTGCCTTTGCACCAGGCAGCAGAAAAAAGTGTCACGCAGCTTCGGCAGTGTAGTGTCCTGCTGGACACGTTCTAGTGTCTCAGCAGACACTGAGTTAGTAGCCACTCCCCTATGGGAGTGGACACACTGCACCCCCACACCCATCCATCACGGGTGTCACGAGTGAGGTGGCCCCGGCAATAAAAGGGCCCGGGTGCACGTGCTCGTGGCCAGTTACTGTACCGTATCACCTGGTGTCTGTGTCCCTTATTCCCGTCATGTGGGCCTAAGGCCCGACACTACACTGGCGACGAGGCGGGTCGCTAACCCCGCATGCTTGCTGGCCTGCCCTTCATCGCTTCGCGCGGGGGAGGAGAACCCCGCATGCCTGCTGGCCTGCCCTTCATCGCTTCGCGTGGGGGAGGAGAGGAGCCCGGCAGGCGACACCCCCAGCACCCTCTTTCACGCCACCCGTGACGGAGGTGGGAAGTGTGCCCCTCGTGTCACCCAGTCACGCGTCCTGGCCCCGAGAGGATCGGCGTCGCCTACACAGTGACACACACATGCCCCTTGCCAGCATGCCAGCCGCAGCCCCGCTGTAGAGGAAAGAAGACACCTCGTGCCCACACACTGCCGACGCTGCAGCCCGGTGCCGGACTGCCCGACAACTGAGGTTAGTCGAACTCTCGGCAAGCCCCGCTGTGTCCGCACTGAGAGCAAAGAGTGAGGGGACTGTTCCTAGCAACCACCCGAGTCCCCAGGGAGCGCCAAACCCCTGCAACAATCGCGAGGTGCCTGCAGCTGCCCAGAGGTGGCTGCCTCCACGAGCGCATGGTCCGATGACCTCCAACAGGCAGCGGGCGAGAATCACTCGCGGACTCACCCCGCTCTCTCTTACCGTGCAGCCCGAAGCCACACTGACGGCTGCCAAACGTAGAGGTGCCACGGCAAGAAGAGGCCCTGCGCCGTTTGTCGTGCTTCAACGCCCATGAGCGCGAAGGAGGCTGCCGCAACAGGCAAAGAGACTGAACCTGCAGGCGGCGCCATCTAGCGGCCGCCTCCGCAGCCAATCAGCCCTGTGACCCAATCCGCAAATCAAACTGTGTCCCTACCTGTCAGTGACTGGGTTCCTCCGCCAACGCTGCCAGCGACCATCAGCTCCCCACAAAGGTCCCAGGCCCCTCGCTGACACTTGCAAGACAAGCTCCTGCCCGCACTGCTGGACCCGTGTGGCCTGCCTTTGGAGGGGAAGCTACTGCACTACACGCTGCAGACGCCGGCAGCGCCCCCTAGCGCTCACCAGTCGCACCGCACCCAGACTCCATCAAGGCCCGCATGAATGCGTCACAAACCTGGCGTGACCCCACCGGAATCTTCAGCCCGTGGGACTGTTCGCCTCCTCAGCGCCAGGAGCAGCAGCGCATCTGTTCCAGGAGGAACACAGCCACCCAGCGGTCACATGCCTGCGCCGCACCCAGGGAACCAAAGCAGCCAGTGGACACAGGCTTCAGTGAAAGGACCCCAGCGCCCAGAAGCCCGTCGAGGCACTAACCCAGAACCCTGCAGCAACCAGGGCAAGCCACCGGAACGACCGCAGCAACCCCTGGGGGTTTCCCCCCCCAGAAGTAGCACGCTGAAGACCAGATGCACTATCTGGCCAGAGCAGATAGCCAGCGGTACTCCCGACCGTCATCCCAAGCAGCAAGGTAGGCCGGAGGAGAGGCCCCGATGCGCCACTACCCTGCCGGAAGAGGCAGGATCAGCAAGAGGAAAGTGCAAAGTGACCCTGGTAGGAAGATCCACACCGGCGCGTCCAAAAGCGGTCAGGCACACTGACAGCGGCGCCCGCCATCCGCTCAACGATGTCAGCCTCACAAACCCCGAGGTTACAATGAGCACGAAAGAGAGGCTGCTCACTCTGCCGAGAACCTGCATGAAGCCTGCACAAGCGCCGCCACGCAAAGTCCAGCCAAAACAGGGTGACCAAAGGCCCAAAGCAGCACAACCTGAGCACGCAGCACCCAGGAAGAGGAAAGGTGGCGAAGAGCACCGCCTACCAACTCTGCAAACATGGAGAGAGACTGCCTGTTCATGCCCGGTCGCTGAGACAGACTGCACCAGGCACAGCAAGACGTGCCCTCAGAAGGGAGTGCTCAGAGAGTGGCCCTCTGCACCCTGTAAGCAAAAGCAGCAAGGACACCCACCAAGAATCAGCGAATGCACTGCACAGCCAAAGGAGCCACAGCGGCACAGGAGAAATAGTCAGCAGCAACGCGAATACTTCCATGTCCACCCAAAGGCCCCGAGAAGTCCAAGACACAGACCGTCCAGTCAAGCCAGACGGCGACACTCATCGCAGTAGGAGCGATACTGCAGATTCCACGCTGCCACAAGATGCAAGAAAGCGGCACAGACGGCAACGTCTCAAGGGAGCTGTCCCCATCGACAGCATAAGAAAAGACTGGTGCAGAGCGCGCACCACACGTGGCTGCCCAAACGCCACCGCTGGAGAAGAGATCGCATCACTTGCTCCTCCTGGCGTACAGGCACAACCGCAAGCAACACCACAGGCACACCAAGTGCCAGAAGAAAGCGCACAAGAAGACGATGGAGCGCACCAGGTCCGAGGTGCGCAGAAGGCCGCGCCAGCGAACTTTACAGCACGGGCAGGCGCCCGGGAGATAGAGACATCTCCACAAAGCAGCACTGCTGAACACAGCACAGAGAACGACCATCTCTACTGCACCAGCGAAACCCCGCAGTGGGCCAACGACCACACAGTGTCCTCCCTCGCACTGCCTCAAGACGGAGTCGGCAGTGACCCACGACAGGCAAGAGAGGAGTTGCACACCCCACGTGGCAGGCTGCCACAGCGACAGGCGCTCCGACAACATGGCGACACGTGACCGGACGGCGCACAGCAAGCAAGGAGCACGTCACACGAAGTGACCAGTCCTGACAAGCACGCCGGAACAAAGGCAGAAGCAGGCGCCACGACAGCACCACCTCGAGGTCCCAGCACAACACCCTCGAGAAAAGAAGAGTGACAGCCATGTCACACAAAAGGGAAGAAGAGTGACAGCCCTGCAACACCCTCGAGAAAAGAAGAGTGACAGCCATGTCACACCAAAGGGAAGAAGAGTGACAGCCCTGTCACACCAAAGGGAAGAAGGGTGACAGCCCTGTCACACCGAAAACTGGACGAACACAGGTGTGGTGAAAAGACCAACAGGAGGAGAAGACCGAGGACTCACACAGCAAGCCAAGAGCACACCCAGACACACCAGACAGCCCCCAAGGCGGACCGACGTCCCTGGACACAGCCTCACGGGATAACCGAGCACAAGCCGCAGCCAGCGCAATCCGCGTCTCTCCCCAACGCTTCCCCAGGCGACCGTCCATCCCAGAGTGTCGGCAGTCCAAGTCAACGGCATCCCTGCTCCAGGCCGCAGATGCCGTGGGTGGAGATCAGCACCGAGTGTCCCTCTTCACACCGACCCAAGATGGAGTCGGCAGTGGCCCCCAAGTCAGGCAAGAGAAGATTCACACACTCGCCGTGCCAGGCCGCCACCAAAGATCGATCTCAGCACGACGGAGACACCTGGCAGCTAAGTCCCTCCTCACTTCCAACTCTCCCAGCACGTCACCACCACCTGTCATTCCGACTCGCCACCGGGCTGGCCTCCGCCATCATGCCAGCCCTCAGCACAAGCGTCAAACAACATCACTCCTAGAGTACCAATGGACTGGAGTCCTACACCGTTGCCACATGAGCTGCCAAAAGAAACCAGAGGCTCCTCTGAACCTGGCCTACACCTGAACCGCGGCAGCGAGAGCAAGTCTTGGCCAAGAATCATCCACCCTCGCAGGTTGTGCGTGAGACTCAGTAACGGCTCCTCGGTAGTCCTGCAGCTGCCCCCAGTCGGCACACAAGCAGCCCCAGTGCAGTCCTCCTGCAGTCCCGCAGCAACCCCGACAACGGGCCTCCCCAGGCGGGAGAGTGAGAAGAGACATTGCCCCACCGACAGGTTATCGGTTACAGCCAAGCGGTTCCACAGAGACAATCAATCAGGCAACACCTCCAGGAACTGTCACCAGGGACTTCGTCCATGTTCAGGACGCAACCCACCAAATGAACTATTAGAACCCACCACAGACCATCCCGGACGTCAGCAACGTGGAGCCATGCAAGACAAGTCGTCATCAGAGAACTGACGGTATGCAGCGGATGTCGGCCAAGCCAGCGGTCGTGTCCTGAACCCCTCAGGTCAAACTACGAGTGCCCGCCGAGATGGCCCTGCAGCAGGTGGAATCACCAGCCCATGCCTGACGTCTTTCTTGCCACCGGACTCGTAAGGCTGATGGACCCTGTGGTGTTTAGTTGACTGTTTATTTCTCTCCACAGGTTGAACTTATTGCTGTTGTTGTTCTTCATTAAAGTTGAGGAGGAATGTAGTGTCCTGCTGGACACGTTCTAGTGTCTCAGCAGACACTGAGTTAGTAGCCACTCCCCTATGGGAGTGGACACACTGCACCCCCACACCCATCCATCACGGGTGTCACGAGTGAGGTGGCCCCGGCAATAAAAGGGCCTGGGTGCACGTGCTCGTGGCCAGTTACTGTACCGTATCACCTGGTGTCTGTGTCCCTTATTCCCGTCATGTGGGCCTAAGGCCCGACACTACAGGCAGTATGAGGGCTCGTGCGGTAAACCAGAATGCCTCAAACTGTAGATGAATAGGCACCAATGTGTCCACTAAGAAACAGGCACTGAATTAATCCGACGAAGCAGTAAACTACGCTGCCTCATACAGTAGATGAAGGAGCCCCCAATTTTTACACAAACAAACAGACACTGAATTAATCAGACATAAGCAAATAATGTCCGTTCTCAGTGACGAGTGTGCATATACCACGTTCTGCGTAACTAAACAGGTTTAAGGTGCTGAGTAAATGCTACTGTCTGATGCTTTTACCATGCATGCCAAATGTTAACCACGTATATGCATTTACAAACCATGCCTTTACAATAAATATTCGTAATAAAGGCATGCGTGTTAAAGGAATATGTGTTGGAAACATTTTCGTAGAAAATGCATGCGTACCAATGACCCATGCATTGTATAAACAGCGTTGAAAAAGCATGCGTGGTAATTGCATGCGTGGTACCGTCATACAACACCTCAAATGAGGATTGATTAAAGAGACTTCAGTACATATTTGTTGAAAGGGGCAGAGTGTAGATGAAGGAAGTAAATGCCCTTTGATATGTGAGGTGGTCCAATGTCTATGTAAAGATGGAAGGTGTAGTAGGGTGATGGGAGACATGGCAACAAGTTAATATGTCTCACAGATTTACGAATTAGGAAATATAGTCTTGCTTATGCAAGACAAAGGAAATAAATGTGTTACAGTACAACTGCGAGGTGATTGGGATACTGGGCTTTGCAGTATTAGGAGTGTGACAGTCGGACCGCCACAGGACCGCTGCATCTGCCGGGAGTCCAGGATCCCATAGCAGTGAAGCAGCGGTCAGGAGCACTAATATGCGGGCGACGCCGCTGCATATCAGGAGTTGCCTGTCCACCAACCCCTTTCATGGCGGTGTGCCCGCCATGAAAAGGGCAGTGTAGAGGCAACTAAGGGGGCCCTAACAGGGCCCGCTGCCACTCCTGGGCCTGGGGGTGCATGCGGGGGTGGCACATGTTTTGCCCCCTGGAGTTGCACCCCCAAATTCCTTTACCTGCGCAGTCTATGCTCTGACAGCGGCAGTCTGCATGTTAGGCTCTTCTAAGAGCCTAACAGACTGCTACTGTCAGACCGCTGCAGGACCGCCTTCCAGCCCAGGATTGAAGTCCTAATCTGGCAGGTGGCAGCACCACAGCTTAGGCAGTCCTACAGCAGATGGCATGTTGCACCGTTCGCTGTAGGACTGCCAAAGTCGTAATAAGGCCCTTAGACTGACATCTTGGACCATAAATAGCCTGGGAAACAAAATAAACTGGGGGTTGTGTATCCCTTCTTTCATAGACATCGCCTGGATCCAATGTTTCTGCAAGAAACACACCTGAAAGGACCAACTGAAAGATGTTGGGCAGGGGTGGACCTCAAGTGAGGAAAATGCAAGAGTCATTTGATGATGTACTGGGGTGTGGGGATGTTGTACTTTTTATCAAGTTGTTACCTTTCAAATTGTAAAATAACTACATTGAATCCCAGGGATGTTACAGTTTAGTGGTGGGGACATGGTGCAGAGAAGGTCTCACTTTGGTTTCAGTGTACCTCCCACCTGGACTAGGATCGATGAATCTTGATAAATCACACTCTCTCTTAGTGAAGGTAGCAAAGGGTTGCTTGTGGTCTAGAAAGACATGTACTTAGCAACATTATTGTGTCGGCGTAGTAGAAAGGGTGATACACAATGGCATCAATTCATGGAGACCATGGGATTGGTGGGCATGTTGTAAATGCATCACCTCCACACTAGACAGTAAACATTGCATTCTGGAGCACACTACACATTTTCATGAATAGATTACATTTTGTCACTTAAGATGCATACATGCATAGAATGTAAAAAAGAAATATTCTGGCAAGGTACATTTCAGACCACTCACCGATCTGGGTCGAGATAGTAATGGCTGTTACAAGATAGAGAAGTGATTAATGTGCTCAGTGATATAACTGATAGTCATTTTTCTGAAAACAAGATCTCGTAGGGTCGAAAGGAGTCTTATGGGAAGCCTATAAAGTGGTGACTAGAGGACAGGCAGTGTTCCTCTCTGCAGCTCTTAAGAAAAAGAGATGGGCGGAGGCCAATCAGCTGGAGAAAGATATACTCGATCCACAAACACCAGACTCCGGCCTTGAATATTCCATAGAGCTAAAAAGGCAAACATATCTGGCATTGACTAATAATGAGGGAAAGAATCAATACAACTGCATTTACTTGCAGTGTGATCAGCCTTACTGGGGACCTGCAGAATTAAATCACCATTAAGTGCTCACTGTGCCCACAACACCTCCCACCCCAGCTGCAACAGCACAGGCAACCCCTGCACCACCAACCTGTGTATATAGCACAGTAAGTACCATCCTGAGACCCCCAGTCCTGGATTCTGAGGTGGCTATCACCACCCCAGTCACTGAGGAACCAGGACCCAGTAGGAGGGTGCAGCCTGTGCCAAGTGCACAGGCCCATGCGGGTAGAGGTTGTGGGAGGTTAACATTGGACACTCAGAGTGAGCCCATTGGGTCCACGGACACCCAGGCTGTCATCACCGAAGTTCTGGGAATCTACCAGGACTACCAAGGTGTAATGGGTCAAGTTCTAATCAAAATCCCTAAAATGAAGCTGCTGCAGAGGGACACATACTAGGAAGTTGCCGGCATCCACACTGAGGTGGCTGGCACTAACACCAACATGGCCTCCCAGGTTGGGGTGCTGCAGGATATCAACACCACCCTCTGCAGGGTATTTCCACCTGTATCTACCCCTTCCTGTGGTCAAAATCCAAACAGGCCATCAACATCGGCCTCAGCCACAAGAAAGGAGGCCCTGTCAGAGGAGGACACGCCTGCAGACACCCTTGTCTCAGCAGCTGCAGATCCCCCTTCCGGCAAAAAGAAGGGACGTCCATGCAAAAACCCAGGAGGTGAAGATGGCAAGATACCCACCACCGCCAGTAAGAAATCTTGACCCTAATTTCCTCCTGTGTGTGCAACACATTCACTTTGTGGACTATTTCTGGCCACTTTTCTATATCTGATGGGAGTATTATGTTGGACTTGTGACTCCAGACAATTTGGACTCTACAACAATGGTTACATCCACCATGACTGACTACTTCACTTTTGGTTTTCCCCGTTTAATTTTTATTAAACTTTTTGATCTTATCCTTGTTCACTTCATTTTTTTGCCTTTTTTTTTTATTGAGCATATCTGTGGATATAGCTTAATGAACAAGCATAACATACACGCTGTGGGGCAGATTTACAAGCCCCTTGTGCCTCCTTGCGCCGCCATTGTGTCATTTTTTTTTTAACGGAAACAATGCGGCCAATTTACAACGTGCCGCATTTAGGGAGATGCGTCACGTTGTAAAGCCCTGCGTCACATTATACCTGCGCCAGGTATAATGTATGCAGGCTAGGCGTTCCCACGCAAAAAGCCATGTAGAACTGACGCAGTGAAATTTAAATTTCACTGCGTCAAAATCCCTACGCCTGCTCAGACCAGGCGTAAGGAATGACGCAGGGCTTTTTGTATGGGACTCACCTATCTGTTGTGGCACATTGCTGGAGTTGTGTCACCTTCATGAGCAACTCCAGCAATGCGTCACTTTTGTGCCAACAGATGCGTCAGTATTTCTGACGCATCTGTTAATCCTTGCACCATGGAGCACTGTATTGTAACTACAGCGCAACCTAGGTGGCGCAAGGACATTTGGCACTGGCGCAAGGAAACGGAGGCATCTATGCAGATGCGTCAATTCCTTGTAAATATGCCCCTGTGTGTTCCCAGGTCCCTGGGAATCTGGTGAACAAGATCTTATTTAAGAAGCCATGCATCATATAGCGGTGCCTCTCTGTTCCCAGTCCATGAAGACAGCATAGTACTAGCAGATTTTGGTGTGCAAGGTTACAAGGTGCTCCACAGAAACACTACACATACCAAAGACTAAAAGGGGAGGGAGCGGGAAAGGAACAATCAGGAGGGGGAGGGGTGGCCGGCCTCCTCTTATTGTGCCAGATGAACATGTACGTCGATTTTGATTATTGTCTGATCTACATGTCCAGTACTATTCCTCAGCACCTTGGGCATGGGGGTAGAGGGGCTCTGTATCCTCCACGAGTAGCTGCAAGTAATCTTGCAGTGGCTCCCATATGCCTCTAGGTCGGGTCTGGGTAGGCATGAGGTCCCAGTAGGCTGATAGCTGCCCCTGGCCGAAGGCTGCATCCTTGAGCCAGTCCTCCCTGTGTGGAACTTGGCGTCTTCCCCAGCACATTGCTATGCGTCTTTTGGCAAACAACAGGAGCATGGCAGTCAGTTTCCTGCTGCCCGCCGGCAGACTCTTCACATACCCCAGCAATGCGGTCAGAGGGTATCGCTCTATTCACAGATCAAGCATCTCATCAATTGCCTCAAAGATGGTTTCCCAGTATTGGTGAATGCTCGGACATTCCCAAGTGAGGTGGAGGAAGGTCGCACCGGGGGATCTGCACTGCAGGCAGTGCGCGTCATCCATCAGACCAATTTTATGAAGTCATTCAGGTGACCTGTACAGTCTATGTAGAAAATTAAAATGAATAAGGCGGAGCCGATAATTAGGGGACAATGCTCTTGACTGCGTGCAGCAGAAGGTCCACTGTTCCTGCATGATCAATATGCCAAGCGAGACTTCCCATTCCTGCGGGGCCCTCGGAGTACATATGGGCCCTGTGCGCTACATGTCAAAGTATAGCCGCGTGATCAGCCTGCGGGAGGAGGGGTCCTTTAGAAAGCGCTCTAGCGCATGGAACGTAGGTAGCACAGCTGGGAAGGAGGCGAAATACACGTGCAGTGCTGCTCGCAGTTGGTAGTAGGTCATCTTTTCTAATACATTCAGTTCCTCCCCCATGCACCTGATGAAGCTCTATGAAGTTCCCCTCTGGGAATGCGTCTCCCATCTTGTTTAGCTGGAGTTTCCTCAGTTGAGTGAAGGGACCTGCTTCCGCTAGGCAATGCGGGGTGTCTGGGTAGAGGCACGGAGGGGGCGTATCGCGCATCCAGCCGTGCTGTGCGGTGCAGCTCATGCCATGCCCACACCGCGCATCCCACCATATCCACTCTGGAGCGCAGCTGTGGCTGCGCCTATAAGGCGCCATGTGCAACGGGTGCGGTGCTACTTGATCGTGCTCAGGTGCGGTGTGAAACATGAACTGAGTTGGGAACACCCAGTGGGATCCAAACCACGCATGAGCACAGCAATAGTAAAGATCAAAGTCAGGCGCGCCCAGGCCACCCTGCTCAGAAGGTAATGTTAGGGTTTCCCAGGAGACTCTGGGTTGTTTCCCAGCCCATGCCAGTGAGATCATATTTAATCACAGTCTTCCCATGAAGCTGTTGTTAAGTGGGAGGGGGAGATAGGTAAAGAGGTAAAGGAATTTGGGTAAGATTACTATTTTTGCAATGGTGAGCCGACCCATCAGTGACAGCGGCAGTCTCGTCCAGCCCTTTAGGTGGTTCTCCAGCCAGTCCATCAGTCGAGCATAGTTAGAGCGCCACAGTTCCTCAATGTTGCGACTCAGCCAGATAGCCTGGTACTTCACAGGGCCCTCCATCCATTGCAGTGGGAATCCTGATTGGAATTTCACTGTGGCCTCCGTCAGCGAAAAGATTACTCACTTTGTCCAGCTGATAAGTATTCCCGAAAGCCCACCAAATCTGAGGAACTCTCTGATCAGAGGCTTCAGGTTCTCAGCTGGGCGTTTTACGTACAATGTGACATCGTCCATGTATAAAGAGACAAGTATCACCGAGGGGTAAATGCCAGTCCACGGTGTATATGGTACTGTCGCAGGCGAGTCGCAAGAGGCTCCATGGCTTTGGCGAAAAGCAGGGGCAACAAAGGGCACCCCTAACGCGTGCCGTGGCAGACTGGAAACAGGGGATATCACCCGTGCCGAAGGGCAAGAATATAGGAGGGCAATAAGTTTAATTAATTTAGCAATGAGCCCTATGCGGGCAAGAAGCATGAAGAGGTATGGCCACTCTAGCGAATCAAATGCTTTGGTGTCCACCTCCTGCATTGTGGCGAAGAGTGTGCGTAAAGTATGCAAAGTGGCTCTACCTGGAATGAAGCCACACTGATCTGGTCGTAGCACAAAAGGCAGGAACAGATGGAGCCTTGATGCAATAAGCTTAGTCAGTATCTTATTGTCCAAATTCATCATGGACAGCGGCCTGTATGAATTGCACCTTTGGGGGTCTTTATCCGGTTTCAGGATTGTGATAATAAGTACTCGTCGAATTGAAGGGGGGAGCATCCCTCATTCTAGAGATTCTTCGTACTTATTTATGAGGCGTGGGGCCAGTAGCGCCGCATATTCTTTGTAAAATGCTACCGATAGGCCATCGAGGCCCAGGATCTTGTCACCTGGGAAAGCCTGAATGGTTCTGACAACCTTTTCCTCCATGAAAGGCTCATCCAGGTAGGATCTATGTCCACCCTCCAGCCACAGCAGTTGTATAGGGTCAAAGAATTCCTCTAGTTCAGGGGGAGACGTCACTTGTGTACTGTATAAGGAGGAATAGAAGGAAACCATTTCGGATTGAACAGCTGCCTGCCCCACCGCCAGATCGTTCTCAGAGGTGCGTAGTTCTGATATGTAGTCGCTGGCCTAAGGCTTGCTGAGGAGGCCCGTCAGTGTCTTGCCCGCAAGGTCTCCCTCTCCATATTTCCGGGCATTGGTCTCCCTATAATGGGTTTCACGTATGGCTGCCTCCTCGACGTCACCTATTTAATCTTTGATTCGACGCAGTGACTCCTCATTTTTAGTATTGAAAAAGTCTTGTTCTAGGGCCTGTATTTCTTTTCCCAGTCGCTTAAGGTCCTCTCGCAGTGAGCGCAAAACTCCGGCCTGCTTAGCAATGCATTCCCCCCCGTATGAGGGTTTTGAACGCTTCCCATAAGGTCGAGGGAGAGTCGACTGTGCCCTCACTGAGCTCGAAATATTCCATCATTGCTTTTCTAATGGTTTCCCGAAACACCTGGTCGAGTAAAGCTCCAGGCGGGAGCCTCCAGCTGAATGCTCTTGTCAGGTACTCAGGTAAGTCCAGAGCAATCAGTACCGGGGAATGATCGGAGAGGGTCCGGGGCAAGTGCGCCGCCGCAGCGACCCAAGCCATTACATCGCGGGAAGTCAGCCAATAGTCAATTCTCAACCAGGTAGGTCTGGCCGAGGACACACAGGTGCCCTGTTTTCTATTGGGATTTCTGCGCCGCCAGACGTCCACCAGATTATTATCAGCCATAATAGAATGCAATTACGCTGGTGCTCTAGGATGGGGGCGGCGGGAGATGCCTGATCTGTCTTTTATAGAGTCAAGCACTACGTTGTAGTCCCCTCCCACAATATCGCGCCCGGACCGAGAGTGTCCGCTAGTCTTCAGATCTCTGCAAAGAAATCCGACTTTTCGACATTGGGTCCATATATTGAGATCAGCCTGATAGGGTGTCCCCCCCCAGAGTGCCCGCCAGGCACATATCGTCCATGTTTGTTGCATATGGCCGTGCACGTGCCCCAATATAGCCCCTTCCTAATGAGTGGGGCCACCCCTTGCCCATAATTCGAGTAGCACGCTAAATGCTTTTCACCTATCCACCCTGTCTAGTCATCTCATTTTATCTTGCATCTGGTCAATCAGCATCAAATACTTCCCCTCTGTTGGGGGTGCCCCCTGCTGGGGAAATAGATGGGGCAGAGGCCGGCAGGGCGGGGGAGGAAGGGAGGAAAGAAGGAACTTCACATTCATAATTCAACATCAAAAACACCCTGGTAAAACCCACCCCCCCACCCACTCCAGCCCCCGAAACAGGCTGAATAATATCCCACAGTGCCAACGGAGGCCTTTATTCAAACAGAGAGTAGGAATCATCCCTGGAGGGGAGCAACTAGGTGCCCTGCACGTCCCAGCTGGGAGTAGCTGGGTGACTGGACAGAACTTGCGCAATTAGGCGAGTACCCCTCATTGCCAGTGAAGCGGCATCAGCACACATTAGCTAACACTCAAATGAAGAGAGAGGGTAGTTACATTCCTGCAGTTCAAATCTTACTGCCATAGAGGCAACCATTTGTGGCGCAATAGTGTTCCTCATGTTCAATCATTGTCACTGGTGTGGCCCCTCTCCTCCGAGTCTTTTTCAGGTCGTGATATCTGCCTGGCCGGACGGAGGTCTCTTACGAATTTGGCTGCACTCTTCGGGTCTGTGAAGTATGAGGTCTTTCCAGCGTTGAATATGCGCAGCTTTGCTGGGTATAGTAGAGAGTATTTGACATCGAGTTTTTGTAACTCGTAAGGACCGTTTAACCACCAAGAATTCTCTTCTGGCCGCCTGCACTGCTAAAGTAAAATCGGGATGAAAGGATACAGTGTTCACTTGATACACAACATTCTGCTGGTCTCTTGATAGCCTTAGCACAGTGTCTCTATCCCGATAATTTAATAGGCGTGCGATAATCGTCTGGTAGGTGTGCCCGGTGGTGGTCTGGGGCCCAATGATCTGTGCGCTCTTTCCATGATGCACACAGGTGACAGCGAGTCCCCCAAAGAGAGCCCTCAGCATTTCTTCTACATAGTCTTCCACTCAATCCATTGTGGTGGATTCCGGAACCTCCACGATCTGCAGGTTGTTGCAGCGGGACCTGGCCTCCAAGTCCTCATTTTTATTTCTGATCACCTCCAGCTCCTTTTCCATATTGAGGAGTTTTTCTCGTGTCGCCCCACTCTTGTCTTCCAGCATGGAGGTGCGTAGTTTGACCTGATCAATACGTTAATCGTGGCTCGTCACCTTCTCCTTTAGGTGGTCAAATCAGTCTGCTAGAGAGTCAGTTTTATTGTCAATAGCTGTCAGGGACTGTTTGAGATCCCTGAACATTTCGTGACTGTTCAGTTCAGGCTGGTCGCGCCACCCGGTTCTGTTTCCTGCTGGCTGTCTCCCATGTTTTTTTTTTTTTTTAACATAATTTTTATTGAGTTTGATCAATTCTTCTAGCATATGGAGTTCACAGCTACACAGAAACAAAAGAGAGATACATACAATTTGCATTCCTATGCATAGGCAAATATACATATTATCATTTTACATTGCAGCAACGTATCGAACAAAATGAATTAGAAATGCCACTGTGAATAAAGAGTCTCATATTACAAAACTCGTTTTTACGCATGTACTTATAAACTATTGCAACTTAAACTAAAAGTACCCCCCTCCCCCGGTTCACTGGCGTCCTATGTACACGTGATTAAAACGAAGTGTGATAGTCTCTCGCGTAATACAGTGTTAGTAATAATATACTTGTACGTGCTCCCAGGAGAGAAGACAATGCAAATTATATGGCATTAGATGGGTTCGGTTAAGTTAACTAACGTGGGTGTGGGAGGTGTAGTATCGACCTGAGATATTGGGATATGTAATGGATCTATAGTTTTCAAAGCTTCCATCATCTGATCCCATTCCATGGAGATGGGTATTTTGCGTAGACCACAAAATTCTTCTTGTCTAATAATCGCACTTTCCGCGGTACCCCATCGAATCATTTCTGTATGCCATGAAAGTGGTGTAGGGGGGGAGGCAGAACTCCATCTCATGGTAATGGCGCATTTTGCTATTAAAATAGCCATGTCCGCAAATCTATAGTGAACTTTCTGCCCTTTCGGGCATCTATGCAGGCCCTATATGCAACTCTCTGCTGTCGACCAGACATCAGTATTAGTGATTTCTCGTGCTCTGTATCGTATTGTGTGCCAAAATTCCTTTAATCGCGGACATCCCCATAACATATGAAGTAAATCAGCATCAGCCTCCTGACAACGAGAACAAGGGAGTTGTGCATTCGGGTATATACTATAAAGACGATGTGGTGTGAGGTATGCCCTGTGTAAAATCATGTATTGTATACATTTCAATTTAGCATTCCTAGACACTTTCTTAGGGAATGCCAAGATGGATGCACACTCTGTATCTGTGAGGTCCTTGCCCAGTTCCGCGGTCCACTTCACTCTGAGTGGAGCTAGTGTTATTCCTGAGTGTGCCCTGATACCCGTATATAACCAACGGGTAAGGTGGCGTCCTTCTCCCATGAGGTGCACTGCACGGACCAGCTGATGGGTAGGGGGTTCAATCCCGTGAGGGGACCAGCAGTGCCTAACGTAATGAGAAACAGTGGCATGGAGGAGAAATAGTGTCGGGGGAACCCCCTGAGTGCGAGCGAAGTTATCGTGGTCTGCCAGCGTTCCGTCTACAAACAGTGTTCCAATTGACGTCACCCCTTCCTGTATCCATGGGGACACAACACGTTTAGAAATCAGTCCCGTACTGGTAGGTATCCCCAGCAGAGGGATATTGGGAGAGTATGAGGAGACTCTTTTAGTGTATTGTAGCGTCCGCCTCCAATATAGCATGGCTGTTTTAAGCAAGGGGGGAGTAGCAGGCGGGATCCTAGTGTTCGGCAGTAATAATGTATGGAGGGTACCCTGAGTGAGGAGCTGTGGTGTATAACCTATTTCATAGATATGATGCCCTGCTAATCAATACGCCAGCCATTGTAGTTGGCTTGCCATACAGTACGCCCGGAAATCCGGAGCACCCAGGCCTCCATCCTCAGGTCGCAATTGTAGTTTAGACAAACTCACTCTCCTGCGTACCCTACCCCAAACAAGTTCTGAGAGGAGTGTGTCAAGTATACGAAATATATTGGCTGGTATTATTATCAGCAGATTAGCGAAAAAATATAGAAGGCGAGGGAGCATTACCATTTTGGAAATGGCCACTCTGCCCATCACCGACAAGGATAACGAGGTCCAAAAAGAGACCTGTATCCGCAAGGATCTGATCGTTTTCAACAGGTTGCCATCTATTAAGTCTTGAGAAGATATATAGATTTGGATGCCCAGATATTTAAAAGTTTGTGGAGCAGTCGCTAATGTCAAAACACCAAATTTAATAGGGTCTGGGTTGTCCTTATATCGCATATTAAAAGCGTGCGATTTTGTCGCGTTAATTGTCAGCCCTGACATTTGTTCGAATTGTTTGAATATGGATGGGATAGGTTCCAAATCTGTAGTAAGGTCTTTTAGGAAAAGTATAAGGTCATCAGCATAGGCGGGCACTATATGCACTGAGTTCCTTAATAGGATCCCCTTATCTGTTGCCTCCTTACGAAGCTTAATGAGTAGGGGTTCCAGTGCCAAAACAAATAGCAATGGCGACAGGGGACAACCTTGTCTAGTCCCTCTTGCTACTGAATAAGGATGTGATATATGAGAGCCAATCCTTGCCCGTGCCGTGGGGTCGGTATATAATAATTTAACCCACCTCAAATATCCTCGTGGAATGCCAAATTTTTCCATGGCCATAAACATATACATCCAGTTAAGTGTATCGAATGCTTGCTGCATATCGAGGGATATACACCCCGTTTTACAAGAAAGATCCGCTGCAGAGTTCATTATGTAATGGAGACGTCTGACATTCAAGGAGGTGTTGCGACCAGGCACAAAACCGCATTGGTCAATGTGGATTAGTTTGGGAAGGTAGGGAAGGAGACGCTTGGCTAGTACTTTACTGAGTATTTTATACTCGGTGGGTAGTAATGAAAGGGGCCGATAACCTGACATATCGCGGGGGTCCCTATTTGGTTTAGGGAGGGACGTAACTAATGCTTGCATAGTAGTTATTGGAAGAGTGCGCATCTCATAAGCTGTCTTATATAACTTCTCCAGACATGGGGCCATTGTATCGGCGTATGCCGAATAAAACTCAGAGGGCAGTCCATCCAAACCGGGGGTTTTATTCCGGGGGAGGTCCCTGATGGCTTCTTTTATGTCAGTTTTAGTACTAGGGGCTTCCAAATCTTTCTGGGCGGCAGTCGTCAATTTAGGATATGTGAGGGTATTCAAAAAGGATGGTATGTGGTCTTGTGACGTACTAGGCGGAGCGCTATAGAGATCCCTATAGTAGGCACAAAATGCGAGGTTAATCTCTGCTTGGGTAAGCACAACAGTACCATCCGGAAGAGTTATTTCCGGTATTGGGGCTGGGGGGGGAGCATTACGTATAAGATGCGCTAGGAGGGTACCAGATTTATCCGCCTCTTTATGACTGCGTTGGGTATATGTACTGTAATCGCCACGTGTCCTGTAGTGACCATCCTGCAGCCCAAGCCTGAAGAAATTCCGCATTTTTTGTGGATACAGCTCCTCGGACCGGGGGGTGAGAGCGATCCAAGTGGATGTCTAAAATAGAGTTATAATCCCCTCCAAGGACCCACGGATATACAGCCCAGTCCGGCAGGACTGCATTCAGGCTAGTGAGGTATGCGTTTTGTTCATAAATAGGGGCATAAACACTGCCAATACCATCCAGCCTACCCTGCAGTAATACATAACGTCCAGCCGCATCTATTCGCTGGTCCACAAGAACAAATGGTATCCCATGTCTGATCCATATAAGTGTCCCCCTAGCAAAGGCAGAGTAGGATGTATTAAATATTTGGTCTTTCCACTTCTTCCGCATTTTGGGGCTGTCTCCCATGGTTATTGAACCTTTGGGTGGCATCCTTTGTTCAAAAACCAGTTTTGATTGCCAGGTATCAGATTTCTCTATTCTAATGGCATGCCCCTATCCACAGAGAGGCCGTGCTCTCTGCTATCTTACAGCTCCCGGTCTTGGGGCACCGCCTCCGATCATCTACGCAGACGCCCAAGTCCTGAGAGCAACACGCTGGTCCTAGAGGTATCTTTCCCAGCTCCTGGACGATCCCAAAGGGGACCCCCCACACCAGCCGGGCTCAGTCTCTAGGTATTCCTTGTTAGTAGCGCGCCCTGGTACACCCCAGGAGCCATGGTATGGTCAGTGCATCGTCAGTATGGGCTAGTGCGCTTGGTCTGCTTCCCAGTCTTGTTTCTAGGCAGCCGGCTGGGCCATCCCAGGCCCCCTACCCTGCAGTCCAGCCAGGAAATCCCCTGCCTATGTAAGCTCCCTCTCTAAGCATCCCCTCATACCATCCACTTTGAACATGCACTCCCCTCGCGTCACCACTTTCAGCGCATCCCATTCCATGCCCCTACTGGCCGTGGACAACCAATTAGAATCAAAATACCCGGTAGACACCTTTCTAAGCTCCTCCTGGAACCAGCTGTCTTTAAGGCTGTCTGGATGCAGTCGCCACAGGGGGACCCTTGGTCTGCCACCTCCCGTTCCCCATTCCATCAGCACTGGGGCATGGTCTTATAAGAAGCGCCCCAACGTGCGCATCTGTACAGCACCAGCCGGTGCCTCGTTGGAGACCAGGAATCGGCCAAGCCTACTATAAACATCACGTGCAGGCGTGTAACAGGTGTGGCCTTGTGCCCCAGGGTTTGTCTCGCGCTATACGTCATTACAGTGCACACGGTCCATCACTACCCGCAGAGTCGCTGTCATGTTAGGTTTGGTATTAAGTTTGGGAGGGTGCCAATCAAAAGTTCCATCCACCACATAATTAAAATCACCAGCCCACAATATAGGCACTCCAACATATGGAAGCAGTTGTTTCTCCCGATCCAAATAGAACCCACCATCATCCATAGACGTTCATTAGACAAACCTCAACACCATCCAGCAATCCATGCACCAATACATATCCACCCTCTATGTCTGCTGTGTAACTGCTAACTTGGAATGGAACCTGCGGGCCACCCAAGCCACTACTCCCCGGGCATAGGTGGAATAAGTGGACGAGAACATCTGGCCTCTCCAAATTTCTATGAAGTTTCTGTGCCTCTGATTCTGAGAG
This sequence comes from Calotriton arnoldi, assembly GCA_963921515.1. Taxonomy (NCBI): domain Eukaryota; kingdom Metazoa; phylum Chordata; class Amphibia; order Caudata; family Salamandridae; genus Calotriton; species Calotriton arnoldi. The sequence continues at coordinate 139,637 of CAWUFW010008714.1, read as the reverse complement.
ATGTGTCTCCTTTGATAGGGTCTCCTGGCAATATCTATGGGTATTATGTCTCGGATTGGAATCGGGGATGGCTTTATTCAAGCAGTCAAAAGATTATATGTCGATCCAACAGCGGCTGTGATGGTAAATGGCATATTGTCTAAGGAATTTCCAATATCCCGGGGTACGAGGCAGGGCTGCCCCTGTTCCCCACTTTTATTTGCGATTTACATCGATCCATTTATTCATAGATTAGAAGACAATGCTCAAATACCGGCAATATAGTCTCAGAATTGGGCCACTAAGACCTTGGCCTATGGAGACGATATTGCTTTGGTGACGGCTGACCAAAACTCAGCCATAATAGCTATCAAAGAAGAGGCAAGACGTTTTGGACAAATCTCTGGTTATGCACTTAACCAGGATAAAACTCAGGTTGTCCTGAATGACAAGGCTAAGATGACCGACATACGGGTAGTAGAAAAGGGCCACATATTTAGGTATTTGTATATCGTCCCGGCTAGATAGTGTGGTCAAGGCTAATGTGGAACCCCTTATGGATACTATTCACAAAGATCTCCAACGCCTTAATAATTTACACTTATCTATTGTAGGAAGGTTTAACGCTATTAAAATGCTTTTTTTCCAAAGATTTTATATCTTTTTAGAGCAATTTGTCTGGAATTTACACCACAGTGGTTTAAGGCAATAGAGCAGATATTCTCTAGATTTATTTGGGCTTATTCATGACGAGCCTATAAATTTCTTACTCTACCGAGGGACAGGGGAGGGTTGGCACTCCCGAACCTAAAATTATACTACTGGGCATCCATATTAATATATAGGCGAGAATTATTGCAGATCAACAGGGATGACATACGGACAGACAAAGTACCATCTATTTTTAAACTCATGTTGGGGAGAGAGACCAGTGGCTGTCTGTGGCGTCAACTGCATGACAGCTACTACAAAAAAGTCCGGTTTAAAACCCTTTTTAGTGTGTTTAAAGCATGGAGTGCCATCTGGAGAGTGTTTGGTATTGGTAGACTATCTTTTTATACGCCATTAGATAACAATCATAATCTCCCAGAGATCTTTAGTGAATCATGTATGACGAAATGGAAAAGAGCAGGAATAGAACGGATTGGCTGCTTCTTTTCCCCCACGGGGTTACGTTGTTTTGAAGAACTGAATTTTTTTTTTATTCTAGACTGGCGGGATTTTTTCAAGTTCCTCCAGAGACTTTTTGTTATGGAAGGGTGGGAGACGGGCCAACTTAAAGAAAATTGGAATTATTGAAAGAGTACTTCAAGTTGAAGTAAGTGCTATTGGTGAGGTTTACACTCTTATAAATGCAGCCTTGCCAGATGATCTGGATAAACATGCACAGAAATGGCAGGTGAAAGTAGGGATATCAAATGAGTCATTTATGTATGCATATGAGATGTCACAGTCTATTTTAATGTCTACCAGATTACAGGCACAATTTTTTAAAACCTGTTTTTTTTTGTATTACACCCCAGATAAAATTGCCAAGTGGGGGAGTGGAAAGGGAACGTTTTGTCCTCGATGCACATTGTTTAATGCAGATAGTGTTCATATCTTCGCATCATGTAATGAGTTAAAAAGTTGAAGATAGATATTGCAAAATTTTTAACTGAAGTGTTAAAAACTGAAATAATATTGACGGACACGTAATCTTATTAGGGGCTTCCGAAACTAATCTTGTCAGAATTGGACATGAATTAATTTTTATTGCTATGGCAGTTTTAAGAATGTGTATTGCATCCGCTTGGTTGGACCCCAATGCACCAACGTTTCATCAATGGCTTGCCAGGTTGTTAGCAATATTTAGTTTAGAGATGGCCATTTATAAACGAAAAGGAAGAAACGTGGAGAAGAGGTTTGAAAATTTGGTCCCCCCTACTTATCTGGATTCAAATCCAAAAAGGGGAATAATGTAAGAAGAACACTTACCCCACTTTGTGTGGAAAGGTGTGGGCTGTAAAGAAAGTTAGTAAGAATGTACTCCAATGTACAAGAAAATGAGTAAGAACCAATTTTTCTCCGTTTTTTTTTATTATAAGGGAAAGATACTGCACATGTCACTTTAATTAGTAGGTGATAGGGCAAACCTATTGTACTTTTTGTAAGAAAGTAATGAACATGATCAATTTGTTTTTCTTGTGTGTGATACAGCTATGTATTATAAATTATACGTGTCTGAAGGGGGGACGGAGGTGGGGATTGTAAGTGGAAAATGAATAAAGATTGATTAAAAAAAAAGGAGCATTTGAGGATGATGTTAGCCATGTGTACAGTCCCACAAATCACTCAGCCCACATCAGGCATGGCAAAAATGCTGTCTGGGAGGTAGCTATACCTCACAGACCCTTTCAGAGTGCCACACAAACTTATGGTCACATATTAGATGGGCAGAAAAATCACTTTTATGTATAGATTTGTTGGAAAAGTTGAGGCTCATGTGGGATCAGTATGCTCAGCCTGCAGAGAGCAAGGCCTGACAATAAGTTGTGGGCAGTCTGGGCATTGGCTGGGGCAGAGTTACTGTGGCAAGACAACTGATGTTTGAATAAGCAAGGCACCCCCCTAGAAAATTAACTAAAACAGGTCAGGGAATAGGGGGAAGAAAGCACCAAATACAAACTACCAAAGTAGTATTCCCTCACGACCTATATTTCTTTGAATAGCGGCTTCTCTGAGCTCTAACATGGGGCATAAGAAACATTCTTCTCCACACAAGGTAATTGCTTGTTATTACATCTTTTATTTCATTTTTTCATTTTTTTCATTTTTTTAAAAACAAATCTTTTCGTATTTCATATCTTAAAACAATATTTTCAGTAGGTGTATATATTTATCACTTACAACACAGTGACTATCATCATTTGTCCACTAATGATCACAGTTAGTGAAAAGATTACAGTTTAGTTCAGCTCATCCCCACACACATACACACCTCTCACAACTTCTACAGTCATATCGCTTACACTCAATACATTCACACTCAACACCCCAGAGCAACACTGCATGCACAGATGGAACAGAACCGGGTGATCAATTCAACACTCGATTGCTGTGCTGGTAGCTGGGGTGTCACACTCTCTCCGGTCGACGTACGTTTCAATGGTATACTATTTTCTAAACCATCTTCTTCAGGACCTGTTATTTATTGCTTTGTAACGGGTGGAAGGAGGGGGAAGAGAATTCTGCAATTATAAAGGAGAAAAATTATAAATATTGACTGCTATTATAAGAGCCCCTGGAGATTTCTTACATTTCTCCAAAACAGACCTATATTTAAAGAGCGAATGTGCCAATTTAAAAACATTAGTCATGAATAAAACCTTTACCTCCCTTGCGTGAGGTTTATGGTATACATATTCAAGTCAAGAAGAAAAAGTTACAACCAGCTTGGAAAAAGATTTAGGGGTCGATTCCGATCCCGGCCGGAAGCGCACCTAACAGTATTCGTCCGGAAAAAAAACCAGCCGAATGCGTGTTTCCCGACCGATTCGAACATTCGTCCGGACGAACAAGTACGATGCATATAACAACCCAGTTTCCGAGCGAGCCGTACTTACCCAATTCAGCTCCTGTTCCCCGCCCGAGCCGGATCCGTAAACGCCGAATCGAGTCGTACGGAAGCAAATACACAGCACCTTCCGGCCGGGCCGAGTGCGATGCGCCTCCGTGCGCGCCCGAACCCGTCGCTATGTCCGGGACGTTTGAGCATCCGGGCGAGCCGTACATCAAGCTCCGTTTCGCGCCACAAGGCGATCCACGGCTACGAGGCAGAACAAGCCTGCTACGAGTACGAGTCGAAGACACGAGGAACCCGAATGAGACGATCCAAGCATGAATCCCATTGCGCAGGTCCTACCTATACTCTACATCTATTACCGGGACCGGCACGGACGCGTACGGCGCAGACGGTAAGTCAAACACAAACAAACGACACGTACCCGAAATATGTCACACACACATAGGGATGCACAAATGACGTACACTAGCAACAGCAGAACCATAGGGGTGGGATGGCCATCACCAATGCCATACACACCCATAGGGGCTGGATGCCTGCCACTACCACCACCCCACTCGGGGGGCTGGATGCCTGTCACTACTACCATCCCCACCCTTAGGGGGATGGATGCCTACCACTACCACCACCCCTACTCAGGGGGCCTGGATGCCCTACCACTACCACCACCCCTACTCAGGGGGGCCTGGATGCCTGTCACTACTACCATCCCCACTAATAGGGGGATGGATGCCTACCACTACCACCACCCCTACTCAGGGGGGGCTGGATGCCTACCACCACCACCACCCCTACTCAGGGGGGCCTGGATGCCTGTCACTACTACCATCCCCACCCTTAGGGGGATGGTTGCCTACCACTACCACCACCCCTACTCATGGGGGGCTGGATGCCTACCACTACCACCACCCCTACTCAGGGGGGCTGGATGCCTACCACTACCACCACCCCTACTCAGGGGGGCCTGGATGCCTGTCACTACTACCAACCCCACTCATAGGGGGATGGATGCCTACCACTACCACCACCCCTACTCAGGGGGGCCTGGATGCCTACTACTACCACCACCCCAACTCAAGGGGGGCTGGATGCCTGTCACTACTACCAACCCCACTCATAGGGGGATGGATGCCTACCACTACCACAACCCCTACTCAGGGGGGGCTGGATACCTGTCACTACCACCACCCCTACTCAGGGGGGCCTGGATACCTACCACCACCACCACCCCTACTCAGGGGGGCTGGATGCCTGTCACTACTACCAACCCCACTAATAGGGGGATGGATGCCTACCACTACCACCACCCCTACTCAGGGGGGCCTGGATGCCTACCACTACCACCACCCCTACTCAGGGGGGCCTGGATGCCTGTCACTACTACCATCCCCACTAATAGGGGGATGGATGCCTACCACTACCACCACCCCTACTCATGGGGGGCTGGATGCCTACCACTACCACCACCCCTACTCAGGGGGGGCTGGATGCCTACCACCACCCGCACCCCTACTCAGGGGGGCCTGGGTGCCTGTCACTACTACCATCCCCACCCTTAGGGGGATGGATGCCTACCACTACCACCACCCCTACTCAGGGGGGCCTGGATGCCTACCACTACCACCACCCCTACTTATGGGGGGCTGGATGCCTGCCACTACCACCACCCCTACTCAGGGGGGCCTAGATACCTACCACCACCCCTACTCAGGGGGGGCTGGATGCCTGTCACTACTACCAACCCCACTAATAGGGGGATGGATGCCTACCACTACCACCACCCCTACTCAGGGGGGCCTGGATGCCTACCACTACCACCATCCCCACTCATAGGGTGATGAATGCCTACCACCCATACCACCCCTAAACATAGGACGGGAAATGCATGACACAACCAGCATACTCCAACATAAGGAATGTCTGAAAATACATCCCACCAACACCATGAAAAGCGTGTGTAGTCTGTGTCAAATGCCCACAACACTGAACATGTCATTGAGCATACAATGTGACCCCCTATCACATGTGTCACACATAAATGTGTGTGGGTCCACAATGCAAGCAGACCATGACCACTGTGGCAATGGGGTATAACACCCCATCATCACAGTGACCAAAAGGTAAGTGTGGGGTCCATAGATGAAGCACATTTTGAACAGTGTGGCAATGGGGTCTAAACCCCCATCATCACAGTGACCAAAATGTAAGTGTGGGGTCCATACCTGAGGCACATTTTGAACATTGTGGCAATGGGGTCTAAACCCCCATCACTACAGTGACCAAAAGGTAAGTGTGGGGTCCATAGCTGAAGCACATTTTGAACACTGTGGCAATGGGGTCTAAACCCCCATCATCACAGTGACCAAAAGATAAGTGTGGGGTCCATAGCTGAAGCACAGTTTGAACACTGTGGCAATGGGGTCTAAACCCCCATCATCACAGTGACCAAAATGTAAGTGTGGGGTCCATAGCTGAAGCACATTTTGAACACTGGGGCAATCACAGTGACCAAAAGGTAAGTGTTGTCATGGAAAAAGCTGCAACTGCCAAACAGCATGGATGATCCCTGGTCACAGAACAACAAATACATCAGTGGCAAAGTAGTGCTTGTGTCCCATAGCAACATACATTGGGTGAGGCAAACAGTGCAGTGCCAATAAGATATACCTTTGGCCATGTGCAGACAAACATCACCCATGGGGGCTGACATTGGCAACATTCCTCAATAACACAATGACAGAATTGACCATCATAATGCAGCCCCACATATCTGCACCAATGGACACACAAATGTAGATATCCTTTAGAGACTGTAGATGTCAGGTGAACAAATACCATACCATGGCAGCAAAGGGACATACAAACCATGATCATTGTGCTGACTGATGACCTAGGAGTCCCAGGGACAGCAGGGGAAAGCCAACAAACAACATACAGCCAATGGCACACTAAAGATATGCCAATGCAGTGGTGCAGATGCACAAACACAAACAGGCAGCCTCACACTGCAGATCAAACACAACAGGTGATGGGGGGGGTGTGCCAGTGTCCCCAGGCAACCACACAACACATGAGGAGGCCTGAATCACAATTACACAGATGTGTATACAGTGCCACACAAAAGTAACTCATGGATCGGATTCCCCTATGTGGGCAAACAGGCATTGTTAGATGAGAGGAGCCCAAATTACACATGTCACACAAGCTTGTCGGAACAGCAAATAACACAGCAAGAGACAGACCCACCACAGCACTACCCCCAGGGACCCCACATCGTGTTGACCGTGGCCTGCATGATAATCCCACTGTGATGACTAAGCTAGATGTCGTTCACACTGTGAACCACAGTCATGTGTCCTGAGCAACAAACTACCATCACACCTACACAAGCACAAATCAATCAGCACGGCCTGTCAGCCAAGGCCAACATGGAGGTAGGGGTCTAGCCATGCAACAACTCTCATTTGCACACACTCAACACCACACACCTTGATCTCCACCATGTGCAGCAGTGAAGCTCACATGGACTGGTGACTGTGCACATGCACCCATGACAATCCCAGGGGTGGTTGTGGGAACTAAGGTGCAGAAACCCATCACACCTGGCCAGTCAACAAGACTCGTGAATGTCTGACACACTGCACAGTACGCTGTACATGGGCATGACGTGAAATCCATCACAATCAATGTGATCCCGGACACAGTCACACACCAATGAAGAAGTCAAGGTCACCCACAAAGAACACACATAGACAACTTCCAACATTGAATGAATGAATGAATGAATAGACACTTATAAAGCGCATGGCTACCAGAGGCTTCCCAGCGCTAAAGACAGAGCCCAAACCGCGAAAATCGGGAAAATCAGGAGAACAGCAGAGTCTTCAAACGTTTACGAAATAAAAGGTGGTTGGCCTCAAGCCGAATATGATCTGGTAGCTGATTCCAGCATTTTGCAGCGATGACAGAGAATAGACGGCCACCGCTCCTAGCTCGGTTAACTCTAGGAACATTAGCAAGGTGTTTTTTCTCAGAGCGAAGGGATCTTTTAGGAAGATACGGGGAAATAATGGATCGGAGAATTGGCGGAGCACTATCCGACATTGATTTATGGGCGATACACAGGGCCTTAAATTGGATTCTTTCGGCTACTGGCAGCTAATGCAAGGAATTAATATAAGGTTTGGCAGATTCCCTATTGTTGGCCTGCATAAGGAGTCGAGCTGCACAGTTTTGAACTGTTTGAAGTTTCTTTATGGTCGAACAGGGGGATCCAAGATAGAGCACATTGGCATAATCAAGCCTCGAGAGAATCAGGGCTTGTACCAGCAGTTTCCTAGCGTTAAAAGGCAGAAGGGGCAAAATCCTCCTAATCATTTTCAAGATGCCATAGCAGGTACCTGCCACCCTATTCGCCTGTACCTTAAAGTTCAGGTTATGGTCCAGCCAAACTCCGAGACTTTTTATTTGATCTTTAGGGGGAGGCATGGCCCCGAGACATTTAGGCCATAGTGCGCCGCTCTCCAAGTTGGTAATCTTACCTAAAAACATCAGTTCAGTTTTAGCAGCATTCAGCTTTAGGAAAGAGGAGTCCATCCATGTTGAAACCTTTTCCAAACAATTGGCCAGAATAGACTTATTGTTGTCTAAAAGCTTGAGGGACACAATAAGCTGAGTATCATCAGCGTACGTGACGATCTTGACCCCAAAAGGCTCAACCACCTCAGCCAAAGGGCGCATGTAGACATTAAAAAGTGTGGGGCTCAGGGAGGAGCCCTGAGGAACCCACACTGCAGCGGCATCCATTCTGAGGTGGCATTGTCCTCAAAAACTTGAAACAACCAATCTGCTAGAAAAGACTCAAGCCATTTAAGTAAAGTTCCAGTCACCCCATTCTCTCTGAGTCTTGCTATCAACAATTGGTGATTGACCGTGTCGAAGGCCGCGCTAAGATCGAGTAATATAATAGCCGCGGACCCTCCGACATCCAGTATCTTCCTCGATTCTTCAATCACCGCTAGCAGGGCTGTCTCAGTGCCTTGCTGGGGTCTAAAGCCCGTTTGGGAGAGATGAAGGCGTTCATTCACCTCCAAAAAGGCGGAGAGAACGCAATTGACGTATTTTTCGCTTATTTTAGCAATCCCAGGCAAGAGAGAAATCGGGCGATAATTAGCAAAGACCTCGGGATCCAGGGTAGGCTTCTTCAAAAGGGCTCTGACCATGGCCCGTTTCCATAGGGAGGGGACAATCCCAGAGGAGAAAGAGCTGTTAAACAGATCCAGAATAACAGGGGCGACGGAATCAAATACCTGGTTGAGAATACTAGGGGGGCAGCATCACAGGGGAGCCAGATTTCAAACAATCCAAGTGCGTTTTTAAAACTTTCATATCCATAAATGGAATGGATTCAATAGAGGGGTTTAGAGATTGGGGTTGGTCCTCAGTCAAGGGGGCTTGCCAAGGCTGATAGGGAGGAAAGGCAGTATAGATATCTTCAATTTTCTTATAGAAAAAGTGGGCCAAATTACTGTACCGTCCTAGGGAATCCGCTGGGGGCAGAGGGGGCTCAGGAGGTTGAAGGAGTGATTTTGTTATTTTAAAAAATTCACGGGGGAAGTTAGAGGCTAAGATAATTTTCTTTTCGTAATAGCCAGATTGTGCAGTTCTAATTTCTGCCTTATAAGCCTTAACGGCGTCTCTATATTTGATTTTCTCAGAAGTGGAGAAATCCTTTCTCCAACTTCTCTCAAGACGCTTACATAGCTGTTTCAGCTCTCTAAGTTTCGGAGAGTACCATGCTGCGCCGTGCCCCACTTTTTTGCTGGAAGTCCAGTTTTTAGGGATTAAAGTATCTAATGACAACTCGAGCCATTGTTTCACTTTAATGTTGTTGGATTCAGGGTCAATACCAAGCACAGGTCTCATATTATCAAGAGTAGACGCCCAGGCCTCCATAGAAAGTTTAGACCAATTCCGGTTCCAGGATTTTACCCTTTCCCGTGGATGTCCACCCTCCTGTGGGTTCCAAACAAAGGGAACCACATAATGGTCTGACCAGGGAATGGGAATGGGTTTATCCACTGTAAGGCTATCAATATTAGAGAAGAGCGGGTCAAGGAGGTGTCCTTTATGGTGAGTGGGACCGGAAACCTTTTGCTTCAGGGCTAAAGCATCCAAGTTGTCAGTTACAGCCTCAGCGTCAGGGGAAGATGCCAAGTCAAAATGGATATTAAGATCACCCAATAATGAAAAATTAGAAGAGGAGCTCACTGATTTGGCTATAATTTCTGGAAGCTCCCTACTAAAGTGACCAATTGATCCTGGCGGCCGATAAATAAGAACGCCAGAAAAGGTACAGGTAGGGGAAAAGCCAAGAGCAAAAAAACAACTCTCACAATCAGGGATCAAGCTAGCTGTAATTTGGCAGCTAAAATCATCTTTATAAATGATAGCTAGACCCCCCGCCTCTACCTAGCTCACGATCTTGTCTCTGAATTAAATATCCCGGGGGCAGGGTTTGAACTACTGCTGGGTCAGCAGTGCTAGAGAGCCAGGTTTCAGTGAGAAACATTGCAGCTCTGACCCAGAGGAGTGGCAGCAGTCACACACACAACGTGTCACAATCACTGAAAGCTAACACAAACTGTAAATTACATGACTTGTGTAACCAACAAGTGCCAAGGGGAATCCTGACTGTGTCTCATCTGCGTTTGCCCACAAACTCAGCCCTGACAGCAAACACACCTATGGATGACACCCTGATGACCAGTAATGTGCCATGCACCCACATCCCAGAGAACCCAGTGCGAAGATTTGGGTGGTACATAGGTCAACTCAGCAAGCATCACAAATAGGAACATCACTAGGGATCCCAGCCTGTGGTGCAAAACGGAAGTGAACACACACAGACATGCTCACACAACACACACCTTGGGCTCAGGCAATGTCACGGAATTACACACTGCCATTAGGGCACTCCACTCTGTTGTCTCTGCAGGGCCCTATCATATCAGCAGTACACTTGGTCACTCAGTCAACAATTAGCACAAAATGAAGGCTCTCGTCACATCAGCCTGGTCATGGGAGTGTCACCGACCTCATCTGCACAGATCCAACACACATGTATAGCAAGTTGCACTGATCACACAGATGAGTCCTTCCCCATTGATGCCCAAACTTGCATGTCCAGTGGAGATGGTCACACGGTCAGGGAAATAGACAAATTGAACAATGGCAAGCACAACAGATGTGCAGGGGTGTAAGCCACAGATGTGATATTGCAAATAAAAGTAGGAAATCCCATTGCCAAATATTGAAAACATGACACACTCATATTGCTGCAAAGGATGACATGGATACACACCAGGATAGGACACATTCCCCCTGGACCACATGGGGTCCTGCACAGTAACACTTCATTTCCCTGATATCAAAAATCACCATCAGTGCAGCAAGGGCACGGTTAGCAACATCAAAATCATGTACATCAGAAGCAAAACCACTAGAGAACAGAAAGTAGCTTTATTCAGCATTTGTGTGTGAAGAAGTGAAAGTCCAGAAATATAACAAAGGCCAATGGCCAGTCCATAACAAGAGTCCAAACAGGGTGACAGTGCCAGATGTCACCCTTTGCATGCCTGCACAGCTACACATCAGGGACATTCCCCTCGGAGGGGCATACGGGGGCAGGCCAGGCACCGCAGGGACAGGATCAGGGCTCACCAGAAGGAGGCAGGGAAGGGGTGGTGGGTGCTGGAGAGTCACTGACAACTGCAGTGGAGGTGTCTGACATGGTGTGTGCCGGCACAACTGGGGGGCTTGAGTCAGATGGTGTGGGTGCCGGCACGACTGCAGTGGGCCATGCAGATGGAGTGGACAGGTTCCCCACTGCAGTGCCCAAGTCAGACAGGGTGGTAGTGGACTCCACTGCAGTGCCTATCTCCAGGGGAGTAGAATGGGGTTCGGTAAGGTGGGCAGGACAGAGGGGAGGACACGCTCTCCACACCAGTGGCACAAACAAGCGCAGCGGGGGTGTGTTGCTGGAAGAGCAAGTGGTAGGGGGAGAAGGCCGGATCATTTTGGGGATGGTGTATCTGTGGGTGGGGGAACCTGGGGCAGGGTGTGGTGGGGGAACCTGTGGAGTGGGGGCCTGAGGGATGGAGGAAGGAGACTTGGTGGTTGAGCTGCAGGGTGGCGGCCGGGTCTTGCTCTTCCGGGTCCGGGGGGACTTGCGGATGGGGGCCTCAGTCTGTCTGCGCCTGGGGGAGGGTGTCCGGGGGTGAGGGGCACTCCCCTCTGTGTGGGTGGACTTCCTCTTCCCCCTGTATGCTGGATCAGCTGGATTGGAGGGGAAGAGGCCGAGGTCACAGAGGAAGATCTGCTGTGTAGGTGGGGTTGCAGGTGAGGCAAGGGAAGGGGCCTTGGAGGGAGAGGTATCGGAGGACTGCGGAGTGACTGTGGATGCCTGTGTGTGTGTATGTACCCCATCCCCTGTGGGTGTGGTATCAGTCCCCTGAGGATGCCTGCGTGCACGTCTTGTTTTTGTAGTGGGTGTGTCTGTGCTGCTCGTGTCTGTGTGTTTGGGTGAATGTGCAGGTGTGCATGTGCTTGGGACAGGTAGGGTGCCAGGAAGTGTGGATGGGGCAGATGTAGGAGGGGTGAGGGACTGTTGGAGGAGGGACACTGCTGCCGTCAGGGAGGAGTCCATGGACCTATTGCTCCTCTGTAGGGCAGACATGCCCGATGAGATGCCCTCCATAATCGACACCAGCTGAGTCAACAGAGTGGTGTGGGCATGGAGGACACTCAGCATTGCGGTCTGCCCTACATGGAGCTGGCGAAGGAGGTACACAGACTCCTCACTCAGGGCAGCAGGGGACACAGGGGCAGGGGCTGCGGTGCCTGGCACGAAGGAGACACGCTCCTGAACACGGGAGCCTCCACGGACCTCTGGAATGGGAGCCGATGGGAGGGCGGTGGTGGTGGTGGTGGTGGCGGGGACAGCAATAGTAGCTGGGGTGTGGTGGCTGCTGACACCCGCCTCCACAAGGGAGTCATCCTCCGAGCTGCTGTGGTCCTCAGCTGAGGTGGATGGTGGTGAGGACTCCTCGGTGTGGCTCCACTCGCCCTCCGTGCCACTGGGTCCCTCCGACCACTCATCGGCTGCTGACCCAGTCTGGCTCAGCGGCTCCTCGTGGTCCGTGGAGCTGTCCCCTCCTGTGGCCGTGGATGTATCTGCAAACAATTAGGGAAACAGACAGACATCAGTCACCTGCACTGACCGCACAAAACCACAGTATGTACAGCACATTACAGAGCAAGCCCTGGCATCCTTAGTTGAACATTGCCAAAAGTGCCCAAACAGAGTAGGAGAAGCCAATTGTCAGTCTGATGGTCAACCATGGCACTCACATCCCTCCTGGCCTTGCACCCATCGGTCTGGTGTCTGTCGGATGGCAATACACCAGTGTGGACACATGCACCACCTACACAGTAGTTGGACAGTGCAGAGAACACGGTGAAGTATGTGAACATGCACACATCACAACTCTTGCCACTGAGTCAGTACAGGTGTCCGGATAAAGGGATGGCCAGAGTCTATTTTGAAATGCATGTGATGCATACCAGCACCAGACACCATGATGCACCCATGTCCTGATAGTCAATGCCACAATGGGGTGCATGTAGCACATGTCACTCCCCTGCAGGATCACTCTTAGGAAGTTTAACGCCATGGCACAGGCATGCCTGCAAAGTCATACATCACTGTCTCCAGTCACATGGGCAGGGCAGCCAGACAACAACAGTCTGCACTGTGTCACAATCCTAGGTCATGGGGAATGCAAGTCCAGTAGCTGACAAGTGCACATGTCCATCCCCCACAAACCACATCATCTGAACTCTCATTTGTCCACGTCATACCAATTGGACATATGGGAGACATGAAACACAACCCTCGGAACATGAGCACCTCACAATCTGCTGTGAATGGGAAACAGCTGCCTGAACTGCACAGTCGCATAACCCAGTATGCACGGTCAAGTGATCAAACACCTATATGTCACACAAGTATCGTCTCCTATGGTCACATCTCCGGTGGCATGCTGAGCCCTAACCGATTAACACCCCAGTAGTCCTGACAACAAAGCCACAGCACAATGACACAGAGGCAGACACCTGAGGGAACATTTCACTGAGCACAACGTGTCAGCTGATACACGGGAGTGGGAGTACAGAGTGTATTGTATGGCCTGGAGTAGGCATGACTGTCCTGCTCCACGTGAAAGAGGGATGAGCCCTGGACAGTAGGCAGGTGGCTAAGCATGTGTGACACACTTGATATACATACTCCTGAGGCCCAAACATTGTTCACAACCGCAGCATGGGTGTGTGCCAAATACCCCAGGCACATGTGGTGAATCAGATCAGCAATTGGACCACATATCAAAGTAACACGCAGATTACATGTCAGAACCCAGGCATTATGTAAGCAATGGACCCACCCATGAAGCCCACCACAGAGTTACGGGTACAAATGCTGTCCCCCACCTTGAGCTAAGCAATATGCAAGGACACAGTACCCAAGTGACACAATTTCCTGACTGTAAGGGCCACACCTGGGTATCAGATGAGGAGTGGGCAGTGCACAATTGAGGGACATGGGTCCTGGACCACATAACTGATGTACTGTTGAAGTTTAACCAGGCCAGAGGAGGGCACATAGCATGTCAGACAAAGCTCACAGTGCAGTCATGGACTCACCCCCTCCTTGCTGCTGTCTGCCCTTCAGCTGCCCATCCAGATCAGGGAAGACCACCGCCAGGATCCTGAGCATGTGGGGGGTCAGGGTCCGGTGTCCGCCCCTCCTGCGAGGAGGCGACAGCTTCAGCTGGACCCTTGCGATCCTCCGGGTCCAGCCCCGAAGGTCCTGCCACCTCTTCTGGCAGTTGTGGATCCGAGCGCTTGTAGACCCCCACAGACCTTACTGCCCGGGCGATGTCCAGCCATATTTCCTGCTTCTGGTGGGCATCAACCTGTGAGGATGACAAAGTGTAAAGGCCATTACTACACATGCAACAAATCCGTGCATCACACATTTGGATATACATGTCTCAATCACAGGGGCACATGTTGTACACGGGCAGTGCAAGGATGGCAGTTTGCCAGCAGTTACTACATGGTATCATTGCCTGGGAAGTCAAACCTTGTTTAAATGCACTGTTACTGCACTATACCTGTTCAGTGCATGTAACTACACACTATGGGGGTGAGAACTACTCAGTGAGCCTGCTAGCCAGTGGCGTGCAGACTGTAAGTCTGGCTAGTCAGACAACATGCACATTTGTAAGGCAGTGGACAGCACACTCACCTGCTCCCCTGGTTTCCCATACAGCTTGCTGTACTGTGGAAGGAGGCTGTCCAGCAGGGCCTGGTTCTCCTCAAGGCTGAAGGCTGGGGCTCTCTCCACAGTACGTGCCATTGCAGGATCCAGAGGATGCAGAGACAGCAGCAGTGGTGGTGGCAGATGTCGTCCTGGAGCATGTAGTGCAGGCGAGTGAGCTCTCGGGAACAGCCAGCATTATATGTGTGCTGCTGAGGCAGATACCGTCCCATGTGTCCAAAGTGATAGGTCCAAGTCGTTTGCATCTTCTGAATCTGGCCAATCCATGGAATTGCACCACTTACACACGCCCACAGCATCCTTCAAAAGTTCAACTTCATGACACCCATGCATTTGCAACATTGATGCTGTGAATTCAGTTGGCCACCCACAACAGACTCGTTAAACTTTCGAAAACGCTTCCGTTGCCATGCCAAGCCATAGCCAATGCGTGCGCACCGATCGGTCCATTGCTGTACAACGCGTATTCCGGGTACAACGCGTACCCGCACACAACAGATGCAATGGGCCGGCCGGGCACACCGATCGGTCCATTTCTGTACAACGCGTACCCGCACACAACAGATTCAATGGCCAGTGCGTGCACACCGATCGGTCCATTGCTGTACAACGCGTATTCCGGGTACAACGCATACCCGCACACAACAGATGCAATGGGCCGGCCGGGCACACCGATCGGTCCATTGCTGTACAACGCGTACCCGCTCACAACAGATGCAATGGGCCGGCCGGGCACACCGATCGGTCCATTGCTGTACAACGCGTACCCGCACACAACAGATTCAATGGCCAGTGCGTGCACACCGATCGGTCCATTGCTGTACAACGCGTATTCCGGGTACAACGCGTATCCGCACACAACAGATGCAATGGGCCGGCCGGGCACACCGATCGGTCCATTGCTGTACTAACGCGTATTCCGGGTACAACGCTGTACCCGCACATCAACAGATGCAATGGGCCGGCCGGGCACACCGATCGGTCCATTGCTGTACAACGCTGTACCCGCTCACAACAGATGCAATGGGCCGGCCGGGCACACCGATCGGTCCATTGCTGTACAACGCGTACCCGCTCACAACAGATGCAATGGTAAATAATTTATTTGTACATGGTTGATTAAAACCTTTACAAAACAATTAAAACATTGCAAAAAATTAACTTTATACGACTTTCTAAAATTTAAAAATTTACTTAATATCGATTTATGGCCATCATTGTAATTAAAAGTTCGTGACTTCAGGACACCGTCTCGGAAGTATTCGGTCTGGCTTTTATTAATCCGCAGTCAACATGTTCTTCTGTCTTTTTGCTACTAGTTCAAAAACTTTGTGACCCGACAGTTTAATTTTGTTTTGGTAGGGTTAAAGCACAGTTTGACCGCCTGCCTGCATGTGCGAACACCATATAGTTTAAACGATGGACGTAATAAATTGTACCTCAACAAATGCAATGGGCCGGCCGGGCACACCGATCGGTCCATTGCTGTACAACGCGTACCATGCTCACAACAGATGCAATGGGCCGGCCGGGCACACCGATCGGTCCATTGCTGTACAACGCGTACCCGCACACAACAGATTCAATGGCCAGTGCGTGCACACCGATCGGTCCATTGCTGTACAACGCGTATTCCGGGTACAACGCGTATCCGCACACAACAGATGCAATGGGCCGGCCGGGCACACCGATCGGTCCATTGCTGTACAACGCGTATTCCGGGTACAACGCGTACCCGCACACAACAGACGCAATGGGCAGGCTGGGCACACCGATCGGTCCATTGCTGTACAACGCGTACCCGCTCACAACAGATGCAATGGGCCGGCCGGGCACACCGATCGGTCCATTGCTGTACAACGCGTACCTGCTCACAACAGATGCAATGGGCTGGCCGGGCACACCGACCGGTCCATTGCTGTACAACGCGTACCCGCTCACAACAGATGCAATGGGCCGGCCGGGCACACCGATCGGTCTATTGCTGTACAACGCGTATTCCGGGTACAACGCGTACCCGCACACAACAGATGCAATGGGCCGGCCGGGCACACCGATCGGTGCATTGCTGTACAACACGTACCCGCTCACAACAGATGCAATGGGCCGGCCGGGCACACCGATCGGTCCATTGCTGTACAACGCGTACCTGTACAGGTCAGTCACATATGTCACAATGCTTGTCACTGGTGAACGTATGCCAGCCACATATACCTGCCAGAGACCCAGGGGCACACCTACAACACCACACCCAGTTCTCACTGTTTCCTAAGGCATGTAAGGCTGCATTACCTTTTCTGTGTATGGGGGTTAACATGTGGTTTCTGTGGTGGCACTTGTGGGCAGCCACACCCAGGCTGTGCATGTGTTAATGGGGACAGGGTCCTTTGTGTGTTGTGCACATGACCACTGTGATGTGCAACAGTGCATTTCGGAGCATGTGGCATGGTCACATTTCCAGGTTGTGTATGTGTGTGACATGTCACATACCCCCTGGGTCCCATGGGGGAAGGCATGTACGTCACAGGGTGACCCATTGCCACAATAGTGATGGCCCTCCACAGTCTGTGTGCATGTTGTGTTTCTGATGTCTCTGATTCCATGTGCACAATGGGAGACAGTCTCCACATCAACGTTGTTTATGCATGGACTTTGATGTTGTGCGTCACTGACGTCCATGTCTGTCCTGCGGAGGCAACAGGGGCCACTACCTGTGGGAGTCATGTTTGTTTTTCTGACGTGTACATGATACGCCATGTCATGCCAGTGTCCATGTGGCAAGACAGGGTCACTGGGAATCTACCTGTCAATGAGCTGTGATGCCTGTGGCGCATCTGTCCAGACATGTCACTGTGGTGTGTGTGTGGAACGTGACAGCAGTAAATGGGTACTGTGACACAGCCTAATGGTTTCCCATAGCACAACCTGGAACCTGTTGTCCACACATGTTGTACTGAGTGGTCAGATGATGGCCATGTAGGTGCGAGTTATGTGCGAACAGAACGGCACACACATCAAGTACTTGTGTCTCGTAATGATGTATCATGTGAAATTGAGTATGGTGAATGGCACATATGTGGGGTGACTGACAATCTTTCTTTCCTCAACCCATGCACTGCAGGGCTCCAGCTGTCCATAGACCATTCCCTGACCTGGCAACGATGGTGGAACGTGACAGCATCCGACGGTACAGCTTCACCAGGCAGCTGATTGAGGATTTGGCAGTGCGCTTGGCACCACATTTGCAACCTGGCCGGCCGTACCCTACGGCGCTGACCCCCAAGGTGAAGGTAATGGCAGCCCTACACTTCTTTGCCACCGGTACCTTTCAACACACTGTGGCGACTGCCGGTGGGATGTCACAGACTATGTTCAGCCGTGTGCTGCGCGATGTTTTGGAGGCAATGTTGAGATGCCTGAACCAGTACATCTATTTCCCTACACGTCAACAACTCACTGACGTCAAGAGTGACTTCTATGCCCTGGGGAGGATGCCACATGTCATTGGCTCCATTGATGAGACACATGTGGCTTTGGTACCACCACAGGCACATGAGCAGGCATACCGGAACCGGAAACATTACCATTCGATCAATGCTCTGGTGGTATGTCTTGCAGATATGACCATCACACATGTGTGTGCCCGTTTCCCTGGTTCAGCACACGATGCCTACGTGATGAGGAGTAGTCGCATCCCGAGGATGATGGCACAGATGCAGAACCAGCGTGCCTGGCTTGTCGGTGTGTACTGACTTTGTACCATTGTGTGTGTTCTGCTCTGTAGTATACCGCCCACTTTTCCAACTCAGCTAATGTGCAATTGTCTGTCCGTAGGTGACTCCGGATACCCCAACATGCCGTGGTTGCTGACACCCCTCAGGAACCCTGTGACACCAGCCCAGATGCGCTACAATGAGGCACATGGTCGGACCAGGAGAGTGATTGAGCGGACCTTTGGTCTCCTGAAGAGCTGCTTCCGCTGCCTGGACAAGACAGGAGGGCCCCCCCCCCCCATATGCCCCAGCAAAGGTGTGCAAGATTGTCATCGTCTGCTGCATGCTACACAACCTGGCAGTGCGGAAGGAGTTGCCTCTCATCCTGGATGACGATGACCAACGTCCGCCACCTGTGGAGGATCCTGGCCTGGACCACGATGCCAGCGATGATGATGATGATGATGATGGTGATGTCCGCACACAGCTCATCACCAACTTCTTCAGCTGAATGTGAGTATCCAGGGAGATGTAATGTGAATGATGTGAGTTTGCATGATATGTGTGGGTGGTGCTCTGGTGCTGTTTGAGTGTGGCCATGTGCTAAGTGACTGGATGCGTGCAGCAATGTGTCCTTACAGGTAGTATGTACTCCCCAACAGTTTTGACATGCTAACTTGGTTTTGTGTAGTTGTCTTGTGACATGTATTGGGCATGAGTATTGCAGTTCTGTCCTGTTCTTCAGTGGTTTTAACTGTGTGTCATGTCTGTCCTTCACAGGGTGCTTACTGAGTACTTCGGTCAACTTGGATCCCCCGACACCATGATTCAGCTTTCAGGATGGCAGCAGTAGTTTCCCTACAGGTGATGTGCCACACACCCCTGGACTTCATATCTTCTGCACTTGTTGACTGTGTGGCCACTGCCACGTGGGTAAACCTTGCATTTGTAGTGGAAACAACATATTGCAAATGTGTAATAAACCTGTGCTTCACTTTGGGATGTGCGTTGTCTGTGGTCACACATCTGACTGACATTTGCTTACTGCACCTGTGGGCTAGTTGACACAGACTCTGAGTAGGTGTGGTGTCTGTGCATTCCACAGTATTTCCTGGCAACATCACTGTAGGCGATGAGTCCGATGGCCCTGGTGTCTCTGTGTTGTGTAGCCCTAGTGGTGTGTCTCCCTCATATGTGTCACGTCACCATGACTCACATGACGGTGTTGTACTTGCTGTAGCAGTTAGCATACACAGTGTAATTTCGCAGATCATCATCACCATAACAGTATCCACATTTGAATAACAACAGAGGCAAGTATGGTGTACTCGTGATTTTATTTACAGAAATGTGTGTGTGTATAGTGCACACGATGGTGGGTGGTGTACATTGGGATTGTGATCCAAAGTTCCCAGATGAGTTGGAAGTCTTGGTAGCAGAAATGTCCTGAGTGTAGTCCACAGTCATATGATACATTAGTCCAACTTGAACTCCCCATGTCATGTGGGAGAGTTGTGTTGCATTCGACAGGGTGAAAAGTTTGCACACAAAGGAGATTTTCCGGAACAGGTGTTGGCTTCCTGGGGGATGTACGTGGCCATCAACCTCTCAGTTTTCCTTCCTTGGACGACCCCTCTTCTTTGGGGGGGGACCCTCACGTGCAGGCTGCGGCGGTGCAGGGGAGTCTCCGCCAGAGTCCTCCTCCCTCCCTGTGGCGGTGTCAGTTATTGCAGCACCAGATGTTGTGGGCACACAGGGAGGTGTGGCCATGTTGGTGCTAATCTGGCGGAGGCATGTCAATATGTCCCTATGCACCGCTGTGAGTTCTTGCAATGTGTCCCACTTGGACTCCATGCGAGACATGTGTGTCTCCACACGGGACATGTGGGAGTCCAAGCGGGCATGATGGGCAGCCTGCTGCTGTTGTATGTCCTTGAGGATCCCCACTACCTGTCTGACCTCTCCGGTGCTATCCTGGTACGCATCAGCGATGTGTGCCAGTTGTGGGTCATCATGCAGTCCAGACCCCTCTGCAAGCAGCGACCTATGTCTACCACCCCTCCCACCACCCCTGGCGACACGTGCAGGACCTGTGGTGGCACGCACAGGTGACCCAAGGCCCCCTTGGGGGTTGTTAGTGGTGTTGTTGTCCGTTGCTCCATGGTGGGCCTGGGACCCTGTGCTGTTATCATCGGTGGTCCTTGGTCTGTCCGTGTCGGCGGGGGTGGTCTGTGTGTTGGCAGTTGTTGGAGGGGGTGGGTGCAGGGGGTGCAGATGTTGGTCCTGCTGGTGCTGCATGATGACTCACACCGGAGGTGCCAGGTAGGTCTTCGCCATCCGAGGAGGGCAGAGGCTGTTCCACACCAGTGAGCTCAGTGTCCCCCGGAGCCTGGGACAGGGACTCCTCCTCGCCTGCTGCTGTGTCCCCATCATCATCACCTGTATTTGGATGAGACACACATTGTATGTTATGTTTCTACAGGCATCAATGGTTCACACACCTGACAGTTGTGACTGTACCTCTGGATGCGGGCATGTACATTGCATTGTCCTAAGCTGTCACAGTAAGAGGTTGATATTGGTGTAGCACATTGTCCTGCATACCTGGGGCATTTCAATGTGAATGTTGAGGTGTGTGCATGGCCAGCATTGGTTGTATTTGGTGGACATCCGGCCATCCTTCTCCACCTAGCCCAGTTATCCCACCATGAAGCATGCCACCCTTGCAGTGGGTTCAAGTTGACTCTCAGGATGTCATTCAGTGGTGTTCTGCTGTGTGTTGGTGCACAGTTCCCAGCAGGTCCTTGTGCTCCCCACAGCAGTACCCAGTGTCAGCCATCTTGTCAGTCCTTATCCACTCCCTGTGATGTGAGCATGGTTCAGAGTGGTGTTGATGGGCCAATTGTGAGGGTGAGCAATATCTGTGACTACAACTCCCATCATGCTATTGCCTACACCCCCTTCCCAGCATGCCCGTACTTCCTTCCTTTTGACTCTGCTTCCCTGTGGGGTAGTGTGCCTGTGCTGACAGGAAGGCTGACAGTGTTGTCCTTGCGTTTGTTTGGCTACAAGTCCCAAGAGTGTCGCTGTGCTTCACACAGCATTACCCAGGGTGGTGGTTCTTTGTGGGATCTTCATTTGGTGTGTGAGGCATTGCATTCTCCCAGGTGGGTTATGTGGAGTTTGTGTTGAGGGTGTGTGTGAGGAGAGCTGCTTGTAACTATGGTCAGTGCTGTCAGTCCTCCTTCCCACCCAGCCAGATATCCCACCATGCAACGTGCTTGCATTGCAGGGAGTGCAAGTTGGCTTTCAGGATGTCAGGCATTGGTGTTCTGCTGTTTGTTGGTGCACAGTTCCCAGCAGGGCCTTGTGCTCCCCACAGCAGTACCCAGTGTCAGCCATCTTGTCAGTCCTTATCCACTCCCTGTGATGTGAGCATGGTTCAGAGTTGAGTAGATGGGCCAATTGTGTGGGTGAGCAATATCTGTGACTACCACTCCCATCATGCTATTGCCTACACCCCCCTTCCCAGCATGCCCATAATTCCTTCCTTTTGAGTGGACTTCACTGTGTGTGAGTGTGACAGAAATGGCAAGATGGCTGACAGTGTGGTCCTGTTATTTGTTGGTGCACAGTTCCCAGCAGGGCCTTGTGCTCCACACAGCAGTACCCAGTGTCAGCCATCTTGTCAGTTGTTTTCCACTCCCTGTGATGTGAGCATGGTTCAGAGTGGTGTTGATGGGCCAATTGTGAGGGTGAGCAATATCTGTGACTACAACTCCCATCATGCTATTGCCTACACACCCCTTCCCAGCATGCCCGTACTTCCTTCCTTTTGACTCTGCTTCCCTGTGGGGTAGTGTGCCTGTGCTGACAGGAAGGCTGACAGTGTTGTCCTTGCGTTTGTTTGGCTACAAGTCCCAAGAGTGTCCCTGTGCTTCACACAGCATTACCCAGGGTGGTGGTTCTTTGTGGGATCTTCATTTGGTGTGTGAGGCATTGCATTCTCCCAGGTGGGTTATGTGGAGTTTGTGTTGAGGGGGTGTGTGAGGAGAGCTGCTTGTAACTATGGTCAGTGCTGTCAGTCCTCCTTCCCACCCAGCCAGATATCCCACCATGCAACATGCTTGCATTGCAGGGAGTGCAAGTTGGCTTTCAGGATGTCAGGCAGTGGTGTTCTGCTGTTTGTTGGTGCACAGTTCCCAGCAGGGCCTTGTGCTCCCCACAGCAGTACCCAGTGTCAGCCATCTTGTCAGTCCTTATCCACTCCCTGTGATGTGAGCATGGTTCAGAGTTGTGTAGATGGGCCAATTGTGTGGGTGAGCAATATCTGTGACTACAACTCCCATCATGCTATTGCCTACACCCCCCTTCCCAGCATGCCCATACTTCCTTCCTTTTGAGTGGACTTCACTGTGTGCGAGTGTGACAGCAATGGCAAGATGGCTGACAGTGTGGTCCTGCTGTTTGTTGGTGCACAGTTCCCAGCAGGGCCTTGTGCTCCCCACAGCAGTACCCAGTGTCAGCCATATTGTCAGTCCTTATCCACTCCCTGTGTTGTGAGCATGGTTCAGAGTGGTGTTGATGGTCCAAATGTGAGGCTGCCCATTATCTGTTACTATGAGTCCCATCATGCTCTTGGCTACACTGACTTCACCAGCATACACAGGTTTCCTTCCTTTCTGTGAGCTTCCCTGTGAGGTGGTGTTCTAGTGGTGGCTAAATATCTGACAGTGTTTGTTAGTTAGATTTGTGCCACTGCCTAGCTCTATTTGGTATTGGGTTTGTACATGTCATGACACAGTTACATATCACTATGACATGGCATGTATTGTGTTTATCTGACTGACATACACTTC
The DNA here is from genome assembly GCA_963921515.1 of Calotriton arnoldi. NCBI lineage: Eukaryota > Metazoa > Chordata > Amphibia > Caudata > Salamandridae > Calotriton > Calotriton arnoldi. The sequence goes on along the minus strand of CAWUFW010008714.1, from coordinate 116,120 downwards.
TTGGGATGATTATCTTTTGGTTGCTGTTGATTTGCTAGGGGTGCATGGTTTGACTATCCCCTTGACAGTGATGTGTGTGTATTGGCACACAATATTGTATATATTAGTTGTGTGCTCACCAGGCTCTGGGATGTTTGTTAGTCCATATACGCTCACTGGTGGTAGGATGGCCCGCACCTTCTCCTCCCAGGGCCTGAGGTATACTGGTTTGGCAGGAGGGCCACTGCTGGTGTGCTGGCTCAGGAGGTAATCCTTCTTCAGTAGGTCCCTGACCCTCCTGCGCACATCATACCACCTGTTCTGGATGTCTTCCTTTGTGCGCAAACATGGTGATTGTGCGTTCACCCTGTCGACGATCCTCGCCCACATCTTGGTTTTCTGTGCCATGGGGGTCTGTTAGACCAATGTGCCAAACAACTGTGGCTCTACCCTCAGGATCTCGTCTACCATGACTTCCAATTCACTATCTAGGAACTTTGGATTCTTCTTTAGGGGCATGGTGATGGGTGGTGGTGGTGATTGATGTGTGTGTGTGTGTGTGCAGGTGAGGGTGTGTGTGTGTAGGTTTTGCTGTGTGAGGGTGAGGGTGCTATTTGTTGAGGTGCTAATGGTGTGTGGCTTTTGTGTTGGATGAGCTGTGTGTGTGTCTGCTGTCTGCTGGTGTTCTGTGCTGGCAGGTCAGTGGAATTTGCAAAGGATCATGGTAGGGACTTGTGGGCTTTATGTAGGTGGAGTTGGGGGTGTGTTCTTGTTCCATTTTTTTCCCCCCCTGTTTTTATTGGCTTTGTCATTGCTTGTTTGGCCCTCTTTTTTTGTATTTTTTCATTTGTGATTATTGTGCATGTTGGAGTCGTTCTTCTGACCGAGTAGGACGTTGCAGTTATCTCGTGCGCGCCTCTCTGAGTCGTTCCCGCTGTGTTTCAGCTCAGTTTCATATGCGGCGTACGCGTCGGTCGCGGTGTATTGTGTTTGTTCGGCTGGGTTTTGTATGCGTGTCGGTCGTACGGCTTGGGCTCCGTGCGAATCGGTCTGCTTTTGCACCCATTGCATCGTACTGCGCGGGTCGGAGTTCGCGGGTATGTTTCGTTCGGGTTTCTTCCTGGTGCGTGTCGGTCGGTTCGATTTGCGTTGTTTCCCGGCCGGATAGCTTGTTTCCGTCCGGGTCGGACGTTCGCCTTGAGTTCCGTACGAGTCGGTCGTGATTCACATGCATTTCATCGTACTTCCCAGGTCGGGCAACGCCGGTACGTGTCGGTCGGACTATGATCCCGTACCGAGTCGGTCGGTATTTTTTCCGGCCCGAATCGGATTCGGCCCCTTAGTATAAGAAAAAAGAAAAAAGAAATTATATAAATAGTCAGTAGATATCTTATTGCTAGAAAAGCACATGTAGTTGCAGATATTTGCAAAATCCTTTACAGGAATAAGACGAACACAATAACTTCATTATAACTTTGAGTGATGTACTGGGACAGTGAGCCCTAGATACAAAAAATGTTCCCTCATCTAATGATCATAATGCTGCACGGAAAATACTGCTATAATGATCATTTCTCGAGGTGAAAACAGGAGGAAGCAATTGATGCAAAATTAAACATGAATGGTAGGAGCTTAATTATTACACCCAGCATCTGTTCTAGAATCTGCTGTCCCTTGGTTTGTTATCTACAAACAAGATAGAAGTAAATTACCTGTCACTAATATTCGTATTGTGTTCTGTGAAGGTACCTATAGACTCAATGTCAGTACTAGGTTTTGCTTCTTGAAAGCGGTCTTTCAAAGGTCTGTGATAAATAAACAATGAAAGTGCCATGCTAACAAATGGTCCACAGAGCTAATGTTCTGACTCTTGGTGCTCTGTTTACATAAACTATACACATTATTCAGCATAAAATTTACCTTATGTTGTAGTATCCTAAAAAGTATTGAAAAGCCTTAGCAAAAATCCGCGCCACTGACTGGATTGTGGTACCAGAGTAGTTCAGTCAGGATAGTGGAGGAAACCTCTCTCCGATGGCCTAAGTAAGATAAGAGAACAGTACACCATGTCAGATCTGCAGCGCTGCTTGCAATCGCTGTAGTTAGGGTTTACAAGAGACTCTTTAGGATGCGGCTTGCTGATGGTATGGTGAAGAGGCATACCTTTATATTTTGTCAGTACTTGTTTGGCTTGGTTTATTCTATCAATGGCCTGGCGGCATCCATAACATTCTCAATGCTTGCGGCATCCATAACATTCTCAATGCTTGTGGCAAGTTGTAATAATGGTCTTGTTTTCGATGTGCATGCCGTGTCAAGTACGGTCCGCAGCACAGTCTACAAGAAAAAAATATGTAAGTAAGCAAAGCTACATTCTATCGGAGGGATAAATCCTGTAAACTCTCCCATTTTGCATTGCTATATTGTACGCGTGTACCGATGGTTCCCCACTTCTATCCGCTTCATACAGAAAAGAAATATGTGCGCGTCTAACTGGAGCCACTGTCTGGCCGTGCTGATTGCTAGCCAGCATAAATGCCTCTCCCTTAACCTTACTTTCGCGACTACACCTAAATGCGGAAAATAGGGGGGCTACTGTGGTCAAATATCCTTAGGTGCCACGGCTGCCTGCTAGTTTCTCTGAGGTATACAAACGTCCCCATAGTAAGCACTGCTATAAATCGATGTGCTTAAATACCTGACTGCTGCATGTGCCGGCTTGTCTCACAACACTGGCCAGCTGTGAAAAAGTGCGGAATCTCATTATCTATACCCCCTCTGAACATGCATATATATACATAAAATTTAAAATATGCATCCAGTTATCTGTCTTTTCAGAGGGTGATGCCTGCTCATCATAAAGGAAAAAACTCCCCGCATCAAAGTTAGCAACTTGTGCTAATCTCCTCCCCCAATAAACATCTACCTTCTAGCATGCGGATTGCAGAGACTCTCCCAGCTACTTACTTTACATATAGTGCTCGCTCACCACGCTTGCCCTCTTGTGTCAGCCATAAACGGAATGGGCCGACACTATGTCTGTTTTATATCCCGGTTAGTATCGTGGCGCGGCTCGCTATCGCGTTAGTCTGCCCTTTAGAATGACATCATATCCGGGACGTGCCTACCCGGAAGTAAGTTATCGTACCGCTCCTTCTTAGTGCGTGCGCCATATTAAGATGGTTATTAATTCAGTAAGCCAGCGTGTTAAATTTACTAAGATTGTGTTGCTGGTGTTTGTGGTTTCAACGCTTTGTGTATAGTACCACAATAAGTGGCGCGGCTCGCTATCACGTTGGCCTACCATTAACCTGACTGCATAACTGGGACATACGTACCCAGAGGTGAAGTATAATTCTGTTTCTACTGTTATCATGCGCCATGTTAGTCCGGTTCTCCCGCATTTGAAATAACAGAATATCCGGGTCTTACGAACCCGGAAGAGAAATGTTGTATTCTTTCTACTCCTGGCGCCCGCCATGTTGGATCTGGTTATTGAATAAATAAACCATAGTTGATCCCTCTAGAGATACACTAGAATTATATTTCTAGTGTTATTTGAATTCCAACGTTTAGCATGGAAAGTGCCATAACGAAGTATTTACAAGTATCAAGTAGTAGGCATAGGATGGTATTATATGCATCTCTGTGCCTACATGGGTTGGCCAAAATGGGGCAATTTTTGCATATCGTAGTCGTGGTGTTCCTAGTGATCTGATAGGGCAATTTTTTGATTTCATAGTGGTAGTATTCCTATGATGTTTTAATACCAACCTGCTACCTGTACAGAGCCAATAAGAGGAACATAAAACACTATGTATAAGCTACAGGACAGTGATACATTCAAATGAAATGTACTAATACTAATAGGACAAATGGCCCATATAAAGTGGCACAAGGGGGTTCACTAAGCTGACTTGATGTTTCCGTTCATGCTCGTATTCGTCAGACAGTCTCTTAGGTTAATGATGTTCACCTCTACTTTAGCATATAAATCACTGCTCAGAACTAAAAGGGACGCACCACAGCAAGTGAGGGTGGCGTCCTCAATTAAGTTATCTGCCAGATTATCTCCTCATTGAGCCCCTCTTTTACTGAGTTGAGGGTGTAGATCCAATAAGTTTCACGACGTTTCCTTACTTCATCAGTGTTTTGACCAGGAATGCCTTTGATTTTTTCCAAGATGAGCCATCGTAGCTAATTTTCGTTGTGATTAAACTCAATGCAATGTTGGACCATGGGAGACATAGTTTTGCATGTTCTGATTGCTGATCTATGTTTGCTATAACGAGTTCTGAACTCACGACTCGTTTCTCCTACATACCCTTTGTCACATGGACAGAGAAGAAGGTAGACTAAATTGTGACTTCTACAATTGGTGAAGTCTTTTAGTTTTCACTTCTTTCCCCGATTTTCCCAGAATTGCGATACAATTGCAGTGTCACATGCCACACAAGTGCCACATCTATGGTTCCCCAGAATGGGGGGCCCAGTGATAGTGGTTTGTCTCTCATGTGAGGGCTGTCTTTCCCTTGTGCGTACCAAGTTGTTTTTAAGGTTTTTGTTTCTCCGGAATGCTACTATTGGTTTTTGTATGGTGTCTTGCTCATCATTAGTATTAAGGATGTGCCAATTTTTATCCAGCACCTTTTTGATTTTAAAATTCAAAGATGAATGGTTAATGACACAGACCAAGTTTTCTTTTTTGGAACGAATGCTGCCTGCCAAAAGAGCATCGCGATTATAGTAGCGTGCTCTTTTATAGGCTGTCCTGATTAGACGTTTGGGATATCCTCTCTGTAATAGTCTCAGTTTCAACTCATCTCCATTTTTATCATAGTCCTCGATTATTGAGCAGTTACGTCTAATCCTTAAAAACTCTCCAAACGGTATGGAATCTTTTTGACAATTGGGATGATAGCTGTCATGTGTCAAAATAGTGTTCTTGGCTGTGGGCTTGCGGTAGAAATTAACCTTAATTTCTCCTGCTTCACCACTGATTATTATGTCCAAAAATTCCACTGATCTGGAACTATGATGGCTAGTGAATCTCAGGTTATCGTCACTGGCATTAAGCCAATCGATGAACATAAGGAGAGTGGATTCATCTCCTCGCCAAATGAAGAAGATATCGTCAATAAACCTGTGCCACCTGTGCACATTTTCATGAAATGGGGCCAATTCGTTAAAAACGTGTTTAAGTTCATATTCTCCCATATATATATTAGCCACGCTTGAGGCACAAGATGCACCCATACTGGTCCCCTTGATTTGGTGATACATCTTACCTTTGAAATCGAAGTAGTTATTTTTCAAAACAATTTCTAAGCATTCCAATATGAATGCATCAGGCCGTTCTCCAGGCAGTCTGCTAAGAAGAGTGGTTACTGCCTCTATCGCCTGTTGTTGAGGTATGTTTGTATATAATGCTTCGATGTCTAATGTCACCAAGATATCGCGGTCAGGGTCGTATGGTGCATGTTCTAATTTGCTAATAATGTCCCCAGTGTCCCTGATATATGACGGGTACTTAGTAGTAAGCAGACACAAAAATGTATCAATATATTTGGACAGGGGCTCTGTGGACAAATTAATAGAAGATACTATAGGCCGCAGGGGTGGATCACTAGTGTTCTTATGAGTTTTCGGCACACCATACATGGCTGGCATCACAGGGTTAGGTTTGTTCAAAAACTGATACTCTTTGTCACAAATGACCCGATCTTCACAGGCCTTTTTTGTGACCTTACTTATCTGATCTTGCAGTTCAATGACCGCCCCTAATCTAATAGGTCTATAATGATCCGATTCTGCTAACATTTGGTTCATTTTGTCATCGTATTTTTGCGTGTCCATTAGGACTATGCCGCCTCCCTTATCACAGGGTTTAATAGTGAGGTCAGGTGTGTGCTGAAGTTTAAGCAACGCATTCTTCTCTGAGTTAGACAGATTAGGTCTACTACTATATGTGTGTTTAGTGATTTTCTGAATCTCATTGAGTACTGATTTTTCAAAGATTGCCATCTCTGGGCCTACCATCTCAAGAGTGGGTGTGAAAGCTGATTTGGGTTTACACCCAGAGAGGTTGTCATCCTCTGCTATTACCCCTCTTTGTGAGAAAAAAAATTTTAGGCGGATTTTCCTAAAGAAGGCAAAAATATCTTGGTTGAGCTTAAATTTGTCACAATGGGTGCTAGGCACAAAAGACAACCCTTTGCCGAGGATTGCTGTCTCATCATGGTTCAAGTTGTGTTTGGACAAATTAAAAATCGGTATGGTGTCAGACCTTACCCCACTATTCAGGATTTCCAATATTGTTGGTTTCTGGTCCTCATGTACATTTGTGGAGGTTGTGGGTCCGTCTGTTGGTACCCTCTCCTGTCTTGTTGCGGAAAATGGGTTCTGCTCTGACCCCGGCCTCTCCCTAAAAAAGGAGGTGGTGCTTGGTAATAGGGTTGGTAGACTCTTCCACTGCCTCTCTGAGGTCTATGTCTCGAGAATTGTCCTTGGTAGTTATTCGGGGCATCTCCATCAGAATCTGATGAATTGGTGTCCGAAAAAGTGAGGACTTTTCTCTTATTATTGTATCCATAGGACTGAGCTTCACCTTCGTTCTGCCACTCCTGATAATAGTTGGTCCTCAAGTATGGGTACACCTTTTCTTGCGTAAACCATTTTATGTCTTTCTTCAGCTTGTCCGTCTTTTTTTTAATCAGGTACTCTTCAAAGTCATGCAACTCGCCGTTGAGACTTTCCAATTTGAGTTTTGCCTCTTCTACTGCTGTTCCAGTTCTAAGTTTGTCTTCTAGTTCTTGGATTTCTAAATTAAGAGCAGCTACTAATTCTCTGGCTGTTTCTATAATTAGAATCATCCAATCTCTGGAACATCTTTTACCTATATGTGACCATCTCTCTAAGAATTTGCGTAATTCTACGAAGAGGGCCGGCACATTTCGTACCCGCAAGCCCGATGGGATCACCCCTGCTCGAAGATAATGTGGCATGCGACTCCATTCTTTTGGACTTTTTCCTTAAATTTAATAATGTCATCCATTCATTGTTTTCAGCACTCGATAGTGTTACTCTTGGATTTGTGCTGTTGGTGTTACCTAGGAGTGCTGTAAAGTCTGCATCTGTAAAGCCAAAGGTTTGAAGGGCTTCCATAGTGCTATATCAGAAAGTAAGGGGTTACTAGTGAGGTTTATCACTCAGCTAAGCTTAAAAGGCTCTATTTAACCTTAAAATAACTTACTTATATATAATGAAAAACATTAAGACAATAAATAAATCTTGCAAAGAGTGATAAAGCCAAAGAATCCCCAAAGGTGAAAAAACATACACCACTGTGTCAAGGAAAGAAAGGAAGAAATAAGAATGTTAAATTGCAGACCTTGTTTTTATTGGCACATACGCTTACCTCATCAGTTTGAGCTCAGAGAAGCCGCTATTCAAAGAAATATAGGTCGTGAGGGAATACTACTTTGGTAGTTTGTATTTGGCAAGACAACTGATGCACAGAAAAAGTACCCTGCAGATCCATGGATGTTCCCAAAAAGCATTTTCCTTACCACTAATGGCCCAGATAGCTGTTACATGGACCATATTTGGAATGGTGACCGAGATAACACCCTGACCTGATGTTTCTTTGCACTGACCCAAATTGTCAAAGTGTGGGGTTTACTCATGACACTGCTCTTACTCACACAGGTCTGTTGTCACTTTTCCAGAAGTCATGCTTCCACTGTACAGGCTTATTGCACATCTGACACACGAACAGTGTAGATAGTTGGTCAATTCTGAATATAGTGTTGAAATGTAAATCAACAGCTTTGTCACTTTCAATCCAATGAAACAACATATACAATGGTATGTTGAATGTCATCCCTATTACAGTGCCATATATGGCAAAAGGTGTGTGCTGTGATGGCAGTACATACCAGACAAACTTATTGTGATGTAGTTAGATATCCCACTAAGTAGTCCACATGTCCACACATCTCAGAGAGGAAGTTCTCAGAGGCACACATGCCAGTCCTTTCAATGTGACCTTAGTGGCAGGATGTTGTGTATACTATGGTATTGGGCTCTCTAGACCATCTGCATCCAGTCAATGGGCCTGGCAGTGAAGGTTTCTGTACAGTCATGCACAAGTAGTTCATCCTTCAGAAGGTAAAAATGGTGTGTTGTGTGCCATGGTACCTCACATCACATTCAATGTAGGATGGCCCTGGCCTACATGATGTTAGTGGGCTGGCTCAGTCAGTGTAGGCCATGACCAGGGTTGAGGCGAGTCAGCAAATGACCACAAATGTGTGTATTCATGCTTTAGTAGTGCCTAGCATGTGACATTTACACATGTATTGTGTTGACTCTTGATGAATGTTTGTGCTAGGTGTAAAATAAAATGTGTATCAATCATATAGGTATCCTTAAACTTCAAGCTACAATCTGTTTCTACATCAATTGCATCCATTCAGGTCAACGCCCATCAGAAGAAAGCCATTTGCAGAGCCAGGAAGGTGCGAACCCTGGGGGGGGTTCTTCAACCGGCGTAGTGTCCACTGCAGGAAGAGATGGGAGGACATGAGGTGCTGTACCTGAATGATCGTGGAGGTCCAGCTGGGGAAGTCCTCCCTGCGTGGTAGGGGCGCGTGCTGGACCCTGACCCCCCTAATGGCCCACATACTGGCGGTGGCCTACCCGAAGCATGATAAGCAGTTGAGGGCCCAACAGCTGGTACACAGGGGTGAGAACTTTGTGTGTTGCAGGCAGGCATTTCCAAACCAAGATTGGTGGTGCCCCATGTGCCACACCCAAGATGAGTCATTGTTTGTGTAGGTCTGATAGTAGGTGCCTGCTGCTGTGCTGTGCCTATTGTTTTTCTGACCAGGATCGCAGCAGAGTCCTGGCCACATCCAATTTGTATTTTTGAAGCAGACATCTGGCTGAGTGAAGTGAGTGATCATCTCATGTTGTCAGTTGTTCTGGGTGACAATTATACCACACAGGGAGCTTGTCTTCCTGGTGTGAGGAGTGATGTTCCCTAACTACTGTCTCTCGTGATGCTGGCCCTATTACATGGGACATAACATGGAGTGCACATACATGCAGTGACTGTACAATAATTCCCATTGGTAAGTACTGGTAATACAGAGAAATCGGTGTGCAAACATCACTAGTGCCATCTGCAGTACTGCCTACATGTTGATCTCCGTGCATTTGAAAGGTGATGGATCATCTGCAATAGTGTTTCACAACACTCATTCACTGACTGGTGACATGCATAAGGGAGTGAGATGTAGAACTGTTGAGATAATATGTGAGTGTCTACACTGATCCTTACAAGGCAATCTGAGTTCGCAATACCAAAGAGTGCTGTGATGTGCCAGCCCATTAGGACTCTAGTGGTTCCACATCTTCATGTCATAGATATTCAGGGACACACAAAACCTTCAAAGGTGTATCGGCTTGTAGGTGTACAATCTATGAATGGCATTATCGCCTGTACCAAGCGGGAGTGGGGATGTTCATATGACAATATGAAGACTTGTGCTGTGTGAAATCAGAGTAACTATCTTCCAAATGTTTGGACCTCAATGTTTCCAGGCAACCTTATATGTTACATGCGATACATAGCTACACTACTTCTGTGCAGCTTTCATTAGACTTTTCAGAAAGTGGACATATGATGCAATTTGAAGTCCAAAGTCTCATCAATGTGCAATGAGCATTTGCATGTGACATGATGTCTGCCACAACACTAATTGATGGTAAATTGGTGTTTTACTTGACCATCATGACATCATGTTGTGTAATGAGGGATCAGTAGATCTGTTGGACTCTGGGCCTTGTGTGAGCATTGTGTATATCTCAAATTGTATCCATCCTATTTGGTTACATCTGTTTTATAGTGGTATGATACATGTGCCAAAGTATGCAAGGTGATCAACTATCTTATTATGGACATAAGGATGGAGTGTAGCCAACTCTATCAATGCATTTGGGCCAGTTTGGGATTATGACAGGAGTGGACCCAACTGTTTGTAGGTTATGTAGCATGCATGCATGTGCTCATGCTAAATTGAAGCCTATAGAGTGAACCGTGAAGCTGGTATGATATGGCCACTTCATCAATGTATTCTGTTGATTTGTGATGGTCAGGTGTGGAAACGCAGTTGCAATAAACCCATGTTACATGTCCTTTCAGATACCTCCAGGGCAAGCGGAGGAGAAGGGGTCAACGTCGGTGGGGACGCAGCTTGTCACATTCGTTCCAGACATGAGACATCAGACACGGAGGGACCCAGTGACCAGGAGGGTGTGAGGAGTGCCAAGGAGGACAGCAGCTCAAGCTCATCATCATCCAAGTCATCCTCCAGTGGATCCTATCAAGTGGTGGCCGACCCCACAGGATCAGTACCACACTCATCCTTGTCCACCACTCCCACTTCCATCACCACCCTCTCTGTTCACCCCCAACAAGTTGGCCAGCCCCGCTCCCCTAAGAGGGCAGCAGTCTCCTGTGCTCCAGGCATCTCAGCCTCTGCCCATGTTAGCCCCGCTGCTCTGATTAAGGAGGCTATTGACCTCCTGAGGACCATCTCTGTGGGTCAGAATGTAGTCCTGATTGCCATCCAGGGGCAAGGCAACCAGCTGACACGGTTGCCTACCTGGAAGGTATTCACACTGCAATGTCTGGCCTACAGAGATCTTTTCAGGCCCTGGCCTCCTCCCTCATGGCAGCCTTCCACCCATCCCAACCTCAACCCCACCTCCTGCCCCTTCCCCATCCAAATTTCCTATTCCCATTCCTGTCCCAAGTACACACAGACCTAAGCAAGCACACACTTCAACAGACACAAGCACCGCACACAAACACAAAACATACAAATACAGAAACATGCAAGCACTCAGCAGACACTCACCCCCCCACACCACCCCCAGCATACCCCAGGCACCACAGCAACAAACACAGCCCTCTCCACCCCTACAATCATACCCCCAGGCACCACAGCAACAGACACAGACCTCATCCACCCCCACAACTATACCCCAGGCATCCACAGCAACAGACACAGACCCCTCCACACCTACAACCATACCCCAGGCACCACAGCAACAGACACAGACCCTTCCACACCCACGACCATACTGTCAGGCACCCCAGCAACAGACACAGACTCCTCCACACCCACAACCATACCCCGGGTACCACAGCAACAGACACAGACCCCTCCACACACACAACCATACCCCACAACAACTGATACAGACCCCTCCACACCCACAACCATACACCCAGGCACCACAGCAACAGACACAGACCCCTCTACACCCACAACAATATACCCATGCACCACAGCAACAGACACAGACCACTCCACAACACCCAGCACATCCACAGCACACGCAGGGAAAACATGCAAACACTCACAGTCACCCATAAAACAGACAACCATGAAACACACAGTTCAGACAGCACACAGTGTTCACACTTACACTCCCTCTGTCTCCCAAACCAGACTCCATCCAGAACTTCCTACCCGTTTTCCCCGCGAAGATGTGTTGTTTGCTCTTGTCCATAGCCCTGTGACACCCGAGTCCACCCCTCCCAAATTCTCAAAGACCCCTCCCAAAGCCAAACCCATCCCTTCCACATCCCACTCCACCCCAGAGAAACCGGACCTCCACCACACTGAACCCAGCCCAAACCCAAAAAACCTAAAAAAAAAAAAACCTCTTAAAGGCCAACCCATCCCTTCCACATCCCATTGTACCCCAGAGAAACTAGATCCCCACCCCACTCAACCCAGCCCAAAACTAAAAACATCCAAGAAACCTCCTCCCAAAACTAAACCCACCCCTCCAATAAACAGCAGCCCGCCCCCCAGTACCAGCTTCGATGTGCCTGCTATGCCCAAAGGGTGCCCCTTTGTGAGGAGGTGCCCTGGCATTGTCATAAAGGGCAGGTGTTTTGGCACAGCATTGTGTTATGGTACATGAATCTTACATGGACATTGTGGTTCACAAAATTAGATTCATTAAACCTTTTCCTAGTTTTGCAGACATTGGTCCTGTCATTAAATTTCTAATGGTTTGATGATATTCTATAGTTAGTGATGTGTGACTACAGTTGTGTTTGTTTTATCCCTCAACGCTGATCCAGTTGATGTGGTCAGTATGATGTCACCTTTGACCCAGTATACAAAGAAAAGGTGCCCCCTGTTTACTTTTAGGTCCAAGAGGAGGGGGAAATAACAACAACCGTGGAACAAACCTCTTATCTGACCTATTTCATTTCAACAAAGGTAATCACTCAAAAGGCGACATTTCCCCATAGATAAAGTCTCATCACATATAATTTTTCTTATAATTTTATTATTTATCAAAACACTTGTGCTTTTTCTTTTTTTTGGATATAATTGTTATCTTTTTTGGTGCTCAAATCGTCATAAAAAACATTTACAAACATTCACAAATTCATATAATTGTTTGTGTTATTAAACATTAAAAGAACAGATCTCTCAATTGTGGTAACCCCCACACATAACCATCATACCTCCATTCTCACCTCTCATTCTCTTCAATCATACTACCATGCATACCACACAAAAAAGTGACAATAAAATACACAACTTTGACGGGATCCTACTGATTATTACTTTCTAACATGATTTAAAATTTCGACTCTGACATTCAAAAAGTTTGCTCATTGCTTCTGATTAGTTCTTCTCTCATCTGTGTCTTGGGTAGGATTCCCAGATGTGTAAGAGATGGTCACCTTTGACCCAGTGCTGCAGTTACACAGGACAAGGGGAAATGTTGGATGGATGTCTATGTGGGATGAAAACACTAAATGGGGCACAAATTTCAATGGGTGTCATTTTATGTGGCCTGGCCACTGTCAACATCATTTAGGTTGCACTTCTCTCTATGATGTAGGTTGAATATGTGTTTGAAGTGTTGAAGTTAGATATGTGTTTATCGACACATGGAGGGTGTTAAATTGTCATACCTTTGTGAATTAAATGAATGAATGAAATGAATGAAAGAAGCACTTATAAAGCGCGTAGCTACCCTAAGGCATCCCAGCGCTATCTGCGGCAACGGACAGAGGAGACATCTTTACTGGTTGTTGACTTGGAAAAACCAAGTTTTAAGGAGTTTTCGGAAAGGTAAATGGTTGGACTCCCGACGTAGTTGGGGAGGGAGGGCATTCCAAAGCTTGGTAGCGTTATAGGAGAAAGAGCGGCCGCCGCTTCTTGCTCTCTTTATTTTTGGAACTACGGTGAGCAAGAGGTTAGCCGAGCGGAGGCTTCTGTTAGGACAGTTTGGGACAACAATGGATTGATTAATAGATGGGCCTTTCCCCCAAAAGGACTTGTGGGTGATACAAAGAGCCTTAAATTTAATTCTCTCCAGTACGGGCAACCAGTGCAGAGTATTTAACGCAGGCTTGGCCGATTGCCGATAGGGGATCTTGAGGAGCAGACGAGCTGCACAGTTTTGAATGACCTGTAGTTTGGAGATGGTGGATTGGGGGGCTCCCAGATAGAGCGCGTTCCCGTAGTCCAGGCGTGATAAAATCAAAGCGTGGACCATTATCCTCTGGCAAGGAATGGGAGAAGAGGAAGAATTTTCCTAAGCATCCTCAGAATGCCATAGCATGTAGATGACAATTTCGCTGCTTGATAATCAAAGTCAGGGATCGATCCAGCCATATGCCCAGACTCTTGATCTGATTTTTGGGTACTGGGGCAGGGCCAAGATAATTTGGCCACAGTAGCCCCGGATTGAAAGTTGGCAGATTACCTAGGAGCATGAGGTCCGTCTTGTCTCCGTTTAGTTTCAGGCAGGAGAGCTCCATCCATTTAGCTACCTTCTCTAGGCAGGGACATAAGCTGGAAGACAGGTTTCCTGGGTGGTTTAAGGACACAACAAGTTGTGTGTCGTCAGCATAGGTGACTATTTTTATGCCAAATGGACGGACTATCTCTGCCAGTGGGCTCATGTATACATTGAACTATGTAGGGCTCAGGGAGGATCCCTGAGGCACACCGCAGATGAGTGACATACGTTTAGAAGTGACATCTCCCTCGAAGACCTGAAAAAACCTGTCTTCTAAGAATGACTGCAGCCAGGTGATGACTCCTCCGGTCACTCCAAGATTCCTGAGTCTAAAGATCAAGATGTCATAATTAACAGTGTTGAATGCGGTGCTGAGGTCCAGGAGAATGATGGCCGCTGCGCCACCCTGGTCCAAAATTCTCCTTGACTCTTTGGCCACCGCTAACAGAGCTGTTTCCGTCCCGTGTTGGGGCCGGAAACCAGTCTGTGAGGAGTGAAGCAAGTTCTTAGACTCTAAGAACCCGGATAGCACTGAGTTAACATGCCTCTCAAGTATTTTACTAATCGTGGGGAGGAGGGAAATAGGCCGGTAATTCCCCAGGTGTTCTGGGTCAAGGTTGGGCTTTTTGAGCAGTGCTCTAACCATGCCACAATTCCAAGGAGGGGGGAACCACTCCGGAGGAGATGGAGGAATTGACCAGTTCATAAATCACCGGGAGGATTATTCCTGTGGCTAAGTTCAGAGCATGAGGGGGGTTGGGGTCCCTGGGGGAATCTGATTTTACGCGACCCAGGATGGATTCTAGAGATTTAAATCCAACAGAGGGATATGTTCCAATAGCACTTGAGTGCATGATGTGGAAGTGACCTTAGGGGATAGATCCCTATGAGCAGCTGCGTGGGGAAAGGTGAGATATATGTTGTGTATCTTCTTGTGGAAGAACTCTGCTAGATTGTTACAGCGATCCAGGGCGCCATCATCGGTGGCTTGTGAGGGGGGAAGCTTAGAGTTTTGACATTGCGGAAGATTTCACGTGGAGAGTTAGATGTGAGGCGGATTTTTTCCCCGTAGAAGGCAGCTTGTGCAGATTTAATTTCAGCTTGGTAGATTTTAACCCTTTCCGTGCTCATGACGAGCTCAGCTCGTCATGCTGCGCGGTAGCGCTGTGCGCATGACGAGCTGAGCTCGTCACGACCCCACCCACGATCGGAATGTCCAGCATACGAGCGGAATTCCGATCGCGGTCAAGGGGTTAATAGCCTCCCTATATTTTTGTTTGCTAGATGCTGCGTAGTCCCTCCTCCATTTTCTTTCTAATTTCTTACAGGTTTGTTTATGTTCACGGAGCTTGGGGGTGTACCACGGGGAGAGCTTGGAACTGGTTTTTTTCCGGATGGATTTTATGGGGAGGACATGGTCTAGAGAGTGCTCGATCCACTTATTAAACTTCTCATTGGCCACAGTGGGATTTGATTCATTGGAAGGTCTAGTGGCATCGAGGGCTAAGACCCACTGTTCTAGGGGAAGCTTAGACCATGAGCGTTCCCGGCTATCGATCATACTAAATGAGGAGGGTGGACCTACGATGTCCCACGACAAGGGGATCAAAAGGTGGTCTGACCATGGGAGCGGTTTTGGCGCCCCTGCTGAGAGTTCCTCACTGTTGGTAAAAATGGGGTCAAGTAGATGACCTTTGACGTGGGTCGCTCCAGAAACTCTTTGACTGAATTGAAGTGCTAAGAGATTCCTAACTAGCTCTGAGGCAGCAAGGTTAGAGGGGTCATCAAAAGGCAGGTTAAGGTCTCCTAATATCGTGAAGTTGGAGGGGGAGCTGGCTAAATTAGCAGTAATTTCTGGAAGTACTTTAAGAAATTGTCCAAGGGCTCCGGGGGGACGATAGATTAGTAAGCCCGAAAACGTGTGGATAGGTGAGAAGCTTATTGAAAAAACAAAATTCTCGCAGTTGGGTAGAGGGTCAGCTGTGATGCGGCATTTAAACCTGTTTTTATATATAATGGCAAAACCACCGCCCGTACCGCTTTTGCGGTCTAACCGCTGGATGAGGTAGCCAAGGGGAAGAGTTTGTACAAGTGCTGGATAAGACTCATTATTGAGCCAGGTTTCGGTCAGGAATAGAGCATCGGTGTGCTCCTCCTCTAATAATATAAAAAATTTCAGCAGCATGTTTAACTAGAGACCTACAATTTAGTAGCAACATTTTGTAAGGTGCATATTTTTTAGCGAAGGGCTGGATTTTAAGAGATGGACAGAATTTAAAAGAACAATGGGGACAGGTGCTATTGCTCTTGGATGGGAGTAGGGAGTGAAGGCAGCTTTCATTCACAGTCCCCCTTAGGCCACGGAAGTGGTTGGGGGAGTAGAAGTGAATACCTGTGGGAGAATAGACAGAGGGTATGGCCCCTGGCCCCGGCCGGCCGCGGACTGGTGGACTTGCCTTTGGGGCGCCTTTGGCGCGCCAGCTGCGCGTCGTGGTAGGCATTAGTCTTAAATAGGTTCAGCAGCTAGACTGCTGACCGTGTGACTCCACCCCACTGCCTCCTGGCCGGAAGTGAGGACCTTGTGGCATTTTGTATGGAAATATGTTTATTTCCCAGTGTGTATCTTCCACCTAATTTATCTAGATGTGTGAGAAATACTGTTAGTGCTGTGTTTGCCTTCCTGACTTGCACTTGCACATTAACTACACATGCATGGCATTTAGTAATGCTATTGGTTGTCCCTGATATACCGCAATTCACAGGTCCTGTGCACACTGAGCTTTTCAGCCATGTGCAAAATGTACTGTGCCCCAGAGCCCTTGCCTTTCACGGTTCCCCGTGATAAAGGGCATACCTATTCTGCAGAGTGTGTTTCCATTGTGCCCTTAGAATTCTTCTCATACTAATTCTTTGAAATCCCATTTACTGACATGGTCACTTAATGTGGGTGATTTGTGAGAGCCCAATACAGAGTTGCAGCAGAGAAGGTGTATTTCACTTTAATGACACATCCATACATATATATCTTTGACATCAAAACGGGACCTGGGATGTGTGCAATGTGAGTGTGTCTCAGAGATAAATAGGTGTGATAAAGATGAGGAGGTGCTGGTGTGTGACACAATTTAATGTACACATCTCTATCACTGATTATGAGTTGTAAATACATGTCACTTTATGTACAATGTGCAGTAACAGTGATTTGGGGATCGGGGGCATCATACAGATTTATTTGGGTTAAAGATTTAAAATAATACCACACAGGGTCCCAGTAAATATGTTTGACCAAGCCACCCTAACACCCTTGCCTGATCCATGGCGAACATTGTTTTGTCTATGGAAACAAGTAGTAGCATGACTTCCAGTCGGTTTTGTCAGCGACGGTGTGGGTTTTAAACATGATCAAGCAAGTACAGCAGCGGCAGGATGTGTACAATCGACTCCATGGCGGCACAGGACATGTAGAGGTGAGTAGAGGTGAGTTTTGGCCTTATATACCCCTATTTCTGCCTGCACGGATGTGGTGGTAGGACCGCCACGGTCGCACTGGCTGTAAGGCAACTCGTAATTGGGCTGGCGGTTTCACTGCCGTTCCGAGCCTCAGACAGACTCATTGGCCATTTCACAACCACTGCGGTCGGATTTGGGTAGGGGTTGCGGCGGGACCACATCGGTCTTTCGTCTATGTAACCGCATGTCTCGTAATATGGCGGTCGGACCGCCACCGCGGGTACGGCAGTCTCGAGACCGCCGAAGTCATAATTAGGCCCGAAATATCCATGCTCTTAGTTCACAGTGAATTCGATAAAGGGGGTAATATGAATTGGCCTCAGTTTGAAATTACCAGAACAGTTCTCACCCTCAGGAGTACTTCTTTACTGCCCTCCTGGTCCTAGTACTGAATTCCTGGACACCCTAAGTAATGCCATCTCTCCACACTGCATGCAGTTTGCTAACTTCACCATGTTAGGTGATTTTAACCCCTTCCTTGCTCATGACGAGCTGAGCTCGTCATGCTGCGCGGTGGGGCTGTGCGCATGACGAGCTGAGCTCGTCACGACCACGCCCGTGATTGGAATGTCCAGCACCTGGCTGGAAATCCGCTCGCAGCGAAGGCGTTAACATCCATGTAGATGATCTCAACCACACAACGATGCAAACACTGACAGATTGGGACAGCATATTAACGGGCCAATTATGAGTTTCAGCGGTATGGGGGCGGGTGGTACTCCACTGCAGCGTCCCAGCACCGCTGAGATTTGCCAAGTTGATTGTAGTCTGGCAGGCGGGTGGCGTGGCATTCCAATGGTGGTGTCTCTTTTAAAGGCTGCGGTGAAAAAGGCACCGCAATGGGAACGCCTCGCAAGTTGTCACAAGATTCCTGCACGGCATGAACTCAAAAGTCCATGCCATGCAGGAGCTTTTGTGCATGCACACAGGGGAGCACGTTATGCCCCCCTGTGTGCATGCATAAATGGAGGAGGCACAGGGGGCCCTAAAGGGCAGGTGTTTAGTTTCCTTCTCCTCCAAGCTTTACATGGAGAAGGAAACGCCATATAAACCCTGCAGGAGAGGAAACTCGTAATATGCTTGGCGTGACCATGGCACTCCTGACAAGCATATTGCAGCCTTTGACCGCCATGCCACCTCCAGGGAATGGCAGTGTTGGCGGTCCCAGGGCAGTCCGACCACCCCACTTGTAATGGGGCGGTCGGATCACCGGTGCGGCGGTGTCTGGACAGCCACCACCGTGTCACCACGAGTCTGGCGCTCCTTAGACCGCCAGACTTGTAATCAGGCCCTAGGTCTGCAGCAGAAAGCACAGGGTCACACAATGGACCTTTTTTCTCAAATCTATCCTCTCTGAGCACATTAGAGGCTGAACCCTTTACCTGGACAGACCATTACTTGGTTCAACTTCGCATAAAACAGCCTGACCCCTCTACCAAGTCACACCCTATATGTCACCAGGTGCAAAACCGTAGACTAAATGACAATAATGAGGAATTGAAGTTATCTCTCCACACCAATCATTGTGACCTTGAGAAGGACACCATCGCGTTTAATAAGGGTATCCTTGAGGTCCTGGACAAACTTGCCCCCATTAAAATGCCCAAGAAGTCATGTTCCACCAAAACCGCTCCTTAGTTTTCTGCATCACTAGTAGAGGAGAGAAAGGCCTGCAAAAGGCTTGAGAGAAAGTGGAGATCAAATTACTCATACACTGACAAGTATAAGTATAAACAGCATTAATGAAGTACCATAGAATGACAAAAGACACAAAAACTGTATATTTTGCTAAGAAGATCGAATCAGCAAAGAACTCCTCTGGGGAAATATTTAGCATATCAAAAGACTTCCTCAATACTAAAGCCATCGCAAATGTCATCCTGCCATCTCAAGAGCTTTGTAATGAATTAGCCAGCTTCTTCGAAAAGAAGATAGATAACATCCATGCGAACTTCCCTAAGGAAGTAGCGAACAAACATGGAGCTCTCAAAGTCAGTAGCAAAAGTAGAGGCTACTTACACCTCAACCACCTTTGCCCCTATTTCTCTGTAGGATCAGGACAGGCTCTAATACACTGAAAATCAGTATCCCCTGAGGCCCCTTGTCCCTCTTCACTCTTATACAAGGTCTCTTAAACTGTCAAGCTTTACATTAACATCCTAATCAACAGTTTGTTATCTGCGGAATTAGTTCTAGCTACATGGAAGAAGGCATTTATTAAGCCACTCCTAAAGAAACCTACATGAGACCCCAAAATCTTGGCCACCTACAAGCCTATTTCACTGCTGCCCGTTCTATCAAAAGTTACACAAAAGCTGGTTAATTAACAGCTCTCAAAATATCTAAACTCAGAAAATGTACTTTCAGCCTCCCAGTCCAGCATCAGGCCACAACACAGTACAGAAACTGCACTTTTATAGGTTTCTGAGATGATCAAGATAATGTTGGACGAGGGGATGAAAGCCATCCTGATACAATTAGTTCTGTCAGCTGCATTCGGCACAGTACCCCATACACAGCTCCTGAGATGCTTGGAAGAAGTGGGGATAGTGGGGATTGCCCTGAAGTGGGTTCCTGACAGACAGAACTCACATGGTCATGTTACTACCTTTCACATATGGAGCCAACCCTCTCAGATATGGGGTCTCCCAGGGTTCATTCCTCAGCCCCACTCTCAATAATATTTTTATGACAACTCTGGCCCACCTTATCAAATCCTTTGGGATCACGGTTATATCATAAGCCGATGATACATAGCTGATTCTCTCTTTAGAGCGACAGTCTTCCAGTTCTGAGCTCAACTTCCAGAAGTGTCTCACGGAGGTGTTCAACTGGATGAATCACAACTACTTAAAGTGCAACATGGAAAAAACTGAGATTTTATCTGGTAAATCCAACGCATGCTCGCCAACAATCTGGTGGCCTGAGGGCATCGCCCTCCCTACTCCACCTACCACCACGGCAAAAAACCTGGGGATAATGTTTGACTCCAACCTATCTTTCAGACCGCATATTCTCAAAGTCTCAACAACTTGTTTTGCGCTGCTAAGAACCTTGGAAAAAGGTCTTGCCTTTTTAGGTCTCGCCTGAGCCAGCGCGCATGCGCTGTCTGGCGAGACTTCTAGTAAGGACTTTAAACTGGGACCACACGCTCGTGCGTGTGCTTTCACACGCTATTGGCCTTTGCGTGCGTCTTTCTAAGAAAGACAGCACGCAATTGGCCAAAGGCGGGTGCATGTCCCGCCTTCTCTCTCCCCTGGCCTAGGGAGCTCGGAAGCGAGCAGCAGCCCCGCACTGTGCCTGCTGCATTCGCGCCATCTGTTTACAATTATCGCGCCTGTGCTTGTTTCCATTTCCCTGTCTCGCGGTCACGTTAATTGTAAACAGATGGCGGTCGCGTTTTTTTTCTTATTATCTTTAACTTTCGTGCTTTTTGCGGCCGCGCTTGTTATAAATGTTGCAGTATGCTTAATATATGGTGCTGTGGAGCGGTCAGTAGCCACGTTGAAATAATTAATTTATGATCAGACGCATGAGAGGACACTTGTGCCCACTCCAGCTCAACCAATGGGACAGCTTATAAATTCAAGCTACGGGCGGACGACAGATGTGCTAGATGTCGGAGCGAAGGGGCGGATTTTCTGCACCTTGCTTGGCTATGCCCATCACTACAGCAGTACTGGGAGCAAGTGTTTAATGGAATGTCTGATATGATACACACACCACTGCAGGCCTCGCCAGAGATGGCTCTTCTGGGCTCCGTGCAGGACTTGGCTCCAGCGCATAAAAAGTTTGCAGCCCTGGGGTTCTTAATCGCAAAACGTAGGGCGGCATGTCGCTGGGGTAGAGGACGTGCCCCCAAATTTAAGGAGTGGATACAAGACCTCACTACATGGCAGGAGCAATCGCTCAGGTATGCTGAATTGCTTCCCCCTACCTCTGCTCCTAAGAATATATGGAGCCCCCTAATCACGTACTTACTAACTGTTGAGACGACCACACCTGCTAATGACGAGGCCTCAGGGGTGCGGATGCTTCAGTGACTACTTCTCCCACCTCCACGCATCTTAGGTAATAGCCAGATTATACGGTTCACCACCAAGCGTGGCGGATGGAATCGTGGCGGGGGTGGACATTGAGGGCGGTGGGCTGGGTGGTCCCCTAGAGGCATAACTATGTAGTGGAACAGAATCCCTCACAGCCTCTCCATCTCCCTTGACAAGGACTAGGATGATGCTAAAGCCTACAGTATGTGATGCTAATATCAACATGTTAAAGCTAGCAATGATGTGTTTCCCTCTCTTCCCCTCCCTTCTTCTTTTGTAATGATAATGGGGCAGCGGGTGGGGTATGTTTTCTTGGTCGGACTGTCCTTCGAAACACGAATGGATCGCTTGTAACTTACCATTGCTGCAATGTTCGACTGCATTGTTAAAATTCAATAAACAAAGTTTAAAAAAAAACAAAAAAAAAAACAATGGGACAGCTTAAGATGCAGGCTTGCACTACTGCTGCTTGAATTTAGTCCGTGAAAGCAGAAGCTCTGTGAGGTGGAGAGTGGAAGCAGGGAAGAGGCTACCGGCCTATCATTGTGGGGTGACAATTAATAAATGTAAAAGAAGAAGTGAAATAAGGCTTGATTATACTGTAGCAAGTGCTTTGTGCCAAAGTTCAATGAGCTCTAAATTGATATTCTGGTGACCTGGCGATCCCGTTCACCATTCAGGTGTAAAGAACCCACATAAGAGATGGAGATCTTATTCAAATAACATGAACTGACATGCAAAGGTAGTTGGCCGGTGTGCCATATGTACACAACAACGACTTTGAATTTAAGGTGATTTTTAACAAATGTAAAACAAATTGGATTAGGAAAGAGTGCAGAGAACGCTGCGCCGTGAAGCCTGTGCTTAGTGGCACCTCTGTTTATATACAGTAGGGTATTGCCTTTCCTCTCTGCAGTCTCTAATTTCGGCAACTGTTAAACCAAGGTTATCAAAACCAAGTAAGCTGATTCATCAAAGTGTGTTTATTTCCCACTGGAATTTAGAGCGTCTTATCACGGATGGAAGATACATTTCTCTCCATTTATTCCAGTATCTGAGTGGCATGTTGGTTTAGCAACTTGTAGCTCTTCCCTTGGCAAAATCTGTAGTCTATTGAGTATTTCACATTGCTTAAAAATGGTCAGATTGGTTCAGAGTCCTTGCTTCTCTTGTTCCTGGGTGGTCTTGCAACACATTGCTCAGTACGAAATGGAGTCTGGTCCATGTGCATAAATTAGTATTGACCGCTTCACATACTGCCCATACTCATACTGCAATTAGGTGTTTTTTTTCTTTTATAGTTTTGACAGTTTTTCAGACATGCCTCTAAGAAATCAATAAAACTGCTGCAAATGTTTTTTTTTTTGCCCATGTTAAACCACGGTAAGGGCTCGGGTGGAATTTGGATGCCTGACCAATCCATGTTATATAGGTCATTGCAGCTAATGGATTCGGTGATTAGTTTTTGAAATCATGGTCCAGATCGGCTATTTTTTGCAAACCTTTTCTTGTTGCCCACAGCTCTTGCTTTATTGGAACATCTTTGGGCTAGGATTGGTAGGATTGTGTTTCTTGAAGCATCCCTTCTATGTTCTAGAAATTGCCAAATAAGTAAGTGAATACGATCCAATTGGTTAAGACATTGGGTGTGCAGGTAAGAAATTTGGTGTTGACATGGTGAGTCCCCACTAACTCAAGTGGTGTTGGCAGAACTGTTTCGGACTCATTTTTAACTCTTACCTTTGTTAGAGCAGCTTTTCAGTAAACTTAGATGTAGCCACACTACCCCATGAAAGATGATGTGATATGTTTGATTGGAATTAAAAATGAAATATGCAAATATTTGAGCATTGATGGTTTTTCAAATATGTCATATGTTGCATCATTTTGGAAAATAATTGCTTACCTTTTAAAAACCTGCAATTCAATGGTGTTAAATGACACTCTACTCAATGCAACATAAATACACTCCACATAATACCACTCAGTGCCACATAATTACACGCCACATAATTACACTCTACTCAATGCAACATAAGTACACTCCATATAATACTCAGTGCCACATAATTACACACCACATATTTACACTCTACTCAATGCAACATAAATACACAACATAATACCACTCAGTACCACATAATTACACGTCACATTATTACACTCTACTCAATGCAACATAAATACACTACATATAATACTCAGTGCCACATAATTACACACCACATATTTACATCCTACTCAATGCAACATAAATACACTCAACATAATACCACTGAGTACCACATAATTACACGTCACATAATTACACTCTATTCAATGCAACATAAATACACTCCACATAATACCACTGTGCCACATAATTACACACTACAAAATTACACTCTATTCAATGCAACATAAATACACCCCACATACCACTCGGTACCACATAATTACAAGCCACATAATTACACTCTATTCAATGCAACATAAATACACTCCACATAATACCACTGGGCCACATAATTACACACCACATAATTACACTCTACTCAATGCAACATAAATACACTCCACAAAATACCACTCAGTGCGACATAGTTACATGCCACATAATTACACTCTACTCAATGCAGCATAAATACACTCTACATAATACCACTCAGTGCCACATTATATGCTACATAATTACACTGCACTCAATGAAACATACACTGCAAATAATACCACTCAGTGCCACATAATTACACGCCACATAATTACACTCTACTCAATGCAACATAAATACACTTCACATAATACCACTCAGTGCCACATAACTATATGCTACATAATTACACTGCACTCAATGCAACATACACTCCAAATAATACTCAGTGCCACATAATTACACACCACATAATTTACTGAATGCAACATACACTCCACATAATACCACTCAGTGACACATAATTACATGCCACATAATTCCACTCTACTCAATGCAACATCAATACACTCCACATAATACCACTCAGTGCCACGTAATAACACGCCACATAATTACACTCTATTCAATGCAATATAAATACACTCCACATAATACCACTCATTACCACATAACTACACACCACATAATTACACTCTACTCAATGCAACATAAATACACTCCACATAATACCACTCAGTACCACATAATCACACGTCACAATTACACTCTATTCAATGCAACATAAATACACTCCACATAATAACACTGTGCCACATAATTACACGCCACATAATTACACTCTACTCAATGCAACATAAATATACTCCACATACCGCTCAGTACCACATAATTACACACCACATAATTACACTCTACTCAATGCAACATAAATACACTCCACATACCACTCAGTACCACATAATTACATGCCACATAATTACAATCTACTCAATGCAACCTAAATACACTCCACATATTACCACTCAGTGCCACATAATTATATGCTACATAATTACACTACAACCAATGCAACATACACTGCAAATAATACCACTCAGTGCCACATAATTACACGCCACATAATTACTCTACTGAATGCAACATACACTCCACATAATCCCACTCAGTGCCACATAATTACACGCCACATAATCACACTCTACTCAAAGCAACATAAATACACCCCACATAATACCACTCAGTGCCACCTAATAACACGCCACATAATTACACGCGACTCAATGCAATCTAAATACACTCCACATAATACCACTCAGTACCACATAATTGCACACTATGTAATTACACTCTACTCAATGCAACATAAATACACTCCCCATAATACCACTCAGTACCACATATTCACACGTCACAATTACTCTATTCAATGCAACATAAATTCACTTCACATAATACCACTCAGTGCCACATAATTACACACAACATAATTACACTCTACTCAATGCAACATAAATACACTCCACATAATACCACTCAGTACCACATAATTACACGTCACATAATTACACTCTATTCAATGTAGCATAAATACACTCCACATAATAACACTGTGCCACATAATTACACGCCACATAATTACACTCTACTCAATGCAACATAAACTCCACATACCACTCAGTGTGACATAGTTACACGCCACATAATTACACTCTACTAAATGCAACATAAATACACCCCACATACCCCTCAGTAGCACATAATTACAAGCCACATAATTACACTCTACTCAATGCAACATAAATACACTCCACATAATAACACTGTGCCACATAATTACACGCCACATAATTACACTCTACTCAATGCAACATAAACTCCACATACCACTCAGTGTGACATAGTGTCATAGGGTTTCTGCACATACAGAGCTATGCACAGGATAATAGGACCTCGGAATATAGTGGTGAGCCAACCATAAACCTTAGCACCCAAAACCCCAACCCAACTAGCCTTAGCGTCCCATTGGCACCAATGTACCAATGCTTAGACAACCCAGAACACGGTATCTCTCTCTCTCCAGGACACGCAGAGGCAAGAACACTCTTTCGTCACTTTCGTACCTGTCCACAACATGCGTATGAAGAGACACTGTATAGGTTAAAATGTTTATTTCAACTTACGTGCTCTAAGATACAGTACACGTGTCAGTACTAGTAGCATAATACATAAGAACAATATAATCAGCATAGTTACTACTCCATAGAATACAAACGGGGAAAGCATCTCATAAAGCAGTGGAGATATGTCTAACTAACATTACCACCCTCCCCGTGCTGGAAGCCAGTTTATTATAATAATAGAAGACCTTTGGGCTTTGACTAGCGAACCCCCATACCTCAGTCTCTTGATGCAAAACTACATCAGCAAACAATCACAGCTCTTCTCTCTGGAAAGGTCGTCTCCAAGTGCTATCTTAGAGCAAGCGATCGCATTATTAAAAGCACACTAATTTCTCAATGGCAGCTGTACATGTGTTATGTCTAGGTGCGAGGGACGGGCCAAATCAGTAGGAACCAGGGAGTTGTTATTCGACCTTGTAACTGTTGATCAGACTGAGCCCAAAAGGGAACAGGAGAAAAGGTGAGAAACAGAATATGCAGACTGTTGTAGAATAACTTGGCAATAACAGAGGGCGACAGGACAACATCCAATAATAACGTGCGCAAGAGTCATCATGGCAGCCAGGCCTGCGGTATTGTAGCCAGACCGGCCAGGAGGCCATGAGCCACAAGACACCCTCCCCTGGACAGTCCATCGGCCACGACGAAAATGAAGACAGAGTTCCAAACACCTGAGCAGAATAGAGGCGGTCTACTAACAACTAACGGTAAGTCAATCAATCCAAAAATGTGAAAGAGCAGAAAAATGCTATACCGTCCAGAAGGACATCATTGGAATCGTCAAAAAACGTAGACGCCATCCAGTCCAATAGGTCAAAGCTGCAGGAATGGTCTTCAGAGTATGGAGCATCCAAAAGCAATGCGGGACAGCTTGCGTGATATTCAATATAACTTTGTTGTAGGAGATTCTGAGCAGCCGCCCAGATATCCCATTGTGCCAAAATCCCCAGTGCAGCCGCACGCATCATAAAGCCAGCAGCGGAACAGTCCCGTTCATGGGCCTCTAAGGGACCCACCAACCGAACAAAATCCGGGACCGACAATGATGAATTGGAGAGGCAATAATCCATGGTCCATGTAAACGGACAGTGGATGCAAGACATCACAGGTTGCACGCAAGTGAAATACGCAAAGCGAAAGGAAAGGGTGTAGGACACACTGATAGTTGCCAAGGGCAGAACATCGAAGCCAACCAGGAGTCGCTCACGGAGCAGCTGGAGGCGGTCGGGATCGAGAAGGGCCCAGTGGAGTGCAGCCATTGCGCAAAAAACAGACCAACAGCAAGACACCGGCCGCCAAAGCGAGGATTAATGGGAATCCACCAAAGACGCTAGAAAAAATAGAATGAATGAATGCCGGTATCACACCGAAAATAGTTTGAAAGGTGGACACGAGGCCAGACCCCACAACCTTAAAAAAGTGCACCAGACCCTCGGTGTTTGATGCGTTAAAAATACGATGAATTAACTCCCCAAAATGCTGGGGGAGGTCAGTGTTCAAAAGGGCCTGTATTTCACTGTGGGTGCTCGCCACCTGGAGAATGAATGTCTCCCGAGCGGATGTGAGCATAACCTCCTCATTCAATAATAGGGCCTTTATTCTGCTCAACTTATTGAAATCTGCCTCCATGGTAGGAATGGAAGGCCAAATAGAGCTATCAACGATGTCGTGAGGGGGAGGAAAAAGCACATTCTTGCAGCAGACAACTCTGTGCGAGACTGTATCAATATACGGAATGCCGGCCTGCAGGCCACAACAATTTTCGTTATTTAAAAGCAAATAGCTACCGTTGGTAAGCAAAGTAAAAGTAGGAGAAATAGCAGGAGCAGGAATACCCTTCAGGACACATGCAAGATTTGGAACTGAAACGCTACAAGCCCCGTGCAATTTAATATGTTTACAAATAAGCGAATGACCCACAGTTGAATCACAAGACTCCCCCGTGAGAAATACTTCCTTGCCATCTCTAAGGCATTTATACATGAAAGGCAAGGACCAAAGTTCATGCAGGAAAGCACCACCCAAAGGCTGGAAACGGCCCACAGGATAATGCTTCATGCACGAACTGAACTCAAATAGGGAAAAAGGTAAAGCTATAACCCCATGAACTAGCCACACCGCAGAATCTAGTTCTGCTACAGAGAACGGTAAAGGATCCACTTTTTCAATATGTAACAAAGTGTAGGATGCATCTTTCATGGACATGAACTGCTGTTTGTCTGTCAAATTAAAAGGCAGAAAGAGGGCAGTGGTGTTTAACAAATTCCAAGGAACTTTACCCAACTTAAGAGTTTGCAAAGTCCATGCAAACTGCATCACTGAGCGCAACTGATTCTGACCATGATACAACATAGAGACATCATCTTGTACAATATCAACAACAGAGGATACAATATTGTCTAATGTGTAAATGCGGGAAGACAGGGTATTTATACTATTGTCAACAACAGCAAGCACCTTTTCCAAATTTGCTTGGTCTATTTCTCTAAGACGAGAAGCAGCTTCCATTTGTGACAGCTTCCAGAGCTCATTATACGCTTCATAAATGAATCTCTTCGGTCGGGGACCACGAGGTCCCAAGATAAAGTCAGATAAGTCAATAGTGCCTGATAGGAGGGATAAATGGTTCTTAACAGAGTCTAAGGACGAATGTTGTAACCATTGTTTACATAATTTACCAACTGAATACGTGGTCACAGTACGAGTTTCAGTAAATCTTGGATCAGGCTTGTCCTGTATGTAACCAGGAACTGTGCCATGAAAACGAAGTTGGCATGCATTAGATGATATGGGCCATGCCAACCAGGGTGACTGTATCAGTGCAGAAACATTAAAGGAATTGTTCTGAAACTGAGCCTGTAACGCCATAAGGGACATATTAAAACGCAAACTATCATTTGGAAGACTCGACAAGGATGGGATGTTTGGCGCATTTAGTTGTTTAACGGTAGCCAACCCCCAACACGTGGTCTGATAAATGGAAGCATTTAAAAATAGAATTTGGGCTGGGATAAGGCAAGCACGGTGCAGGGCCTCAGTGCCCTGCACCTGCCATGGCTTCGAACCCCAAATTGATTTTAAATCCACTGTGTCTTTCCAATATTCATAACCACCCACCGCCAAGGCGCTCAAAAAGGAACCCGAATATAATAATTTAGTATGGGTCAACATTATTTTCTGAGTCAATGGAGTTTTTAATTTAAAATAATATGACCCAGGGTTCGATCGATTAAAATCAGTAAAATAGGTGAATTTATTTAGAAGAGTTTGGGAACTACCTGGTACGGGGTTTGGGCAGTGTTCCCATTGGGTGTAAGTAACAGAGCTGCGTAGTGCACTTGGTTTGTGGAGAAAATGATTTCCCCAATGTTGGTAACAATACAAATCGGCATAATTCGCAGAATTCATATACAAGTCTTCAGCATTAAAAGAGGCATAATATTTTAAATCAGCAAATAATGCTTCAACTGCATGCACATCCCAATCATCAGAATGAATATTACTTTTTACTACATCACCCATCGAGACTCGAAGGACATTTGGTACATTAATAATTTCTGTCGGGCCATGTATTTGAAAGTTTACCGCATCCCATACTATGCCATCAGCAACTGGAAACGCTGAAATGTTCACAAATGTGTGGTCACGCTTCATGATGTGTGAAGAGGAATGTGGAGCCAAAGTTCCAGCAACACTGTTCACAGCAGAGCGTTCAGGTAAATAGTGACCATTGATGAGTAGAAAGAACACTGTGACAAAGCCAATGGACATGAACAAAAAAACCAAGAAAAGTATCATCCAAATGTATGTCCAAGGTGGAATCAAAAAATTGTCTCTAAACCACGATACAAAAAGACTAAACTTGGACGGGACTTGTGATGAATTGGATACTGAGTCAAAAGAATAACGTGTCGGGCTCAGTGGCGTTGTTGGTTGGTGTGCCACCGACTCTGTGGCGGGATAAGTATATTCGTCCTCGTCTATGCAGGGTGATGCAGGGGGTTCAAATATATTTTCAGGCAAATCAACCATCTCCATGGTAACATCAGTGACTGTTCGTGCAGGCGTACCTCGAACGCTTGTCCGATAAATGGCAGGACAAGAGACCGCTGGTGTGACACTATTTAAGATCGGCCAGATGTTGTAGCTTGACATTTTCCACTGAGATGTATCTGTTTTCCTTGCGACTGGGAAGCGGTGGTAAGATGACTGTACGTGTTCCCTTCAAGCCCAGCACTGGAACCGGTGCACGAAAAGAGGGGCCGAATTCTTTTTTGTTCTCCACCTTCTCTCGTACCAGGTCGCCAATCTTCGGAAGCCAACCGGCAACCAGAATCTGCAAAGCAGGGTCTGTGGCTGAAGGCAAATGTGCAATTGCTAGTTTGTCTCGGGCTTCTTGTAAGTCCTGTAACATAGTAGAATGATTATCTACATCAAACTTGGCGGATTGCGCCGCCATGTCTAGACCATCAAGGTCAGGCACAAACATTCGTATGCCAAAGAGCATTTCGTAAGGGGTCCGCCCACCCAGAGGCCTTCTAGGGAGATTATTAAGTGCACGTTGAACAGTATACAAGTGGGCCAGCCAGTTCCTGCCAGTACCTATAACTCTAGCTGTCAAGGATTGCTTTAAGTCACGGTTCATTCGTTCAACGATAGAGTTGCCCTCAGGCCTATACGGAGACGAAAATTTCACCCGCACCCCTAAGGAGCCCATTGCGTCCTTGTAAGCCTTAGAGGCAAATGCCGGACCTTGGTCAGAATGGAAGGTGCCGCATGCAAAAATTCCCACAAAGACTCTCAAATCCCTAATGACATTTCGTGCGTCAGCACTCCGTTGTGGCCAGACCCAGATGAACCGTGTGCACGAGTCCACTGCCACTAAGATATATTTATAGGCAGTGTCTGAAGAAAATGGACCGCAGTGATCCAAGTAAACACACCCAAAGGGTCTGTTCGAAATTGCAAGCGAGGTCTGCGGTGGTCTTGTGACTGTTGAAGGCTTGATCTGTTGACAAACGTCACAGGAAAGCACATAAGTACGTGTATCTTTGTATAAACCACGCCACCAGTAACGCTGCTGCAAAATGGAAATTGTCGCAGACACACCAGCATGCGCCGAAGCCATGCCTTCGTGTGCCGCTGCCATCAAGGAAAGTCTGCGGTCCGCGTTGGGGATCAGCCGAACCCCAACGTTAGGTATTGTTACATAAGGAGCCTGATCGGGACCTATCTGGTAAGAATATTTAGAAGGGAAACCTCTAGGGTAATTAATTCCTTCTTTTGTTGCAGCAATAGCTGCCAAGATATCAGTGTCTATTTTAGACATGGATCTAGTAACTGCTGCTACTGAACACGTGAGTACTGCTGATCTGGCAGCTTCATCTGCCAGACTGTTACCAACAGCGTGTGCGCCCACTCGCTGATGGCCTAGGGTGTGAACCACCTGTGTGAGTGGCAGACGTCTTTGTAAATCTGCCACCCTAACCCAAAGCATTTTATGCTTGATTGTGTTGCCTTTAGCGTCTCTATAGTCGTTTTGCGACCAAAAGAACAGATTGTCATTGTATGATTGAACACAGTAATAAGAATCGCACACGATTAAAGTGGTCACATCAGGATTTACGAACTCAAGTGCAAGCACCAAAGCACGCAACTCGGCCAATTGTGCGGTACTATCCCCGA
This sequence comes from Calotriton arnoldi, assembly GCA_963921515.1. Taxonomy (NCBI): domain Eukaryota; kingdom Metazoa; phylum Chordata; class Amphibia; order Caudata; family Salamandridae; genus Calotriton; species Calotriton arnoldi. The sequence continues at coordinate 84,459 of CAWUFW010008714.1, read as the reverse complement.
GTGCCTGCGTATGCACCACAGTGGATTTGAACTTTCCATTCACAAACGTACCTGCAACAATAGCACATGCGGCTGAATAAGCATGCTTGGACCCAGTGGCCGGTTGTGCCGAGCCATCGGTGTAGATCACACAGTCGTAATCCTCAAGCGGCAATAAGGACAAAGGAGGAGGATGAATAAATTCATACTGTAAAAACTCCTGAGTCTGAAGAGAAGAGTCGAAAATGAAAGTGACATCCGGAGACGTCAAAGATGTTGCCCATTGAATCCAACGGGGGTGCAAAGCTTTAGAGTTCGGAACACTTGCTTTAGTCACTGCCTCTAGGGCAGGATAGGGTGTCACCACCAGAATGCGTTTTCCCTGTGCCAGTGCGCGCTCCTTCAGGATCGCCATTTGCACTGCTGTTAGCACTTTCTCCACAGATGAGAACCGCATTTCTGCAGAGGTGTATAGATGTGACTTGTATGCGATAGGTACTGTGTCTCCTTCATTAAAGGTTAAATACGTGAAACCCACTGCCCCTGGAATGATTCTAATCACCAAGTTTGTGTGGTTATCACGCGTCAAAAGGTATTTAGACTCAAGAAGGTCTGTCTGCAGTGATTGCAGAATGGAGGTATGCTCCGGAAGCCAGCAAGACTTCGAAAAAGTAGGCTGTATCAAGGCATACAGTGGCTTGATACGCTGGGCATATTCGGGAATGTATGTACGTCCGAAATTCAGAAAACCCAGCAAAGACTGAAGCTTCTTCAGATTTGTAGGAGGGCACAGAAGTGCACATTTCTCCAGAAAATGGGGGCTAAACCCTTACCTTCATTGTTGAGCTCATAGCCCAAGAAGAAAACGGTAAATTCAGCAATATGGGATTTGGCAAAGTTAATTTTGTATCCCTGAACCGCAAATTCAAGAATAATGCGGTCCACTCGCGTCAGATGCGGAAACAATTCATCGTCTGTCAGATAAATGTCATCCACATACGAACAGGCGTCTGGATCTATGCCGTCTAATAAAGAGACAACACGAGCGGCAAACACTCCTGGACTATTTTTGTACCCCATAGGAAGACGCCTGAATTTGAACATTTTACCACCGGAAGTAAAGGCACACCATTGGCCACTCTCCGGGGCTAAGTTGTGCGTGTAGAATCCATTTGAAAGGTCAAGGGTCGTTTTGTATTTTTTACGAACAAGACTGTCTACAAGCGCAGAACTATGGGTATTTTGCACCGCAAAGGTCCGACAATGAGAGTTCAAATGCCGGTAATCCAATACTAAACGGTACGATCCATCGGGTTTAGAAACCGCGAAAAGGGGATTGTTCATAGGTGATACACAGGGTTCAATTACTCCCTGATATTCCAACTGTGTCAGAATTTCGGAAACGGGGCCTTTGGCTTCACGTTTTATGGGATATTGGGGTTGTGGCTGCGGCAACGATCGCAAAGGTATTTCATGGGGGGAGATTCTTCGTCCCAACCCACGTGATTGCGGAATAACGCTGGAGCCAGGGACACAGCCCACTCTGCTGCAAGAGCCTCTGCTTTGTCCTTTGGGACATGTCGAGAAAAGCTCGGAAGGATTACCTCCTCCCCTTTACGCGCAGTAATTACGAATGGGGGTGGCCAATCCGCTTCTGCCAATAAAATATCATATGAAGAGGTCAGATTTTCCCAAAAAATACCTTTAATTACTCGCTGTATATCACCTTCAATTTGGAGGACTATATTAAATAGTCTGTCAGGGGGTGCCACTCTGGTGTCTGCTGTTTCAACAGTAATGAATGTTTCAGTTGCTGTCGCCTCCATATGAGGACGTAGCGCCTCCCGCACTATGGTTACTTCCGCGGCGCTGTCTAGGAGGGTTACTGCCCACGTCCAATTCAGGAGTCTCGTTCTCACCGTCTGTGGCATATTTCGCTGTTACAGCGGCAACTTTTTTCTTCTGAAATTGGGGTCGAAAACGTTGAACGTCTTCTTCTTTTCCTCTGACTTGTTGTCGAGGCTGGTCTCGTCCCTGTGGGGCCTCACGGGCCCTTCCTCTATCCTGGCGGTCTCCTCCACCGGCTTGTGACGAAGTCTGTGCCTGTAAAGAACGAGGAGAACGCGTATCAGGGATCTGAAACCTATCCGGTGACTTAATTCTCGCTCTATCGCGTAAATCATAAGTACGTTCAGAAGAAACTGAAACCGGGGATGCGCCTCGCGATCCCTGCTTTGTCTGTTGCTTACCCTGTTTTTTCAGCCTCCAGCTCTTTTTAGTGAAGACTGGTTTCTCATCCTTCTCAGATTGAGATTTGGTTTGTTGCTGTTGTGGTTGCGATTGTGTTTGCAGTTTAGCAAAAGGCTTGTTACCCAGGCTGTTTCTACCAATAGTTTTGTAAGCCTGGGTAATAATTTTCGGTAATTCGCGAGGCTTGTCCAATTCTGGGACCAAAGCCAAAGCGTTCGCTACTTGAAAGTTCACTGCATCGCCCTTGACATTTGCAAGGATCAGTTCAGCTACTACTTCAAACACTCCCACTAGTCTCATCCCTAATTCCACTGCCGCTTCAGGGCCGTGTTCATCCTGTACTTTTTTAATTACAGAGGGGAGAACTGTCATGGAAGGCGTACCAAAACATTTAGAATATACTGCTGCGAATACTCTACCCCAGTTGTCACATGCTGTCAACTCGGGAATTAAGTCTTTTGGCAAACTAATCGTCAAAATACGATGTTTATCCACTGGAGTTGTATGTGGAAAAACTGCCTCCAACTGATCAAATTTTTCTGCAAGCCAATAAGGAAAGTCGTCCTTATGTTGTGGACGTTTGCCCATCACTGAGTTCACCATTACAGGACTTATGGCAACTCCGGCTGCACCAGCTGGATGGCCTGCAACCCCAGGAGGGGCTCCCTGGATGTTGCCTGTAACATATTGCACTAAGGCTCGATGCACTCGTACCAAAGCCGAATACATGTTGCGCAGTTCCGCGACTGGTATCGTCATATATCGCGGATGTGGGGTGTACCCGGCCAAAACAGGCCAAGTGGCCCCATCAATAGATAAGGGGCCTAAACGAACCGTGGTAGTCGGTTGTGGGAGGGCGCCATTAAACCAAACACGGTGTTGCCAAGCCGTGAGCGGTACCTCAAGACATGAATAAGGTATATAGTTATTAGGAACTGCGGTGGCTGTATATTCATGGAACAAATCGTCAGTCCCATCCACTGCAGGAAAAGTTACCCATGAGTAGAACGCCTCAAAGTGGTAAGCCGGATCGGCTTGTACCACAAAGATCAGTTCGACTCCAGCATCTGGCACTCCATACACCCGTAAGTGTGTCCGGAGTGCTCCGCGGCTATGCGCCGCAATTTGAACAGCCATTTACGGCTAAAATACTTCGACAAACTAACAGGAGGCAGCACAAGTAGGGTTTTAATCAAGAAAAACCTTTTCTAATAACTTCAAGCTTGAAAGAACCTACAATAACTGTAATATAGGAGGTATCACCATCACACACGCTTCCGGAAGCGTACGTGAGGGGTTTGTGGACAAGCACAAGTACTACTCAAGCGTCTCGCCAGTAAGCTGCCCCACTCGTTGGTCACGCCATGTCATAGGGTTTCTGCACATACAGAGCTATGCACAGGATAATAGGACCTCGGAATATAGTGGTGAGCCAACCATAAACCTTAGCACCCAAAACCCCAACCCAACTAGCCTTAGCGTCCCATTGGCACCAATGTACCAATGCTTAGACAACCCAGAACACGGTATCTCTCTCTCTCCAGGACACGCAGAGGCAAGAACACTCTTTCGTCACTTTCGTACCTGTCCACAACATGCGTATGAAGAGACACTGTATAGGTTAAAATGTTTATTTCAACTTACGTGCTCTAAGATACAGTACACGTGTCAGTACTACTAGCATAATACATAAGAACAATATAATCAGCATAGTTACTACTCCATAGAATACAAACGGGGAAAGCATCTCATAAAGCAGTGGAGATATGTCTAACTAACATTACCACCCTCCCCGTGCTGGAAGCCAGTTTATTATAATAATAGAAGACCTTTGGGCTTTGACTAGCGAACCCCCATACCTCAGTCTCTTGATGCAAAACTACATCAGCAAACAATCACAGCTCTTCTCTCTGGAAAGGTCGTCTCCAAGTGCTATCTTAGAGCAAGCGATCGCATTATTAAAAGCACACTAATTTCTCAATGGCAGCTGTACATGTGTTATGTCTAGGTGCGAGGGACGGGCCAAATCAGTAGGAACCAGGGAGTTGTTATTCGACCTTGTAACTGTTGTTCAGACTGAGCCCAAAAGGGAACAGGAGAAAAGGTGACAAACAGAATATGCAGACTGTTGTAGAATAACTTGGCAATAACAGAGGGCGACAGGACAACATCCAATAATAACGTGCGCAAGAGTCATCATGGCAGCCAGGCCTGCGGTAACGTAGCCAGACCGGCCAGGAGGCCATGAGCCACAAGACAATAGTTACACGCCACATAATTACACTCTACTAAATGCAACATAAATATACCCCACATACCCCTCAGTAGCACATAATTACAAGCCACATAATTACACTCTACTCAATGCAACATAAATACACTCCACATAATACCACTCAGTGCCACATAATTACACAGCACATAATTACACTCTACTCAATGCAACATAAATACACTCCATATAATACCACTCAGTGCCACATAATTACACGCCACATAATTGCACTCTACTCAATGCAACATAAATACACTCCACATAATACCACTCAGTGCCACATAACTATATGCTACATAATTACACTGCACTCAATGCAACATACACTCCAAATAATACTCCGTGCCACATAATTACACACCACATAATTACTCTACTGAATGCAACATACACTCCACATAATACCACTCAGTGCCACATAATTACATGCCACATAATTACACTCTACTCAATGCAATATAAATACACTACACATAATACCACTCAGTACCACATAATTACACACCACGTAATTACACTCTACTCAATGCAACATAAATACACTCCACATAATACCACTCAGTACCACATAATCACACGTCACAATTACACTCTATTCAATGCAACATAAATACACTCCACATAATACCACTCAGTGCCACATAATTACACACAACATAATTACACTCTATTCAATGCAACATAAATACACTCCACATAATAACACTGTGCCACATAATTAAATGCCACATAATTACACTCTACTCAATGCAACATAAATACACTCCACATAATACCACTGTGCCACATAATTACACGCCACATAATTACACTCTACTCAATGCAACATAAATACACTCCACATACCACGCAGTACCACATAATTACACGCCACATAATTACACTCTAGTCAATGCAACATAAATACACTCCACATACCACTCAGTACCACATAATTACACACCACATAATTACACTCTACTCAATGCAACATAAATACACTCCACATATTACCACTCAGTGCCACATAATTATATGCTACATAATTACACTGCACTCAATGCAACATACACTGCAAATAATACCACTCAGTGCCACATAATTACACGCCACATAATTACTCTACTGAATGCAACATACACTCCACATAATACCACTCAGTACCACATAATTACACACCACATAATCACACTCTACTTAATGCAACATAAATACACCCCACATAATACCACTCAGTGCCACGTAATAACACGCCACATAATTATACTCTACTCAATGCAATCTAAATACACTACACATAATACCACTCAGTACCACATAATTGCACACTATGTAATTACACTCTACTCAATGCAACATAAATACACTCCACATACCACTCAGTACCACATATTCACACGTCACAATTACTCTATTCAATGCAACATAAATACACTTCACATAATACCACTCAGTGCCGCATAATTACACACCGCATAATTACACTCTATTCAATGCAACATAAATACACTCCACATAATAACACTGTGCCACATAATTACACGCCACATAATTACACTCTACTCAATGCAACATAAATACACTCCACATAATACCACTGTGCCACATAATTACACGCCACATAATTACACTCTACTCAATGCAACATAAATACACTCCACATAATACCACTCAGTACCACATAATTACACGTCACATAATTACACTCTATTCAATGCAACATAAATACACTCCACATAATAACACTGTTCCACATAATTACACACCACATAATTACACTCTACTCAATGCAACTTAAATAAACTCCACATAATACCACTCAGTGTGACATAGTTACACGCCACATAATTACACTCTACTCAATGCAACATAAATACACCCCCATACCACTCAGTGCCACATAATTACATGCCATATAATTACACTCTACTCAATGCAACATCAATACACTCCACATAATACCACTCAGTGCCACGTAATAACACGCCACATAATTACACTCTATTCAATGCAATATAAATACACTCCACATAATACCACTCAGTACCACATAATTGCACACTATGTAATTACACTCTACTCAATGCAACATAAATACACTCCACATAATACCACTCAGTACCACATATTCACACGTCACAATTACTCTATTCAATGCAACATAAATTCACTTCACATAATACCACTCAGTGCCACATAATTACACACAACATAATTACACTCTACTCAATGCAACATAAATACCCTCCACATAATACCACTCAGTACCACATAATTACACTCTATTCAATGCAGCATAAATACACTCCACATAATAACACTGTGCCACATAATTGCACGCCACATAATTACACTCTACTCAATGCAACATAAACTCCACATACCACTCAGTGTGACATAGTTACACGCCACATAATTACACTCTACTAAATGCAACATAAATACACTCCACATACCCCTCAGTAGCACATAATTACAAGCCACATAATTACACTCTACTTAATGCAACATAAATACACTCCACAAAATACCACTCAGTGCCACATAATTACAAAGCACATAATTACACTCTACTCAATGCAACATAAATACACTCCATATAATACCACTCAGTGCCACATAATTACCCGCCACATAATTGCACTCTACTCAATGCAACATAAATACACTCCACATAATACCACTCAGTGCCACATAACTATATGCTACATAATTACACTGCACTCAATGCAACATACACTCCAAATAATACTCAGTGCCACATAATTACACACCACATAATTACTCTACTGAATGCAACATACACTCCACATAATACCACTCAGTGCCACATAATTACATGCCACATAATTACACTCTACTCAATGCAATATAAATACACTACACATAATACCACTCAGTACCACATAATTACACACCACGTAATTACACTCTACTCAATGCAACATAAATACACTCCACATAATACCACTCAGTACCACATAATCACACGTCACAATTACACTCTACTCAATGCAACATAAATACACTCCACATAATACCACTCAGTGCCACATAATTACACACAACATAATTACACTCTATTCAATGCAACATAAATACACTCCACATAATAACACTGTGCCACATAATTAAACACCACATAATTACACTCTACTCAATGCAACATAAATACACTCCACATAATACCACTGTGCCACATAATTACACGCCACATAATTACACTCTACTCAATGCAACATAAATACACTCCACATACCACGCAGTACCACATAATTACACGCCACATAATTACACTCTACTCAATGCAACATAAATACACTCCACATACCACTCAGTACCACATAATTACACACCACATAATTACACTCTACTCAATGCAACATAAATACACTCCACATAATACCACTCAGTGCCACATAATTATATGCTACATAATTACACTGCACTCAATGCAACATACACTGCAAATAATACCACTCAGTGCCACATAATTACACGCCACATAATTACTCTACTGAATGCAACATACACTCCACATAATACCACTCAGTGCCACATAATTACATGCTACATAATCACACTCTACTTAATGCAACATAAATACACCCCACATAATATCACTCAGTGCCACGTAATAACACGCCACATAATTACACTCTACTCAATGCAATATAAATACACTCCACATAATACCACTCAGTACCACATAATTGCACACTATGTAATTACACTCTACTCAATGCAACATAAATACACTCCACATAATACCACTCAGTACCACATATTCACACGTCACAATTACTCTATTCAATGCAACATAAATACACTTCACATAATACCACTCAGTGCCGCATAATTACACACCACATAATTACACTCTATTCAATGCAACATAAATACACTCCACATAATAACACTGTGCCACATAATTACACGCCACATAATTACACTCTACTCAATGCAACATAAATACACTGCACATAATACCACTGTGCCACATAATTACACGCCACATAGTTACACTCTACTGAATGCAACATAAATACACTCCACATAATACCACTCAGTACCACATAATTACACGTCACATAATTACACTCTATTCAATGCAACATAAATACACTCCACATAATAACACTGTGCCACATAATTACACACCACATAATTACACTCTACTCAATGCAACATAAATAAACTCCACATAATACCACTCAGTGTGACATAGTTACACGCCACATAATTACACTCTTCTCAATGCAACATAAATACACCCCACATACCACTCAGTGCCACATAATTACATGCCATATAATTACTCTCTACTCAATGCAACATCAATACACTCCACATAATACCACTCAGTGCCACGTAATAACACGCCACATAATTACACTCTATTCAATGCAATATAAATACACTCCACATAATACCACTCAGTACCAGATAATTACACACCACGTAATTACACTCTACGCAATGCAACATAAATACACTCCACATAATACCACTCAGTACCACATAATCACACGTCACAATTACACTCTATTCAATGCAACATAAATACACTCCACATAATACCACTCAGTGCCACATAATTACACACAACATAATTACACTCTATTCAATGCAACATAAATACACTCCACATAACACTGTGCCACATAATTACATGCCACATAATTACACTCTACTCAATGCAACATAAATACACTCCACATAATACCACTGTGCCACATAATTACATGCCACATAATTACACTCTACTCTATGCAACATAAATACACTCCACATACCACTCAGTACCACATAATTACACGCCACATAATTACACTCTACTCAATGCAACATAAATTCACTCCACATAATACCACTCAGTACCACATAATTACACACAACATAATTACACTCTATTCAATGCAACATAAATACACTCCACATAATAACACTGTGCCACATAATTAAACACCACATAATTACACTCTACTCAATGCAACATAAATACACTCCACATAATACCACTGTGCCACATAATTACACGCCACATAATTACACTCTACTCAATGCAACATAAATACACTCCACATACCACGCAGTACCACATAATTACACGCCACATAATTACACTCTACTCAATGCAACATAAATACACTCCACATACCACTCAGTACCACATAATTACACACCACATAATTACACTCTACTCAATGCAACATAAATACACTCCACATAATACCACTCAGTGCCACATAATTATATGCTACATAATTACACTGCACTCAATGCAACATACACTGCAAATAATACCACTCAGTGCCACATAATTACACGCCACATAATTACTCTACTGAATGCAACATACACTCCACATACCACTCAGTGCCACATAATTACATGCCACATAATCACACTCTACTTAATGCAACATAAATACACCCCACATAATATCACTCAGTGCCACGTAATAACACGCCACATAATTACACTCTACTCAATGCAATCTAAATACACTCCACATAATACCACTCAGTACCACATAATTGCACACTATGTAATTACACTCTACTCAATGCAACATAAATACACTCCACATAATACCACTCAGTACCACATATTCACACGTCACAATTACTCTATTCAATGCAACATAAATACACTTCACATAATACCACTCAGTGCCGCATAATTACACACCACATAATTACACTCTATTCAATGCAACATAAATACACTCCACATAATAACACTGTGCCACATAATTACACGCCATATAATTACACTCTACTCAATGCAACATAAATACACTGCACATAATACCACTGTGCCACATGATTACACGCCACATAATTACACTCTACTGAATGCAACATAAATACACTCCACATAATACCACTCAGTACCACATAATTACACGTCACATAATTACACTCTATTCAATGCAACATAAATACACTCCACATAACACTGTGCCATATAATTACACACCACATAATTACACTCTACTCAATGCAACATAAATAAACTCCACATAATACCACTCAGTGTGACATAGTTACACGCCACATAATTACACTCTTCTCAATGCAACATAAATACACCCCACATACCACTCAGTGCCACATAATTACATGCCATATAATTACTCTCTACTCAATGCAACATCAATACACTCCACATAATACCACTCAGTGCCACGTAATAACACGCCACATAATTACACTCTATTCAATGCAATATAAATACACTCCACATAATACCACTCAGTACCAGATAATTACACACCACGTAATTACACTCTACGCAATGCAACATAAATACACTCCACATAATACCACTCAGTACCACATAATCACACGTCACAATTACACTCTATTCAATGCAACATAAATACACTCCACATAATACCACTCAGTGCCACATAATTACACACAACATAATTACACTCTATTCAATGCAACATAAATACACTCCACATAACACTGTGCCACATAATTACATGCCACATAATTACACTCTACTCAATGCAACATAAATACACTCCACATAATACCACTGTGCCACATAATTACATGCCACATAATTACACTCTACTCTATGCAACATAAATACACTCCACATACCACTCAGTACCACATAATTACACGCCACATAATTACACTCTACTCAATGCAACATAAATTCACTCCACATACCACTCAGTACCACATAATTACACACCACATAATTACACTCTACTCAATGCAACATAAATACACTCCACATAATACCACTCAGTGCCACATAATTATATGCTACATAATTACACTGCACTCAATGCAACATACACTGCAAATAATACCACTCAGTGCCACATAATTACACGCCACATAATTACTCTACTGAATGCAACATACACTCCACATAATACCACTCAGTGCCACATAATTAAACGCCACATAATCACACTCTACTCAATGCAACATAAATACACCCCACATAATACCACTCAGTGCCACGTAATAACACGCCACATAATTACACTCTACTCAATGCAATCTAAATACACTCCACATAATACCACTCAGTACCACATAATTGCACACTATGTAATTACACTCTACTCAATGCAACATAAATACACTCCACATAATACCATTCAGTACCACATATTCACACGTCACAATTACTCTATTCAATGCAACATAAATACACTTCACATAATACCACTCAGTGCCACATAATTACACACCACATAATTACACTCTATTCAATGCAACATAAATACACTCCACATAATAACACTGTGCCACATAATTACATGCCACATAATTACACTCTACTCAATGCAACATAAATACACTCCACATAATACCATGGTGCCACATAATTACATGCCACATAATTACACTCTACTCAATGCAACATAAATACACTCCACATAATACCACTCAGTACCACATAATTGCACACCACATAATTACACTCTACTCAATGCAACATAAATACACCCCACATACCACTCAGTGCCACATAATTACAAGCTACATAATTACTCTACTCAATGCAACATAAATACACTCCACATAATACCACTCAATGCCACATAATTACATGCCACATAATTATACTCTACTCAATGCAACATAAATACACTCCACATAAATCCACTCTATGCCACATACCACCAATCAACATAAATGCACTCCACACCATGACACAATTTCCCTAAGCATAATTTCACTCAACACCACAGTTCCAGGCCACACAATTCAACTCCACACATTTCCAATACACACCACATAATTACACACCAAACAGATTTCAACTCCACAACTCCACAATCCACAACGCACCTCCAAGCCACACCATATAGTGGCACCACCTAAGCACCAAACATCACTCACCACCACCATTTTGCATCAGCGCACCACCTAAGCATCACCTAAACATCACCTAAGCATCACGTCAGTCTGCCCTCGGAATCTGGCATCTGTTGATTCTCCCCTAGTGTCCGTCCGCTGCTCGTGTTATAATTAAATTACTGTTTTCTAACCTCCACTCCCCTGTTATTTATGTCCCGCTCACCCTTAACAATTTTTTTTATAACAAACAAGCATGATAACAGGCAGAAAGAAGTTGCTAGCAGTGCAACTACAAAAAAACTAGAAGACATTTTTTATGTTAAAATCTTTTTTTAATCAGGTTGTTCAGTTGTATATAATGTCGTCTTGGTTTGTATAAAGGTAACAAAAATGCTTAACACTTTTTATTATAACTTTTCAACATGATGCACAGCAGCCACAATGCTCTACAACATAGCCAAAAGTTCTGGCTAAACACATAAGGTCCCAAAGGCGAGACCTATTGGCTATGCCAATGCTTGTTATCTCTAACTGTTTGAAAGCAGTGATGCATGCTGTGACTACTCCGCGACTGGATTAGGGCAATTCCCTCTACTTGGGTTTGCCAAAACACCTAATCAAACATCTCCAGATTAACCAAAACACAGCAGCAAGGACAGTACTAAAGCTCAACAGAAGGAGCCCAGGGTCGCAAGCTTTTCGGACCTTGCATTGGCTCCCTGTCTATAGGAAGATCCGATTCAAGGGAATGACACTGGTCCATAAAGCTTTCAGAAGGACTGGGCCGCTCTACATCAGGAAGAGGATGTTTCTCACATACCAAAAAGACTTCTCCATTCGTCAAATGCCTATTTACGAGAGGTCCCAAGATATAGGATGACCACCAGAGGTCCCAGGTCATTTTTCGTTCTAGCCTCCACGGAATAGAACCAGCTCTCCCTCTCCCTAATAATAGAAGGGAACGAATCACAATTCTGCTAGCAACTCAAGACCTTGCTTTTCTCCCAGCAAGATAATTAGTCAGACCCCCTTCTCATACCCTTACTCTACACATCAGTCACTCAATTTTCACAGCGCCAGGACGCCCCTTGCGGTAACAGAGTACTTCCAAACACCACAAATACCAAATATCTTGCAAATAAAAAAAAAATTGTGCAGCTGCAAATCAGGCAGGAAACTATTAGTATGGCTTGGAAAGAGGGATGAAAGCAATAGATAGATAGGGGAATTAAAAAGTTAACATAACACCAAGATCTGTGACGGGGTATGGCTAATGCCTTTGCTAAATTCTATGATCCCTTTATAAAACACAAGGTAAGATTCAGGAATAGGAGGTCCTGGCGATTCTGTCAGACATAGAGATACCTAGATTATCACAGGCTGATAAAGAGGTCCACCAGCTAGATGTAACAATTGAGAAGGTCAAGCAAGCCATTTGAGATAAGAAGTCAGGTAAGACCCTGGGCCCGAATGGCATACCTGTATAAGTATGTAAAAGAATATTGGGTAAGGTAGTAACACATCTCCTGAATATGTGTAATAAGGCCAAACGGGAGGGGTAAGTAGGCTCAAATTTACATGTAGCCACAGTATACAACAATATGAATGAATGAATGAATTAGTGCATTTATAGAGAGCACAGCTAATCAACAAGAGTGTCCCGGCGCTAAGAGTCTCCATCTACCCTACCAACGCCCCTAGTTGCGGAATAACCAGGTTTTAAGCAGTTTCTTAAAAACAGCTAGGTCAGTCACTGATCTAAGAGTCACCGGAAGAAGGTTCCAGGCTTGGGCTCCCCGGACCCTGAAGGAACTACTGTAGAAAACTGGCTCTATATATACTACACCAAAATGAGGTATAGTGTATATAGAGTCCAGGTGACCCCAGAGGTAGGCAGAGGTTAAAGTTAGATAGAACCTTACTCTCTATTTGTGGTAGAGTGGTCGAGCAGTAAGGCAGTATCAGAGGACAGTGTTAAGCATTTGATGTACCCACTCAGTCAGTAAATGAATTCACACACTTAAAGACTGAACTCTAGACCAATTGTTTTTGTATAAACAAAATATACTGTTGCTTTATTTTTAGAACCAAGCAAGCCTGGCACAGGTAAGCATTAAATACTTTACAGTAATAAGTTGCTGATTGTAGAACAGTTTGAAAATGAAATAGGAATTGTACTTTGTTTGATTTACAGGGGATGCAGTAGGTTGCAATACTTAGCAAATACAGTACATTGAAATGAATAGGCTTTTTCAGTAAATTACAGGTAAGTTACTTTTTACGTTACTTTTCTAACTCAGTGCTGGATACCTAGATTCAGCACTGGGACATTTCCTGCAAACAGGTAAGTAAATACGTTTTGGTTATTCGTGCGATTTTTAAAGAATATTTTCAGATTTAAAAACTCCACACTTAGAAACTTTTTGGAGCAGTACATTGAAATGAATAGGCTTTTTCAGTAAATTACAGGTAAGTTACTTTTCACGTTACTTTTCTTACTCAGTGCTGGATACCTAGATTCAGCACTGGGACATTTCCTGCAAACAGGTAAGTAAATACGTTTTGGTTATTTGTGCGATTTTTAAAGAAGATTTTTAGATTTCAAAACTCCACACAGAAACTTTTTGGAGAAAAAGTGTCAATGTTATCCTGATGAGGAAAAAAAGGTTATCGGTTCACAGGTAAGTTATCGACTGTGGGAGTTAAGGTTCTGGGGTTAGACTCAGGGGTCCCCCAGGGTCAGTGATGTACTCTTGTTACACCCTCAGCGGCACTAGGGCGGCCGGGTGCAGAGTGTTGAGGCCCAATGTTATCCTATGGAGGATAGGGGGTCTCCGGTTGGTGGCTGCTAGCTTGCAAGCCACTGGGTTGTGGGAGCAAAGCTCCTAGACTTGAGCTCAGGGCAAAAGGGGAAACAGGTTAGCACCAAAGGTGCACCCTCAGCGGCCGGGTGCAGGGTGCTGTTTCGACGTCGGAAGCAATGTTGTTTCCAATGGAGAACCTCCAGTCAGCAAAAACACTGCAGGTAGGGAGATGAAGGATTTCTGCGTGCGACCACCACTTCGAGAGGTAAGTTGGGAAGTTAGGGGTTGGTGAGGCACCGTTGGTTTGGGCACACAATGCCGTGGGGCGTCAGGTGCAGGAGTGCCTTTTGGGGTCGGATCGGCTTACCAACTCCGGGTCGCGGTTAGTGGGGCCTTCTGGACTTAGGCTGCAGGCGTCGGCTGGAGGCTTGAGGCAGGTCAGGGGTCGCCAGGTCTCAGTTAAGGATCGCCAGGGTGACCTCCTCGCGGTGTTTGCCCACTCAAGCTCGGGCCGTGGACGGCGGGTGCAGAGTGGGGCAGGTTCGCGGTCTCAGGCTGCTGCCAGAGGTTGCAGTTTGAACAAATACGGTGTTCACGGGAGAAGCAGTCTTTGGGAGAGAAGGCAGGCAGGTCCTCCGGGGTTTTTGAGGTTGCTGGCTGCAGGACACACCGGGATTTCGCAGGAGCAGGTTCGAGGGGAGACAGGCCGGTAGGGCCGGGGCCAAGTCAGTGGGCGTCTTCCACTTGTTAGCTGGCTGCACGGCTGTTCGGCCCTTCTTCTTCTTTTCTTCTTGTTTCTTGGCTGGATCTGAGGAAGCAAGGTTCAGGGTGCCCCCTAAATACTAGATTTAGGGGCGTTACAGGTAGGTAGAGGGCAGGGACCAATGGGTCCCTTCCCTGGGGTGGGTACACCCCCTATCGTGCCACCCTCCAGTGGGAGGGGGGCAGAAGTCTGCCCCTGGTTGGTTGGGTCCCCCCATCCTCAAGATGGCGGGGACTCGGAGTTGTGCTTCACCTCGCCTCCCCCACATGAGGGGTGGAGTTGGCAGAGGTGGGGACACCTCTCTCCCTCACTTGTTCTTCCTGCCGGTTCTCCCACCCAAAGTGGGGGGTAGAACCAGTGGGGACCAGTTGCTGAAAGCAGCAAATGGTCTGGGGAGGCTCACAAAGGCGGCATGCCTTTGAAGCTTCCCCTTTCGTGAACCCTGCTCATCCTGGGGAAGGAGGCTTGGCACCTCGTCCCAGGATGTGCATTGTTCCAGGCCCCAGAGAGCAGCAGGCTCTCGGCCCAGGGGTCCAGAAACATTTCTGGTGGTGGCAGCTGAACCAGCCACTCAGCCCTGACACTAGAGGTGGGTTAGGTTTCAGGGGGCATCTTCTAAGATGCCCTCTGTGTGCATTTTTTATTAAATCCCACACTGGCATCAGTGTGGGTTTAATGTGCTGAGAAGTTTGATACCAAACTTCCCAGTTTTCAGTGTAGCCATTATGATGCTGTGGAGTTCGTAATGACAAACTCCCAGCACCATATACTCTTAATGGCAGCACTGCACTTACAATGTCTAAGAATGGACTTAGACACTGTAGGGGTACAGGGCTCATGCACCTGTACCCTCACCACTGGTATAGTGCACCCAACTAGAGGGGTGACTGATCTATGCCAGGGCAGTGGGTTGTAGGCATGGCACACAGGGATGTGTGCCATGTCGACTCTTCACTTTGTTCTGCACCAAAACATGCAGCCTGCAAAGGTAGTGTGTGAGTGTAGTGGTACAGGACCTCTAAGGGTGGCACAATAAGTGCTGCAGCCCTTAGAGGCCTTTTCTGGTCACAGTGCCCTGGGTACCTGTGGTACCATTTACCAGGGACTCACCTGTGGCCAGAGATGCCAATTGGGTTAGTTTTGGGGAAAGAACACAGGCCCTGGGAACCTGATTGGCAGGGACCCAGGGCACCCCAAGTAAAAGTGCATCAGTAGTCTGGCCAAAAAGTGGGGGGGTTACTGCAACAGAAACCCACTTTCCTACACTAGCCCCCCCCCCCCAGCCCAAAGGCCTGGAGACTCAGCAAAAGCTGGGAGAGTCTTCCTAGTCTTTCAGGCGAGGAAGAGCTAGAGGAAGTGGTTTGAAAGTTGCAGGGCCTACTCTGCCTTACATCCTTCTGTCCAGGTCAGTCCCTTTGGGGAGCTGGCCTACCTCAACAGTTCCAGGACCTAATTTCCAATGCTCCTTTCCTAGCTCTTTAGTGTCTTCACCCCATCTTTTTAGTTTGGGTTCAGAGGTGCCTACCTCTGCAAATTCTAACATAGCTAGGGCAAAGCCCAGCTTACCCACAGAGGTCACCCACAGCTAGAGCAACCCCACCATGACCAATAGGGTCAGGGAGCCTAACTTGCTATTTCGCAGGGGGCTAGGCCACCATGCCAAGGACAGTGCTGCCATGAAGGCTAACACCCAACAGAGGCTACTGACAGCTGTCAGTGCCCAGAACCACACCTTTAGCTCTTCACTGGTAGGTGAAGTAGCCAACTTACAGGCTTCTTTGGGTTTGGGGGGCCTGTCTGTTGTTTTAGGGTGTGGGGTCAATACACTTGGTAGTGAACACCCTTCTTCCACTCTCTGTTCTGCCAGCTGAGGAGCCACCAATTCAGGCTGGACAGTTGCCTGAGTCAGGTCTTTTTGTTGGCTAGGGGGGACTTCACCAGTGCCAATTTTGGAGTTCTCCCTTACTGGGATAGAATCTCCCTGGCCCACTGGAACTGTGGCTAACAGTTGCCCACCTTTCCTACACGGTTTCTTCTTTTTCTTTTGGGGCTTAGCTGCACTAACTGCAGGTTGAGCCCCCCCAGGTTTCTTGGGTGAGGTCTGGCATTGGACCAGTACCTCTCTGTGGCTCAGACCAACCTCTGGGTTGGTCATTCCCAAGGAGACAATCAAGGAGGAGGTCTTTACTGACTACCACCTTTCTCCATCTAAGGGACCCAGCTATTTCTAGGAACACTACAGCCACAGGCCTAACAGTGACATCCCCTGGGACAGTCCTTACTCTCTTTGTTTCCCCTGGGACATACTGGTTTGAGAGAACCAACCTGTCATGCACCACAGTGTGACTGGCACAGGTATCTCTCAGGGCAGTGGCTGGGATTCCATTCACCAGTAGGTGGTGGAAGTGTCTACTCCCCTCTGGAATTTCCAGCTCAACTTTTGGGCCCATTTTCCAGTTGAAGGCTAGGAGTACTTCCTCATTTGAAGAACCATCCTCCAAAGCTACACTGGCAACCCCTGGAGCTACACTAGTAACACCTGGAGCTGCACTAGGGGCTTTGTTTTTAGGACAGCTAGGGTCCTTGGTGTAGTGTCCTGCGTTTTGACAGTTGTGACACCATACTCTGTTGGGATCCCAATTCTTACCTTGGTACCCTGTTTTAGTTTGTGAGGTGCAAAAGGTTATTTTTTTCAACATAGTCCAAGATAATACAAAAACTAGGAACGCTCCCAGGAGGAATGTTTCCCATGCTTGCCCATTTCACTTTTAAATGTTGGGACCAAAGTACTTGCAAAAATCCAGGACACCTGATTGAGGGGATTAAATAATACTCTGGTGCATCCCAACCAATCATGTTTTATGCTCAATAGAAGTACCAGACTTAATCCTCGACCCTTATATGGATGTAAAAGTGAAAAAGTAGGGGAACTAGTGGTGGTCTTGTCACTAGATGCGGTGAAGGCATTCGATTCTCCGGAAGGACCCCTATAGGCTCTGAGATCTCAAGAGAATTGGGTTTTGGACAAAAATTCATTAAATAGTTAAAATTATTTTATAATAAACAATTGGCCAGGGCCAGTGTTAATGGAGTCTGTTGTATTGAGCACGCAGAGACAGGTAAGAGTTCATTTGATGAGTTTATTTCCTGGCTTACTGGATTCCATGCTCAATGCTCTAACCATACAACTAGAGCACTACATGGGTTTTCCCTTTACAAAGCAAACACAGATAAAGAACTATTCATAGTAGTAACATACATACACTTATACTGCAGAAGATAAACATTCTCCCTATCTACAATGAAGATAACTACAAAAATCTCACATCCTAAGAAAAAAAATAAAACTACTTCAACATAACCAGAAGAATCCGACACACTTGAGCACACACACAGAAGTGTTATTTTTGGAAACGTGCAGGAAGCTTCCTGGGCCTAGTGCTGCGCCTAACACCCTCGCTTCCCTTCATCCATGCCATTTGCGCCTTGAGCAACTTCATCACCCCCTTTATGTTTCTCATTAATCACCTTAGCCAAATTGCATTGGTTCCACCATTGACCTCCTTCTGTCTATACACTATTCCTTATTGCCTTCACCATCTTCACAGGCAGTCCAAACTTAAATTCACCTTTTCTCACCTGTCCAGCTTTTTTTACACGTACAGTGTCACCAACTTCAATTACCACAACTTTCACACGGTTCCTTGCATAAAAGTACCCTTTCTATTTTGCCTGCCTAACCTCCACATGATTCCTTACACTCCCATCTGTCCATTTGTCTTATTTGACCCATTTGTTCATCCAAACTGGGCAAAAACTCGTGGTTGCTCTGCGTACGCGCAACAATTCGAAAGGTGACACCCCAGTTGAAGCATGTGGAGTAGTGCGATAAAACCACAGCATCGTCCTTACCGCATTGAAGATCACACACTTATTGCTTATAGCCCATTGTATACACTCTCCCAGCACTCTATTCATCCTCTCCACAAGGCCATTGGTTTGAGGATGGTACAACAAGATTTTCAGATGCTTAAGACCACTGGTTTCCAAGAACTTTTTAACCTCTCCAGACACAAACTGTGTCCCACTGTCAGTGACCAAGGTGGAAGGGAAGCCTTCTTTTGAAATCACATCCTTCAAGAATTCAACAACCACTCCAGATGTAACTTCCTTCACAAACTTAACTTTCAGCCATTTTGTGTAATAGTCCATTAAAACGAATGCAAATTTGGAGGAGGGTGCCAATTCGTGGAAAGGACCCACAATGTCAATCCCTAACTTCTCCCAGGGACCACCTGGTAAACTAATGGGATTGAGAGGAGGAGTACGCAACTTAATGGTTTTGTCACACCCCGCGCAGATCACACACTCACTTACCACCTCATCAATCTCTCTATCCATAGCAGGCCACCAAAAGGATAGTCGCACTCTTTTCTTAGTCATAGTAGCCCCCAAATGTCCTTCATGTGCACGGATTATGGCAGGCTTTCTTAACACAACAGGTGGAACTAACTTGTCTGTCCGCAACAACAAATAATCTTCCACAGATAGATCATAAGCCACCTTTACAAATGTTTTAAAATCAAAATCCAGATTCCTCTCACAAGGCCAACCTGATTCCACATATCTCATGACTCTTTGCAAGTGAAAGTCTTCCTCCTTTCCTTTATGCCACTCCATTTCAGAAATTGCACACAGTTCAGGTATATCAACAGAAGCCACTAAGCAGTCCTACTTGTCTTCATCTACTGCACTACTTTCTTCCTCAACATACGCCGACGTACGTGACAGATAATCTGCACAACCATTCCTACAACTAGGAATATGCTCTGGGATGAAGTCACACTGTAGCAATTTAGATGACAAACGTGCAATACATGGAGTAAAACCTCTAGCATTTCTCCCGCTCAAAAAAAAATCAAAGGTTTGTGATCTGTTTGCAATCTGAACTTTCTGCCCCATACATAGTTCTTAAATTTCATTACTGCCGACCAAAATGCCAACAATTCTTTTTTGATTACTGAATACTGCTTCTTAGCACCAGTCAACACCTGTGAAGCATACCCAATGGTACTCATTTCACCACCATCCTCTTGACTGGGGACCGCACCCACACTAACATTGCTAGCATCAACAGTCAAAACACACTGCAGATCGGGATCATAGTGCTTAAGAACTTTAGGTAAAACCAACTGACCATTCACCCACTCAAAAACCTTGACATTCTTCATCCCAAACAAAATCAGCTCCTTTAGTGACCATGCTTGACAACTGTCTCAATGTGCTGGCAACATTTTGAATAAATCTCGAATAAACCTCACAGAGTCCTAAGAAGGATTTTAGACGCATCTTGTCTACAGGTGGCTTGGTCTTGACAATGGAGTCAACAAGACTCGATTTCGGAGTAATTCCATCACTTGAAACAAGATGCCCCAAGTATTCAACCTTGTTGGTGAGGAACACACACCTGTCTCTCCTCAACACCAGCCCTCTCTCCTGGAACCTCTTCAACACTTCATCCAAAATTACATCATGTATTTGTCTATCTCGTCCAAAAATCAAAACATCATCCTGGAAAACGGACAACCCTTCGATACCTTTCAGCATGTCTGCCATAGTACGTTGAAAGACTGAGGCCGCTGAGGCAAGACCAAAAGGCATACGGCAATACTGAAAGGTACCAAAAGGGGAGACAAACGCTGTAAGGTGCCTTGATTCCGGTTCCAGCTCAATCTGGTGGTAAGCAGATGCTAAATCAAGTTTCGTGAACAACTTTGCTCCTTTTAAGTTAGCTAGCAGTTCATTAATGTTGGGTAAAGGGTGAGAATCTACCTAAATTTCTCTGTTTAGATAGCGTAAATCCACATAAATTCTAAGTTCCCCATTTTGTTTGCGAGCCACTACTAATGGAGACAACCACAGTGTTCAATCAACATGTTCAATAATCCCAGTTTTAACTAAAGTGTCCAACTCTTTTTCCAGGTCTTTCTGAATGCTGAATGGTACATTTCTGAGTTTGTGTTTTAGTGGTTGAGCCCCTTCCTTCACTATTATTTTATGCTTGTACCCTTGAATTTTCCCTAGTTCTCCAGAGAATACATGGGGATATTTTTTCATGAGTTCTTCCATCTCCAGTCTCTCACAGCTATTACTTGTTCTCTAGCTCCTGGTCTAAGGATCATTTCAAGCAAACCTTGATGGAATCCTCCTAAAATATTCAACCCTTTGTGAGCTACATAAAACTTCCCAGCAATTTTCCGACCCTTGATATCCAGTATATCTTCCATGTAACCACATAGATTTATATCACGACCTTCATACGATACTGCCTTGCGATTTGGTTGTAAAAGCTGCCTAGTGGGCCATACTTCATCAAACAACTCTTGGGTGATCATGGTGATCCGTGCAGCTGAATCTACCAAAAGCTTTAGTTTTTCCTCGCCCACCATAATTTCAACATACGGGTCATCACATAATTCAGGATTCCCCATCTTAATTTTGTCGCTTTGTACCACCATGACCATATCACTTAGATCTTTAGTTAAACACGTTATCCTCATTTTGAAAAGCACTATCTAACACACATTTAATAGTTTGCTGCTGCTTACTCTTGCTCGATTGACAGACTTTAGCAAAAAGCCCCTGTCCGTTATACAACACAACCCACAGGTGACAAATTGTGCTGGACATTTCCCCCCTTTTGCATGCGTTCGAAAACCACATCGGAAACAAATATTCTGTTGAGTGAAAAATGAATTGGATCTGTCATAAGATGTCTGTCTTAATTTTTCTCCTGGCCCAGTGTCTCTCATATCTTTTCCAATTCTCATTTTGACAGCTGCCTGAGAATCATTACTTTTCCCTTCTAGGTCTTTTGCTGCGATTTGCAAAGTTTCCACACTCTTTGCGACATAGATTGTCTCATCCAATGTAGGATTTACCATTGACAGCAGCTTTTGCTTAATGAATTTATCATTGCAATACCAGTTGATTAGCCAAATTTTCAAATTGACAATCAGCCACTAACCTGCTCAACGCTGTAATGTATGTATCCACATCTTCACCTGGATTTTGTATTAGTAAAAAACATTTATGACGCAAAACAATTAAACTAGGCTGGGCGTCAAACCTAACAATGAGTTTTTTAACTGTTAGTTGGTATTCATCCAACTCCTCTTCCCCCTAAAATTGGTTCAGGCAAATGTTTTAAAATAGCTCTCCGTTCAAACCCCAAAGTGTGCAACAGTAGAGATTTTCTTCTTTCAGCACTGAATCTACGTGCTCCTATAGCGCCTAAATAGGTTTAGAAGGCATCAAACCACTGCTTCCATCGTATGGGGGTTCACCTGGCATTTCTAGAAACACAGGTGGTGGAGTTACCACCTGCATGACCCTCATCAGTAACCCTACGTTGACTGTAAAAGTAGATGCTATTGTTTTCCTCCTATTAACTTTTTCTAAACTGATGCCCATACCACTTGAAAACACCAGTGAAGATGACAAAAAGGAACCACCTGACTAGAATGGGCCTATACTAGAAGCAATACAAATTATCCTACTATTCACTGTAAAAGAAACAACACAAAACTGTGATTTCTAAAGTCACACTACAATTTTAAATGTCATCGTTACTAATCCACTAAAATTAAAGAAGATCCACTTGAAGAGTGACCTGCAATCACACTGTGGAAATCAGCGCTGTATGTACTTGCTGAAGTGCAGATCAGCGTCAATGCCACTTTAAAGTCTCCTCATCTGCACTCACACGTCCTGTAAATAAGGTTGTACAAATGCGATCTGCGTGGACACTGTGCAGATCAGTGCGAGATACACACAAACTGCTGTGTAAGTCAGCGTGAAGATGTCTTGCCAACTAACTGCACGAGACTGCCGCACTAGCGCTTTACCGATGATCAGCTGAAATGCCCACTGCGTTGTGCGGTTGATTCCCTAGACTGCCATTCACCAACGTTCTCTCTCACCCGGAGTCTCAGCTGCTGTGCAAATGACATCACTGAGTCTTTACTCACGCCTCGGTCTATGGAACGCACGTCTTGCTATACGTTCCAGCCAGACTTAGCGTCCAAAGCTTCGACACATGTCACTGTGATCTCTCACCGTGCAAATCAGACCTTCTGCTCCACACCAAGCCGTGCTTACCGCCGAGCCTGGTTCACGCATGAATGAAAAACCAAACTCGGTCTTCCTCCTAAGAATCTTCTCCGCCGAGTGACGCCTCGTCTTCCAGGAACATGCGTCTTCTCTCAGTATTGCAGAGAATGGCCTCTGTCGTAGGGTCTATGTTGGTGGCTCGCTTGATCGTCGCCAAAAACAATGTTGTTTTGAGGATGCAGAGACAGGTAAGAGTTCATTTGATGAGTTTATTCCATTGCAGCGAGCCACAGGACGAAGCGTCCAGGCCAGGATCACGGCACCAACTGCCGTTTACATGATGCTAGCCTTGAGCCTGGAATCCAGGCTAACTGGATTCTATGCTTAACGCTCTAACCATACAACTAGAGCACTACAGAGCCTTTCTACACCCTTCAAGTTAGAACAGGGAAGAAGGCTGGTTTGCCCCGTGTTACCTATAATTTTGAAATAGCACAGGATCCATTTGCCTGTGGGGTTCGCAAGGATGCACTTGTTCAGGGCTTGCGCTGGGATGTTGCATGGAATGAGAGAATTTTCATGTCTGCAGGTGATGTTCTGTTATATGTGGCAGAACCATATCTGAGCATAGACAGGATTTTACAAATATTGTATATCTTTAGCAGCTTTAGTATTAATTAGAGGAAATCAGTATAGCATCCACTGACATTAGTCATTAGTACATTAGTAGGGAGAGATTCTGGTAAATTTGGAAATAGGTCACACGCTCACTACAGGAGTTCTTGACTTGTAACCTTTAACCACTTTAGGACAGATTAGAGAAGATGTGAGACACTGGAGAGGTCTGCCCTTTTCCCCTTTTGAGAAGAGCATCCCTGTATAACATGATAGTGCTGTCCCAAACCTTATACGTCCTGCAAAATACTCCCTACAGGGTGCTGAAGGAGTTATTCAAGAAAGTGAATGCGGAAATACAACTGTTACTTTGGGATGGTGGACTGTAACAGATTGCTTTGCAAACATTGTCCAGGGGAGTATATGATGGAGGTTTTGCCCTATAAAACATACAAAAATATTATTGGGCCTCTCTGCTGGTATTGTCAAATGAATGGGTATTTGATGGTCTAAGATGAACCATCATTAAGAACAATGGTTTATCGGGGATACTGTGCAGCATCATCCAGCAAATGCATTCAACAATCAGCACTCCCTCATACAAGATCAAAACTTGTGGTTGTGGTGACGGGGTCCATGGATTGGGAGGGAGCCCTGACCATGGAAACTCCCATCTGAGTTAGTGACATACCTGCGGAGCTAAGTAGCTTAAAAGGCTTCCAAAAATGGGACCTCATAGGGATCAGTAAACTGGGAGATGTATATGCAAGAATGGAACCAATATCATTTGAGACATTGAGGAGGGACTACAAGTTATCGGACACTAAGGTTTAAATATATTTACAAATTCCTACATGCCATGATTTTTTCAGAGCACCTCTGAAAAGGGGAATATCTGCGATATAAAAAAAAGATGATTACTAACCCACCAGACTCATTGAAAAACCTTAGGCTGCGATTGGTGGTAGCGATTGGTGGATGAAGATTGGGCAGATGTGTTGCAAATCCCCAGGGTGGGGGCAATCAAAATGGGCTTTCTTCTGGTGCACCAAAAAAAATCTAGATTGGGATTATTTTACCAGGGCATGCATGAAAAAGATGACATTAACAGAGATAATAGTTACCCCGGAGGCAGTTATTAGGTGGGCAATTACATTTTACCATGTCCATGACCTGAGTTTTGGTCAGTAGAGATTGAATCTTTGAAGCAGTGTATTGGGGTGTCGGTAAAAATAAAAATAAATGTGTATTCTGAGGATTTGACTGAGAAAACCCCTTCTATGTATTCAAAAACACTGTGTGCCCTTGGGTTAATGGTGGCCAGGAGAAATGTGGTGAGTCTCTGGGGTGCGGATTCTCCGCCAGATATTAATACATAGGAGAAGAAGGATATGGACTGGCGCATGATGGCCGAAAAATATGTGAAAGAAGGGAGGGATTGTCCCAAAAGAGGGAGAAGATATGGGAACCATGGAAACTTGAGCAACATTTCCAGGATAAGAAAATCAAACATATATCAAGAAACAAGGAATAATGCAAAGTGAACAGTGGTAGCCATTTAGTTTTCACACCACGCCCAAACATTTTCTTTTTTAATTCTCTTCAATAGAGTAGTCAAATTAAGATTAGCAATTTCCTGAATTAAAGTAGAAGTTAAGTACAGTAAAATAATCTTTCTTGAATTCAGTCAATCTCAGTCATAAGGCAAGGATAGATTTACAGTTTCAACACCAGAGAAGGCACATCAAAGGGAGCAAAATGTGTCCCAATGAGTTTTGAAACAAGGTGAAACAGCTAATGAAGACCACAGTGCTCTCATCCTCAAAAACTCTCAAGCTGACTAAGACAACAGTGAAGGCTGTCATCCCATTGCTGGCCACTCCTTAATTGGGGTAGACTGTTGACCTTCAATACTACTTAGTGCTCACTTTGGTACATATAGGAACTTTACTGAAATGATTCAAATTGCACGTTATCAGGTTGTGAATATTAACAACACATTCTCTCACCCTGTAAGAACCTCTTTCACAATACTGCATAACTCAGTACTGGCTCACACTTTTCTTAATCTGTAAATACAACCATTAGTGGACTTCCTAAACATCGTTGGGCAGCATATTAGCACTAGAATGCAATTCTATGTAATATTCAACAAAGATCTATCAGTTGATTTCACCCAAAACTGCATGACCAGAATGAAAAATTGCCTGGCCTCTTGAAAACTCAACCAAAATAAAACTGAATTCCTACCCATTAGCTCCAATCCAGAGATTGTCATAGTTTGTTTGTGGCAATCCAAAAAGTAATTAAAGACGGCCTATATTCCATGGGGTGTTTGAACAAAATAGCTGATACAAAATATTGTGTTGCAGAAATATTGTATCAAGAATATCGGGATCTCATACATATCGTGGATAGGAATATTGAAGTAAAAAATATCATTTTAAGTGTTGTTTTTAATATTGATGTAAAAAATATCGATGTAGTAAATATTGTTGGATATAATATCGTTGTTTAGTGTAAAATAGTATTCATGCATTGCTTTTATTATTCTATGTGTTTATATTTTTTTATGTTTTAATTTTAGAATAATTTTTATTTAAGAAATGGTTTCAATTTGTAAATTTTAATTGTTTTAATGTTTTTTTTAAGAAATGAAAATTTCTTTTAGTAGTGGGATGCTGGGTTAAAAGGAGATAAGGGTGGGGAGATTTTTACAAAATGTATCATATAATTTGTAAATTTTAATTAATACATTTGTAGATATGCATATTTTAATTGATTTGAAAATGTATTTTATTATATTATATATATTTTTTTTAATTCATGTGAAATTAGATACATTTAAATATTCTTTTAATATTAAATATATAAAAATATGCAAACTATTTTGGAACATTTAAAAATAATTTTATATTTGCATTTATTTATATGTTTAAATTAAAGGTATTGCTTTTGCATGGAATTGTAATTGTACTAAAATTACAAAATATTTAGAAAGGGAAACAATTACATTTTATGATAATGTCAAAAATTGTAATATCTATTGTGAACTTTTTTGGGGAAAATTTGTTTTTTTGAAAGAAATGTAGCTGTGCGTTTAAAAATCCTTTTAATGGTAGAAAATATTAATTACATTTTTTGAAAGTTTATTATTAAATAAAACAAATTTAGATTTTTATTTAATTTTTTATATAAATAAAAGTAGTTTAAATTAGTGTTTTATAATATAGCATTTTAGAAGAATGTATAATTTCCTTAAGTGTGATAATGTGTTTGTGATTGGAGTGGGATTAGTAAATCTCACCCCTTTACTGTTCAACACCTTCCCTAAGTTGGTTTAGGTTGGAGTGGGAATAGTACATGTTACCTTTTTACTGTCCAACACCTTCCTCAAATTGGTTTATATTGGTGTGGGAATAATACATGTCACCCCTTTAGTGTTCAACACCTTCTCCAAGTTGGTTTAGATTGGAGTGGGAATAGTAAATGCACCCCTTTAGTACCCGACACCTTCTCTAAGTTGGTTTAGGTTGGAATAGTAAATGTCACCTCTTTAGTGTCCAACACCTTCCCCAAGTTGGTTTAGATTGGAGTGGGAATAGTAAATGTCACCCCTTTAGTGTTCAACACCTTCTTCAAATTGGTCTAGATTGGAGTGGGAATAGTTAATGTAACCCATTTAGTGTCCAACACCTTCCCAAAATTGGTTTAGATTTGAGTAGGAATAGTAAATGTGGCCCCTTCAGTGTCAAAAACCTTCCTCAAGTTGGTTTAGATTGGAGTGGGAATAGTAAATGTCACCCCTTTAGTGTCCAACACCTTCCCAAATTGGTTTAAATAGGAGTAGGAATAGTAAATATCACCCCTTTAGTGTCCATCACCTTCCCTGAGTTGGTTTATTTTGGAGTGAGAATAATAAAAGTCACCCCATAGTGTTTTAAGATTTTCCCCAAATTTAGTATAATAAAACAATGTCACACATATTTTTTAAAGTTATTTTTTGACAATTTTAATTTATTGCATACTTTCATATTTTGTCAAAAATATTTTTAAAATAAAAATAGCAATTTTAAAGTGAAGTAAAAAAGATACATTATTTTTTAATTGCAAAAAACAGAAATACATCAGATTTTATACATATTTCTATAATGTAGATTTTCACTTGTTATTTTAGCCAATATTAGTTTTACACACTTTTAAAACTTCTTTACATATATTTTTTAAACATTGTTTAATATTTATCATTAGTATATATTAAATAATTGTATATATTCTAAACTATTATTTAATTTATACTTCACAATTTATTGAGCCAGTTTATCACACTCATAAAACATGTGTGTCAGTGTGGCCGGTCCGACCCCACATCTAGGACAACTATCATCTGCTCTTTTTCCCCAATCGAATAATTTAGCAGGTGTAAAATATAAATTAAATACCGTTTTATACAATTGTGCCTTTAAGCTAGTAGATAAAAGTATTTTCGCAGTTAATGATAGTGTCATATAGATATCCACATCCGGGTTGTTCAGCTTCCTTGCCCAGCCTGTCTCGGTCTTTTCTAAGGCATCTGGTAGTTCATCTATCAGCAGGTTATAAATATTCCTGATTTTACTAGTCTTCCTAGTGATTACTTCTAACATTGGTATCCTATCCAGTTTCACCGCTGGTCTACATGTAGTGAGGATGTTCCTAACCTGCACGTATTTAAAATAGTGGTTATTTGGAATCCCGAACTCCTGCTGCAACCTAGAAAATTGGGAGACTTGCTCTCCTACATAGAGTTCTCCAATTGTAACCACACCTAGCTCTTCCCATTGCTTTCCCATAGCATCGTAAAAGAGGGGTGGGAAGAGCGAGGATCGCCACAAGGGAGTATATCGACAAATCTTAGGTATCGCCATGAATTTTGACAGTCTATGCCATATCCTCCATGCACCATATACTACCTTGAAGCAAATCTTTTTATAATAACTGCTCCATTTGTCTCAGCAGCAGCCCAGGGGCCTCCTTCCCTATGGCAAGCTCATATACTGTTGGTATTCTAGCCACTCTTTCAACCTCCTTGTCCCTATCTGCTACAAACAGGGAGGTCATCTGATGAAGAAGAGCCGCCCAATAATATGATGTAATTTTAGGAATTGAAAGTCCCCTCTATCCTGTGGGAGAGTTAAATATTTAAGTGACCTTCTCACTTTCCCGTATTGCCAAATGAAGTTAGAGAAGATAGACTCCAAGGTCTTCAATATCTGTTCGTCTACCACGAGCGGGATTGAGCGAAATAGATACAAGATTTTGGGCAGCATAGTCATTTAAAAAAAAATTCACTCTTCCAATTATAGATAAATGCAGCCCATTTACTCTTTTTAGATCCGCAGATATAGTCTTTACCAGGGAGTCGAAATTAGTTTTCACAATTTCGTCCACCTTCGAGCTGATGCGGACCCCGAGGTAAACTGCCGATTCTGCTCGTCGAGAATCATTAAAAACGATATTCTCTGTGCAAATAACAACTGTCTTCCCTTTATTCAATGCGTACCCTGATACAATCCCATATCCCTCAGCTATACGGACAATCTCCCTAATTGCCTCTGTTGGGTCAGTAGTTAACACAGCAACATCGTCGGCGTAAGCCAGAACCTTAGTCTCGTAACCCCTGCTTATCACCGGTTTAATCTCCTGACACTGCAGCAGCTTTACCACCAAGGGATTTATATACAAAGCAAATAAAATGGGGGTGCAGGGGCACCCTTGTCTAGTTCCCTTAGATATTAATATATTTACTGATTCTCTCCCCATCAATTGTAATCGGGCTCTTGGGTCGGAGTACATAGCTTTAATCGCCTTTATGATTTGCGGTCCAAAGCCTTTTAACTCCAGTAACCCCCACAAGAACCTCCAGGATACCCGGTCAAATGCCTTCTCGGCATCGAGGAGGATCATAGCCATCTGGCCCCCAGTCCCGGCCATGATGTCAAATAGCGATATAGCCCTCCGGATATGATCCGTTGTTTCTTTTCCTGGGATAAACCCATGCTGCCAGGGGGAGACCAGATGTCCAATAACCCTCCCTAACCGAATAGCCAATATCTTCGAATAGATTTTAATATCCGAATTAAATAAAGATATCGGCCTATATGAGGCTGGATTATCTGTTGGTTTTCCTTTCTTTGGGAAGATGATGATATCCGTCTCTTTCCAGGATTCTGGAGGGCACCCACTATATTGTATACCCTTAAAAAGATCAAGTAGAAGAGGGGCTATCAGAGTTTGCATTATCCTATACAATTCCAGGGGGATCTTATCCGGGCCAGCAGCCTTCCCTGATGCCAATTCTTGCAATGCTACCAGGACCTCCTCTAGTGAGATGTCCTTTTCTAGGTCGTCCTTAGCTGAGCTATCCAACACCTCACCAAGATCTGCATTGGTTAATATTCGGGATAAATCCTGAAGTGTTCCAGCTGTACCCGTATCATCCTGGTACAGCAGCTGATAATAATCCTGAAACACCCTTAATATATCATTTGTGTCGGTATACATTTGGATATCCTTCTTAATTGAAGATATTAAATTCCTAGCTGTTTTCTGGCGGGTTCGTAGGGCAAGTCTCCTCCCCACTAGCTCACCATTTTCATAAGAATTATTTCGCTGGGATTGAAACTCTTCTGCCGATTTCTGCGTAAACCAGCTATTTATTTCCGCCTTAAGGGCCGTCTTTGCTGCGGGGCCTCTAAGAAGCTCAACCACTGTCGGGCCGGCCGGACGCTGTTTCCCGGCGGCCCTGCCTCTTCCTCTCTTCTCCAGGGCTTGCTCTCTCGCGTTGCTCTGCTTGTTGACCTCCGCACCCCTGCCGAGGCGTCTGCGTTGGTGATGCAGCCATGGCATCGACGCTCGTCTCTCCCGCCTCCAGCTGGCCCTTAGGCGTGGGACGGGTAATCCTCGACTTGGCTGCTCCACCGGCTGGCTTTGGCCCCATACCGTCCGCTGGTGCAGGAACAGATATGTCGAAAAGATAAGAATCACCAGGAGGCCGCTCCAACACTACTCTGATCAACCTGTTAATGTGTCTCAGGACCGCCAGCCCGATTACTGTACCGATTAGGTGCACGTAGCTCCCTAAAGCTCTCTGGGGGCCGTGTGTCACTTCTCTTTGTAGTGCGAGGGTCATCTCCACACCTCTCCTCACTTTTGCATGTAGATATTGTTAACGGCTCTCTACCAGTCTGCGCGCTGCTACAGGACTCAGTCGACCGCCATCTTGCCTCTCACGAATACCGTTATATTGCATTGTTTATGTTTTTATATGTGGAATTGTTTGCATTGTGTTGTATTTATTTGATGTTATGGTTTGAATTAGTTTTGAAATTGGTCAGTACTATATATATATATATATATATATATATATATCAACAAAACACTGTGTCTTGTCAGTTTCCCTTTCACGGGAAAGAACGGATGCGACCCCAACGTTGGTGCTCAATGGTATTTTATTTGCTTTTTGTTGCCTTCAAACCACCATGACTGCCACATATATATATGTTTTTACAATTTCTAAGGAGAGGCTATCTGATTTCTGTTTTGGAAGATACTAAGAAAAGAGTGAGAACACGCATCAGAGATGATTTATCAGTACCGCAGGATGGATCAAATGATGAAATCATTAGATATATCATGGATTTCATCCTCTCAGACAAGGAAATAAAAAGTCTTTATGAGAGAATCGGAGTATTTTAAAGGGAGACAAAGATCTAAAGCTCTTTTAACAGAACAACCAAGATTTACATATAAAAAAATATTCTCTTGGTGTTTTGCTAACACGTAGTTATTTTTCACCTCAGAGAATAGGTGAAGGCAATTGGCTTAGGAGAACAGGTTTTTTCAAGTGCCAAAAATGTAGAGCCTGTCAAATTGGTTGTAATATGAAGGAATTTTGTATCATGTAATGGCACAAAAAAGAAAATTAATGAGCTGATTTCCTGTGAAACCACCCATGTTATATATGTTATCGAATGTGGATTGTGGTAAGCAATATGTTGGCAGTACTGTAAACAAGCTGAAACTGCGGATT
The DNA here is from genome assembly GCA_963921515.1 of Calotriton arnoldi. Classification (NCBI taxonomy): domain Eukaryota; kingdom Metazoa; phylum Chordata; class Amphibia; order Caudata; family Salamandridae; genus Calotriton; species Calotriton arnoldi. The sequence goes on along the minus strand of CAWUFW010008714.1, from coordinate 51,770 downwards.
CTTCAGCACCTAAGAGCTATCAATAACAAAGACTACTCATCGGTAGCCAAGCATATTTGGGAGGAACTCGACGGTGCTCAAAAAGGATTGTGTTAATATGGAATTCAGCATTTTCCAATGAAGCTGCGAGGAGGAAGTTGAGAAATGTTATTGAGAAGGAGGGAATCAGGATGGATCATCACCTTAGGGACAGAAATTCCTTGGGGTTTGAATGCAGATGCAGAATTACATGTACATTTGTAACTGATGATCACCAATCCTTTTTCTGTATTCCAGGAATTTCATTACTCTTATTGTCTTGCAATCAAGTGCTCTCCTCAACACATTCTTTGGTATTCTAAATGCCTTATTTTACATCTTTTTTCCATCGTATCTCATCCTTGTTTTGGAGATCACTGTTTTGAAATTTGCACTTTATATTTATGCATGGATTGCACTTTTGGGACATAGTCAATACCGGGTCACAGGATGTGACTCTTTCACTGTCCTTTTTGAATAATGCACTTTAGACGTATATTGTAATTTGCACAATAACAATGTCCATCATTGCACTTTATGAAAGAGTCCTTTACTCATTTACACTTTATATATCATGTACTGTAATATCTTTATAGAGGCATTTATTATATTTTGATCAAGCCATGGCTAATGTTAATGTAGGGTGAAATAGTAGACAGGTACGAGCTAGAGAATATTCATAATTTATGATAATCTCTTATTTATATTCTATTTTACTCTGTCTTTGCTCATCTATCCGGGTAACATCCTTGTATCATCATACATTCATCTATCCCCTTCAACACTTCAATAAGTGTTTGTGTCTCATAAGACTTTGGGGCCGATTCCGATTTGGGCCGGAAATCTCTCCGACCGAGCCGGACCCGGAGAGATTTCCGACCGAATCGGACCTGTGCAGCCCGACCGAACGAGTACGATGCGCACGTATGCCATTGGACTCGAGTCGGTCGGACTCCCATTGAAGTCAATGGGAGCCTGTCGTACAAACCGTACGCGGGCTCCCATTGACTCAATGGGTGCGAGGCGAACAAGGGCGCCCCCTACAGCGTGTACGCGGCGAAGCGACTCGCACCGTACACGCACAGGTAGGGGGGACCCATGGGTCCCCCCTGTGTGCGGCTACGCGTACAGGGGGGTCTGACCCCCAAAGTACGGCTCCGACTGCTCTTTCGAGCCGGAGTGCGCGGCTCGGTCGGACTGTTCGCGGTGCGCATCGTACTTACCCGGCCGGGGAACGTCTCCATTGCGCGGTGCGAGTCGTGTCCGAGCGAGTCGGTCGGTGCGGTTCGACCCGGGAACGAGTCGGTCGGAGCGGTCGGGACGCCCGGACGAGTCGGTCGGCGATTTCGCATCGTACTCGCTCGCCCGGACGCGTGTACGAATCGGTCGGGAAATAGGGCTCCGAATCTGATCCGGTTAAGCCGAATCCGATTCGGAGCCCTACCGGCCGAGATCGGAATCGGCCCCTTTGTCTTTCAAGACCTTGTTTTTAAGATCTTGTTTCTTTTTAAGACCTTCTTTTTCAAGATCTTTTTTACTGAGGAAGGAATATAGAATGCATAGTTTTAAGATGGTTCAGGACAACCAGTCATTGATTGGTGTCTTGATGTGCACATTGATAACAGCTTGGGGTATTGAGAAGGATTATTTTAATGAGATCAATTGAAATATAAAGAAAAACTCATTGGTCCACTTTTTCTTCTTTCCCCTTTAAATTTATGCAAATTCAATGTACTTCACATCTAAGAGAGTTGTGTTAGTGTTTAAGGGCATATGTCTTAATATTGGAGAAGATGTATTAGAATAGAATTAATACAGATTAGGAAATGAATACAATAATTTGCTTGAAATCCTCCATTTCCCAAAATGCAATATGTCAGAAAGTATATTCTGCGGTTATATTAAGATATACATATAAGGATATGTGAGATGATAAGTACTTTAAATTATAATTATATTTTTGATGGTGATGTAACCAGTCTATATACGAGGAATAAATTGTATTTGGCAATCTGAACCCAAACTGTTAATTTTAAATCTAGGGCTGGGGTTATATAGGGCAATGGTCCTTTAAATAGACACTCTGGGGTCGATTCCGATCTCGGCCGGAAGCGCACCTAACAGTATTCGTCCGGAAAAAATACCAGCCGAACACGTGTTACCCGACCGATTCGAACACTCGTCCGAACGAACAAGTACGATGCGCATAACAGCCCAGATTCCGAGCGAACCATACTCACCCATTTCAGCTCCTGTTCCTCGCCCGAGCCGGATCCGTAAACGCCGATTCGAGTCGCACGGAAGCAAATACACAGCACCTTCCGGCCGGACTAGTACGATGCGCCTTCCGTACGCGCCGAACCCGTCGCTACGTCCGGCACGTTTGAGCATCCGGGAGAGCCATACATAAGCTCTGATTCGCGCCACAAGAATATCCACGACTACGAGGCGAACAAGCCAGCGACGAGTACGAGTCGAAGACACGCAAAACCCGAACGAGACGACCCAAGCATGAATCCCATCGCGCAGGTCCTACCTATACTCTACATCTATTACCGGGACCGGCACGGACGCGTACGGTGCAGACGGTAAGTCAAACACCAACAAACGACACGTACCCGAAATATGTCACACACACATAGGGATGCACAAATGACGTACACTAGCAACAGCAGAACCATAGGGGTGGAATGCCCATCACCAATGCCAAACACACCCACAGGGGGATGGATGCCTACCACTAACACCACCCCTACTCAGGGGGGCCTGGATGCCTGTCACTACTACCATCCCCACCCTTAGGGGGATGGATGCCTGCCACTACCACCACCCCTGCTCAGGGGGCCTGGATGCCTGTCTCTACTACCATCCCCACCCTTAGGGGGATGGATGCCTGCCACTAACACCACCCCTACTCAGGGGGCCTGGATGCCTGTCACTACTACCATCCCCACTCATGGGGGATGGATGCCTGCCACTACCACCACCCCTACTCAGGGGGCCTGGATGCCTGTCACTACTACCATCCCCACCCTTAGGGGATGGATGCCTGCCACTACCAACACCCCTACTCAGGGGGCCTGGATGCCTGTCACTACTACCATCCCCACTCATAGGGGGATGGATGCCGACCACTAACACCACCCCTACTCATGGGGGCCTGGATGCCTACCACTACCACCACCACACCTACTCATGGGGGCCTGGATGCCTAGCACCACTACCATCCCCACCCTTAGGGGGATGGATGCCTGCCACTACCACCACCCCTACTCAGGGGGGCCTGGATGCCTGTCTCTACTACCATCCCCACCCTTAGGGGGATGGATGCCTGCCACTAACACCACCCCTACTCAGGGGGGCCTGGATGCCTGTCACTACTACCATCCTTACTCATGGGTGGATGGATGCCTGCCACCACCACCACCTCTACTCAGGGGGGCCTGGATGCCTGTCACCACTACCATCCCCACCCTTAGGGGGATGGATGCCTGCCACTACCACCACCCCTACTCAGGGGGCCTGGATGCCTGTCACCACTACCATCCCCACCCTTTGGGGGATGGATGCCTGCCACTACCACCACCCCTACTCAGGGGGCCTGGATGCCTGTCTCTAATACCATCCCCACCCTTAGGGGGATGGATGCCTGCCACTAACACCACCCCTACTCAGGGGGCCTGGATGCCTGTCACTACTACCATCCCCACTCATGGGGGATGGATGCCTGCCACCACCACCACCCCTACTCAGGGGGCCTGGATGCCTGTCACCACTACCATCCCCACCCTTAGGGGATGGATGCCTGCCACTACCACCACCCCTACTCAGGGGGCCTGGATGCCTGTCACTACTACCATCCCCACCCTTAGGGGATGGATGCCTGCCACTACCACCACCCCTACTCAGGGGGCCTGGATGCCTGTCACTACTACCATCCCCACTCATAGGGGGATGGATGCCGACCACTAACACCACCCCTACTCATGGGGGCCTGGATGCCTACCACTACCACCACCACACCCTACTCATGGGGGCCTGGATGCCTAGCACCACTACCATCCCCACCCTTAGGGGGATGGATGCCTGCCACTACCACCACCCCTACTCAGGGGGCCTGGATGCCTGTCTCTACTACCATCCCCACCCTTAGGGGATGGATGCCTGCCACTAACACCACCCCTACTCAGGGGGCCTGGATGCCTGTCACTACTACAATCCCCACTCATGGGGGATGGATGCCTGCCACCACCACCACCCCTACTCAGGGGGCCTGGATGCCTGTCACCACTACCATCCCCACTCTTAGGGGATGGATGCCTGCCACTACCACCACCCCTACTCAGGGGGCCTGGATGCCTGTCACCACTACCATCCCCACCCTTAGGGGGATGGATGCCTGCCACTACCACCATCCCTACTCAGGGGGCCTGGATGCCTGTCACCACTACCATCCCCACTCATGGGGGATGGATGCCTACCACTACCACCACCCCTACTCAGGGGGCCTGGATGCCTGTCACTACTACCATCCCCACCCTTAGGGGATGGATGCCTGCCACTAACACCACCCCTACTCAGGGGGCCTGGATGCCTGTCACTACTACCATCCCCACTCATGGGGGGATGGATGCCTGCCACCACCACCACCCCTACTCAGGGGGCCTGGATGCCTGTCACTACTACCATCCCCACCCTTAGGGGATGGATGCCTGCCACTACCACCACCCCTACTCAGGGGGGCCTGGATGCCTGTCTCTACTACCATCCCCACCCTTAGGGGGATGGATGCCTGCCACTACCACCACCCATACTCAGGGGGGCCTGGATGCAATGGGGCCTAAAGCCCCATCACCACAGTGACCAAAAGGTAAGTGTGGGGTCCATAGCTGAAGCACATTTTGAACAGTGTGGCAATGGGGCCTAAAGCCCCATCACCACAGTGACCAAAAGGTAAGTGTGGGGTCCGTAGATGAAGCACATTTTGAACAGTGTGGCAATGGGGCCCAAAGCCCCATCACCACAGTGACCAAAAGGTAAGTGTGGGGTCAGTAGCTGAAGCACATTTTGAACAGTGTGGCAATGGGGTCCAAAGCCCCATCACCACAGTGACCAAAAGGTAAGTGTGGGGTCCGTAGCTGAAGCACATTTTGAACAGTGTGGCAATGGGGCCTAAAGCCCCATCACCACAGTGACCACAAGGTAAGTGCAGTCATGGTAAAAGCTGCAAAAGCCAAACTGCATGGATGATTCCTGGTCACACAACAACAAACACATCAGTGGCATAGTAGTGCTTGTGTCCCGTAGCAACATAGATTGGGTGAGGCAAACAGTGCAGTGGCAATGAAACATCGTTTTGGCCATGTGCACACAAACATCACCCATGGGGGCTCACATTGTCAACATTCACAAATAACACAATGACAGAAGTGACTATCATAATGCAGACCCACATATCTGCACCAATGGACACACAAATGTAGATATCCTGGGGAGACTGTAGATGTCAGGTGAACAAATACCATACCATGGCAGCAATGGGACATACAAACCATGATCACTGTGCTGACTGATGACCTAGGAGTCCCAGGGACAGCAGGGGAAAGCCACCAAACAACATACAGCCAATGGCACACTCAAGATATGCCAATGCAGTGGTGCAAATGCACAAACACAAGCAGGCAGACTCACACTGCATATCAAACACAACAGGTGAGGGGGTGGTGTGCCAGTGTCCCCAGGCAAACACACAACACATGAGGAGGCCTGAATCCCTATTACACAGATGTCAACACAGTGCCACACAAAAGTAACTCATGGATCGGATTCCCTATGTGGGCAAACAGGCATTGTTAGATGAGAGGGAGCCCAAATTACACATGTCACACAAGCTTGTAGGAACAGCAACTAACACAGCAAGAGACAGACCCACCACAGCACTACCCCCAGGGACCCCACATTGTGGTGACACTAGCCTGCATGATAATCCCACTGTGATGACAAAGGTAGATGTCATTCACACTGTGAACCACAGCCATGTGTCCTGAGCAACAAACTACCATCACACCTACACAAGCACAAATCAATCAGCACGGCCTGCCAGCCAAGGCCAATATGGAGGTAGGGGTCTAGCCGTGCAACAACTCACATTTGCACACACTCAACACCACACACCTTGATCTACACCAATGTGCAGCAGTCAAGCTCACATGGACTGGTGACATTGCACATGCACCTATGACAATCCCATGGGTGGTGGGGGGAACTAACGTGCAGAAACCCATCATACATGGCCAGTCAACAAGACTCGTGAATGTCTGACACACTGCACAGTACGCGGTACATGGGCATGACGTGAAATCCACCACAATCAATGGGCTCCCGGCCATAGACACACCAATGAAGAAGCCAAGGTGACCCACAAAGAACACACGTAGACAACTTCCAACATTGCAGCTCTGACCCTGAGGAGTGGCAGCAGTCACACACACAACGTGTCACAATCACTGAAAGCTAACACAAACTGTAAATTACATGACTTGTGTAACCAACAAGTGCCAAGAGGAATCCTGACTGTGTCCCATCTGAGTTTGCCCACATCCCCAGCCCTGACAACAAAGACAACTAGGGATGACAACCTGATGAACATTAGTTTGCCATGCACCCACATCCTGGAAAAACCAGGTCCAAGATGCTGGATGAACACAGAACAACTCAGCAAGCATCACAAACAGGAACATCCGTAGGGACACAGCCTGTGTAGGAAAAGGGAAGGGAACACGCACAGACATGCTTACACAACACACAACACGGGCCCAGGCAATGTCACGGGATTACACACTGCCATGAGGGCACTCCACTCCTGTGGAAGGTCCGCTGTGCCAAACCTTGTCTGTGCACGACTCAAACATGTCAGCAGAACACTCGGTCAGTGAGTCAACAACTACAACACACCGAAGGCTCTGCTCACATCAGCCTGGGTACGGGAGTGTCACGTCAGTCATCTGCATACACCCAAAACACGTGTCAAGCAAGTTGCACTGTATACACAGATGAGTCCTTCAACATTGATGTGCTAAACTGCATGTCCAGTGGAGATGGGCACACAGTCAGGGAAATAGAAACATTGAACAGTGGTAAGCCCACCAGATGTGCATCAGTGTAAGACAAAGATGTTAATTTACAAATGCAAAACGTACATCCCTGTGTCAAATGCTGAACATTACACCCTCAGACTGCAGCAAAGGATGCTATAGATCCAGACTACATCAGGACACATATCCCATGGACCACATGGAGTCCATCACAGCAACACTTCATTTTCCTGATCTGAACACTATTACAACTGCAAATGCATGATGATACTCATCTACATCATGTACATCAAAAGAAAAACCACAAGTAAACAAAAAAAGGCTTTATTCAGCAAATGTCAAACAACATTTTTTAACTCCAAAAGAAACAAAGGCCAATGGCCAGTCCAAATACACAGTCCCAACAGGGTGATGTGTGACAACTTGTCAGCCATTGCTTGCCTGCACTGGTACGGACAGGGGACATCCCCCTTGGAGGGGCATACGAGGGGCAGGCCAGGCACCGCAGGGACAGGATCAGGGGATGCTAGAAGGAGGCAGTGAAGGGGTGGTGGGTGCAGGAGTGTCACCGGCAACTGCAGTGGAGGTGTCTGACTCAGGGGGGGCCGGCACCACTGTAGGGCACAAGTCAGACGGGGTGGTTGTGGACTCCACTGCAGTGCATGACTCCAAGGGAGTGGAAGGGGGGGCAGATGAGGTGGGCAGGACAGAGGGGGAGGACCCGGTCTCCACACCAGTGGCACAAACAGGCAGAGCGTCTGGTTTGGGGGTGGAAGAGCAAGTGACAGGGGGGAGGGCCTAAGCAGTTTGGGGATGCGGTATCGGTGTGTGGGGGAACCTGGGGCAGGGTGTGGCGGTGGAACCTGTGGAGTGGTGGCCTGGGGGATGGAGGAGAGAGACTGGGTGGTGGAGCTGTGTGGTGGTGGTGGGGTCTTGCCCTTCCTGGTCCGGGGGGACTTCCGAATGGGGTCCTCAGTCTGCCTGCACCTGGGGGAGGGTGTCCGGGGACGAGGGGCACTCACCTCTGTGTGGATGGACTTCCTCTTTGCCCGGTATGCTGGATCAGCAGGATCGGAGGGGAAGAGGCCGAGGTCACAGAGGAAGAGCTGCTGTGTAGGTGGGGTTGCAGGTGAGGCAAGGGAAAGGGTCTTGGAGGGAGAGGATTTGGAGGACTGCGGAGTGATTGTGGATGCCTGTGTGTGTGTCTGTTCCCCATCCCCTGTGTGTGTGGTATCAGTCCCCTGAGGATGCTTGTGTGCACGTCTTGCCTTTCTTTTGGGTGTGTCTGTGCTGCTCGTGTCTGTGTGTTTGGGTGATTGTGCAGGTGTGCATGTGCTTTGGACAGGTAGGGTGCCAGGAAGTGTGGATGGGGCAGAGGTAGGAGGGGTGAGGGACTGTTGGAGGAGGGACACTGCTGCCGTCAGGGAGGAGTCCATGGACTTATTGCTCCTCTGTAGGGCAGACATACCCGTCGAGATGCCCTCCATGAACGACACCAGCTGTGCCAACAGAGTGATGTGTGCATGGAGGACACTCAGCATTGCTGACTGCCCTACATGGAGCTGCCGAAGTAGGTACACAGACTCCTCACTCAGGGCAGCAGGGGACACAGGGGCAGGAGGTGCGGTGCCTGGCACAAAGGAGACACGCTCCCGGACACGGGAGACTCCACGGACCTCTGGAATGGGAGCCAATGGGAGGGCGGTGGTGGTGGTGGTGGTGGCGGGCCCAGACAGACTAGCTGGGGTTTGGTGGCTGCTGAGACCCGCCTCCACAAGGGAGTCATCCTCCGAGCTGCTGTGGTCCTCAGCTGAGGTGGATGGTGCTGAGGACTCCTCGGTGTGGCTCCCCTCGCTCTCCGTGCCACTGGGTCCCTCCGACCACTCGTCGGCTGTTGACCCAGTCTGGCTCTGCAGCTCCTCCCGGTCCGTGGAGCTGTCCCCTCCTGTGGCCGTGGATGTATCTCCAAACAATCAGGGAAACAGACAAACATCAGTCACCTGCACTGACCGCACACACCACAGTAAGTACAGCACATTACAGAGCAAGCCCTGGCATCCTTAGTTGAACATTGCCAAAAGTCCTCACCCAGATTCTGAGAAGCCAATTGTCAGTCTGATGGTCAACCATGGAACTCACACCCCTCCTGCCCTTGCACCCATCTGTCTGGTGCCTGTCTGATGATAATACCCCAGTGTGGACACATGCACCACCTACACAGTTGTTGGACATTGAAGAGAACACGGTGAAGTATGTGAACATGCACACATCACATCTCTTGCCACTGAGTCAGTGCAGGTGTCCGGATAAAGGGATGGCCAGAGTCTAAATAGTAATGCATGTGATGCATACCAGCACCAGACACCATGATGCACCCATGTCCAGATAGTCAATGCCACAATGGGGTGCATGTTGCACATGTCACTCCCCTGCAGGATCACTCTTAGGGAGTGTAATGCCATGACACAGGCATGCGTGCAAAGTCATACATCACTGTCTCCAGTCACATGGCCATGGCAGCCAGCCAACAACAGTCTGCACTGTGTCACAATCCTAGGACATGGGGAATGCAAGTAATGTAAGTGACAAGTGCACATGTCCATCCCCCACAAACCACATCATCTGTACTCGTATTTGTCCACGTCATACCAATTGGACATATGGGAGACATGAAACACAACTCTCAGAACCTGAGCACCTCACAGTGTGCTGTGAATGAAAAACAGCTGCCTGAAAGTCACAGTCGCATACACCTGTGTGCACAGTCAAGTGATCAAACACCTATAAGTCACAGAAGTATCGTCTGTCATGGTCACATCTCAGATGGCATGCTGAGCCCTAACCGATAAACATACCAGTAGTCCTGACAACGAAGCCACAGCACAATGACACAGAGGCAGACACCTGAGGGAACATGTCACTGAGCACAACATGTCAGCTGATACACGGGAGTGGGAGTACAGAGTGTATTGTATGCCCTGGAGTAGGCATGACTGTCCAGCTCCACCTGTAAGAGGGATGAGCCCTGGACAGTAGGCAGGTGGCTAAGCATGTGTGACACACTTGACATACATACTCCTGAGGCCCAAACATTGTTCCCACCCGCAGCATGGGGTGTGCCAAATACCCCAGGGACATGTGGTGATTCAGATCAGCAAGTGGACCACATATCAAAGTTACACCCAGATTACATTTCACGACTTAGGCATTGTGTGAGCAATCGACCCACCCATGAAGCCCACCACAAAAGTCACGGGAACAAAAGCTGTCCCCCACCTTGAGCAAAGCAAAATGCAAGGACCCTGTACCCAAGTGACACAATTTCCTGACCGTAAGGACCACACCTGCGTATCAGATTGTTGTAATTTGGCAGCACTTAAGTTAAGCATTGGCTAAAGACAGCCTGTATTTAGAGGCTAAATTGTCCGCTTTGTGGAATCCATTTTGTATTTCTGGCAGCCATTTTGGTTGCCATGTGCTGCCATGTGCTCACCATGTGCTCTGTCCTACCTTCCTGTTAACTGCTCTTGAAATCTGCCTAGAGACAAGTTATATTTAGTTCCTCTTGCTTTGCACATGCTCAGTTGAGCTTGCAGCTGTTCCGAGTTTATAAATGTCAGGATGTGTCTACTAGAAGTAGAAACTGTTAGCTCCACCCACTTGTCGACTGTGCATTTTCTGTATGACCTTATATGTATCTAAAACCAGCATTTGTGTTTGTACCGCCTTCATTTGAGCCCCTGTGTGGGTATAAAAGGACCATGGTCCTTCCATTCAGTGTGCTACTTCATGCATTACTGAAGGGTGATGTGCGAATTTAGCTCCACCTCATGAGGTTTAATAAACTCTGTCTTTCTTATTCCAGTTTCTATGCCAACTTCTTCCTAAGTGTCTGAGGACTCTGTGCAGAGAAGGGTGAACCCCTAAGCACTGGTAGGCCTTGCTGAGGCTCACTACTACAAATTGGCGCTTCCAACGTGGGACTCATCAGTGACTCGGATGCCCGAAGGACTGGTCAAGACGAAGGATTGGAATCTCGCTCTTGGACGCGATCGCTGCCTGAGGAGACCTGAGTCTTGGCACCCATGGCGTTTTCCTTTCTTTCTGATCTGACCATCCCGGCGGCGCCGGTCCTTGACTGAGATCTCTTTTGTTGATTCGCCGTGCAGTGACCATTTGGTCGATTTGAGAACTTGGCAGTTGGAACCTGGACACCATTTGATTGGTAAGAGCCGTTTTGCGGCACTTGCTGTTGGTTTGATGCCTTTGATTGGTAAGGTAGTTTTAGTAACACTTACTGTGGCTTTGTTTGTATGATTGGCCAATTTTGGAATTTGTTTTGTAAGTTATATATGCATTGCAATACATATAGGCAGGTAATGAGGAGATTTTTCTCTATTTGAAATTGTTTGAACAGCGCAACGTACGAAGAGTACCTTAAGCGCTACTTTGATTATAATACTGCATATTCTGCACTATTTTTGGCATGCCTGTTTCTAGCACACTTCGCAGAAAGTGTTGCTGTTTTGGAGGTACCAATAGGGATTTAGTAAGTACTCAGTTGACTCCCCTCAGAGGGGATACCTAAATAGGTTTACGTATAGTAAAAAGATATTTCTTTCTTGGTGACTAAGTACCCCATGGAACTAAATATGTACATAAAACGGATCCTGATCTGTGCACTTAGTAACATTCATAAGTGGTGATATGCAGAGCGCTTTTTGAGTGTTCTACCAGCCAAAACTGGCAAATTTGGTGTATTTTGGTCTTTTTAACAAGGAGCACTCTTTTGGGCTGTTTTTGATGCAGATTTTTTGGACTACTTTTTAGAGCTCTTCTTGTAAATATGACTTACAATTAGTATTTACAAATAGTTTGGTTTTGCGTACAGTCTGTAGGCTGTCTCTTGTTTTTGCCCTAAATGTTGATTTGTGGGTTCAATGTGTGTTTAAATGTCTATGTGGTTTGTGGTTTGACATTGGTGATACTTGTGTGAGTAAATAGCGATTGCGCTCTTTGTGTAAGAATGGCTAGCATTAAGCGCGCTGTGTTGTGTGTTATGAGTGTATGACCCCTTCTGAAAATGTCTGGAATGAGCTAAAATTGGTTTTTGTTGTCATTCTGTTATGCAAATGTCATTTTAAAAAAACTACATTTTTTTTAAATTCAGGGAATGAATAATGAAACATATGCTAAATAGCTGCACGCTACCATTAAAATTGATAAAGTAAGAAATTATAGATATGTGCAAATTGCCACACTGGTACAGATAAATCAGAATTTACATTCAATAGGAATAAAATAGGCCTCATAGAAAGGTAGGAAAAAACGAATTTGTGTGCTTTCACACAATTAGGACTAAAATGCAAAATGTTACAGTTTTATCCCTATATATTAATATTGAAAGGCATTCATATTATCTGAGTGAATTGGCTGTTGCTGAAATAAACACCACATTACAGAACGATAGATTTGTGCTGGCTTGAAAAGCGTGAGATGTTGACGCCTGCTGGTCAGAACACAGCTGTGTCAACAACACATGGCTATTTTTGGTCCCAAGCCATGAGGCCGAGTCGACTAGATTTTCAGTTACTGCAAACACGGTATAAAGGCGTGCATTAAAAACTGCTGATTTTATAAGTCAGAAAAGACAGTTTCATTATTTTGGATAACAGAGAAAAGATTAAAAGGGATTTCCTTTCTTAATGCCTTTTTAACAAGTACATCTGTGGTTCTGATGTTAAATGATTACTGTCCTTTAAAAGTGGCGCAGACTTTTTCAGTTTTAGTAAGGCTTCTGTGCTTTGTATTATAAATGAATACATTTAAAGGTGATAGGAAAGGAATGAGGCTTGCTTTTCATATATGGAACCATCAAAAGGGTTTGTGATCATTAGTTTAAAAAAATAAATAAAGGAGGAGAATTTTGATTCTATGAAGGGAAAAAATGTTTCTTAAAAATAATTGCCATAAAATTGTTTTTGATCTTTTGTAATGTCTGATAATCATATTGTGAATAATATATAGCTCCTAGCATCAAAGTTGGATTTGAGTAGCACTTTACCATGATGTGGGGAGTACAATGTGAAATTTCACTTTATCTAGGCATATAAAAACCTATTTTTTAAGGGTATACCTTATACATTTCTGATCCCCCATCTCTGGGATATCTAGAGGACACCCTGGTGATCCCTAATATGCCAAAATATTGTAGGTTATTCATTTTTAAGTGCCCCTACCACCAAAGTCGAAATTGAGCAAAAGTCACTATTTAAAAGCAATTCTGCCACTCAGGGCAATTTTTAAACTGATCAGAGGCTTCAATAAAGTATACATGCAAGTATAGAATAAACAGCTGACCTACTGCACACCACACACTGTACACAAATGAAAATAAGTATACAGAAACCAGCAGACGTTATTATCCTACCTTTAAATTACTGGCAAACACACCGGACAGGACTGCCTTTCAGCTGTGATTCTCCAGAGTTGCTTTGAATTGCAAAGACCGCATGGAAAGCCTTGCAAACAAAAATGGACAGCTGCTGAAAGGGTCAAAGGTCGGAGTTCTGCATTTAGCAATCTAGCAGGGTGAAGGGTAAAGTTTGCTTGGACACTTCGACCTCCGAAAAGTTTTTGAAAGACGAGATGACAGCGCAGAGAGAGGAAGAGAAGCTTTGCTTCCTATTTTTGGCAAACGCACGTTTTGCGCAGTCATATGAAACGAAGGAAAAGCAGCCTTGAGTAGAGCATTGATCTGCCATGTATATAAAAATAATGGTTTTAGTTTAAAGAATACTGTGCAAGGGCTAAGATAAGGAGGAAATGGATTTTAGTTTGCATTCATGCGCCCTCATGTTAATCTAGTACAATTGCTGAAGGAATTGGTTTAAAGTTAACTCAATGTGCTTGTGTTAGGTTGAATCAGAAAATAGCCACTTTCTAAGATATGTCCTACAAGCTGTTTGTGCCCAGTTGCCACAAATAGGGGTAAATAGTGTTGACAGAAGGTAAACCTGTTTTCAGGTTTTCCTACTGTCAAAATGGAGGAAGGAGGTTAGCTCCTGGGCAAATTAAGGGTAGGCAAAATTATGTTTTCTCTCTTCTTTTTCTCACTCTTTCTTGAGTCTGTCTAAGCTGTCTAGGAAATGGCCATGAGACAGTTATTGGCTATTCTGTAATACTGTTTTAAAATTGTTAGAATTAATAAAATGATGAAAATATATGCTATGTTACTGCCCATCCTGTATGAAAGAATGAGTAGAACAGATTGATGTTCCCTTATTTGACCTTTAAAGGGAACTGTATAGTGGGGGTTTCTTTGCAAAAAACTCAGGTGGCAATCCCATTATCGTTTATGTTATTCTCATGTTCTATACAGTTTTGCAAGGGCATTGCTAGTCTTTTATTAGCTAGTCTGTGTAATTGAGCTGACAGCCCTTATTAGAGCTGGAGATAGGGTTTTTTCCTTTTGAAAATGATGTTGCATAGTCCGGATGGTGGAAAGTACAATGCAGGAAAGACGCCCATGTGATCCTTAGCAAACATTTTGAAGGAAAATATTGTTTTATAGGAGTTTGTTTGTCACAACATGTTCTGCTGGAGAAATTTATGTACCCCCTATGTTGAGGTTTTTTTAAAATTATTTATGAAATAAGAATCCCTGTTACATTACCGGTTTTAGATTTTCCTGCTGCGCCTATAACATGAAAGCATAGCATGACCCTAAGTGTAACATGTAGGTGTTTTTATTAAGAGAAAGTATTTTAGCAGTGTCTGCACTCCTGTACAAGTAATGCAAGGTTCATAAGTAGAAGTGTAGGAAAAGTTCCTTTTTCTTGAGGTTCTTCAGATGAATAATATAGGAATGCACAAATGTAAGGATTTGGAGTATGTCTGTATTGTTTTTCTTTTTTCCTCAGAATTTAGTAAATGAACACAGACTTTCTTGGCTGCTTGGGATTGGGTGACGTATTACTCTTGTCAGTTCACCAAACAGTTCCTTTTATACTTGCCAATAGGTCTAGGGTGTTTTTTTTTATTCTCAGATAAGATGAAGTGGTTCTTGGGTGCCTTGCTAATGAATGGGGCCCCAAGACTAAGGAAGTATTCTGAGACTATCCTCTCTGTTGATAGATTATTTTTATGCCTTGTCTAAAGACCTTTTTGTTTTGCCCACCAATAGATATTTGCTGCCCTACAACCATTGCCAGAGGGGCCCGGACATCAGATCCAGCCTGGGAGTCAGCACCAGTCCAGCCTACAGTCAAGATAAAGGGAACCAGCACAGACGTTGATGGCAACTAGGACCTCAGTGAAGGCCGGAAGCACTGGGACGTAAAGTGTGTACCCCTGCCACTGTCTTGGGCGAAAGACGGGGTCACAAATCAGGATGAAGAAATCTTTCTGTGGATCCAGTTTTTGATGCCGCCCAGCTGAGAGTCACAGACCGATAAGGACGGCAAGGAGGCTTTTACTTGAGGTGACCCCTTTGAAACAAGGGTTGCTTCACATATCCCAGCATCAGGCCTTTTGAGTCCTGGTCCCCAAGTGAATGCAAGTCTGCGCCTTTGTTTGTTGATCAAGGGATGCTTGAGCATATTGGCTACAATCAGTGGCCTCAACAAAAGAGCAGTGCGCCAGCGGAACAATACAGGAGTTAGGGAAGGACTTGAGTTTAGGGTACAGGTGCTGTGCCCTTGCTGCCTGTTAGATTAAAGTGAAGAAAACTGATGCACTGCCTGAGACACTGGACAGGATCGTTGAGGGTATTTGCCCTGGGGGGGGTGATTGCCCTATTCTGAAAGAAAGACTTTTTCTTCTCAAACTGGGCCGTGATTCTTGAGTTGCGAGTTGTGCAGCTCCACCGTGGGAACAACAAGAGCCTGCCTGTGAGGCTCAAACGGACACAGGGAGAAGACTCCCCTCTGGCTGGTTTGTACAGCGGCTACAATTTCCCAAGGACTCTTTTTTTTGTTAGTAATGTACCCCTTTGGTCGTCCCATTTTTGAGGAGGAGCAGCCCTTTGCGGCTCCTCGTCCTAATTCCTATGGCCCTGTGTGGTCCTCCTGGTCCCCCGGAGCCAGGATTGTTTTTGTAATAATATGTCTGATTGCTTTAATATTTTTTTTAGGAGTAGTGTTTATTCTGCACGAGAAAAGTTCATCTGAGCAGTTGATAAATGTTACTTTACTCTTTCCTTGAGTATATTAATTGATACTCTAGCCCTCATAAAAGAAATACTGGAAAAGTCTATTGAAAATGTTTTTATTAGGTATGTGCTGTTGGCTATTCTGAAATTGAAATAGATAGTCACTGAAATACATCAGAGCCCTGAAACTTAGAATTAGACTAGATGGTTTTGGACTCTTGTTTCTGCTTGGGGCTGGAAGCTACTGACTATCCTGTATGTAATGTTGATACTTTTTACATGCTGTGTATGTATCCAATGTGGTCCAATGCTTTGCTCCATTTGCATCTCTGCTTGTATACCTCCCAAAGGGAACGTTGCTGAAACAAAGGCCCAACAAATGTTGAATGAAGAGGTAGCCGAAATAATGTTAATAAATGTACGGGATGAATATTTAGATTACCCCAGATAAACGAATGTCTTCAGCCAATGCTGAAAGGGTCGTCTGTTGTAATTTGGCAGCACTTAAGTTAAGCATTGGCTAAAGACAGCCTGTATTTAGAGGCTAAATTGTCCGCTTTGTGGAATCCATTTTGTATTTCTGGCAGCCATTTTGGTTGCCATGTGCTGCTCACCATGTGCTCTGTCCTACCTTCCTGTTAACTGCTCTTGAAATCTGCCTAGAGACAAGTTATATTTAGTTCCTCTTGCTTTGCACATGCTCAGTTGAGTTTGCAGCTGTTCCGAGTTTATAAATGTCAGGATGTGTCTACTAGAAGTAGAAACTGTTAGCTCCACCCACTTGTCGACTGTGCATTTTCTGTATGACCTTATATGTATCTAAAACCAGCATTTGTGTTTGTACCGCCTTCATTTGAGCCCCTGTGTGGGTATAAAAGGACCATGGTCCTTCCATTCAGTGTGCTACTTCATGCATTACTGAAGGGTGATGTGCGAATTTAGCTCCACCTCATGAGGTTTAATAAACTCTGTCTTTCTTATTCCAGTTTCTATGCCAACTTCTTCCTAAGTGTCTGAGGATTCTGTGCAGAGAAGGGTGAACCCCTAAGCACTGGTAGGCCTTGCTGAGGCTCACTACTACAAGATGAGGAGTGGGCATGTCACAATTGAGGGACATGGGTCCTGGACCACAAGACTGATGTACTGTGGAAGTTTAACCAGGCCAGAGGAGGGCACATAGCATGTCAGACAGAGTTCACAGTGCATTCATGGACTCACCCCTCCTTGCTGCTGTCTGTCCTTCAGCTGCCCATCCAGGTCAGGGAAGACCACTGCCAGGATCCGGAGCATGTGGGGGTCAGGGTCCGGTGTCCGCCCTCCTGCGAGGAGGCGACAGCTTCAGCTGGACCCTTGCGATCCTCCGGGTCCAGCCACGAAGGTCCTGCCACCTCTTCTGGCAGTTGCGGATCCGGCACTTGTAGACCCCCACGGATCTTACTGCCCCGGCGATGGTCAGCCAGATTTCCTGCTTCTGGTGGGCATCAACCTGTGAGGATGACAAAGTGAAAAGGCCATTACTACACATGCAACATATCCGTGCATCACACAGTCGGATATACATGTCTCAATCACAGGGGCATAAGATGTGCACAGGCAGTGCAACGATGGCTATGAACAGTTTGCCGGCAGTTACTACATGGTATCATTGCATGGGAAGTAAACCTTGTTGGAATGCACTGTACCTGTTCAGTGCATGTGACTACACACTTTGGGGGGTGAGAACTACTCAGTGAGCATGCTAGCCAGTGGTGTGCACACTGTAAGTCTTGCTAGTCAGACAACATGCACAATTAGTAAGGCAGTGGACAGCACACTCACCTGCTCTCCTGGTGTCCCATACAGCTTGCTGTACTGTGGAAGGAGGTTGTCCAGCAGGGCCTGGTTCTCCTCAAGGCTGAAGTCTGGGGCTCTCTCCACAGTATGTGCCATTGCAGTAGCCAGAGGATGCAGAGACAGCAGCAGTGTTGGTGGCAGATGTCGTCCTGGAGCATGTAGTGCAGGCAAGTGAGCCCTCAGGGGAACAGCCAGCATTATATGTGTGCTGCAGAGGCAGATACTGTCCCATGTGTCCAAAGTGATAGGTCCAAGTCGTTTGCATCTTCTGAATCTGACCAATCCATGGAATAGCAGCACTAATACACGCCCATAGCATCCTTCAAAACTTCAACTTCATGACACCCATGAATTTGCAACATTGTTGTGGCTGGCCAACTGAATTCACTGCATCAGACACGTTGAAGCTTCGAAAACGCGTCCGTTGCCATGCCAGTCCCCAGCCAATGCGTGCGCACCGTTCGGTCCATTGCTGTACAACGCGTATTCCGGGATACAACGCGTACCCGCTCACAACAGATGCAATGGGCCCTGTGGGCACACCGCTCGGTCCATTGCTGTACAACGCGTACCCGCTAACAACAGATGCAATGGGCCGTGCAGGCACACCGATCGGTCCATTGCTGTACAACGCGTATTCTGGGATACAACGCGTACCCGCTCACAACAGATGCAATGGGCCGTGCGGGCACACCGATCGGTCCATTGCTGTACAACGCGTACCCGCTCACAACAGATGCAATGGACCGTGCGGGCACACCGCCGGTCCATTGCTGTACAACGCCGCACCCGCTCACAACAGATGCAATGGGCCGTGGCGGGCACACCGATCGGTCCATTGCTGTACAACGCGTATTCCGGGATACAACGCTGCATCCGGCTCACAACAGATGCAATGGGCCATGCGGGCACACCGATCGGTCCATTGCTGTACAACGCTGCATCCGCTCACAACAGATGCAATGGACCGCGCGGGCACACCGCTCGGTCCATTGCTGTACAACGCGCACCCGCTCACAACAGATGCAATGGGCCGTGCGGGCACACCGATCGGTCCATTGCTGTACAACGCGTATTCCGGGATACAACGCGTACCCGCTCACAACAGATGCAATGGGCCGTGCGGGCACACCGATCGGTCCATTGCTGTACAACGCTGTACTCCGCTCACAACAGATGCAATGGGCCGTGCGGGCACACCGCCGGTCCATTGCTGTACAACGCGTATTCCGGGATACAACGCGTACCCGCTCACAACAGATGCAATGGGCCGTGCGGGCACACCGATCGGTCCATTGCTGTACAACGCGTACCCGCCTACAACAGATGCAATGGGCCGTGCGGGCACACCGCTCGGTCCATTGCTGTACAACGCGTATTCCGGGATACAACGCGCACCCGCTCACAACAGATGCAATGGGCCGTGCGGGCACACCGATCGGTCCATTGCTGTACAACGCGCACCCGCTCACAACAGATGCAATGGGCCGTGCGGGCACACCGATCGGTCCATTGCTGTACAACGCGTATTCCGGGATACAACGCTGCACCCGCTCACAACAGATGCAATGGGCCATGCGGGCACACCGATCGGTCCATTGCTGTACAACGCGTACCCGCTCACAACAGATGCAATGGACCGTGCGGGCACACCGCTCGGTCCATTGCTGTACAACGCGCACCCGCTCACAACAGATGCAATGGGCCGTGCGGGCACACCGCTCGGTCCATTGCTGTACAACGCGTATTCCGGGATACAACGCGCACTCCGCTCACAACAGATGCAATGGGCCGTGCGGGCACACCGATCGGTCCATTGCTGTACAACGCTGCACTCCGCCACAACAGATGCAATGGGCCGTGCGGGCACACCGATCGGTCCATTGCTGTACAACGCGTATTCCGGGATACAATGCGTACCCGCCACAACAGATGCAATGGGCCGTGCGGGCACACCGATCGGTCCATTGCTGTACAACCCGTACCCGCTCACAACAGATGCAATGGGCCGTGCGGGCACACCTATCGGTCCATTGCTGTACAACGCGTACCCGCTCACAACAGATGCAATGGGCCGTGCAGGCACACCGATCGGTCCATTGCTGTACAACGCGTATTCCGGGATACAACGCGTACCCGCTCACAACAGATGCAATGGGCCGTGCGGGCACACCGATCGGTCCATTGCTGTACAATGCGTATTCCGGGATACAACGCGTACCCGCTCACAACAGATGCAATGGGCCGTGCGGGCACACCAATCGGTCCATTGCTGTACAACGCGTCCCTGTACAGGTCACACGCATATGTCACCATGCTTGTCACTGGTGAACCTATGCCAGCCACATAAACTTTCCAGGGACTCAGGGGCACACCTACAACACCACACCCAGTCCACACTGTATCTAAGGCATGTACGGCTGCATTACCTTTTCTGTGTATGGTGGTAAACATGTGGTTTTTGGGGTGGCACTTGGGGGCAGCCACACCCAGGCTGTGCACGTGTTCATGGGGACAGGATCCTTTGTGTGTTGTGCACCTGACCACTGTGATGTGCAACTGTTCATTTTGGAGCATGTGGCATGGTCACATTTCCAGGTTGTGTATGTGTATGACATGTCACATACCCCCAGGCTCACATGTGGGAAGGCATGTACGTCACAGGGTGACCCATTGCCACAATAGTGATGGCCCTCCACAGTCTGTGTGCATGTTGTGTTTCCGATGTCTCTGACTCCATGTGCACAATGGGAGACAGTCTCCACATCCACGTTGTTTGTGCATGGACTTTGATGTTGTATGTGTGTGTGTCACATACGTCCATGTCTGTCCTGCAGAGGCAACAGGGGCCACTACCTGTGGGAGCCATGTTTGTTTTTCTGACGTGTACATGATACGCCATGTCATGCCAGTGTCCATGTGGCAAGACAGGGTCCCTGGGAATCTACCTGTCAATGAGCTGTGATCCCTGTGGCGCATCTGTCCAGACATGTCACTGTGGTGTGTGTGTGGAACGTGACAGCAGTAAATGGGTACCGTGACACAGCCTAATGGTTTCCCATAGCACACCCTGGAACCTGTTGTCAACACTTGTTGAACAGAGATGTTAGATGATGTCCATGTAGGTGCCATATATGTCCAAACAGAACGGCACACACATCAAGTACTTGTGTCTCGTAATGAAGTATCATGTGAATTTGAGTATGGTGGACGGCACATATGTGGGGTGACTGACAATCTTGCTTTCTTCACGTATGCACTGCAGGGCTCCAGCTGTCCATAGACCATTCCCTGACCTGGCAACGATGGTGGAACGTGACAGCATCCGACGGTACCACTTCACCAGGCAGCTGATTGAGGATTTGGCAGTGCGCTTGGCCCCACATTTGCAACCTGGCCGGCCGTACCCTACAGCGCTGACCCCCAAGGTGAAGGTGATGGCAGCCCTACACTTCTTTGCCACCGATACCTTTCAACACACTGTGGCGACTGCTGGTGGGATGTCACAGACTATGTTCAGCCGTGTGCTACGCGATGTTTTGGGGGCAATGTTGAGATGCCTGAACCAGTACATCTATTTCCCAACACGTCAACAACTCACTGACGTCAAGAGTGACTTCTATGCCCTGGGGAGGATGCCACATGTCATTGGCTCCATTGATGGGACACATGTGGCTTTGGTACCACCACAGGCACATGAGCAGGCATACCGGAACCGTAAACATTACCATTCGATCAATGCTCTGGTGGTATGTCTTGCAGATATGACCATCACACATGTGTGTGCCCGTTTCCCCGGTTCGGCACACGATGCCTACGTGATGAGGAGTAGTCGCATCCCGAGGATGATGTCACAGATGCAGAACCAGCGTGCCTGGCTTGTCGGTGTGTACTGACTTTATACCATTGTGTGTGTTCTGCGATGTTGTATTCCGCCCACTTTTCCAACTCAGCTAATGTGCAATTGTCTGTC
The DNA here is from genome assembly GCA_963921515.1 of Calotriton arnoldi. Taxonomy (NCBI): domain Eukaryota; kingdom Metazoa; phylum Chordata; class Amphibia; order Caudata; family Salamandridae; genus Calotriton; species Calotriton arnoldi. Next base: position 29,701 of record CAWUFW010008714.1, on the reverse strand, counting down.
TGTAGGTGACTCCGGATACCCCAACATGCCGTGGTTGCTGACACCTCTCAGGAACCCTGTGACACCAGCCCAGATCAGCTACAATGAGGCACATGGTCGGACCAGGAGAGTGATCGAGCGGACCTCTGGTCTCCTGAAGAGCCGCTTCCGCTGCCTGGACAAGACAGGAGGGGCCCTCCCATATGCCCCACCAAAGGTGTGCAAGATTGTCATCCTCTGCTGCATGCTACACAACCTGGCAGTGCGGAAGGAGTTGCCTCTCATCCTGGATGACGATGACCAACGTCCGCCACCTGTGGAGGATCCTGGCCTGGGCCACGATGCCAGTGATGATGATGATGATGTCCGCACACAGCTCATCACCAACTTCTTCAGCTGAATGTGAGTATCCAGAGAGTTGTCATGTCAATGATTTGAGTTTGCATGATATGTGTGGGTGGTGCTCTGGTGCTGTTTGAGTGTGGCCATGTGCTACTTGACTGGATGCGTGCAGCGATGTGTCCTTGCAGGTAGTCTGTACTGCCCAACAGTGTTGACATGCTAACTTGGGTTTGTGTAGTTATCTTGTGACTTGTATTGGGCATGAGTATTGCAGTTCTGTGCTGTTCTTCAGTGGTTTTGACTATGTCAAGTCTGTCCTTCACAGGGTGCTTACAGAGTTGTTTGGTCAACTTGGATCCCCCGGCTCCATGATTCAGCTTTCAGGGTGGCAGCAGTCGTTTCCCTACAGGTGATGTGCCACACACCCCTGGACTTTCTATGTTCTGCACTTTTTGACTTTGTGGCCACATCCACGTGGGATTACCTTGCATTTGTAGTGGAAACAACATGTTGCAAATGTGTAATAAACCTGTGCTTCACTTTGGGATGTGCGTTGTCTGTGGTCAAACATCTGACTGACATTTGCTTGCTGCACCTGTGGGCTAGTTGACACAGACTCTGAATAGGTGTGGTGTCTGTGCATTCCACTGTATTTCCTGCCAACATCAGTGTAGGCAATGAGTCTGATGGCCCTGGTGTGTATGTGTTGTGTAGCCCTAGTGGTGTGTCTCCCTCATATGTGCCACGTCGCCATGACTCACATGACGGTGTTGGACTTGCTGTAGCAGTTAGCATGCACAGTGTCATTTATCAGATCACCATCTCCATGACAGAAACCACGTTGGAATCACAACAGAGGCAAGTATGGTGTATTAGTGAGTTTATTTCCATACATGTGTGAGGATAGTGCACAGGATGGTGGGTGCTGTACATTGGTATTGGAATCCAAAGTTCCCATGTGAGTTGGAAGTCTTGGTAGCAGAAATGTCCTGAGTAAAGTCCACAGTCATCTGATACATTGGGCCAACTTAAGCTCCCCATGTCATGTGGGAGAGTTGGGTTGCATTCGACAGGGCGTGCAGTTTGCACACAGAGGAAAAGTTCCAGAACAGGTGTTGGGTTCCTGGGGGATGTACATGCCCACCGGCCTCTCAGTTTTCCTTCCTCGGACGGCCCCTCTTCTTTGGGGGGGGGACCCTCAAGTGCAGGCTGCTGCGGTGCAGAGGACTCTCCGCCAGAGTCAGCCTCCCTCCCTGTGGCATTTGCAGTTGTTGCAGCACCAGATGTTGTGGGCACACAGGGAGGTGAGGCCATGTTGGTGCTAATCTGGCGGAGGCATGACAATATGTCCCTATGCACCGCTGTCAGTTGTTCCAATGTGTCCCACTTGGACTCCATGCCAGACATGTGTGTCTCGACACGGGACATGTGTGTCTCAACACGGGACATGTGTGAGTCCAAGCGGGCATGATGGGCAGCCTGCTGCTGTTGAATGTCCTTGAGGATCCCCACTACCTGGCTGACCTCTCCTGTGCTATTCTGGTACGCATCCGCAATGCGTGCCAGTTGTGGGTCATCATGCAGTCCAGACCCCTCTGCAAACAGCGACCTATGTCTACCACCCCTCCCACCACCCCTGGCGACACATGCGGGACCTGCGGTGGCACGCACAGGTGACCGTGGGCCCACTTGGGGGTTGTTACTGGGCTCGTTGTCAGTTGCTCCACATTGGGCCTGGGTCCCTGTACTGTTGTCATCGGTGGTCCTTGGTCTGTCCATGTTGGCAGGGGTGGCTTGTGTGTTGGCAGTTGTTGGAGGGGTGGGTGCAGGGGGTGCAGATGTTGGTCCTGCTGGTGCTGCATGATGACTCACACCGGTGGGTCCAGCTAGGTCTTCGCCATGCGAGGTGGGCAGAGGCTGATCCACACCAGTGAGCTCAGTGTCCCCCGGAGCCTGGGACAGGGACTCCTCATCGTCTGCTGCTGTGTCCCCATCATCACCTGTTTTTGGAAGAGACACACATTGTATGTTATGTTTCTACAGGCATCAATGGTTCACACACCTGACAGTTGTGACTGTACCTCTGGATGCGGGCCTGTACATTGCATTCTCCTAAATTGTGACAGTCAGAGGTTGATATTGGTGTAGCACATTGTCCTGCCAACCTGTGGCATTTCAATGTGAATGTTGAGGTGTGTGCATGACCAGCATTGGTGGTATTTGGTTGCCATCCGGCCCTCCTTCTCCCCCAGCCCAGTAATCCCACCATGAAGCATGCCACCCTTGCAGTGGGTGCAGGTTAACTCTCAGGATGTCAGTCAGTGGTGTCCTGCTGTTGGTTTGTGCACAGTTCCCAGCAGGGCCTTGTGCTCCCCACAGCAGTACCCAGTGTCAGCCATCTTGTCAGTCCTTTTCCACTCCCTGTGTTGTGAGCATGGTTCAGGGTGGTGTTGATGGGCCAATTGTGAGGGTGACCAATATCTGTGACTCCAACTCCCATCATGCTATTGCCTATACCCCCTTCCCAGCATGCCCATACTTCCTTCCTTTTGACTCTGCTTCCCTGTGGGGTAGTGTGCCTGTGCTGACAGGATGGCTGACAGTGTTGTCCTGGCGGTTGTTTGGCTACAGGTCCCAAGAGTGTCCCTGTGCTTCACACAGCATAACCCAGGGTGGTGGTTCTTTGTGGGATCTTCAATTAGAGTGTGAGGCATTGCATTCTCCCAGGTGGGTTATGTGGAGTTAGTGTTGAGGGGGTGTGTGAGGAGAACTGCTTGTAACTATGGTCAGTGCTGTGAGTCCTCCTTCCCACCCAGCCAGATATCCCACCATGGAAGGTGCTTCCATTGCAGGGAGTGCAAGTTGGCTTTCAGGATGTCAGTCAGTGGTGTCCTGCTGTTGGTTGGTGCACAGTTCCCAGCAGGGCCTTGTGCTCCCCACAGCAGTACCCAGTGTCAGCCATCTTGTCAGTCCTTTTCCACTCCCTGTGATGTGAGCATGGTTCAGGGTGGTGTTGATGGGCCAATTGTGAGGGTGACCAATATCTGTGACTCCAACTCCCATCATGCTATTGCCTACGCCCCCTTCCCAGCATGCCCATACTTCCTTCCTTTTGACTCTGCTTCCCTGTGGGGTAGTGTGCCTGTGCTGACAGGATGGCTGACAGTGTTGTCCTTGCGGTTGTTTGGCTACAGGTCCCAAGAGTGTCCCTGTGCTTCACACAGCATAACCCAAGGTGGTGGTTCTTTGTGGGATCTTCAATTAGAGTGTTAGGCATTGCATTCTCCCAGGTGGGTTATGTGGAGTTAGTGTTGAGCGGGTGTGTGAGGAGAACTGCGTGTAACTATGGTCAGTGCTGTGAGTCCTCCTTCCCACCCAGCCAGATATCCCACCATGGAAGGTGCTTCCATTGCAGGGAGTGCAAGTTGGCTTTCAGGATGTCAGTCAGTGGTGTCCTGCTGTTGGTTGGTGCACAGTTCCCAGCAGGGCCTTGTGCTCCCCACAGCAGTACCCAGTGTCAGCCATCTTGTCAGTCCTTTTCCACTCCCTGTGATGTGAGCATGGTTCAGGGTGGTGTTGATGGGCCAATTGTGAGGGTGACCAATATCTGTGACTACAACTCCCATCATGCTATTGCCTACACCCCCTTCCCAGCATGCCCATACTTCCTTCCTTTTGAGTGGACTTCACTGTGTGTGAGTGTGACAGCAATGGCAAGATGGCTGACAATGTGGTCCTGTTGTTTGTTGGTGCACAGTTCCCAGCAGGGCCTTGTGCTCCCCACAGCAGTACCCAGTGTCAGCCATCTTGTCAGTTGTTTTCCACTCCCTGTGATGTGAGCATGGTTCAGGGTGGTGTTGATGGGCCAATTGTGAGGGTGACCAATATCTGTGACTACAACTCCCATCATGCTATTGCCTACACCCCCCTTCCCAGCATGCCCATACTTCCTTCCTTTTGAGTGGACTTCACTGTGTGCGAGTGTGACAGCAATGGCAAGATGGCTGACAATGTGGTCCTGTTGTTTGTTGGTGCCCAGTTCCCAGCAGGGCCTTGTGCTCCCCACAGCTGAGGCCAGTGTCAGACATCTTTGAAGTGGCTTTTCAGTGCCTGTGAGGTGTGCATGCTTCAGTGTGAGCTTGCTGAGCCATGTGGGTGGGGGATGTTGAGCGGTGACTACCACTCCCATCATGCTATTGCCTACACCCCCTTCACAGCATACCCATACTTCCTTCCTTTTGACTCTGCTTCCCTGTGGGCTAGTGTGCCTGTGCTGACAGGATGGCTGACAGTGTTGTCCTGGCGGTTGTTTGGCTACAAGTCCCAAGAGTGTCCCTGTGCTTCACACAGCATAACCCAGGGTGGTGGTTCTTTGTGGGATCTTCAATTAGAGTGTGAGGCATTGCATTCTCCCAGGTGAGTTATGTGGAGTTAGTGTTGAGGGGGTGTGTGAGGAGAACTGCTTGTAACTATGGTCGGTGCTGTGAGTCCTCCTTCCCACCCAGCCAGATATCCCACCTTGGAACGTGCTTCCATTGCATGGAGTGCAAGTTGGCTTTCAGGATGTCATTCAGTGGTGTCCTGCTGTTGGTTGTTGCACAGTTCCCAGCAGGGCCTTGTGCTCCCCACAGCAGTACCCAGTGTCAGCTATCTTGTCAGTCCTTTTCCACTCCCTGTGATGTGAGCATGGTTCAGGGTGGTGTTGATGGGCCAATTGTGAGGGTGACCAATATCTGTGACTCCAACTCCCATCATGCTATTGCCTACACCCCCTTCCCAGCATGCCCATGCTTCCTTCCTTTTGAGTGGACTTCACTGTGTGTGAGTGTGACAGCAATGGCAAGATGGCTGACAGTGTGGTCCTGTTGTTTGTTGGTGCACAGTTCCCAGCAGGGCCTTGTGCTCCCCACAGCAGTACCCAGTGTCAGCCATCTTGTCAGTCCTTTTCCACTCCCTGTGATGTGAGCATGGTTCAGGGTGGTGTTGATGGGCCAATTGTGAGGGTGACCAATATCTGTGACTACAACTCCCATCATGCTATTGGCTACACTGACTTCACCAGCATACACAGAATTCCTTCCTTTCAGTGAGCTTCCCTGTGAGGTGGTGTTCTAGTGGTGGCAAAATATCTGACAGTGTTTGTTGGTTACATTTGTGCCACTGCCTTGCTGTATTTGTTGTTAGGTTTGTACATGTCATGACACAGTTACATATCACTATGAGATGGCAGGTATTGTGTTTGTCTGACTAGCATTCACATCTTGGGATGATTATCTTTTGGTTGCTGTGGATTTGCTAAGGCTGCATGGTTTGACTATCCCCTTGACAGTGATGTGTGTGTATTGTCACACCATATTGTGTATATTAGTTGTGTACTCACCAGGCTCTGGGATGTTTGTTAGTCCATATACGCTCACTGGTGGTAGGATGGCTCGCACCTTCTCCTCCCAGGGCCTGAGGTATACAGGTTTTGCAGGTGGGCCACTGCCGGTGTGCCGACTCAGGAGGTAATCCTTCTTCAGTAGGTCCCTGACCCTCCTGCGCACATCATACCACCTGTTCTGGATGTCTTCCTTTGTGCGCAAACATGGTGATTGTGCGTTGACCCTGTCGACGATCCTCTCCCACATCTTGGTTTTCTGCGCCATGGGGGTCTGTTGGACCAATGTGCCAAACAACTGTGGCTCTACCCTGAGGATCTCATCTACCAGAACTTCCAATTCACCGTCTAGGAACTTTGGATTCTTCTTTAGGGGCATGGTGATGGGTAGTGGTGGGGATTGATGTGTGTGTGTGTGCAGGTGAGGGTGTGTGAGTGTAGGTTTTGCTGGGTGTATGTGAGGGTGCTATTTGTTGAGGTGCTAATGGTGTGTGGCTTGTGTGATGGATGAGCTGTGAGTGTGTCTGTGGTTGCTGTCTGATGGTGTTCTGTGCTGGCAGGTCAGTGGAATTTGCAAAGGATCATGGTAGGGATTTGTGGCCTTTATATAGGTGGAGTTGGGGGTGTGTCCTTGTTCCATTTTTTTTCACCCCTGTATTTATTGGCTTTGTGATTGCTTGTTTGGCCCTTTTTTTGTATTTTTTCCTTAGTATTTTTTGTGCATGTAGGAGACGTTCTTCTGACCGAGTAGGACGCTGCAGTTGTCTCATGCGATGTTCTCCGAGTCGTTCCCGCTGTGTTTCAGCTAGGTTTCATGTGCGGCGTACGAGTCGGTCGCGGAGTTTAGTGTTGTTTCGGCTGGCTTTTGTATGCGTGTCGGTCGTACGGCTTGTGCTCCATGCGAGTCGGTCTGGTTTTCCACGCATTGCATCGTACTGCGCGGGTTGGAGTTCGCGGGTACGTTTCGTTCGGGTTGATTCCTGGTGCGTGTCGGTCGGTTCGATTCGCGTGGTTTCCCGGCCGGATAGCTTGTTTCCGTCCGGGTCGGTCGTTCGTTTTGAGTTCCGTACTAGTTGGTCGTGATTCACATGCATTTCATCGTACTACCCGGGTCGGACGGCGCCGGTACGTGTCGGTCGGACGAAATTCCCGGCCCGAATCGGAATCGGCCCCTCTGTGTAGCAGCACTCTATGACCCAGTAGAAAGCTCCAGCCCAAATGTGCAGGCGTGTTTCTAAGAGCACAATGCACTTTGGCTGAAAAAAGAATAAAAAGAAAAATATAGTAAATAATAGGTGTACCTGAAATAACCATTTTCTCTAGGATGCGAGGTAGAATTATATTTATTCACCAAACTTAACGCACTGACACGCTTCGGCAGAAGCCTTTCTCAAAGTGCTCATAAACCATCTTTATTCTCCTCCCATTAAATACGTGCAAATCCCCATTAACATAAAATTAAAACTTTTACAATTTCTTAAAGCATCCCTACTACACCAAGTGCAAATAACGCTTAAATATGCAAATATGCTAAAAAGTAAAAATATTCAATTCATCACATTTCAAAAGATTATTCTTTCTCTCTAATTAACATCAAGTATAAAAAATGATCTTTCTTTATATATTAAGAACATGTCAAAATATTCAATATATAAATAAATATATAGAGAAATATAAAAAGATTGTTTTATCTATCCACAATACTCATTTAACTAGAATATCATAAATATATACCCTATATGTAGAGAGAGAATATAACAGTCCTTAGATGGAGAATGTAATTCAAGATTTTAAAGGCAGCTTTTCCCAAATATTTACAATTTCTTGTCAACAGGTTATTATGGGCAAGTGCCCCAATCCTACATCCATAACAACTAATCTTTCAAATACATCACTATGCACTAATCCTACTACATTAAATGGAGTAAAAGTATTTTAACTAAAAATATTTTTCTAAAACTATTCTACTTATAACCATGTCAATCAAGGCTTCTAACAAATAACAATGCATATTTGATTACATATAGCCTTCAATTAATCATGTAACCTAAAGGGACCCTGAGTATTCCAATGGCAACAACTAAGAGATAACATTTCCCCAATTCCTTGAATCTTATGGAAATATCATATATCACAGACCCTAAGCCGAAATAGTGTAAAGTACACCCCATAGTATGACCTTCCATCTACAAGTACTATGTACTTCCATCTCCTCGTCATTATTAAGTCCTGCAGGTGTCTTAGTATGTAAATCCAAGATATACTTGGATTCCAAGCATCTTAGCTCTACTACCCTGCCTCCTCCTCTCAAATTAGCTAGAATTCTGTCTACAGCAATGAAGGTTAATTTGGACCCGTCACTCATGTTGTTCAAAGAGGTGACATCCCACAGGTTATGTGAAATCCGCTTTCTTAATGGCGCTCTGATGTTCCACAATACGCTTACGCAGTGGGAAGATGGTACTACCCTCATACATAAGGGAACATGGACATTTGAGCACATAGATGCAATGATCTGTATTATAATTGAAAAAATTGAAGATCTGTCTTCTTTCCCCATCCGAGGTGGAATATTCGGAGGTATTATAAATAAATCTGCTGGCTTTCCAGTGGCTACACTTGAAGAACCCTCTAGCATTGCTCAACCAAGTATCCTTTCTGGGAGTTTTAGTATGATAACTATGGGCCTTATTTATGAGTCCTTACAACACTTTTGCGCAGCTGTTGCGTCACTTTTTGTGATGCACAGGCAGCGTAAAAAAATGCGCCATGTTACGCCCTATTTACAAAGTGACGCATCTAGGCAGATGCGTCACTCTGTAAAGCCCTGCGCTACATTATACTTGCGTCAGGTATAATGTATGCAGGGTGGGCGTTTCCCCGCAAAAAGCCTTGTAGAAGTGGCGCAGTGAAATCTATCAGATTTCACTGCGCCACTTCTAGAACGCTACTTCGTCAATATCTTATGCTTGCCTCACAGCAGGCGTAAGACTGACGCAGGCCCTTTCACATGGAGCTTACCCCATGTGAAAGGGCACATTGCTGGAGTTGTGTCTGTTTTCAGACACACCCAAGCAATGCACCACTTTTGCACCTACAGATACGTCAGAAATACTGACGTTTCTGTAACTCCTTGCGACATGGAGCGCGGTACATTAAATACGGCGAATCCATCCTTTCGCAAGGAGGGCACAGTGAAAACTGTTGCATTGCTGTTTTCACGCAGCGATGCAACAGTTTTCATAAATGAGGCCCTCAGTGTCAAAAAATCACCTAATGTTTTAGCTCTTCTATAGGCAATAGAGGGTTTCTCTGGTAAATCTCTACCAATTGCCAGATCTTTTTTCACTATATTCCAATGTTTACATATCAAATTCCTTATTTTATAGGTTGAGGAGTTATAGGTCATAATAGGTTTAGGGGTGTTTTTTTCACGGTGATGTCATCAGTGATGTCACTGACCATGTCATGAGTGATGTAATATGTGAAGTCATAAGCAGTGCATTGCGGGGGCGTGAGCTATAGTTAGCTGAGCTAACTATAACGGCTGAATTTCTCTGGTTTTGTACGAGTAAATTGTCAGCCTAACTATAACGTCCCTGTAACCTTTGTTTTTTTCCGTGAATTTCGAAGGTTTTTTAAATGCTAATTCCTAACTACAAAGTCCCTGAAATCTGTGTTTTTTTCCGTGAATTTCTAAGGTTTTTTAAAATGCAAATTGCTAACTAACAGATGTCTGCTTCTGCGACTGAATGCTCTAGTAGGACTGATCAGATTTGTGCACATGTATGATAAGCTACATAGTTTTTAAGTTAGAGTCATCAGATGCACAACACATGTCAGAATACATGTAGAAGTAGACACATACCTTAGTCATGACAGCACACAGATATTTAAACTTGACAGAGTGCACTTTCCATTTAAAGCACACACCTAAATTTATATGGCCTACTTCAAGTGTACCTTTCCAGAGACTCATATGAAGTAGCATAAACACTAATCCATCTACCAACATGTTTTAAACCTCACTTTTCTCTTGCAGCTTCATTATTCAGTGACAGCTCACAATGTTAGGCCTAGACAAATATGAAAGGCCAACTCTTCTCATGTCACTGTTGTAAGTCTCACCAGGTTTCTCAAGGCGTCAATGTGTGTGTCTGTGGCTTTTTGTAGTGACATGATACATCAAAAGAAGCCTACAAATATTAGAATACCTCTGTTTCACACCACATGCTCTCTAAATTTCTGTAGACCAAGGTGTATTTATTACTTTCTCCTCATTATACAGGGCAGGTGGGTATTGAACTCTGTATTCAAGGGCTTCTGTGACACCTACATAGCTCACAGATGTATGTTTCTGAGACTGAATGCTCCAGTAGGACTGACAAGATTTGTGCACCTGTATGATAAACAATAGTTTTTAAGTTAGGGTCATCAGATGCACAACTTGTGTCAGAATACATGTAGACACATACCTCAGTCATGATAGCACAACGATATTCAAACTTTCATTTAAAGCGGACACCTAAATTTATACAGCCTACTTCAAGTGTACCTTACCAGAGACTCATATGAACTACCATAAACAATAATCCATCTGCCAACATGTTTTAACCCTCACTTTTCTCTCGCAGCTTCATTATTCACGGACTGCTCACTCAGTATTTCATGTATATATGATGTTACAATGCAAACTATTACAACGCATACTTTTACAACTTGATTTTTACAATGCAACTTCCATTACAATGCATGTTATTACAATACAAGCCATTACAACACATGTACCAATGTAATGCATGCGTTGTAATGGACGATTCGCACACAGAGAGTTATATGAACTGGGATACACGTTAATACAAATGTGAACATATTTTAAACCTCAGTTTTCTCTACTACTTTCATTACAGACTCAGGAAGCACACATATTATTATGCACAACCTATTTCAATCTTCATTTCAGTACAATCAAACAGACTACAATACAGGTTCCTACATTTGATAACATTTTAAACATCACATTTCTCTAATGCTTCGCAAGCTTTATAAATAGTGTGTCACAAAGTTAACAATATCATTCCAAACACGGAAGCACTCCTACACAATACATAACACACTTTACACATTTGTTATTCACCTCTGAAATACTATTGTAGAATATGAAAATATCAGAAACTCCTAAACAATTTTCTTTCCCACACAATAAATGTGATGCACCACTCTCAAAAGGGTAAACCCAGTAATGCCAAATTTTACCTCTCATATTGCACAGAAATGAATGTAAGTAACAAACCAAAATACTCCCTTCATTTTTTCAAATTCTAAAACACTTTTCTATTGGATACACATAATAACCCTTTATTACTCTCTTCTAAAAGTGCCCAATCTGATTCTGTAACTGACTGGAGTCGCGACTCCACCGCGGTGCCGCAGTGTAACGTCGCGATGGAGTCGCGAACCCTTAGGGGAGTTCAAAAACCTACTAGTATTATTTTTTAAGAACATACGACTTCTAAACATAGTACTGAATTGGGAAAACTTACTTTAGAAGCATATCACATATATATAACTTGCCATTTCTTATTTTAAAACCACAGTTAACTTTCAACACTTCCCCCCATTCTGCTTAATCCTAGTTTCCATTAGAACAGTTTCTGCAACATTCAACTGTATCAGCAGCTCACAAGTTCACCATATTTTCAAATTCAGCACACTAGCTTACAAATGCAATAGCAGGTGTGGTTGACTTTTGCAAAATATTAGCTTATCCTGTCTACTGTACCTTTCAAACGTTTTTCTATAACTAATCAGAAAGATGCTTGTTCTGCAAAGTAACATGCATCCTATTTTTGAATACACAATGTTTATGAACAGCCAATCAGTTATCTACTTTTTCAAAAACAGTCTTCTCCACCATTTTAGATACCTCTCATTGTACCAAATGACTTACTCAGTTACTGACGTTTTTTGATGCCTTCCACACATCCCTTCAAAATGCTAACAGCATGGATTGTAGGACGCAAAAGGTATGCTGAACACAGAGGTATTGACAAAGACCTAGGTTGGTAAAATATGGATATTAAATGGTTTGCACAGAGAGGATTAAATTGGCACCAATTGATGCCTTTGGTTAAAACCTTTTTGCATCTTCAACCCCCTGACCTCATGATTGTGCACTGTGGTGGCAATGACCTAGGCACATTGACTGTGGTAGGATTGGAAATTCTAATGAAGGATACCTTCGCACAACTGATGCTGATTTTCCCTCACACCGTCTTTATATACTCTAATATATGCCAAAGACAGAAATTGAAGTGGTCAAATCAATTCTGTCCAAAGATTGACAAAGCTAGGAAGCATGTAAATAAAGCTGTTTCTGCTTGCCTCAGAGACCATAACATGGGATTTATCTATAACTACATTCTACATTTTGACAAGCATAACATCTACAGAAGCGATGGAGTTCACTTCACAGAGGAAGGGAACAGAGTGTTTCTCAACAACCTTAAGCTGTGCATCCGGACTTACATGTAGCTTGAACAAAGTCATAATGAACTTAACGGCTCTTCTTAGAGCCAACCTATAACCCAACAGTGAAAGATATATATTTTCAAACATATATACTCTTTCTAAATATTTCCCGGATTCGCGAACCCGTCGCAAATCGGCAAAACTAGAGCACGAATTCAATGTACTACAACACATTTCACCTTTAACTATTAATTTATATCTTTTAACATTATTTCAAACTCTGTCAATTTTAATGTGATTATGAAGTTCAATCTCACTAGCTCTACAAAAAAAAGTTCATAACTGTAACACTACCTCTGGAATTGTATAGTATTTAATTATTTTTTTTAGGATGGATTCGCGAATCCACCGCAACGTTACACTGGGGGAACTGCGGTGAGCGCCGTGATAGGGTCGCGTCTCCTACCGAGTGACAATTTTTTAAAATTATTTAATGCCCCCCACTTCTCTAGGCCGATTTCGGCCCCGGGGACCCCATCCCCCGAGACCCGGCCAATTTTAATAAAAAATTTTTTAGAGGGAGTCGAGCGGCCTCTCACCCCCAGGCCATTTTCAGCCCCGGGGATCCCATCCCCCAGGGCCAGGCCATTTCTATTTTTTCCAGAAAAATTACATTTAAAGGAAGGGGGCTGCGCAGCCCCCCTCCAGAGGCCAACTTCGGCCCCGGGGACCCTATTCCCCGGGGCCAGGCCTTAACTTTTTTTTTTGGGGAGATATGTAGAGATATGTAAAAAATGGGTAGGCGGCCTCTGTGGCCCACCTACCCGGGCCGATATTGCCCCGAGACCCCACCCCACGGGCATGGCCACATCGTTGGAGACCGCGGGGGGAGCCCCAAGGCCCCAACTGTCCCTGCCGGCTCCCCGCCTCCTGCAAGAGCCGCCATTGCTTTTGGGCAGAGGGAGCTACAAACCTGCAGCTACCTCTGCCCAAAAGCAATTCTGCTCCGCTTCATGGAAGCAAAAGCATTTTTCATTCTCTCGCTTCCATGAAGCGGACCAGAGTTTGCTATGGCTTGGCGGGAGCAGTGCTCCGCAAAGCCATAGCAAACTGCAATGTCCCGGGGGTTGGCACCCCGGGACATTGCTGCAGCCGGCCCTGGGGGTGGCAGTCCCCAGGGCCATTTCTGGCTCCACGAGGGGGTCGCTCGGCCCCCCTCCAACAATATTTAAGCCCTGGGAGGTGGTGGTCCCCGAGGCTGTGTAGGAGGGTTGGAGCACCCCCACGCATCTGTATGAATTTAGCCCCGAGGAGGTGGCGGTCCCTGGGGCTGTGGGGGGGCGCATGGCCCCCTGCATTTAAGATAATTAGCCCCGGGTAGGGGGCAGTCCCCAGGGCTGAGGGGGGACCCGAATGGCACCCGCATTTAAGATAATCAGCCCCGGGGAGGTGGCCGTCCCCAGGGCTGTGGGGGGCGCGAATACCCCCCGCATTCAATCTAAAAGCCCCAAGGAGTTGGCAGTCCCCGGGGCATGCGGGGCCCCACGCGGGCCCCCACATCCAATATTTCTCATTGCCTCCAGGACCTGGCCACCCCGGGGGCTCAAAGGAAACAAAGTGCGGGTGCCCACGCTTCTTTCTTTAAATAACAATTCACCCGGATTTGCAGATCCAACGCGAATTCTGCCGAAAAAAAATAAAATGCTTTTTTTGGCCCTGTGGGACCCCCTGAGCAGGCCTAGGGGGTCAGGGTGTTTCTACCCCTCCCCCTTTTCTTGTTTTTTCACATTTTTTTTACCTTTTTTCTTGTGACTCGGATCAACCGAGTCACCAGATAGCTCCCAACACTTCCTGGTTTGAAGTGTTGGCAACCAATCAGATTGCAGGCATGAGATTGGGAGGGTTCGCGGATCCTTCGCGTCCCCACTTGTATATCTGAGAAATATTCAAATTTCTCAGAAACTACTGATCGGATTTACACCATTTAACAGAAAGAGTGCTTTCTGAACCAAGAGCTACCTTTTTGCCAAATTTGGTAAAATTCCGTTCAGCAGTTCGGGCTGTAGACGTGCCTCAAGTTTCCTATGGAATTTAACATGGAGAAAACATGTTTTGGGACCCCCCCCTTTTTCTCGGCCCCCGCTTGACAAATCACCCCGAAACTTTCAAAACAGCAGCTGGAGTGGCATATTAGTTTTGAAAATTTCGGGAAGATTCGTCAAACGACGCCAAAGATATAGGCAAAAGACAAAACGCTTTATGACCGCCAGTAGGTAATATATTATTAATATTAATATTTTTATTATACCATTGATTAATAATTTTTCTATTTATATAGGTTTTTCACTGATGTAATAAAATATTTATATTAATAACAAAAATATATTTGGTTTGCTGTGTTAGAGTTTGTTGTAGTTGTTTAGGTTTTTGCTTGGTTAATATTTATTTTAGAGGATAGATTAGGCTATTACTTCCAAGTAGTTTACTCTTTTGTTATTTATGAAAATGTGGACTTTACTTTGAAGCATGTTGTACATTTTTTAGTTTGTTAGTTTAGTTTAGGGCCAATTTCGGTAACATATACTTTGATTAAAGTGATTGTAACAGCCTTGTATGGCTGTGTGTGGGTATATTTTTAGTATTGTTTGAATCATAGCTTGTTCAAAGTCTATGATCATTTTCTGGGGGTAGCAGTTATTTATTGTTTTAAATACTTTAGGAGTTGATAGTAGATTCTGCTTTCTTTATTAGGGAGTAAAGCATATATGAAAGGGTTATTGGTGTTTTGATATTCACCATGTACGGTGTATATCTGAGAGAATGATTTGGGAAACATTTTGAAGGTCCCATCCATCATCCAGGTTTGACGTTGGGTAAGTTTCATTAAGTTGTTTACAGTGGAGAAGATTAGCATTTTTAATTATTTTTATTGTCATGTAAAAGGAAGGGTTCCTCTTTATGTGTAACTGTTAAATGGTCTGGTATGTCTATGTCCTGGTATCTTCTAGGAGCAGATGGGGTGTCATTGGTGGCTTTTTTAGTGCATGTAATTAAGACCTTTTAAAGTGGGGATAGATGGTAGTTGGCCTGTTATGTGTTCAGGGGCTTTGGGTAGTATGTCTTTAAGGATTTTGGTTGTGGGTTCCTGAGTACTAGTTCTTCCCTTTCATATGTCTTGTAAAATTTCTCTCACTTCTATTTCATTAACATTTAGGGAGTGGTGGTGCTATTTTACATTAATTACAACATTTTCTTTTGTAGTTGTCCTTCCATAGCACGCATTATAATAATATTTGGTACGTTTCCAGTTTAAAGTTTCTGTAGTTGCACTTTCTTGTCAGTAGTTGTAGCCTATGAGACTTAATAATTGCTTTCCTTTTTGTGAAGTGGTACATTTGGCGCCGTCTGTCATTATATCTGTAAGTAGTTTAAACATATAAATATATGTTATAGTTAAAGATTGCATGTTAGTTATTGATATATTTAAAAATGCAGTTACTTTTATTTTATTTAATTACTTGTATGTTTTGTTGTTATGTTTTGCATGGTTTTGCATCATTTACTTTCATCTTGTTTAAACGTGGAGCAGATGTTTGTTTTCTATTGAAAGAGGAAAAACATGAGTGAGTTGTTAAAGTTTAGATTTTGTCGCAGCTTGTTGGTTAGGAAGTTGTTTTCTTTTCTTTCAGGTAGTCTGAGTAAAATAATAAAAGTTACAGTGTGTGTTACTATTTACTTGTTAATTAACAATTTTTTGTTTGGTAATACTTAATTTCTAGTTTAAATATAATTATTACTTACTTGGATATGTAGTTGTACAGATGTATATTTTTTCTTCTATAATTGTTTGTAGCGAGAATCTGGCAGAGTTTTCTCCTCTTGCAGTGTTTATTGCTTTTGGAGTAATTATTTGCTTTATTTAGTGTATCTTTTATATTGTTTGTTTAGTTGTTTTTTTGGATTGGTTAAAGTTGTTTATAGTGGTATTTTATTGGTTGGTTAAGTATAATTTTAATTATTTTTTATCAGTTAAATATTTGTTTGGTAAACGCTAATTTATGTATTCTTTTAGTAGTTATATATATATATATACACATTTATACATAGATATACACACACACACACATGACTGCAGTACACATTTTTCCTTAACTCTAAAGGAAGCTCCCAAGACATAGAATGTTATCTAACAAAATAGCATGGGATCCTTCTCTTCCCCCATTCAAAAATCAACTTGAAACCCAGCTACTTCCGATCCAAATCAATACACCTTAAAACCTCTACTGGTAGTTAGCGTATCGCTGTGTTCTATGCATGCAGGCCATGACACTGAAAATAACCGTAGTTCAAAGACACATTATTTACAGCAACTGTAATAATAAATGAACATTTAACCATGTATTACTACAACGCAAAGTACAAACTGCGGTTTAATACCACAGTACATCGAAATTGACATTAGAAAAACACTGTTTACTGCCTCCCAAATTCCATGTTACACTTGGTTTACACAATCCTACCAATGGTCAAAAGGATTGATGTGATTTTAGCTTACTGCACAAAATTAGCCCATTGCTTCCTGGTTTTGGTTGAATATATTTTTTTTTTACACAAATAAACAAAACGCTATAGCATGAACCATATATGCAGATATGTAGCATGTAATATGCTATTTATTATTGTCTCTCATGAATCATGGTTCCTCACCACACTCAACAATGGTAGTACCATATTACATGCTGCACATAAGAATATATATTTCCCTATACAAATCAAGTTTAAACTACACAGACGTTAGAAAAATCTAAAGTTATAGATTTAACCTACATTTACAATTTATCCACCACCTTCAAATTATTATAAATTACAGACCTCGTTGCACACACTTTTCAGCTTGCTAACCAGACAAGACTAAATAACTCACCACTCTACCATGCACTGTGTTGTGACAAATAATGTAATTTAAGAAGTTATATGTGTTGTTATGAAGGCTATGATTTCACATGCTATAAGTGAAGTAGCATGCGAGGGTATAAAAAATGCATGGAAAAGGCATGAGTTATAGTTAATGTAGTGTGGTGAGTGAGGTGAGAAGACTGCGTTCAGAGGTGTAAGACTCGACTTATAGTAATTTGAAGGTGGTGTGTCAATTATAAATTGAGCTCATAATTGTAACTTTACAATTTTTTATGTTTGTGCATTTTAAGTTGGGTTTGTATAGAAAGAATACATAAGGTACTTCTAACAATAAATTATCCATAACCATTGTTTTTTTCATTGTATGTTAATGGTTTATATTTTTTAATCAAAATGTGTTTCAAACCACAGTGTGGAGTGTCATAGTTCGGAGTGTTGTAAAGTGGAGTGTAGTACAGTGCAGTGAAGGAGAGTGTTGTAGAGTCTAGTGTCGTAGAGTGGAGTATTGTTGTGTGGAATAGAGTGGAGTCAGGTAGAGTGGAGTAACGTAGCGTACAGTGGAGTAAAGTGTTATACAGTGGAGTGGTGTATCGAACCGTGAAGCGGCATGTTGTACAGTGAAGTGACGTGATGAACAGTAGAGCTGAGTGTTGTACAGTGGAATGTCGTCGACTGGAGTGTCATGAAATGGAGTGTGGCTGAGTGGAGTGTCATCGAGTAGAGTGTCGTAGAGTGGCATAGAATGTAGCAGAATGTTGTAGAGTGTAATGGCATACAGTGGAGGTCAGTGGAGTACAGTATCATATAGTTCAGTGTTGTCGAGTGTAGTATAGTGCAGTAGAGTTGCGGCGAGTCTTGTACAGTGGAATGTTGTGCAGTGGAATATCATTATTTGTGAGAACACAGTGCATGGTAGAGTGTTGAGTTATAGTTAATATAACTTGAAGGTGGTGGATAAATTGTAAATGAAAGTTATAACTATAACTTTAGAATTTCTAAAGTTTGTGTAGTTTACTTGGTTTGCATAGGGAAACTACATTTTCCCAACGATAACTAAGCTTTGAATGGCTTTTAAAAATGTTTTAATAAAAATATTTTTCAAATCATTGAATCCAGTGCTGCAAGTGGAAAGTTGTTATGTAGAGTGTTGTACAGTACATGGGAGGAGAGTGTTGTAAAGTCTATTGTCATAGAGTAGAGTATTGTAGATTGGAATAGAGTGGAGTAGAGTAGAGTGTAGTAGCGTATCATATAGTCTAGTAGAGTGTTATATATTGTAGTGGCATGGTGTCTCATATAGTAGAGTCAAGTATCATAGACTGGAGCAGTGAGTTGTACAGTGCAATGGCGTTTCGAACAATAGAGTAGGTTGTTGTAGACTGTCAATGAGGAGTGTTTTAGAGTGGAGTAGGGTGAAGTAGAGGGTCACAGAATGGAGTATCATCAAGTGGAGTGTCGTAGAGTACAGTGGAGGAGAGAGTTGTAGAGTGGAATGCCGTGTCATATAGTGGACTGGTGTATAGTAGAGAAAAGCTGAGTGGCTTGTTGTTGAGTGTCATACAGTGTAGTACAGTGGCGTAGAGTGGAAGAGCATAGAGTGGAATAGAGTGTAGTACAGTGTTGTAGAGTGGAGTTGCATACAGTAGAGTCAAGTGTCAGGCAGTGTAGCGCGTAGAGAGGAGTGTAGGACAGTTGGGTAGAGTTGGATAAAGTGTAGTAGAGTGGACTGGCATGTCGTTGACAATAGTGGCATGGAGTGCAATACAGTGGAGTGGCATACAGTCCAATAAAGTATCATAAATTGGAGTACTCTGTTTTACAGTAGAGTGTAGTGGGGTGTCGTACAGTATTGAAAAGTGATGTAGACTACAGTAGAGTGACATACAGTCTAGTCGATTTTTGTAGAATGAAGTGGTGTACAGTACAGTGTTGTTGAGTGTGGTAGAGCATATTGGGATACACTGTTCTAAAGTACAATGGCACAGAGTGGAGTGGTGTACAGTGGAGTAGAGTGGAGTACTGTGTCAGAGTAGAGTGGATTAAATTGGGGTGCAGTGGCATACAAAGAGTTGCGTAAAGTGTTGTATAGTGGAGTAGAGTATCAGAGTAGAGTGTTGTACAGTGGCATACAGTGTTGTACAGTGGAATGAAGGGGTATAATCAGGAGACAAGTGTAGGAGAATGGCATGCATTGTACTAGAGTGTTGTAGAGAGGAGTTGCACAGAGTACAGAAATGTGTGAAACAGTGGAGCTGCGTAGAGTGGATTGTTGTATAGTAGTGTAGAGAGAGGTAAAGTCTCGTATAGGTGAGTAAAGTCGAGTAGAGTGATGTAATGTAGCATGGGTTAGAGAACAATAGTGTATTGGTGTGTAGTAGAGTAGACTGGCATGGAGCGGAATGTACTGGTGTAGCGTAGGCAGTAAATTGTTATAAATTGGAGTGGAGTCTCGTACTGTAGAGTGGAGTGGGGTGTTGTATAGAAAAGTGTTGACTAGTGGAATAGAGTGTTGTACATTGAAGTGTAAGGGCATAGAGTGGAGTATAGAGTTGGGCAGTGGAGTGTAGGGGGATAGAGTGGAGTAGAGTGCCATGAAGTGTGGTAGACTTTTATAGAGTGGAGTTATAGTGTACATATAGTGTGGAGCAGAGTGTCATAAAATGGAGCGGCATAGATTGGAGTGCCATACACTGTAGTGGAGTAGAGTGGATTACCGTAAAGTGTAGTAGCATGTAGTGAAATAGCTTACAGTGGAATACTGTACAGTGGAGTGTAGAAGAGTAGAGTGGCATAGAGTGGAATAGCATACAGTGGAGTGGTGTACAGCGAAATAGGGTAGAGTGGATTAGTGCAGAATGGGGTGGCACACATTGAAGTGACATATCGTAGAGTTGAGGAAACTGTTATACATTGGAGTGGCGTCTCATACAGCAGTGGAGTGCTGTGTCGTATAGTGTTGGAAACTGTTTTAGAGTGGGGTAGAATGTATAATTAATAGAGTGTACATGCATAGAGTTGAAAGCAAATTTGCACAGTGGAGTGTATGGGGATAGAGTGGAGTATAGTCTAGTAGAGTGGCATAGAGTGTACTAGAGATTTATAGACTGGAGTTATAGAGAGTGGAGAATACACTGGAGTGGCATAAAGTGAAATAGCGTAGATTGGAGTGGAATAGAGTATAGAGTAGTAGTATACAATGGAGTGGCATGAAGTGCAATAGCATATAGTGTAGTAGCATACAGTGGAGTAAAGTGAAGTGGTGTAGACTGGAGTGGTGTATTGTGGGGTGAGGTAGAGTGTAATAGCATAGTGTAACAGCGTAGAGTGGAGTGGCGTAGAGTAGAATAGTGTAGAGTGCAGTACAGTGGAATAGCATACAGCAGAATAGCATAGAGTGGAATAGCGTAGTGTAGACTGGAGTGGAGTGGTGTAGGCTGGAGTGGTGTACAGTGGGGTAGAAAGAAATAGCATATAGTGGAGTGGCGTCCAATGGACCAGGGTAGAATGGAGTGGCGTAGAGTGGAGTGGTGTACAGTGGAGTGGAGTAGAGTGGAGTAGCGTATAGTGGAGTGGCATACAGTGGAATAACAAAAAGTGCAGTGGTGTACAGTAGAGTGGTGTAGACTGGAAAAGCATATAGTGGAGTAGCGTACAGTGGAGTGGCGTCCAATGGAATAGTTTAGAATGGAGTGGGGCAAGTGGAGTGGTATACACTGGAGTGGTGTAGAGTGGAGCAGCATACAGTGGAACAGCATAGAGTAAAGTGGCATACAGTGGAATAGTATATACTGGAGTAGCGTATAGCAGAGTGGCATACAGTGGGAGTGACATGCTGTGGGGGAGTAGAGTGAAGTTGCATACAGTGTAATAGCGTAGAACTGGAGTTGTGTACAGTGTATTAGTGGAGCAATGTACGGGGAGTGGCGTATAATGGAGTGGTGTACAGTGCTGTGGGGTAGAATGTAATAGCATACAGAGGAGTGGCGTACATTGGAGTGATGTTCAATCAAATAGCGTAGAATGGAGAGCCATACACTGGAGCGGCATAGAGTGGAGTACCGTACAGTGGACTGGCATACAGTGGAATAACGAAAAGTGGAGTGCTGTAGAGTGGAGTGGCATACAGTGGAATAGAGTAGAGTGGAGTGGTATACAGTTAAATGGCATAGAGTGGAATAGCGTATAGTGGAGTAGTGTCCAGTGGAGTGACGTAGACTGGAGTGGCATAGAGTAGAGGTGTGTACAGTGTAAGAATGCAGTGGCATACAGTGGTGCTGTGTACTGTGTAATAGTGTAGAGTGGAGAGGCACAGAGTAGAGTGGGATAGAGAGGAATAGCGTATAGTGGCGTGGCATACAGATGTACATGAAATTTAGCAGCAATGAAGATTATAGTATGCAGAGTAACGCAAAACAGCGAATAGCGCTGCCTTGCGTTTCTCCAGATCTACCATTCAATGCAGGACCATGCATGATTGCCTTGCATTGCTTTGTAAATCCGACTTAAGTATTGCGTTGCCCATGCGACACAATGTGTGATGCAAGGGTACCGCAATCCAAAAATACAGCTAGGCCTTAGTTATATTTTGGGACATGATAGACTGTGATAACTTTGCAGTATACCGTGGTACATGGCGATGACAAGACAGCATATAATTGGGTACTGGCTGTTTTTTATAGAGACTGAAAAGGCAGCAGTATTGTTTTTACTACACTTTGGCTGTGTTCAGTGTTAGGGCCTTAGCTATAGGTAAGTAGTAAGTGTGTACATATTACCACGTTATTAAAGTGGTAATAGTTAGGAAAATGTATTCATTTTTTTAACATATTTTTAATATACGTTTACGGCCATGTACCGTGGTAGTTTCACAAAATTTATAGCAGTGACAGATCACTAAGTTTAAATGCCTTATAACTTAAAAAATACTTACTCTACTTAACTGCAGTACCCAAAAAGCAACATCTATGCAACATAATGTATAATCCTGCCACATTACATGTAAATTCTTTCAGCTGTTTTTGTGCTATGTCAAATACAATAGTCAATGGAAAATGCACTGTTGAAAAAACGATTCACCACAAACATTCACATCATCTCAAAATGTAGAAAAAGCTATAGTTCTGTGGTGATTTGTCAAATGGCTGGGAAGTTATTAGTAAGGTAATATCGGAGGAATTCCTTTCTCTGGGAATACTAACTATAACTACAGAGTGGCAATCAGATTTAATTTGATTTCTTTCTTTTTATCTATTGTATTTGTTATGCATTTGCTAATTGGTTTACATAATCATGTGACCATAAATGTGTCTTTTAGTTGTTCATGTAGTCATTCTGAAACTTTACATATGCAGTCTAGTTTGTTTGTTGGGCTTCCTTGCTACTTTTAGTAGGATTGTGCTACATATGAAGGCCAAAGTGAATGACAAGCAATCATTGTTATTGTCATAAAAATTTAGATTATTATTTTTTGGCCAATTATCATGTCCTCCAAATAGGAGTGTGTGTGGCTCACTACTAGGTCACTTTTCATTTTGTTGCACTGGGGTGCACAAGAATGATGTTTTTGGTTTAGCTTGTTGGGCCAGTTTTATTTTGTGAGCCAGAGAGCATGCAAAGAAAACTTATGTAGATTAAGCTGTATTGCAGTTGTTATGTATTTATTTATAGGTTTTCATTAGCATGTGACCATTAATGGGTCTTTCAGTTGTGTATGTAGTAAATCTGAAACTTTACATATGCAATCTAGTTTATATTTTGGGCTTCCTTGCAACTTTTAGTAGTATTGTGCTACAACATATCACTTAGGGGCCGATTCCGATTCGGGCCGGAAAAAGCACCGACCGACTCGGATCCGGAAAAAATACCGACCGACACGTACCAGTGGCGCCCGACACGCCAAGTACGATGCAAGCCGCGATAAATCCGACCGACACGTCAGGAAACCAAGCCGACCGACCGACCCGCTCGGAAAATAGCAATCCGGCCGGAAAAACACGCGAATCCAACCGACCGACACGCACCCGGAACAAATCCGACCGAATCGTACCCGCCAACTCCAACCTGCAAAGTACGATGCAAGGCGCGAAAAACACGACCGAGTCGGACGGAGGACAAGCCGTACGACCGACACGCATACAAAACCGAGCCGAAGCAACACAATACACCGCGACCGACGCGTACGCAGCATACAAAACTGCACAAACACAGCGTGAACGAAACGGAAAACACCGTACGAGACCAATGCACGGTCCGACTCGGTCACAAGAACGTTTCCAACATACACAAACAGCACAAAGGAAAAATCAACCAAAAAAAGGCCAAACAAGCAATTACCAAGCCAATAAATACTGGGGGGGTGGGGACAGAGAACAAAGACACACCCACAACTCCACCTATATAAAGGACACAAATCACTACCATGAGCCTTTGCAAATGCCATTCCACTGCCAGCACCCAAGAGAAAGCAACCACACACCCACAGCTCATCCCTCACACAAGCCACACACCATCAGCACACCAACAAATACCTACCTCACATACACCCAGCAAAACACACACTCACACACCCTCACCTGCACACCAACACACACATCACTCACCATCACCACCCATCACCATGCCCCCAAGAAGAATCCCAAGTTCCTAGATTGTGAATTGGAAGTCCTGGTAGACGAGATCCTCAGGGTGGAGCCACAGCTGTTTGGCACACTGGTCCAACAGACCCCCATGTCGCAGAAAACCAAGATGTGGGAGAGGATCATCAACAGGGTGAACGCCCAATCACCATGTCGGCGCACAAAGACCGACATCCAGAACAGGTGGTATGACGTGCGCAGGAGGGTCCGGGAGCTGCTCAAGAAAGACTACATCAACAGCCAATACACCGGCAGTGGCCCTCCTGCCAAGCCAGTATACCTCAGGCCCTGGGAGGAGAAGGTGCGGGCCATCCTTCCGCCAGTGAGCGTATATGGACTAGAGGACATCCCAGAGCCTGGTGAGTACACAACAAATGTACACAATAAACTGCCACAAAACACACACATCACTGTCAAGGGGAGAGTCAAACCATGCACTCATAGCAATTACACAGCAACTAGAACAGAATCATCCCAAAATGTGTATGTCAGTCAGATAAACACAACACATGCCATCAAAAAAGTCACATCCAACTGTGCCAACACATGTACAAACACAACCACAACTACAGCTAGGCAGTGGCACAAATAGAACTAACACACACATCCACACATGTAGCCACCACAACAACACCAACACACAGTGAAGACCACTCAAAGGAAGGAATTCTGTGTATGCTGGCCAAGTCAGTGTAGCCAATAGCATCATGGGAGTCGCACTCACACATATTGCCCCCCCACAACTGTCCCATCAACACCACCCTGAACCATGCTCACATCACAGGGAGTGGAGAAGGACTCACAAGATGGCTGACACTGGCTACTGCTGTGGGGAGCACAAGGCTCTGCTGCCAACTGTGCACCAACAAACAGCAGGACACCACTGACTGACATCCTGAGAGACAACTTACACTCCCTGCAATGCAAGCACGTTCCATGGTGGGATATCTGGCTGGCTGGCTGGGTGGGAAGGGGGACTTGCAGCACTGACCATAGTCACCAGCACCTCCCCTCACACCCCCCCAACACAAACTCCACAGTACCCACCTGGTAGAATGCAATGCCCTCCATCCTAACACAAGATCCCACAAAGCACCACCACCCTGGGTTATGTTGTGTGAAGCACAGGGACACTCTTGGGACTCTTAGCCAAACAACTGCCAGGACAACACTCCCAGCCATCCTGTCAGCACAGCCAGCCCACCCCACAGGGAAGCAGAGTCAAAAGGAAGGAAGCATGGGCATGCTGGGAAGGGGGTGGAGGCAATAGCATGATGGGAGTCGTAGTCACAGACATTGCTCAGCCTCACAACTGGCCCATCAACACCACCCTGAACCATGCTCACATCACAGGGAGTGGAGAAGGACTCACAAGATGGCTGACACTGGCTACTGCTGCGGGGAGCACAAGGCCCTGCTGCCAACTGTGCACCAACAAACAGCAGGACACCTCTGACTGACATCCTGAGAGACAACTTACACTCCCTGCAATGCAAGCACGTTCCATGGTGGGATAACTGACTGGGTGGGTGGGTGGGTGGGAAGGAGGTCTGGCTGTCAACCAAACACAATCAATGCAGACCATGTTCACACCCCAGAGAATACATAGAAATGCCCAAATAATGCAGGACAATGTGCCACACCAATATCAACCCCTGACTGTGACGACTTAGGACAATACAATGTACAGGCCCGCACCCCGAGGCACAGTCACAACTGTCAGGTGTGTCAACCACTGATGCCTGCAGAAACATGACATACATTGTTTGTGTCTCCCAAAAACAGGTGATGATAGGGACACAGCAGCAGACGCTGAGGAGTCCCAGTCCCAGGCTCAAGAGGATGCCGAGCTCACTGGCGTCGTACAGCCTCTGTCCTCCTCGGACGATGAAGAACAACCTGGCACATCCGGTGCAAGTCAACATGCTGCACCAGCAGGACCACCAGCTGCAGCACCAGCAGGTCCACCAGCTGCACCCCCTGCACCCACCCCTCCAACGACTGTCACCACGAATACCATCCCTGCCGACATGGACAGAATAAGGAACAACACCAGCGCAGTGACCCTGGACCAACCTGGGGCCATGGACACCACCACCACCACCAACCCCCAAGGTGGACCAGGGTTATCTGTGCGTGCAACTGCACACACTGCACATGTCAGCAGGGGTGGTGGGAGGGGTGGGAGACAGAGGTCGCTGCTTGCAGACGTTGCTGGTGTGCATGAAGACCCACAACTGGTACGCATAGCTGATGCGTACCAGTCCAGCACCGGAGAGCTCAGCCAGGTAGTGGGGCTCCTCAGAGACATCAAACAGCAGCAGGCTGCCCATCATGCCCGCTTGGACTCCCACATGTCCCATGTGGAGTCACACATGTCACGTGTGGACTCCCACATGTCACGTGTGGACTCCCACATGACCCGCGTGGAGTCCAAGTGGGATGTACTACATGAGATGACGGCGGTGCACAGGGACATTTTACAATGCCTCCGCCAGATGAACAGCAACCAGTCCACACCTCCCTGTGTGCCAACAACATCTGGTACCGAACAAACTGCAACTGCCACAGGGAGGGAGGAGGACTCTGGCGGAGAGTCCCTGCACCGCAGCAGCCTGCACTTGAGGGCCCCCCCCAAGAAGAGGGGTCGTCCGAGGAGGGGAAAGTGAGAGGCTGATGGCCAAGCGCAACTCCCAGGAAGCCTGAACCTGTTCTGGATTTTCGCCTTTGTGCACAGACTGTTCACCCTGTTGATGGCAACACTACTCCCACACATTGCATGGGGAGTACAAGTTGGAACAATGTGTCAGACAACTGTGGCCCCGATACTGGGGATCCTGTCTACCTGGACTTTCTATTCATCTAGGAACTTGGGATTGCAAGATTCATGTACAGCACAATCCATCCTATGCACTATTATCACAGATGTATCACAATAAACACAATAATACACCATACTTGCCTCTGTCGTGATTCCAACGTGGGTACTGTTATGGGGATGATGAACAACAAAATTACACTGTGTATGCGAACTGCAACAGCAAGGACAACACAGGCATGTGAGTACAGGCAACGTGACACATATGAGGGAGACACACCACCAGGGCTACACAACACATACACACCTAGGCCATCTGACTCATTGCCTACACTGATGTTGCCAGGGAAGACGGTGCAATGCACAGACACCACACCCATTCCCAGTTGTAGTCAAGTAGCCCACAGGTGCAGTAAGCAAATGGCAGTCAAATGTGTGACCACAGACAACGCACATCACTAAGTGAAGCACAGGTTTATTACACAGTAGCAACATGCCGTAACCACTACAGATGCAAGGTAACCCCACCTGGTAGCGGGCACACAGTCAACAACTGTAGACAGAAGGAAGTCCATGGGTGTGGCGCACATCACCTGTAGGGACACAACAGCTACCAGCCTGGATGTGCAATCACGTTGTCGGTGGACACAGTTGACCAAACGAATCTGAAAGTACCCTGTGAAGGACAGAAATGACACACAGTCAAAAGCAATGGAGTACAGGACAGAACAGCAAAACTCATGCACAATACATGTTACAAGATACCCACCCAGAACCAAGTTAGCATGTCAACACTGTTGGGGAGTACAGCCCACCTGTCACCACACATCGCAACACACATCCAGTCAAGTAGCCCATGGACACACTCCAACAGCACCAGAGCACCACCCACACATCATGCCAACTCACATCATTCACATGACACCTCAGGATACTCACATTCAGCTAAAGAAGTTGGTGATGAGCTGTGTGCGGACATCACCATCACCATCATCATCATCATCGTCACTGGCATCGTGGTCCAGGCCAGGATCCTCCACAGGTGGCGGATGTTGGTCATCGTCATCCTGGATGAGAGGCAACTCCTTCCGCACTGCCAGGTTGTGGAGCATGCAGCAGACGATGATAATCTTGCACACTTTCGCAGGGGCATATGGGAGGGACCCTCCGGTCTTGTCCAGGCAGCGGAAGCGGCTCTTCAGGAGACCAAAGGTCCGCTCAATCACTCTCCTGGTCCGACCATGTGCCTCATTGTAGCGCATCTGGGCAGGTGTCACAGGGTTCCTGAGGGGTGTCAGCAACCACGGCATGTTGGGGTATCCCGAGTCACCTACGGACAGACAAGTGCACATCAGCTGACTTGGAAAAGTGGGCGGAATACTACAGATCAGATCACACACAATGGCACAAAGTCAGTACACACCGACAAGCCAGGCACGCTGGTTCTGCATCTGTGCCATCAACCTGGGGATGCGACTACTCCTCATCACAAAGGCATCGTGTGCTGAACCAGGGAAACGGGCACACACGTGTGTGATGGTCATGTCTGCAAGACACACCACCAGTGCATTGACCGAGTGGTAGTGCTTGCGGTTCCTGTAGGCCTGCTCCTGGGCCTGTGGTGGTACCAAAGCCACATGTGTCCCATCAATGGAGCCAATGACATGCGGCATCCTCCCCAGGGCATAAAAGTCACTCTTCACGTCAGTGAGTCGTCGCAGTCTAGGGAAATAGATGTACCGGTTCAGGAAGAGCAACATTGCCGCCAAGAAATCGCGGAGCACACGGCTGAACATGGTCTGTGACATCCCACCAGCAGACGCCACAGTATGTTGGAAGGTACCGGTGGCAAAGAAGTGTAGGGCTGCCATCACCTTCACCTTGGGGGTCAGCGCTGTAGGATACGGCCGGCCAGGCTGCAAATGTGGGGACAACTGCACTGCAAAATCCTCAATCAGCTGCCTGGTGAAGCGGTACCGTCGGATGCTGTCCCGTTCCACCATCGTTGCCAGGTCTGGGAATGGCCGATGGACAGCAGGAGCCCTGCAGTGCAGAGGAGAAGTAAGCAAGATCGTCAGTCACCCCACATATGCGGCATTGAACACACTCAAGATCCCAACATACATCATCATGAGGCACAACTACATGAAGTGTGCAGTACCGGAACGACATTTATGGTACATACATGGCCAACATCTGTCAACACGGTCCTACAGGTGGCATCAATTTGTCCCAGGTTGGCCCATTGGATATCATGATGCTGTGTCACAGTCACCCCCCAGTGACATGTGAGGACAGATGTGCCCCAGGCACCACAGCTCAACGACAGGCACATTCCCAGGGACCCTGTAATGCCACATGGACACTGGCATCACCTGGAGTATCATGTGTACACCACAACAAAACAAACATGACCCCCACAGGTAGTGGCCACACTTGCCATGGCAGGAGAGCCATGGACGTCTGTGACACACACGCACAACATCAGAGTCCATGCACACACAACGTGGATGTGGAGACTGTCTCCCATTGTGCACATGAAATCAGAGACATTGTAAACACTACATGCACAAAGACTGTGGAGGGCCATCACTATTGTGCCACTGGGACACCCTGGCTCAAACATACCGTCCCACATGGGACTCACGGGGTATGTGACATGACATACACAAACACCACTGTGAAATGTGACCATGGCACATGCACAGATATGAACAGTTGCACATCACAGTGGTCACGTACACGTAACACCCAGGATCCTGTCCCCATTAACACGTGCACAGCCTGGGGGTGGCTGCCCACAGGTGACACCCACAGGACAACATGTACACCAACATACACACAATAGGAAATGCAGCCTTACATGCCTTATGATAAGGTTTGGACAGGCTGTCGTGATGTAGGTGTGCCCCTCACTCCCTGGGAGCTATCTGTGGCTGGCATATGTCCATCTGAGACAGGCATGCTGACATATGCCAGTCACATGTACAGTGATGCGTTGAACAGCAATGGACCGATCGGTGCCTCCGGCCGGCCCATTGCTTTCAATGTGTGCGTGGTACGCGTTGTAACCTCTGTGCTGCAGTTGTACTGCAATGGACCGATCGGTGCCTCCGGCCGGCCCATTGCATTCAATGTGTGCGGTACGCGTTGTACCCC